>OX596234.1:56206813-57406813 GCA_951394345.1 Salicornia ramosissima
ACAGTAAATGCTCTTGTGGTTGCATCAATTTGTGTATCGATATGGATGACAATGAAAGTTATCAAGATGATTATTTTATGGTATTTTTCCCATTTTCTTTTTGTTAACATATATTTTCGGTGGCCATAAAAAAAAAATCGGTAATCTTGTAATACTACCGGAAAAAGTTTTCCAATAGTCTTGTGATACTACCGGTACAATGTTCTGGTAGTCTTGTGAAACAGCCGGAAATTTTTTCCGGTAGTCTTGTAAAACTACCAAAAAAAATTTCCAATAGTCCTGCAATACCAACAGAGAATTTATCTTGTAGTCTTGTGAAACTACCGGAAATGAATTTCAAAGTAAAAAAATGAAAGGATTTAATGGAATAAAACAAGGGTAATAAGGTAAATGACATCCAATTAATGGTAGGAGTGATTTGTGCATTTAGTAATTTTTTTTGTGCATTTAGTACTTGTGTAAAAAAAATGTTATCTTTTTGTCACAAATTACTTGTTACATTTTGAAAAATGGAACTGTTCATTTGCAAACTTTGATTGTTTATAGTTTTATGTACATAAAGAAAAACATAATCATGATGATCTAATTTGATTCGTCTCAAACTTTCAGTATATATTTTTCAAATATATAATTTTTTATTATGTGTGGTTTAAGATATGAAAAAGAAAATGTAGCAAGTAATTTGGGACGGATGGAGTATAAAAGTACATATTAAATCAATTCCGACACGGTAGACTAATAGTACTACCATTTGTTGTGTTTTTTTTTTTTTTTCATTTTTCTGATATTATATCTCACAACTTTTGATTTCCCTTTATCCCCCCCAAACTACTCAATTTCTAACTTTCTTTTTTAATTTGTATATATATGAACTTTATATACATGTTTTGCGTGCGGCGATACTTTATTTGTAACTTTTAATTAATAAAATTAGTTTTTTTTAATGCAAGCGCGGGATCAATATTAGAATGCAATCATTAATCTAAATTCTATTTTTTACAGTAAAAATCTTACAATGTTGTAACTCCTAAGGTTATTGTTTCATTTTATGTAGAATTATTTTACAACATGATCAAGTGTTCAGGTCAATTTGATACATTATGAGCTGGAACTGAATGATGATAAGAATAAAAAACGACATCAATAAATCAATAATAACCATTACTCTATCAAGATAATAAGGTAAATTAAAATAAGAGGTTATACATAGTAAAAAGAATGGCATATCAAGGAATTTTTTTTATAATTGATTAAAATTTTGAAAAAAAAAATTAAACAACTTTATCATCATAATATTAAAATACTACCTCCGTTTCGAAAAAACCGCAACAAATTGGATGACACGGACTCCTAATCCATTTTTTGTTGTGAGAGTAAAAGAAATAGAGAGAGGAAGTAAGGTATGTGATGATGAGAAAGATAGGAAGAAAAGACTTACAAAGATAGGAAGAAAATAGAAATTGTTGCGTTTATTCCGAAACGGAGGAAGTACAAATGAAAACATTAGGTGTAAAAGATCAATAAGTTAAAAAACTTAAACCGAGCTATATATTGAAGAAATCGGCTGTAAGATAACAAAGGAGGTGAATGTTCATATATAAGTAGGAAAATACATTGAAGAGTTAAAGAGATTGAAAAGATAAATATTATATATTATATATATAGGGTTAGGGTCCGGTGAGAAATTTCTTATGGTGAGAAATAGGTACATTGAGCACCAATTATAGGTACATTCACCATACACTATAAATACATTGAGTAAAAATACATTGACTTTATACCATATATACATTGACTCCAAACTATCAAAGGAGGAAGAAAAATCAAATTTAATCTAGCCCTTCATTTGCTGATCAAAGGGTTATGATTGCTTCTCACCCTTCTCACCAAAACTACATTTCTCACATGAGCCTACTTCTATATATATATATATATAGTTGTTATTGAGTGGTAAAACAAACAACAAATAAATATGGTTCGAACCTGAGATCTTATTTATTTTGTGATAGTCTAAAAATAGGGAAAAAATTATCCGAATTGAAATTCTTTCATGCCAAAAAATGCATTGAAGAAAACGTTAACTCAGTGTATTTTCCATCCTGCCAAATTTCCACTATAATCAAAAGATAATTTTTTCATGTAAAAAATTATATCAATATGGGTATCTGATCTATTTTTAGAGAATTAAAAAAATATGAATTTAAATATTTTTATTTTATTTTTTTAACTAAGTAATTTGTATTATTTTTATTTAAAAGAATAAAAAAATTTGTACGAACTTTCCTTAATTAATAATTATGTAGCTTGTGTTTTAATTAATGAAATGAATTAAAAAAATTCTCTTTTTTCTTCAATCCAACTTTTTTACATTGAAGATTGAGTATGTTTAGCAATGTAGTGAACTAGAACCGTTATTATGGAAAAAATAGAGGGATATATATCAAAACTGGTGGGTCATAACATTAAAAAAATGGGGAAAAAACACGGCAAGTCTAGTGGTAGTGCTACTAGGTCGGAATTGATTTATGAAATAATTTTGTAACAATTTTTTACATTATAGTATTTTTTAAAAGTTGACATTTATTTGATAATCTTGGATAATTTGACCTTTTTAATTTATTGAAACTAGTCGTGGCCCGCATGCGATGTGTGCAGGCCCCGAAAAGCATTTTAAAATTTATGAAATTAATGTATTAACAAAAAAAAATCAAGCAATTTAGATTAATTTGGTGTATGCAAAAATAACGGGTAGCAAATTATTAAGCGTAATATTATGTACATCTAAATCTAAACTTCTAAACTTAAAACAGAAAGTTTTAGTTGTCACATGTCAACCTTTCATCACTCTTCTACCGTCTATGTTTTTAAAAAAAATGTTTAATACTATCTACAATAAATTTACTCAACTTTTCAATTTCCTCTTTTTTAAATTTCATATAGTGACAATTTATCTCTTCCATTCCCCTGTGCAGTTGATCGGTTTGGCAATCCATTATCTCCATTCTTTAATTTGAATGATGTTCGATTTATGACAATATATAGGGTAGAAAACTTCGTATAATCACAATTTTTTTTTAATAAAAAAAGTCTTCTCAAAATCAAATTATGGCTGATTCTCTTTCTCTTTATTTTATTTTTGACATTGGATGATAGGGATTCATATTTTGATGATGAATTAATAAATTTAAGAAGGCATCACCGATGAATCCTTATCCTCTTTGATTATTTTTTGGTCCATTTCTACTTCGTTTTTTTTTTTTCTTCGTATCATTGTACATCATCCTTTTGCTAGTTTTATGGATGTGTTGTCTATTCTTGAGTATCATATATGAATATGATTTTAGAGTTTCTTCATAAATGTGATAGAAAATTCAAACTTGATAATAAGAATTCTAAATCATTTTCTAAAGTTAATTTTAATATTTCTTTAACATAATTTGTGTATTGCACGGGGTCAAAAACTAGTTGATATTTAAATATAGATGATAATATGTTATGTAGATTACCAACAAACCATGACCATATCAAGGGGTTGCATATAATTTCAACAATGTAACTTGTAATGGTGATTTCTAACCCCTGAAAACAAATAAGAATATAATCAAGCTTTGTCTCATAATAAGGGCTTGTTTACTTCAGATTATATCTAGTTCAATTCAGTTCAGTTCAGTTCAGTTCAGTTCATCTCTATTTAGTTCAATTAATACACTTCTATTAAGTTCAGTTCAGTTCAGCTCTATTCAGCTAATGTAAACGAGCCTTAAGACCTACTTGTTATCAGTGGTGGATCCAAGGGGTTCAGTTGAACCCCTTGATCTAATAATTTAAAAAAATCTGGAAGTTTTTTTTTATAAAAAAAACTGATTATATAATAAATAGAATTTAAAACGCTAATATGGCATAATGCATCCAGTAGCTCAATGCTTAGAGACTTACAATCCGTGTGGTAGCCGGTTATAAATCATGGTAATGAGAAAAAAATTATAATTAAATTTGGACGAGAAGTTAAAATCCATTCCCATGGTGGTGCTACCTTAGCTCCAATTTATCTAATTTTTTTCACAAATATCCATTCCCATCAAATACCAACCTCCCAAATGGTAATGGATGAGAATGAAATTGAAGCTTGAGAATGAAAATGTGTTTTTCATGAAGATAATAAGGTTCATCCTTAACAAAATTACACTATAAATTCATTACCATTACCATAATTTATTACCAACAACCAAACGGGCCGTTAGAGTATTACCTTACTAGCCTTGTGTGCACGCTTTATTTGCGACGATATCTTTAATGTATCTTAAAAAATCGAAGGTTTTTGTTCGAGAATTTGAAATATTTTTTAAATTCACTCATTTACATAATTGTAAAAAAAAAATCCTTTCATCCAGCCATTCCACAACAATGAACAGAATCGGATATCAAATTTCTACGATAATCAAAAGGTAAAATTTTTATGTAACAACCTATATTAAAATGAGTGTCTATTTATAGAGAATTCAAAAACATGAATTTTAATTATTTTTTTTTTACGAATTGTATATTTTGTAATATTTTCATTTAAAAAATTCAAAAAGTGTAATAACTTTTCTTAATAAATAAGAGTGATGCTATTTGATTTTTAATAAATTTTAAGGGGTATTATGGACTTTTTGAGGGGGGACACCATGGCTCCCCCCTTGTCTTATATAATAGAGATGAGCATGGGGTGAGGGGTTCAATTCTCCTTACTAGCAATTTGTTTGTTAAATACTTCATTGTAAATTGTTGTTCGTTAAATTATTACCTTATGTTTTTCCGTACTTGTTAAATGTATAATGACACTACAAAATATGGATTGCGACGAGAAAAATCATTTGCGACCCCCATTTTCTACGGCGGAAATTCCTGTTGTAAATAGCATTTTTTCTAGTAGTTTGAATTATACTATTAAATCTGTAAATATATTTTTATATACTCGTTAAATCTATTTTTATAATGTATCAAATATCATATTGTTAAATATTTTGACTTGTTAATTACTTAAATGTATTTTGTAAGTATGTTTTTAATTCAAATTTCTACTTCTTTATTTGTGCCCTTGTTATGTATGTATTGGTATAAATTTGAACAATCGATTTTATACTACTCGATTTATATATGAGTATCCAGATATCTGATATTTGATGAATTTCGAACCCCCTTAGTATAAATCTTGGATCCACCACTACTTGTTATGGTCATGGTTTGTTGTTAATCTACATAGTATATTAATTACCATCTATAATCAATATGACATTAATAGTCAATATTACCATCTACATAATAAGCATACAATATGACATTAATGGTGACTTTGTCTCATAATAAGCATATTTATGGGTCACTATGAAATCTTCCGGAGCACGGTTACCACCCCTTATTAGACCTACAAAGACACACATAAGCAATGAGTGTCATTAAAAACCGAAAAAGATGCAAAAAATCGAGAGAAAACACCGAGAACCTTATTAAAAGACGGAAAAGGGGAAAACACATAAAAAGGATTCTAAAACCCATACTACTTTAAAGGTGTTTGGTTGAAGCTTTTACAATGGAATGGTATGGATATGATACTATTAATGATGTGAAAGTTGTTTGGTTGGGGTCATTTGGGTATGGAATGTCATACCCAATGGATTCTCATCCCCTTCAATCCCATACCCACCACCCCCTATGGATTGAGATTCCATACCTCACTTAGTCATTAACACTATCAAAATCCATACCCTTGATGAATCAAACAACTTTTAAAAAACAATGGATTATCAATCCATACCCATGGGGTTGCTATCTTCATACCATTCCATTCCAAACTTTTGAACCAAACGGCCCCTAAAAGATTGGATTGTGAATCTTAAGGGGAGGTGGGTATGGGATTTTTAGGGTATGGAATGGAGTTAGAACCCATGGGTATGAGATTCCATAGTTTAAAAGCTTAACCAAACAAAAAAAATAGATGGAATGAATTCTAACTCCATTTCAATCCATTAAAAAAGACACAACCAAACACACCCTAAAAGATTGGATTGTGAATCTTAGGGGAGAGGTGGGTATGGGATTATAGGGGTATGGAATGGAGTTAGAACCCCATGAATATGAGATTCCATAGTTTAAAAGCTCAACCAAACAAAAAAATAGATGCAATAGATTCTAACTCCATTCCAATCTATTAAAAAAGACACAACCAAACACACCCTAAAAGATACTCCCTCCGTCCCTTATTGTTTGCTTCATATTGACTTTTGGCACTGTTCATTTGATATCTTTGAGTCTCTATAATTTTATACATATAAAGAAAAATATAGTCAAATGGGATCTCGTTTGATTCAGCTCAATGTGTATTTTTTAAATATGCAATTTATATATTTTTTATTACATATATCTAAAAATATTTTCGTTTAAAGTTGTATATCAGGAGATGAGAAAAAGTGAATAAGACAAACAAAAAGAGACAGAAGGAGTACAAGTTATGCATAATCCAATCCAAACCCGAACCGTTTGCAATTCCTACCCAGAGATTCAGAGAACATGTGTTTTAAGCGTTGAAAGTCTTGAAAGTTGAAAATCCTCAACTCCATACTCTCAGACAGTGCACCAGAGAGGGAAGAACACACGTAAACTAATACTCAAATCCCCCAAATTTCACTCAAAAACCCTCGTTAGGGTTTCAATTTCACTGCTTAAACCCCCCAAAATTCTTCTTCAATGGAGAACGATGAGGAAACGAGTTCAGGTCAGATGATGGACGAGATCTACGCCAACGGTGACGAGAAGCAGCGCCATAGACCAATCATAAGCGGAGAACAACTAGACGTTGAGGCTTACGCTTCTCTATACTCTGGTAGAACTAAGATCATGCGGCTTTTATTCATCGCTGATCGTTGTGATAACACTAACAATTCGATGCAGCTTGAAGCCCTAAAAATGGCGTATGATGAAATCAAAAAAGGCGAAGATTCTCAGATGTTTAAGGAAGCTGCTCAAAAGATTGATGACAGATTAGGGCCTAATTATGCCATGGATTCTACGTGGATTGACGCTGTCGAGCGACGTGCTGAGCAGAAAAAAGAGAAACTTGAGAATGAACTTAATGCGTATAGGGTATGTCGATGCATTCTATTGCGTTATTTTTGGTACTATATTTTGATGTTTAAACGTGGATTGTGTTTGATTGAATGTTTGTTTGTTTGTTTGTTTGTTTTATAAAGTCATCCAAGTTATGGATTGGTAGGGTTTGAACTTCTGGATGAATGTGGTCAAATAGAAAGTTTTAAATCGAGAATTTATTGCTTTGAGCATCTGTTAGTAGGATATGTTTATTAGCAAATCCATGAATAAATGGAGGAATGTTTTGTTCATCACTGTAAGCTTAAGAGAATCCAAATCCAGGTAGTTAGGACTTAGGATAGCTGCGGCTGTACCTCAATTTGTACGGGGTACTATGTTTATGTAGTTTTGTTGTGGATGATTACATGCGCATTGTGGTTTGTTGGTTGCAGGTGGTTAATTACTTTCCTAGGCGCAACCTGTACAAAGTTTAGTTTAGTATATGTAGAAATTATGTTTACTGGTAGTATGGTAAGACTTTATAGCCATGAATGAAGCACTGCTCTGTGTAGATCCTAAGTTTTGCAGGTATATCTTTGTTGTTAAGGGATAGTCTGTTTGTTATCACTATGACTTGTTTTATTTTTGTTCTTATGGAGCAACAATGTTTGTTCATTCTGTTAGTTCCCTACAAACTGTGAGTGAGCTGTTCTCTTGCTAAGAGACTGTGAGAGTTTTGATTGATGCGATACCTATATGGGTCTGCAATGGGCTTGTGGATTTAATTTGCGATGTGTGTGATTGGTATTGGTGCATAAAGTGTTTTATGTAGATGTGATAAATTTATGTACTTATTTGATTAACGCTGATGTTAGAGTGGCATAGGCCAAATTTTCTATCTGTTTTGTGCCTCAGAAAGTCATGAACACTGTTTGGATAGTAATAAAAGAGGGGGGGGGGATAAGGGAGGAATGGGAAAGGTGCTCATTTTCTCTCCAAATCTCTCCAATTTCGGAGGGATAACGGTTATTTAAGCATGGGGGAAAATGAATCCCTCCCTGCCCATCCCTTTCCTTACCCCAACCTATTTCCCAAACAACTACAATTAAATTTGTTCTCCTTCCTTTCTTTTCTCCCTGTTTTATTCTGTCCGAACAATACAGAAATCTGTACATTATGTAGAGTTGGCGTCTTTGTAGGTAAATCCTTTTTGCAGTTGCTTCTTGCTAGTTTTTAGTGGAGACATGCTTTGTGAATGTCAACACTTCAATTCAATTAACCAATATTTGATAAGAATTTATTCTGCATCATTCTACTTGGTTTAGTTTTGCTGGAAAGTTGGATAAGTGCATTGTATTTGGCTTGTGTGACTCATTTATTAGTCATGCTTCAATGCTTGGTTGATCAGTTTCGGTCCTCATTTTATATTTTTTCCGGGTGGTTACGATATGCTTATTGACTTTAAGTAACTTTCTCTTTTTGCTAGTCATAATTACCATAAGAATGTTTACGAATACGTTGTGTTATCATATTAGTTGTCATTTCATTCACACTTTTGACATTGGGATCTGCTAGAAGGAATTTCATATCATTTTCTAATTCTGTGGACCGTAAGAATCTTTTACGAAAATGTTGTGTTCTCATTATTTTTAGTTGTCAATTCATTCACGCTTTTGTCATAAGGAATAGCATATCAATTTTCTGCTTCTATGCATAGTAGACGCTATTGTAAAATATGTGTACAGGTTTTGTGTAATTATGAACAATCGATGGAATCTAGATTCATTTGTCACAGATCACCGTTATGCTAGAAAAAACAAGTTTGTTTGGGAAATTTCGTCGAAGCAAAACTCATTTTAATTCATTATATTTTCCATTTATTCTCATGTACCCTTGTACTCTTTTTGGATTATTTGTTTGATTATTGAGTTATAATTAATACAACTTCTATTAGCCAAGATATAATATAAGCCTTTTGTAGAACAGGATATTTTTCTCTCTGGTAGAAAAATATTAGTGAGAACTATATTGATTATTATTTTTATTTTTTTGATAGGTGACTTTATACTCCGTGTCTTGTAAAAAACTGTGGATGAATGGAAGTCTTAGATTTTCTCACATGTTTTTGAGATGCTTTTTAATGTTAAAATTGTTAGCAGCTTTAAATTTATTTATTTTTTGAATTTAATTCAGGATGAAACTCTTCTACTTGCTGTATCTGGTTTGGTGGTGGGATAACTCTCGTTAGTTTGATCTATTTTGTTTGATACGATCATCTTGGCGTATAATTTGATTGGTAATCCTGTTTCCTTGCATTTAGATTTTGTTTTCTTATACAAAACTGATGTTAATTCTTTAGTTGCACTTGTTATATTGCAGTCTGCTTCTAGTTGTTTTTTTTTTTTTTATTAACAACTACTCCATAGTATTTAACTTGTATAATCCTCTTAGGGCCATCCTTCACTTTTTTCCAGGCGTATGCTAAATCTGTGTTCTTTTATTTGTGCAGACAAATTTGATTAAAGAAAGTATAAGAATGGGATACAATGATTTCGGAGATTTCTATTATGCTCATGGGCAGCTTGGTGATGCCTTCAAGAGTTACGTTCGAACTCGTGATTACTGCACCACAGCCAAGCACATTGTCACCATGTGTTTAAATGCGATTCTTGTCAGTATCGAGATGGGTCAGTTTTCTCATGTTACAAGCTATATTAGCAAAGCAGAGCAGACGCCAGAGGCACTAGACCCAATCATTATTGCCAAACTTCGTTGTGCAGCTGGTTTGGCTCACCTGGAGGCTAAGAAGTACAAACTTGCTGCCCGCAAGGTTTGTTTTCTCTAGTTGCCTTCTCAATTGGAGTTTAGTTTGTTTGAAGAGTCCTGCTGTGGTCTTTTTTGTTGTATTTAAGCCTCTGTCTTCCACAGTTGAATCTTGCTGAAGAGATGGGGAAATGTAAGCATAAGTAACATGTGGAAAGAGCTAACTTTGAAAATTTCTGTTCTGCTTCTGGATTTTGGAATTCTGTTTCTTTAATGACTTTTGTTTAGTGCAACTATAATATAATTGTGAAACTAGGTGTACAGTGGCATAATCAAGGTAGGAAGCCCTTAGAAAGCTTAAAGTATATGGGTTTCAGACTTTCAGTGTCTTTATGGATGTATAAGAATGCCTAGATCTCGGTTTTGGATTTTGACAAAACAAGATGATCAAGTTTGTATTGATGTTAGAATGATCTATTTTAGGCTTGGTGCTTTTGGGGCCCTTAGTGATGTACTGCAAATCCATATGTCTTGGGCTTATGGCCTATTCATTCTGCCAACCTTTGGAGGATCTCAACGCCTGTGAACCTTTCAGAACAATCTGTACTGGTCTGGAGATTATCCAGAGAAGTGACTTTTTTATGGGCTATAGGGTTGACTGGTTGAGTACATCTCATACTAGTGCTTCCTGTTCAAGAGCTTAATAAAATATGTATGAGGGCTCATACAAGATTAGTTTTCTCAGTTTTTGAGCTGAAATACCAGTAATCTTGTTTGGTTTCTCTTTTGATAACAATAGAAAGAGCAAGTGTAAGACAAAAGAGCCACACTTCTCTTGGCCTTTTGCAGACTTTGATTATTTACTACTGTTCAGAGGATGTAATAGTAATAGCTGCTCAGCTTGCAAATTAAGATGTATGACTCACGTCAGGTTGCTATCTCTAGTTTTAGGTTTAAGTTGTACGTCATTTCTTGGAGTACATTCCGCTATTTGCCACCCGATTATTTATTTAATTGTGCTGCTATACATGGTCTGCCTATGTTGCTATTTGCATTGTTATAATTACCCTTTTGTGACCATTTATTTTAGATTCTTCATGTGTTAACAAAGTTTTTTTGTTACATGCGTCTGATGTTTTTACAGTTCTTGGAAGTTGGCCCTGAGCTGGCTAGCCATTATTCTGAAGTGATTGTGCCACAAGACGTTGCTACCTATGGCGGGCTTTGTGCTCTTGCCACATTCGATCGGGCAGAACTCAAGGCATGTACTGGACATTTGTCTTTCTCATGATCAATTTTTCACATGCTGCTATTTGAGGGTTTTTTTAATTTATTTTGCAGAGTAAAGTCATTGACAACCTTAACTTCAGAAATTTTTTGGAGCTTGTGCCGGAGATAAGAGAGCTGATTAATGATTTCTATTCAAGGTAATAAAAAATAGCTTGCTTTAGCCCTTTTTTCTAATTTGTTTTCTCAAGGATGTTTTTCCAGCATTTCAGCTGATACCTCTTATATATGTGGGACCTACATACCAAAAAAGAAAATGCAACAAGTAAAGTAAGTTGAGACATCAATTAAAGGAACAAGTAGCGACTAAAAATGACAGAGAGATTACAATGTAATTATCTATAAAATCAATGTGCATGCGCGGGCAGAGATTTGAAACGATGCCTTTGTCTTGCCTGAGCTCAGTGACCTTGCCTTTTTTGCCCCCTTTATGGTATTTGGTGTTAACCAGTTGGTTCTTGAATCTGATAGTGTGAGATTCTGAAATCTTGCTTTCTGTGACCCATACTCTTTAGGACTATTTATATATAGCCTTTTAGGTAATGAAAATACCTGAACAATTGAACTAGGGGATATTCATCATGTAAAAGGCTAAATATAAGTAGCCCGTGTCTCCTCCGAACCTTATTTTTTGCGTTGATGATCTGATAACTGTCAATGCTTGGATTTTGCAGTCATTATGCATCTTGCCTTGACTATTTGGGAAATCTTAAAGCCAATCTCTTGCTTGATATCCATCTACATGACCATGTTGAGACCTTATATAACGATATCCGTCACAAGGCGCTTATTCAATACACACTTCCTTTTGTGTCGGTTGATCTGAACATGATGGCAAATGCTTTCAAAACAAGTGTGGCAGGCTTGCAGAAGGAGCTAGAGGCTTTAATAACAAACGACCAAATACAGGTATTCTGTGACATACTTTCTTGCTTTGCCTTCTGCATCAAACATAGACTGAAGAACTTGTGTTGGAGCGTTTTACTTTTTAGGCATTAGGAATTATGAATGTCATGAGCAACCTATATCTTATTACTTACATTCTTTACTGCTTGCTGTTTCATGCAGGCTAGGATTGACTCTCATAACAAAATCTTGTACGCACGTCACGCAGACCAGAGAAATGCCACTTTCCAACGCGTTCTGCAGACAGGCACTGAATTCGACTGTGATGTCAAGTCAATGTTGCTGAGGGCAAATATAATTAAGCATGATTTTGCTCATAGGCAGGTGAGGAAGATGTGATCATTCTAGTTTTTCAAAATTCACAAGCCAGTATGAAGTGATCTAGAATACAAAAATATTTTTTTTGAAGGGTATTCAAGAATTGAAGAGTTGAAATGTTTCTGCTCACTTTGTGCATAATTGTATACTTGATTCAGTAGATGCAGTTTAGATATTCGCCCGCACCCTTTTCTTTTTCGAGATCAGTTCAATGATATTATTGTTTGGAATAGAACTGATTCACGGATTTTTACCCCCTTTGTGCTCTCCTGTTTATATGCTAGGTCTTGCTTTCCAGTTTACACATTACATTAAATTATGGATGAGATAGCGATGTTATGATAATAGTGCATCTTGGATTTTCACACCAGGAATTGGTGGGAGTGCATTTCAGACTTTCTCTGTAATTGGACCTAGTTCTAAGAATATCAAATATTCAAGTGAGTCTTAGAAATTTGATTATGGTTGAAACTTTATACTAGACCTTCAACTTTGAGTCTGACTGTGGGTCCATTCTCTTCTAAATTATCTGAGAGCTTTCGTTGCCACTAAAAAAACATGGGTATTAACCGTATTAGAATTTAGTAGAATAGAATGTGGTGTTTTGTTGATATAATTACAACAATGAGTTTTCTTAGAAATTCTATTCCACTATGTATAAAATAGTGGAAAAAACTTTTTAAGGATCCTTTTGGTAGGGGTAGAGATTATCCAGTCTTGAGTTGAGTCTTAATTCAAAACTCTCTAGGGTTTTATGGAATAATGTTGTATAAGACCAATAGGTAATACATGGACCCGGTACTAGCCAACCGTGTGGTCTCGCGTGTCCTAGCACTAAAAAAAAACTTATGCTCTCCTTTTACTCTACACAAATGTTCACTCACTAAAGTAACAATGTTCACAACAAAATTATCAAATGTTCATCAACATCAAACTATCAAATGTTCAGCAACATCAAATTATCAAATATTCATTAATATCAAATTATCAAATATTCATCAATATCAAACTATCAAATGTTCATCAATGTCAAACTATCAAAAGTTCATCAACATCAAATTATTAAATGTTCATGGCAAAATTATTAAATGTTCACAATAAAATTATCAAATGTTCGCAGAAAAATTATCAAATGTTCACAACAAAATTATCAAATTTTCACGTCGTTTAGATCGGGACCACCCAGCTGCATGGTTCCGGGTCCAGCCAATAATGTGCAGTAGAAGATGGTGATAAGGATGAATTGAAGATGCGAGGGGGGAACTTGGTCTGATTGGGAAGCTTTGGGCTAATCGCAAGATCAATACATACAAACGCTTTCATAATCATGATCAAAGGATTTCAGCAACCAAAACATGGAGTGGATATCAGTAACATTGGGAAGAATACAATTTCTTGATGACAATAGAGGGAAGAAGGGGATGAATTAGGCTATTTTTGCGAGAACTTTGTTTGTTACAAAGACAAATTAAAGAAGCTATGTTGAAAAACAATAGAGGGAAAAGGGGAAAGTGATCATTGATGTCATCTAAATGGTTCCTATGAGACAAATTTCCCTAGTATTAAGGAATTATTTATATCTTATCTTCAGTACTTTCATTTTCTATTAGTCATCTAAATGGTCCTTTAGTTCGATTTAATTTTTTCTATTTGTGATTTTAACCGTGTTCACAATTTTCAATTATTTTATAATATTTTCTCAATATACTTTTATATTTTAAAAAACGACTGGAAAATGATTATGCTAAAATCACCATCCAAACAAACATGTGGAAAATTGTTTGGTTTGTTTCGATGAATCCTTTATTAGTGTTCAACGATTATAATTATTTTCATATGCATTCAAAGACGTATATGTTTATGGCAAAAAAAAAATAATAAGAAACACGGATAAAGTTTTTTTTTTTTCCCTGCTCGTTTTCCACTTGTATAAACCTAACTAATACACAACAATGATCAAAGAATTAGGATCCATCCACTAAGTGATTACATAGTAACTCAATGATAAACCCAATTCTTAAAGCTGAAAACTTACAAAAAGAATTGAATGATGGGTTAAAAAGAAGAAGGAGAAATAAACCAGAAAAATAATACGGAGTATATCTCTATGAAGCAATTTGTTGAGGTGAAGGGGCAGTCCAATATTGTTTAACAGCAACCATGACCTTTTCCCTTTGCAATGGTCCTTCTTCATGATCAAAAATTGTGCTATTCCATTGCATTTCTTCAATGTTATTTTTCACCTTCACTAAAACATCAATGTCATCTCTGAATATGACACACCCTACCGGCCTTAATATCCTGTCCATCTCTAGTAGAATGTCTTCCATCTTACACCTACATCATATCAATTTTGTCCCCATTAAACCGAATCCGAATCAATTGATTTTTTTGGATATTTAGGTCATGTTCAGTTTTAATAATTTCAATTCAGTTCGGATTAAATTAATTCACTAAAAAAAACAAGGTCTTGCTTGTTTATGTTTGGTAATCTTTGGATACTAAGTCCTCCAATCCTAAATAATTGCAGCACTTTGATCAGCAAGTAAAAGTGTTGCAATTATTTAGAAATTGAGAGATTATATATATGTGAAAATCTCACAATACAAATAAATTATAAATTGAGAATACTTACTTGTTCTCATAAAGGCTAAACACAGAATCGGCATGTAACAAGTCATAAGTTCTTGGATAAGTTGACATTGCTTCACACCTAGTACAAAAGTGCAAAATAAAGCCATTTGTTAACAAAATATTGTTGTTTGTCCATAAAAGTTGGGCCATAAGAAATGGTTTGACTATCTTAGTTGGGCCATACTGGGATGGGACCAAAATGGGGCGAGTATTCGAATTGGGCCAGAGTAGGCTCTTTTTTTATCAATCAAAATATACAGGTCTCACACAAGACTCTATCTCATAAAATTACCTTGACTGACTAGGATGTCAAATCCGTGACCTCAAGGATCACGACCGCTGAACCATGCCTTTACTAACGGACTAGGCCATACTTGGTTTGAAGAATGTTTTTGTTACAAGAACATGTTTAATTGTAATTTGTATATACATTATGAACTCACCAGCTTTGGTATGTGCCAATTAGCCCACGCTCGAAGATGACCCCAAGAGTGTTAACCTTAGCCTCAACAGGGACAACATTCATAACCCAAACAGGGTCATTGACAAGGGCAGCTGCAAAGCCACCCAAGTTGGCATTCATGTCAAGGATATTACGATACCGCCCTTCGTTGCTTAGCTCGTTGTTCAAGGACTTGTAGTATGCTAACCTCTCCTTCCAAAGTGTGGTGTCTTTTGTAAAGACATTAGGGGTTATACCCTCTAAGCGGCCGCCATAAACCCTTGGAGGGACTGCGGTTAGCCTTGCTGGCCATTTCGCAACTTTCCCTCCTGCCGTTTCTGTCATGTTGGAGACCGGTGGGAGTGGAGTCAAACATGCCTCCATTTTTGTGTACCTGCAAAAGGCGATTTATTAATTTAAAATATACTATTAATATACAAATATACTCCTAATTTTCACTCAAAATTTACAGCAAATGCCATTGTAATAAATAAATTTTCTTTATCAACATGAGGAACGAGAATCACTGGGTTGGAGCCTACTATGTATGTCTGGTTGCGTATCACACCTTTAGTTTTAGGAGTACGATATAATAGGCATGGCATGACAATAATAAACGACAAAATTATGATATACCAATTCTCTAGTCATATTACATCATCATTAGACCAACATATAAACTTAAGACATATAATTTCCTATATATCTCCAAAACCTTTCTCGTTTTTTCTCAACTTTCTCTTGACGATCAGACCATTTGATTTGACCTGATTAAACATAGAGAACACACCCTAAGACCGAGTTCTTTTGGACGAATTAATTTGAATTGAACTAAATTCTAGACTCGGCAAGATCTAAATTAAACTGAATTGAACTAAAAGGATCATGTTTAAAAATTACCAAGCAAAATCAGGGTCTTGATCTTCACAAAATGGTGGTTTCTTAAAAACCCTACGGATCTTCTTGCAATTAAGATGGTTAGTAGGTTTCTGCCACACTGCGATATCTCCTTTTTGCTTGAGCTTTTTCCAGCAAAGGCTTTTAGCAACAGCTTCGATGGTAGATTGTTCTGAGCTCAAGTCCTCCTTGCTTCTATCCCAACCTTTCCAATGGGCCTGCCAATTTATGGGTGGCCCAGAAAAGATCCAATAACCTCCGGGCCGTAGGATCCGGTCCACTTCAATTAAGTATAGCCCATCTGGTCATTCAAAATAATTAAGTATAACATGAAGTTTATCAAAAGAATTTTGAGATCAGAAAATCCACAAGCAAAGGTCAAGGGGTGAGGATCGAACCTTGCACCTATATGATGCAAGGTGGTTGTAGGCACTACTTGCTCTAAACCATTTCCTCTATATAATACTCTATTTGGTTTGGACTCAAATCTTTTGTCCTACTTATTGTGTCTCATTTGTGTTCCACTCATTTTGATTAGTTCAAGTAATTACTATGACCACCTTTTAATTTTTTTTAAAAAATTATTTTTTCAACAAATCAAAATCAGTGGGACGACCCAATCGAACACAATAAGTGGGACGGAAGATTTTTTTTTTTTCCATTTGGTTTGGTGTAATAAAAAAATTAGCCGTAAAATTGATTTTGCTTCCTTTTTTTAAAAATTTTCTAAGCGGAAAACAAGTCTCATAATGTTAAACCTTTTTTTTTTTTTTTTCTATTTTAAGAAGGAAAATCATGTTTTCCACCATCCCTTAAGGTTTTTTTTTTTTCCGCCATATGATTTTTACTTAAATAGAACCAGCTAATTAACGAAAAAAGCAACGTTGGAGTTGTATTTCAATTGTAAATTAGTTTCGTATAAATTATTTAACATTGAAAATGTTTACAGATACTAAAAAAGGGAATACGACGAAGAAATAGGTGGATGGAATTACCGTATTGACCCCAAGGAATGAGGCATCGAGAACAATGAGCGATGTCAAAAGAATTGGAAGGATAAGGGAGACGAGTAGTAGCCATGATCCCAATCAAGGCAGGGACACCTCTCTCGAGGGCAAACTGAACTTGAGCTTCGTGTGTGTCTTTTGGGGCAAACGACACTGTTAGGATGTTGCGTGACAACATATATGCCCCAAAACTCGCTACCTTCAATTCAATTTAACGAACATTCATTCAATACACAATTTAAATATGTTCATCATCATTATTCAAATCTTATTATTGAGAAGTTGTAAAATGTATCATGTTAAATGCTCATCATCCTATAATTAGTACAAAATTGATTTATTTTTGATAAAAAATCTTCAAAATTCTAGAAAATGCGGGGATTAACAGACAAGGTTATGATTAGAATTAACAATAACAACCAAATTATCAATCATAATTTATATAAACATTTTTTTTTATGTCGATGTTTTTAATTTCTAATGACATAGGGCTCGTTTACATTGAATTAAATAGAGATGAACTGAACTGAATAATCTGAAGTAAACAAGCCCATAGCACTATCATAATCGTAAAGTTAACAAATAAAAAACAATGCCCTAGGCTACTTTTATGATCTGAGATTCTGAGAGGAATAGTTGGCTTTTCATTCCTTTAAATAACCAATTAAAAAAGAATTTGGTTATAAATTATGAGACATAAAATTTGGACTCATAGCTGAGGTTTGATAAATGCATATAGGCGATAATAAGGTGTCTAATAATATCGCTTATGTATCATATCCTATATTATCAATATCATATTTTATGCTGATAATATTATATCCGAATAAGCTTAAATAAAAAATATTTTAAATTTTTTGTATAAATTATCATTGGTAAATTATGTGCACAGACGCACAATATGCGTAATCACCAAAATATAGTACAAATTATATTTGCTATCCGCACATTATTGCCTATGCATATATACTTCCTCCTTAGAGAAGATGATGTCGTGGGGTATAGTAGTTAAGACTTCAGAATTCTAAGCACAAGGTCTTGGTTTGATTCTCACCCCACGCATTTGTGAGGATTTCTTATTATACTCCTTACAAATGCGTGTTTTGGCTTAAAATTGAGTCTGGTGACCTGCAGTTAGACCTGGTTATTGGACAGGGCATTCAATGGACAAGGTCTTATCGACCAGGGCCAAAAATAATAGCCTAATAATTAAAAAAAAAAAAGTTTTGACAAAAATAATTACATTAATACTTCTATATTCATATACATTTCTTTTAACTATTGGATATCGTAAATTTTATTTATATTTAATATTTTAATGGTTCGACCGCTAATGACTCGTGATACTTCGGCCCGACCCGCTATTGACCCTTTTTTATTCGAACCTGGCCCTGACCTGACTTGACCTGACCCGTATTGGCCTGACCCTAACCCGCCCAATAACCAGGTCTACCTGCAATAGGGCCCGATTTCAACTTTCAAGACCTAATATCACACATATTATCATAGCGAAAAAAACACTACTTACTCCTGGTAGATTGTCATCATCAAAACATAAGAGGGAATGCACATGCATTAGAAGATAAGATAATTACGTACAATAGCATAAATAGAGCAAAGTTTCTTTACAGGCCTTAGCTTCTTCAATTCATCAAATATGTACTGTCCTTTAATTTACTATAACTGTCGAACTATATATATATATATATATATATATATATATATATATATATATATATAATATAATATAATATTTAGTCATCTATGAATCAGCAGCAATCTACCAACTACGAGTATCTAATTAGGTGACCAACACTCTTATTTAATTCTATAAATAAATACATAATAATAATAAATTAATAATCTTCTTATCTTAAAACGACAATGTAGTCTACTTTTGTGTTTTGTCTATAAACATCTTGTGAAGAGAGTGGTTAAACTAATAATGGTTGTAAATTCAGAGATTTTGCAATAATTGTAAATAATATATCCATTAATAAATAATGTAGATTTACATATAGATTGACAACACAAGCTAATACGGAGTATTATTCAAAGAATTGATGACAATTTTATTTTATTTTTTAATTTATAAGGTAATTAGCCCTAAGGCTAACCCTGCTAGGCTAGCTACTAGTTAAACAGTAACAAATAATTAACCTCATGGGCTCGTAAATAAAATAACCTCATGGAACCAATGCAAGACGTTGGGGAACCCTAACCGCTCGGCGCTCAACCTTAATTGGAACAAAGGGTCCGTTTACTTTGTTGTAAAACATTTTCGATGTAAAATAATTTTCCATAAAAAACATTTTACGTTGGAAAACTCATTTTCATAGAAGTTTTTCATTGTTTACTTGCACGAAAAATAAGTTTTACTCTCAAATTTGGAGGAAAATGTTTCCAATAGGGTGTAAAATGAGTTTTCATTCAAAGTTTTACATTTTATTTTTTCACCCAAAGTAAACTACGTAAAATAGGAAAACTGTACATTTTCAGGGAAAATGTTTTTCGCTGTAGTAAACGGACCTTAAATCGTCCTTAACCACTTAAACATCCCTCACTTAAGTGGAAATTAGCTAGTGGTTGACTTTTTTCATTTGGTAAGAAAATCACCAGCTTAATGGCTGGTACATAACTAGCTAGTAGCTAGGAAACAAAAATTCTCCATATATGATATGTAAATTACTAGAAATTTGAAAGCTAATAATAAGTTATTTGGTTAACAAAGATTTTGATTCAATCTATAGTATTTTTTTAATGGAAAATAGACATGATTTTGGCATAATCCTTTCCCTAAATTAAAATTATTTGAACAGAAATTTGTGCTGCCAAAAAATTAGTGTTTTATGTTTTTCATAGGCTTATTTATACACTATATACATTCGTTAAATTTTATGTGTAATAAATCATTTTGCACTTATTCTAAGGAAAAATTTAAAGGTCTAAGCGGTCAAATCAATTATTTAAAAATTGCAACGGTAACATATATGATCTCTATATTACTTGTATTTAATTATTTTAATGTTTTTATCGTTTACATTCACACATCTCTACTCTATAATACGTGCGGAATAATTTATTACACATAAAAATTAACGAAGAAATAAATTAAACAATTTTGGTACAATATTTTAAATTAAAAAGTATTAACCAAAAAAGAGAAATACTCCGTAAGTTTTTTTCAGGAGATTTCTCTTTCATTTGCCTTTTTTACGTGAGAAGTTTCATTTTTTTTAGCCTCAACGTACTGTATAGTGTATACAATACATGCATAAAAGTTGAGATTGAGGTTGGAATCTTTGCTTTGCAGGCAAGCTGTGGTCCCCTGTTAACAGGGCCGTCCATTGAATTTTGGGGCCATGTTCTCATACAAAAATATTGGGCCCTAAATATGAAGATAAAGAATTAATTCATGGAAATTTAAGATTTGCAATTAATGTGAAAATGGAATATGGAAAGTTGGAGCAATTAGTTGACATTCATTGTAGATTACGGTTAATTTGTTTCTTTCTTTCTTTGGGTTTTTTTATATTGGGCTAAATATGAAAATAGGGCCCTTACAATTGGGGGCCCTGTGATGTTGGTCACCTTGCACATGTGTAAGGACGGCCCTACCTGTTAAGGGTTATCATTCACAAATGGGGAAAAAAAAAATTGATCTATAAAAAATCATTCAAAAATTGTTTATTACAATGACATTTGATGTAATTTTTGCTAGCTGGAAATTATATTAGGTAGTGTTTGGATATGTGGAATTCATTTCAAATTGATGAATTCAATTTCGAAAATTGAAATTTTATAATTCAAATGACAATTATTTGATTGGGTTGTTTTTAGAATTTGAAATGACATGATTTTATAAAGTATTTGAAATACAAAACATTTGCTTGTTAAGCATTTGGGTTGGGAATTGGGCCAAATCCAATTCCAAATTCTTTTACTTGTCAAACATGTAATTTGGCCCAAATCCATCATTTCAAATGAAATGCTTGTATCCAAACATAGCATTAGGGGTATTGAATATAAATTATATAAAATTGTTTATTACAATGACAATATATTTGATATAATTTCCAGTGAAAATTACATCAAATGTCATTGTAATAAACAATTTTTATTTTATATATCAATGTGAGAAACTGGGAATTGCTCGACTTAACATGGGGGGACCCGTATATAAAGTGGCCTTAAATCTTTCTACAATGTAAAAATACTTTATATGTTGTAACACTCCTTAATCTACAATGATAATAGTAATAAAAATAATAGTAATAGCAAATTTCTACAATGAGTATATTACTTTTATTCTCATTTCCACAAGGCCAATTCATTTTTTTTATTTTTTTATTTATGGAACTTGGAAGGTGATTTTCTATTTTTTACTCCTTATAATTAAAAGAAATTCAACAATTATATATTTCGTATATTTGACTTACTTGCAATTTTTGAATTTTTTCATATATATAAATACATATATCTATAATCATGTTTAATTTTTTTATTTATTTTTATAATCACAATAAATACTTTATTTAAATTCATTTTTTTTTTTTACAATTTTAACAACAAATTAAAATCAAAATTTTAAATTGTTAGTTCATTGGCAACAAGACTAAAATTCTTCAATGTGATGTAAGTAAATATGGAATAGAGGATATAAAATAAAATCCTACATTTGATATATATATATATATATATATATATCCATGTAGACAAATTCCCAATGTATATGGATAGTAGTGCTTATAGAGTTATACTGGTAAAAGCTAGCTAGCCAAGAATTTTAAAACAAAAAGGTAAGGTATCCATCCTTCTCACAAAAGCATATCCTATATAAATTGCTCTCACCATATATATGAGTTATGATCATCACAATATAACAATTCCCCCGTCAATATATATATATAGGGTTGGGTTCCGATGAGAAATTTTTTATGATGAGAAAAGTGAGAAATAATAAATACACCAACTATGACCTAGAGGTACATTGAGCACCAACTATAGGTACATTCGCCATACAATATAAATATATTGAGTAAAAATACATTGACTTTATACCATATATACATTGACTCCAAACTATCAAAAGAGTAAGAAGGGAAAATCAAATTTAATCTTAGCTCTTCATTTGGTGATCAAAGGGTTGTGATTGCTTCTCACCCTTCTCACCAAAACTACATTTCTCACATGAGCCTACTTCTATATATATATATGCACTACACTATCTTTATTACACCTTCAGTATGTTTTTATATATATATTTTTTTTTACGGTCTTTGAGACTTAATCTTTGACCATTAATAAATCAAACCTTGTATTTGATAAATTATAGTAAAAGAGCTTAAATTAAAATGAAAATAAATTGTTAAAAAAACATATATTCCATCAAATGAAGTGGAAAAATTATGAATTCCCAATTTATTTTCATTATAAAAAATATTACTCCGTATTAATGTTTACATGTAAGATGCATGTAACAACCTTTAAAAGCTACATATAATAATACCCTACATGCTAATAAGGCTATATTATGAAATTGTCATAAAACATTGGAGTCTCATGGTGCGTTTGAGCACTCTTGTGTTTATTTTTAGAAAATTCAAATCATATAAATCAGAAAATTCCATATCAAATCAGAAAATTTATAACTATAATTAATAACTACAATAAGAAAAATTTATATTAAATAAGATCAGATCCAATTAGAAATTTTCAGATGAATCAAATGCACACTCAATTAGTAAAAGAAAACAAATAGATAGAGTATTTTCTATACTAGAAATTAAATAAAACAAATATTTAGTTTTATATTTTGTAATATGCACTATTATAAATTAATTAATGTGATCTACCAAGCAACAAGCTAAGGAAACAAAGTATAGAAAGAGAGAAGCCGGCCTCTTAGTTTGTGCATGAAATGAAATCATTAGCAACCTACCTAAAACAAAACAAAACAAAATTCCAAAATACAAATGGCCAAAACCCAATTAATAAAGCAAATTCCATTCCCCCCCAGTTCCAGTTAAACAAACACTCTTTTACCTTTTTAACCTCAACACGGAAACTCCCTTATTCTCTTGAAAATCCAGCCAATTGCCAAACTACTTCATTCTACCCTCGGCTCCTTCACGAATATTACACATAAAAATTCAATACGATACTCCCTCTGTCGCTTAAAGATTGTCCTATTTTGACTTTTGCTACTGTTCATTTAGTAATTTTGACCTTTTATAATTTTATACATGTAAGGAAAAATATAGTTAAATGAGATCTCATTTAATTCGGCTCAATGTGTATTTTTTTAATATGTAATGATTATAATTTTTTATTATACGTATCTCAAAATATTTTCATTTAAAAATGTGTCTCGAAAGATGAAAAAAGTAAATAAAGTAATCTTTTAGGGACGAATGGAATACTGCATAACATATTTCTTTTTAAAATATTTTTTGAAAGTAAGTTGTTGTAAATAAAAAGTTTGATTGTGAAAATGTTAAACACAAATAAGCTAATGTTAAATAATCGTAAGGAAAAGAGGGAGTATAGTACAAAGTACTTTGTATAAGGCATGTAATTTCTCCATTTCTATTGATTAGTTACGAACGTTTAGTATCTTACAAGTTTATTTAGGCATATAAGTATAGTAGTGAAAAAAATTTCCAAATCTCAATCAATGTTTGTGACAATTTATTGCAACCTTTTATTTATTTGAGTCAATCACAATCAAAGCAAATTTGACCAATATATGACAATCATAAATACTATCAATTGAGAATCAATAAGATTAGTATATATAAACGAAAAGATTTCAAACGTAGCTGCAAAAGGGAATGCGTGAAACAAGAGATGCATAATCAACAAATTGAAATAGAGGGAGTACAAAATCAAGTGTTGCGTACAAGTTGAATTCAAAAAAAAAAAAAAATTAGTTGAGAAAATTAACTACTCGTACATTATTATTATTATTATTGTTAATCTTATTAATTAATTTAGTCTTTACTTTAATTTGTAAGTTCCAAGTAAATGCATTTATATGCATGGACAAAATCGCATGTATCTTAACACTAAATAAATGTCTTTTTTGAAATAGGGAAATGACTTTAGTACATTGACAAGGAAACTATAATTAATTACTTAACTATATAAGTACAATGTATTCACAAAAGGTTAAGAGGACATTTAATTTGTAAGGAGATTTAATTAGGGCATCCAAAGAAAATTAATTGGATGTTATTTTGGTGTAATTAATGTTTACTTGTGGATAATGTGATGTGTGACTAGTGACCCCAAAGTGTACGGGAAATGATAAAGGCACAACTAAATTGATATGGGCACAACCCATTGTGAGAGAACATCTTTTTATGCTTCTCTCACAAAAGTTGTACCAATATCAATTCCCAAAGTGTACGTATAAGAATAGGGTTGAGAATTTTTGTCCCATTCATAGAGGACATATTTGTTACATGACAACGAATGAGATTAAGGATAATAATTTTGACACTTTCAATCAAATACATTTCTGCAATTCACTATATAAATATGTTATTAATTAAAAGATTGAAAAAAGTGAAATGTGAAAATAAATTTGAAAATGTCGAAATTAATATACTGGGAAATGAATAAATTGCCGTTATTGAAACAAAAAAGAGATATTACATTTGTAACTTGTAAGGATTCTTATGTAAATATGCAAATATTCCTAATCTATTTCCATTTATACATCAACAAGACAACAACCAAATAAGGTTGAAGAGTATTTTTCTGGGAAATAAAATTTTAGGAATTAGCTAAATGCATTTGTGTTTCATTAGGCGGCGAAAATAACACACGCGTGAGAAATAGAATTTTCTATGAAGTATAGAAAATTAATCACCTACCCTTTTGATGAATGCAAATTCGTGTTAATTATAAAATTTTACGGGGTCAATCATCACAGATAGTCACTTTCTGAAAAATTAACAAGGGAATTTATTTAATTTCCTATGAAATTAGATTCCCTATGGAATTAAATTCTTGTGTTCAACCAAACAACATTTTAGGTCCTATTGTTTTAAACTTATTTTCGGTTCAGTTGAGTCTTAAAAAAACTTACTATTAGTCTATTAGACTTTCACTCTTTATTCCACATGCCAAACGTTCCGTCTGGATATTTCTTAAAATGGTTATTTTTTTTTAATACTATGATATTTTAACTTTTAGCCGCTATTACCTTTTCTTTTCTTTCCACAACATACATATCGAAGTTTTACAAAAAAAAAAAAAAAAAAAATACATGTCGAAATATTAGCTCAAAGTAATTAAAGTTTGTGTTCCATTTTTGGTGGGATACAAAAGTATTATCGTTAATTAATTAATTCATTCATTAATGTCCTGTCAAAAAAAATATTAATTAATTAATTAATGAGATTATATTCTACGTCAACTTATTATTATTATTATCGGATTAACAAATTATTACTAGTCAAAAAAAGTGTATGAGTCTAATCCTAATGCGCCTCTACCAAATAAAATTCAAACCATATACGAAAGTATATCCTTCCCTAATTGCATATATACTACATGTTCGTGATTAATAAAATCAGTTTTTATTCTAGAAAAATCAAAATTTATTTTCCTAAAATAAGAAATTTGATTAAAATATATAAAAAAGATTTTAAATTAAATTTAAGAATTAAAAATAAATCAAAAATAGAATCATCCTATTAATCAACCCAAAACAAATAAAATTAAACAGCGAGAGTAGGGTATAGCTTAGGTGGCTAGAGTTTTTCTAAATCGAATGATCATGGATCGATTCTCCTCCGTACTAAGATAAATAATATATAAAATTAACCGGCTGGTTAAAAAAATAAATAAATAAATAAAAACGTACCCCACAACCGGTGTCGATAGCGGTTCGAACGGAGCCACCGCGGAGGTTAACAATTTTATCAATCTGGTCAATGTAAGCGTCAGCGCCGCGAGGGAACATGGTGCCACCACCAGGGAAAGTGAAGCGATCATTTTCAAACCGGACCCAATTCTGACCCGCTTTCTCTACCGTCAACCACTTATGCGGTACATTCGCGTACCACACCATGTCCCTGCTCTCCGGCCACCGGAACGGGGTGTTGTACCCGTGCGGTGCCGGCACACGGCATTTCACCTTTTCGGTTTCAAGCTCAGGGCAGTGCCGCTCCCGGTACACGAGCCGTGCGCGGGGGAAGCGGAGGGACCGTGCGGCGTCGTGGCACGGGGTGTGTTCGGAGAGGGTGAGGTTGCATGGTGGGAAGTGGGAGACACGCGCCGCCGTAGAGGGGAGGTGGTGGTGGGAGGAGAAGTCGAGAGGGGTGAGGATGGGGTTGGTGAGGGTGTAGCACGGGGTGGGGAAGAGGGAGGAAGGTGGGGTGGAAGGGTGGTAGGAGCCTAAGAGGTATGAGAGGGAGCAGAGGAAGAGAAGGGAGAGCATGTAAAAGAGGTTGAGTTTGTGGGTGAACCATTGTTTGAGTTTGGTGTAGTTTAATTGTCCCATTTTTAATTAATTTGGATTCAAATGAAAATATGATGGAATTTAATGGGGTTTGATTTGATTTGATTTGATGAAGGGTGATGACTTTGATATGATGGTGTAAGGGAGTGTATATATTGTATTTATTGATGATGTTGTGATCTTTATATATATGGAGAATTCAAGCTTGATATGATAGATAGGTGTGTTATTGTTGTTATTAATTTATTTATTATAATAATAATAATAATAATAGTATAGTATATATGATATATGATAAATCAAATAAATTTAAAGCTTCATTTTGAATTTTTGTTAATGGATGATATGGGAATCTAGAGGTATTATTGCAGTTAATTTATTTTTGTACTCCAATTTTTGAATCTAATTAGGTGAAATAAGGTTTTGTTGTTTTTCTCTAATAAACAACTTTGAGTACTGGGTCGAAGCAAGTTCAATAAATTTAATAAGGTTTAATAAATTCGAATCTAATAAGTTGAAGAAAACGCACCCTTATAATAATGTAAAACATATGTGGGTTATACTCTCAACACTATCCTTTACATGTAAGCCACCTTCAATCTTGTATTTTGGATATGTCATAAAAACCTTCGTGGTTCTGTAGGCCTTCTTTGGACTTCTAACATGAGGTCAAAAAACTAGCCCCTACGCATGGCAAACAAATTTGTTGGGTTGTGTGCTCCAAATAGAGTTTCAAATACCTCCGTCTTGCGTTTGATAGACCATCCCTTGATGAGACTATTAATAGGCCAAGCTCTAAATTCTAAGGACGCAGGGAAAATGTTAAACTCCAGTTGAACTGTCGAACACATTTGAGTGTTACACTTTAAAGAAATATGATAAACCAACTTATAATTCTAAGAGTTAATAATCCTCCTATATATTACTAGTTGATTTTCAGAAGAAATAAACCTAATTGGATCAAACCCTTCTCCATATTAAACTACCAATGCCCAGGCTATTTAACAAATTTTGGATTGCATGTTATCATTGTAAGTACTACCTACTCCGTTCTTATGAATTGTTATACTTTACAGAAAATTCTAAAAATTTAATCTGTATATTTTTTTTTTGCACCAAGACAATTCTAGCAAGATCTCATATGATCTAAATATACTTTTTCTTATATATTATAAAGACTTGTCGTGTTAAAAAATTTCTCTTTACGTATCCAAGATTCTAGCTAAACGTTACTTTAGAAATTTTATCTAATGCTTCAATGGTGTTTGTTATCTTTGGTCTTATTATAATAAATAAAACTTTAGGGCGGTGTATGTAGGGAATGTGTATGTGTATCATGTAGTAATGAATGTACTCCCTCCTTAACATAAAGCTTTCAACAATTAGTTTTGCACGCATTTTGAGGAAGCGATTTGAGGGTGTAAACGAAAGAATTAATAAAAAAAAATTTAATATTAGTAACTTTTAATCACATTCTTACTTATATTAAAATCATTTTAACTAATTCCTTCGGTTACACCCTCAAATCGCTCCCTCAAAATGCGTGCAAAACCAATTGTTGAAAGTTTTATGTTAGGGAGGGAGTATGTGTTTTACTCAATTAGAAATAGGGAAAAAAAAATTGAAACATCGCATGGACAATGGCAAGGCCATAAAAACACGATGTTTGTTAAGCTTAATTGAATGCAAATGTTATAAGCGATATTTTATGTGGCTTTATTATTATTTAGATCATATAATGTATATATACAATGGTTTCAACTCTCAAGTACGTCCTTCGCTTCTATATAATTTGTTGAACCTCATAGTACACTAGTGAGTGTCTCACATTGGAAGATGAGGAGAGACTAAACTAATTTATAAGTCCAGGAGTTACTCCTACTATTACCAATTGGTTTTAGGATGGAATCTCCTATGGCTTGTATATTCAATCCCATGACTTATAAGTAACATAACTCTCCTTTTTCATATTAAATATATTATGAATATGAATTATACATGCATTGACAAACATGAAAATGAAAACGTTACAATTAATATGGAGTAGAGAGAATATTCTGTATTATTAATTAATGATGTTTATTTGTGGAAAAATTCAAATTGTATTAAACTTTTTAAAATATACTATAAAAAAAATGTATGAAGTTTTTTGAAACAGATCAAGTGTATATTTTAAAAATTGGTTGAAAATTTTAAAAAAAATCGATTATTAAAACTTTTTTACAACTTTGGTAGGGGAAAAGACTAGCTGGAACCAGTGATTTTTTTCTACCAAGACTAGTTTGAAACTTGTTTAGATAGATCAAGTTTTATAATTTTATTTTAAAAAAAAATTAAATTTAAATATCTTTATTAATTTCGTAACTAAATTTATAGTTGTAAAAAAAATGATTGTAAAGTGTAAATTGCTTACTAGTACAAATAAAGAAATATCACAATTGTAGTTTTTTTATTTTTGGCAAAATTATAGTTTTTATATGGAGTAGTGAATATACCCTATATACATAGTTAAAATTTAGTCAAATCACGTAATAATAAGTTCAAATTATATCATATCAGCAAAAACAAGTTTATATTAGATCAGAAAAAATAAGTTCATATTAGATTAGATAAGTAAAAATCCGTTGAAGCAAACATATATAGCCTTAACTGAAGAAAACACTTTCAACTCATAATATCCTACTATCCAATGAAAATAATTGAGGTGCTCAATTGCTCATTCATTTTCAAATTTGCTACTGTCTTAAAGAGATTAATTATTTAAAACTTTATAATATAAGCAACGTCTAATTATTCATTTTCTATGTCCTAAATAATTGCAACATTGTGAATTTATGACCAAAAGATTGATAGAAAGCTTTTTGGATAAAGTGTTGCAATTATTTAAAAACGAACGGAGAATAACATTAATATATATTGCCTTCTTGTATCTTTCACTACATCACAACTTCAAGCTCAATGTTCATATTTTATGATCTCTTATAATCATATCTTCAATTATGTCTGAAATTTTTTCCAACAAAAATCGAAAGGGATAATTGAATATTCTTTGCTTGAATACAAACAAACTGGTTAATACATATATAATGGCATTCAAAAAGCCTACAAATTGAACAAAAATTCATTATATATGCATATTTAATTTGTGTATCGTATAGGTCCCATTAGTTTTTTTTTTAAAAAAGCCCTCAAATATTAACTCATGCAAAAATAATCATATTTCATAAACTTTATTTGTAGTGTGTTTATCAAACATGTCTAATAAAAGTCACTAGCTACTTCACATTACAATAGTAGACTTTACATTTTTTTTTATCGTACTACCTTCATTTTTTTAATTTACTCATTTGTTTTTTTATTTATTTATTAAAATCGAAAAACTGATAGGGATTAAGAGGGTGAAAAATAATTATCCTTCCGTCCCAAAACATGTCCCACATTGACCAAAAAAGCTCTCACAAATTTGGTTAAAAGTGAATCAGATTTTTTGTTGACTGGAGACATTTATTAATTCAATGCCATAGTCAATTTAATATTATTTATTTTTATTAACTATAATAGATAAAATTAAAAAAAGTGAAAGTATTGGGTCAAACCGTCTGACCAAACAACCTGGTCAGAAGACTGACCCAATATACCCAATTTAGGCAATTATAGTAGTGAAAAACTTCAAAAGACCATAATTTTGCGCTTGGATGTCCGATCGGGGCCCATAGTATGTCCAAATTGATTAATTTTTCGAGACGAACACAATAACAAATGCCAAAAAACACATCTAGAGGCCTCAAAATGCCAAAAATGTCTAAAATCTAACATATAATGATAGATAGACCAAATCTGTCCAGTTCTTCCTTTTTTAGGTCCAGGTGCTCATATATTTTGTCAAGGCTTTTTTTTGTGAAGGTTAGTTACATTTGTCCAGGTTTTATATTCTTGTCCAGGTTAATGATTTTTTTGTCCAGGTTCATTACATTTTGTCTAGGTTAGTTATATTTTGTCCAAGTTAGTTACATTTTGTCCAGGTTAATTACAAAATGTGTTCAGGTTTAACAAATATATGTCCAGGTTATATGTATCCAGGTTAAAAGCATTTTCACCAGGTTTACAAATAGATGTCCAGGTTTAACAATATGTGTCCAGGTTAAACAAATATGTGTCCAGGTTAAACAGATATGTGTCCATGTTTAACAAGTTTTCACCAGGATTACAAATAGGTGTTCAGGTTTAATAATATGTGTCAAGGTTTAACAAATATGTGTTCAGCTCAGTTGGACTCGTTTAACAGTAACAAGCCTCTAATAATGTCATCATTGACACATGTTAGACTCTCAATAATATTTTTTCCCACCAAACTACATGTGACATCATTATTTTTACTTCCTTGAAATCTTTCACTACTTTACATTAAATACAAGTCTTGAAACTAATAGTTAATGCAAATATTATCTCATCACCACAATTTATCAATTTTTGATTTTTTATTCATCCTTTTTTTTTCATATCCAACTTTATTTTAATTCTATTCAAACAATCCTTTCTAAATAATTTTTCTATGTTGCCATTAAATTATTTTTGTGGTTCCTACATTTTCATTTAATAGGTATGGAAAGTTTTTTTAAAAAAAATATTAACCTAAATTATTTTTTCCTATATAAGCCGTGTGTTGCACAAGAGATTAATCTAGCTGATATAAGTATATATTATAAGCACTAATAAATATATTAAAAATAACACTTTTCAATAAAAACAAAAAATTATAAAAATAATGTAACCGGCTAGAAAACTGGTTCTATCATGGCTGAACCGGCCCAAGAAACTAATTCAATCATGGTGAAACCGATATGTCAATGGCAGGCCCTTGTCGTATGCGCCAAAACCAAATATAATTCTCTTACTTTCTAATACAAATAAATGTAGCAGGGAAGTAAGGTTCGTATCCACAGGGAACTAGGATTACTTAAATGTACTTGAATTAAACTAAAATGAAATAAACTAAAATGGTAAAAAGAGGGTATTTATAAATTTGTTAAGCTAATGATTAAACTAATTCAGAAACTCAATAAAAACAATGGAATTGATTTAGAATAAATATGTTCAACAATCGGTTAATTAGAAATCAAAGAAGGAGGTCTTGGATCCGATTAATATCCACTTCGACTAGAGTATCGATCATCGGAAACAACTCAAAATCTATAATCTTGATTACCTAATGTGAAGAATAAATCTTCTAATCTCCTTATGATTAGCTAAGTAGTAAAATTTCCAATACTACAAAACCCTTATTCAAAGACAACCTAGAAGATCGGCTTCTAAGTTCAATCCGAGAATAGCATTAAGAGAAGAGAACATTAAGATCGTTTATGTTAAAAAAGCTTTTAACATATAACAACACACTTGAATTCTTAAGGAGAAATAAGGATGTAGCACATCCAAACCAAACCCTAACTTGCTACTAATTGACAAGGGATTTCCTTAGCAAGGCAAATCACAAATCTAGCCATAATTCATCAACACAACAATACTAGTAGTATTCCTAGCAAGCTATGCAACAAACCAACATATTCAAACATGAAAAATAAGTGATAATCAAATATAAATAAAGAGTAGAATTCTCACAATACAATAGAGGAAGCTTCAATAAATCTTCACCAATATAAAGTTTAAGCTACAAGCTTCATGGAAAACAAAATACACAAAGCTTTGAAGCTCATTCAAAGAGCAAAAAAGGTGAGAAGCTAAGTAGAGAGGAAGGAGTTGTGTAAGTAATTCTAAGTGTGAAAGTAGGATATATTTTCACCCTTCTTAACCTCTCTCCTAACTTATTACTGCCCTGCCTACGTGCCTCAACATTCAACCAATCAAAACAAAAGAAAACAAGTCAACTTGCAAGAGAAGAAAACAAAACAACAGCCACCGCACAGGGGTCGCGACTCGCGACCAAAACTCGCGACTCGCGAGAAGCTACTGACCCAAATCTGCTCTGCCTTGCCCTGCTCTGCTCTGCTCTGGTGAGGCACCCCAAGGCTGGGTCGCGACTCGCGAGGATGGCCTAGCCTTGTTGCTCTTCAGCTGATTCTTTGCTCTAAAACGCAATCCCGAGCAATCATCGAAGCATTACCAATCCAAAACTAATAATACATAATAATCGAGGGAATAGGGGTACAAAAAGAACCAAAATTCCTAAACCCTATAAATACCTAAAGGATTCTAAAATCCAAAAACTATCTAAATAATAAACAAAAAGGAAAACAAATCCTTCTAAAAATAGCGTATAACTTGGACACATCAGTCAAGACGGTTCTACCATAGTTGGAACACATTTTCTAAAGTTTAGCAACATGGGGTGTCGGGTGGGTGTGCAAAAATCCCTACTGTACAGGGGCCCGTTATATAAAGAGCCTATTTTTTTTTTGTTTTTCTTAGTCATTTGTCTTAAATTATTCGTATATTTTATATAAATTAATTATTTTCTACTAATTTTTTTTGGGATGTATATGTATTGTCAAAATAATACTCCCTCCATTCCCATTTGTTTTGTCTTGTTTGGAATCTTGACACTATTCATAAGATGGGAGAATATTTTAAATTACCCTCAATATATAAAACATAATATAGTCATGTGTGGTCTTGTTTGATTCGTCTCAATGAGTACGTTATTAATATCCAATTATTATAATTTTTACATATATACAACAAAAGATATTTGAGGCCAAACAAATACATTGACATATGTGCAAAGTCAAACAGGACAAACAAATGGGAACAGAGGGAGTATCAAATATTAGCATTTATTAAGATCTGAAGGGCTAAGTACAATTTTAGAACAGGGCCTCGATAACTTTGACACGTCCCTGAATTTAGCAACGGTGGAATTCGTTTTTTTTGGGACAATTTAACATTTAAGTCTTAATTATAATAACGGCCGTTTGATTGTTGGTAATAAATTGTGATAATGGAAATAAATTTATAGTGTAATTTTGTTAAGGAGGAACCTTATAATCTCTATGGAAAATAAATTTTCATTCCCAAACTTCATTTTTCATTCAAATCTATTACCATTGGGGATGGTGATATTTGATGAGAATGCATATTTGATTATTTGTGAAGAAAATTAGATAAATTGGAGCTAAGGTGGCACCATCATGGGAATGAATTTTGATTTATCTTCCAAATTTAGTTATAAATTCATTCCTATTACCATGATTTATAACCGGCTACCAAACGTACCGCTAAGGTATAAAATTATTTGAGCCTATGATAGATCATATCAAATTTCACACTGCCCTTTTCTCGTGACAGTAATTAGTGGAATTAGTAGGTGGTATTTTGTTCTTTAAATTATCATTGAAATTACTCACAATGATGTGAATTTGTTATGTATGATGATGCGGAGAAAAACACATATTTTGTGTTGGCATTTAAAAAATGTGCGTGCTACAGAAACTATTTGGAGCATTTGACACTTCTGGGATAACTTCTAAAGTGGTTTTTGTGTAAAACTATCAAATCAGAATAAAGTCAATTTGGTAACTTTTTTTTTCTTCTATATGGTGATCATTGGTTGTTAAATTTGATTAGAATATTAGAAACGGGTCTGGGAAATCCAATACAGAAGAGGAGAGTTATGTTACTTACAAGCCATAGGAGGTTCCATCCTAAAACCAATTGGTAATAGGAAGAGTAACTCCTAGACTTATAAGATAGTTAAGTCTTTCCTCATCTTCCGATATGAAACACTCACTAGTGTAGCATATGGGGCTCAACATTGGTCATCTTACAAAGGCAATTGCAAATGGAATATAAGCACTAATTTTGATAACTTCAATTTTGTACTTACCTTTGTATGATGAGCGATGAGCAATGAGCAATGAGCATTGATCACCATATAGAAAAAATGTTACCAAATTGAATTTAGAGCATGTGTACTAATGAATGAAAAAATTACTTCATGACAAGAATAAGCGAGTTTTGGACCTGTTATGATGAAAATGGGATGAATTTTTCGTTCATTGAAAGACAATTCATCAAACAGGTCTTTGGAAGACGGATTTCATGAAGGAAAAAAAGTCGGTGGCCACTACATTTTAATCACATGCTGCATTTTATTATTTTTTTTTGCCTTCCTTGAAGATGAAACGCAAAAACGGCATTACATTAAAGTCTAGAGCAAAATTGCTGCAGTTGTACCAGCTAGGGACACGTGGTCCAATTATGTTGTGACATGTGTCCCTGCTGGTGCAATTAATTTATGTGCATCAAATTGTTCAAAGGCAAAACGGTGATTATAAAAAATAAAATAAAAATATATAAAATTTATAACTTTTCGAGATCTATAAATAGAAACCCGTTTTTCTATATTTTAGTTCACATCTTCGTTAGTCCCTCACAATAATTTCTCTATTTTTTTTTAAAAAAATAAAAAATTGTTATAAATAGTTAAAAGAAAAAAAATAATATATCATATTACTTTACTTTTAAATTAAAAAATAAATGAGGTGAATTAGAGATCAACTGTTGTGGGGGTGAAGTAGAAAAGTATGAGGGAGATGGATGAAGGGTTTTTCTTGGGTCATGGTTGTGATGAAGGTGAATGAAATTTTCTTAAATTGATGAATGATGAGTGAGAAAGTGCTAGAGAGAGAGGGATGAAGGAAAATTTGAATCATGATAGTGGATGCTCTTATATTACTCCATCTGTTTCATTTTGTTCTTTACGTTTATTTTTTGCATGATTTTTAATGCACATGTTTAAACGTTAATTTCTTATACTACACTTTATAAAAAAATTATAGAAAATACATATTAAAAAACACTACATATTTAGACGAATCTAACAAGATCTCATATGAATATGGTTTTCTTTGTTTATAATGAAGATTTTTCATTTTTTAATTTTCTCTCTCTGTATCCTAAAAATAAACGTCAAGAACAAATTGAAACGAAGGTACATCGACTAAGACGAATCAATGAAAGGGGCAGTATAGCATATTGCATGTTATAAGCTGAACATTGATAAATAATATATTATATATAAACATTTAATGTGATTTGATTAGTGAAAGATGTAGTTATGTAAAATGAACAACAATAAAAAAATATTAGTGCCTTCAAGACGTACTCATTAAAAGTGACATGGATTAGGTGGAACGTAGACATATTATTGGTTAAACATTGACACGAAATATATATACATATACATGAATTATGATTTAACTGATGAGATAAGAACTTCTTATCCCATATGTTAATCTGCACTACTACTTCCCCATGTCTATAGCTGAATTACCTTAGCTACGCACATAGTCACTTCATGCCACCTGTCGAAAGTACATTCTCTATAATTACTGTAATACCCCAAAATTTTGGGCTATCTTAAATTTTATTTATTTAATTAATTAATTAATTAAATAACTAAGTATATTACTATTGATTTAATCATAGAAGTAGGCCTAATTATGTAAGGAGGATCAAGTCCAATAGTTTAACTCACCTAAAATCTAGCCCAACCTATCACCTTCACACGGCCCCTTTAATAATTACCTAATTAGTTGATTTAATTTAATCAAAATAAAAACTAATCCATATCTATTGTTGACCTCTCCTAAAAAGTCTTATTTTTATTTCTAACCCTCTACTAAATTTTAGGAGAGCAAACAATTACCCTACCTAAGAACCACACGGCTCTCTTAGTTTTTAAGGGAAAAAAGATTCAATAACTAAGGTATGATCTTTACTTCTCAAAACAATTCACAAAAATCTCTACAAACCTTTTCCTAGATTTCACACTAAAAAGATTAGAGAAAGGAACCAAGAAGCACAAGAACCGTGGGGGAACTCGTGCAATAGGCCACCGAAACCTCTCGATTTTGTTCAATCTTGTTAGGTAATTAGTTGCTTTACTTAATTGATAGAATAAGATTGATAATATAGTCCTTAGAATAAGTTTAGAATCATGTAGGATTGCTTAGAATTGTAGTGTTTTATTGTTGAATTACTTGTTGATGAGTTTCGAACTAGGCATGTCGTGTAGAAGCAACCTTTTCATGACGAATTTACTAGTTTATTTGCATGTTTAATCCATATTTTATGCATAATCTATGATTCTTGCTAGTTAAAAATTGATGGATAAATTATTGAAGTATTTATGAATAAAATTCAAGAGAATGTCGTGAACCTTAAGGCCTTGTTCGAAGTTTCCTTGTTTCAAAATATGAACTTTTAACTAAAATCTTGATCTTGTAACAATCCTTGATGAATGTTCTTGAATTAATAATTAATCTAAACAAGTTCTTGAAAGATAAAAAGTTAATCTTGCATTAACCAAAAATGTGGAGTGGCTTCAAAGGAATAAAAAGAATATTTTTACTTGTTTTTATTTATTTATGAACCAATTCTTGAAATTATTCCTAACTTAATTAATTAAAGCTTGTAATTTAAATAGGATAAAATTTGATTTCTTGTTTGCTATTATTTAGAATTGTCGAATGGTCTTAAGAAAATAAAAAGGAATATTTTTACTTGTTTTTATAATAAAAGATTAGATTATAAACTTGTTCTTGAAAATTATTTCTTAATTAATCAAAGTCCGTAATTTAAAGTATATTAATCTCGATTTCTTGATTCTAGTTCACGAAAATGCCGAGTAGAAATTATGGAGAAGAGACTAGATTTTCATGATTCAAATAGATAAAAGACTGGAATTTAATTACGTTCTTGAAATTATTCTAGATAACTAAAAATATGTATTTTATATTACTGCTTGAATTGCAAATTGAGAAATATTGGTGATGTATTATTGTGCTACAACTAACACATGTGGCGTGTATATATGTGGTAAGTTACTGGTAAGATTTTGACTATTGAACACCTGTTATTGGTTTATGTTGTTGGATTATGTTTAGTGCTTGCTTTTACGTTTGAACTAGCTGAATTGATTACTAAAGTTGCATGTGGAATTGTTGCATGGTATAAATGTCGAGCATGTCAAGTCTTGGTCTAGAATTTTGAGTCAATAGAGTTGAACTAGAACTAATTAAGAGTCAAGTCGTGTCAAAGAAAGTCTAAATGTGAACTGGAAAAGTGAACTTCAAAAGATAATTAATCTATAAAGTGACCGCTCATCTAGTGGCTAAAGAGTCATGAACATGAGTATAGTCGAAGCCATTGTCCCTTCTGCGGTTTTGGGACAGTTCTGGATCCCAGTGCTCGGGAAGTAGATCCTTTGTGGTTGACCCGACATGAGACAAGGAAAGTTGGGGGAAGTAGATCCTTCGTGGTTGACCCCTTACGAGCATATGACTGTGTCATGGATTAGCCCCTTGAAATGAACTAGAACTTGTTAAATAATAATTAGAGTCTAGAGTCTAGAATAGGAAATGTCTAGCTTGGTTGGTTCCGTTGTGATTATGTTATGATTTACTTTTCGCTGCATACTTGAATTTGAATAATGTAACTGTTTTCTTATGTTGCTTGATTGAACTATGAAATTATTCTAATTATTATATTTTTAATTGTGTTCTACTAAGTAGAATAATCTAATTACTCACCACTGACTGTGGACCCCCAAATTTCCTTTTCAAGTACTGATGAAGAATAAGTGGGGAACGCTTGGGCTGGGATTTGAGCGGCGAGATTAGTTTTATTTATTTAAATAATAATGATCCTAGCTATGTAATAAAGGATTTATGGTCTATCTGTAGTTTTGTCTATTTTGGACTTTGGAAATTTTAATTTAGTTTTGGACTTATATTATTATATCTGAATAAATTGAAGTAGTTTAGAGCTTCCTCTGTTAATATTGAACTTGAAGTTTAAACTTTTATTTAAAACTTTGATTCGTATTGTTGTTTTCCTCGAAAATAACACTGATAAAATACGGATCGTTACGATTACAACTAACTCAACCACCTATATTTGCAAGAACTTAATTCTAAAGCCTCAAATATGATCTCCTCTTATATTCCATTATTACATGCGACTTAACCACTGGAGGGCATTTTCTCGAATCCACAAGTCAGTTTATTTATGTTCTTTTTGTAAGTTTACTTAGTTTTAATCCATAATTAGGTCATCCATGTTGTTTTTTCACTAAATCCAAAGTTCCCATTCTAGCATGTATTGTTTATTAAAGTAAGTTAGACCTGGCTTGTTCAACGGGTTGGTTAGGGCCAAGTTAGGTCAACCCCATTATGCCCCGACCCATATTTTCTTTTCTATTTTCCTATTCTTTTTAAATGAACAATTGTGTACCCACCTCAAAGAGGTATAACCACCCTCACAAAGGTGTCCAACAACAATAGCTAAGAAAAACTAATCAAGTTTGAGAAATGCAATGTCAATCACTGACTAATAGCTAAAACATCGAGGCAAAACACATACCTTGGAGTAGATTTCCGACCATCAAGGTTACCACCATAATCAGAATCTACATCACTAATCAACCGTAACCATTTTGTCCATAACCTCGAAGCGACTAATTATTTGAATAGGAATTTGAGATGAAAGACCTTGAAATGAATAAACATTGCCTTGGCCTACAATTTGAGCATTTTTATAATATAATTTTTGTTCATCAATCAAAATAAATTGAAAAATTTCATTAGTGTTTTAACATGGATAAAGCGCATCCTGTGATCACTCATATGGTAGTACAATCACTTAACGTGGATCAAAATCCACCCCGTCCTCAAGCACATGGTGAAGAGACATTAGGTTATGAAGTACCATATCTTGATGTTAGTAGCACATTGACGTATCTTGCTAACAATAAAACTTATACAAGGCCTGATACAACTTTTGCAACAAATTTGCTAGTAATATGGAGCACTTATTTGTGCAACACTTATTTTTGGACGGAAGGAGTATAATAATATAGTTCAACACATACTCAAAGACATTGGAATGATGTTAAACACGATCTACAATGTTTATAAGGGACTAGTGATATGGGATTATTTTATAGATTATGTCATGAAGTCCAAAAATGTCCAATTGTTTGGTTTATACAGATGTTGGGTATTTATTCAAACCACACAAAGCCATATCCCAAACAAGGTACTTGTTCATGTATGGTGGAATGACCGCCATATCTTGGTGTTCAACAAATCAAACTTTAATGGTCACTTCCTCAAATCATGCGGAGCTAATTGTATTAAATGAGGTAGGATATTCAGATCTTTAGGCTTTAATCCGAATAAAACAGTGCGATTTAAAAATGTGGATACAAGATCAAATATGATTTAGTATCCGAAAACGCACACCTTTAGCTACAACCATTATCACAAAAAATAAATTACGTTGACAAAAGAGAAGCGCATGGAAAATCCGCAATGACACATACTAATTAGGTAGAGGCACATGATCTATGCACTTTGACCAATTTGAAATGAATATGGGGTGCATAGATCATATGCTACTACGGTACTACCTAGGCAGGGAGTGAATTTTCCATACATTTGTCTTATTATATATATTTGAAATATAATTTCAACAACAAGTCTTGTGAAGGGATAACTTTTTGCTTAAAAATGTAAGTTTTGCGTATAAAATCATGACTTTTAATATAAATCTAAACTAGTTTTGTAAAAACCAAAAATTTAATGATTTAGAATAATAAATTTACAAATATTTTTTGTTCAAAGTTCTATTAGACCATTAGACCGTCTTAAAAACCTTACAAATTTAATGATTTAGAATAATAATTTCTTGTCACATATTTTTGGGAAGAAAATGGAAAAATGGAGTGGCTCAACGAACCCTAAATAAGACTTGGACGAGGAAACATTTTTCTGATACAAAAATGAGTAACCTGAAAGCCCAATAAGTATAACCCCAAAACTCAACGGCAAAAAGCCCAATATGCTTGTATCTAGGTATTATCTCAATCTCTAACCTCTCTATAAATAGTAGTAAGATATACTTTTAAGGGAAAAAAAAAAATCCTTCGATCTCATACTCCAGGGACTAGGGTTTTTGCGGAAACAAGCTTCAAAGATCTCTCTAATGGCAGACGAGGATTTCAATGACTTGGACATGGGGTTAGTTTTCCATTCTTTCTTCATTCCTTGTTATGGATTCCATGAGCTAGGGTTTCGCCCAAAAAACCGTTTTTCTGATTCTGTGTTTGGACACTTTTAGGTTTTTGTTTTTTTTTGCGCTTTCATCATTTTTGCAATTGATTTTCCTACATTATTGCTGATAATATTAATTTTACTGTTGTCGTGCGTGTATAATTTAACAAAGTTTCAAATTAATGAGTTTTTTTGGGCGGAGTTTGAAGATGCTAATATCTAGACGATGATGCATTGTGGTTTTGTGCATGTTTTTAAGGCAATGATTTCTCTTTATGCTGCTTTTATGCGCGTTCAAGTCTTCTGCTTCTGTTGCTTTGTCGCAGTATATTTTAATCCTGAAAATTTGACTATGATTTCTATAAGAATTTATTGTTTGGTGATGCAATGAACATATGTGAGGTGTGGTTGTATATCTGCTAATTGGAGTTAAATGTTCATGTACAATGTTCTTATTGCTTCAGTTGGTGTGAAAAGCTCATGTAGTATGATAGTATCCCCTAATTGAGGTTTCAACTTTAGCTCATCTCAGCTATTGGAACTAATGTGAGAACTTCTTCATTGATCAACGTTTTTTTTAAAAAAAAATTAAAAAACGAGGCAAAAGGAAACGGTTTGAAAATTTCTTTAATCTCTTGATTATTTAATGTTTGGCGCTGCAAATATGCAATGATGACACATTGCATTGATCTAGTTCTTTGAGAATTCCTGCAGTTCTGGAGAACAAAACTGAACTTTAATCTGATTTTCTATGAATGGTGTACAATTAGCACTCAACATCTATCTACCTTGAAGAAAAATGGTGTTTTTATTATATTTTTCACATTTTAGCTGATTTCAATTTTCAAATAGATTGTGCAATGCAATGATGACAAAATGTCTATACCCAGCTCTTTGAGATCTTTTGTAGGTCAGGGAGAACACCTATAAACATTTGTCTGAGCTTAGGATATAATCCCTTTTTTTTAAATAAAAAAATTTTGCTCACTTGTATTCCCGCTGTGCAATCAACACCAAGATTCTAATAGGGATAACGAGAAAACAGTGAATGGTATTAAAATTTGTGCTCAAAAGTAAGAGATAGAATATGGAAAAAGAAGGGAAAAAAGAGACAAGCTAATAAATGTAAGAAAGCTTTACGGAGTACTAGTTTTAGGGTAATGTAAGAGGTGAGCAAATTAAAAAACAATCAAAGGTAGTATTCATTTGCGATAACCATACACCTATCCCTCTTTCAAAAAGTGCATGTAATGCGATGATGACAAAATGTCTATACCCAGCTCTTTGAGATCTTATGTAGGTCCAGGAGAACGCCTATATTCATTTTTCTGAGCTGTAGAATTTAGATTTTAGGTATAAATATGCATTATGCATTTCACGAATTATTTTGAAAACACTGCAATGATGACAAAATGTCTATACCCAGCTCTTTGAGATCTTTTGTAGGTCTGGGAGAACGCTTATGTACATTTTCTGAGCATTCTAGTGTATCTATTTTGGCAAACACTCATCTCATCGTGTAGGAAAGAAATAGAATGGTCAAACAAAGGAAGGAATCTTCTGCTCATGCTGTTATGTTCCATTGTGGAAGACAATTGCAATTTTTTAAAGTAAATCTTTAAGTCTAAGATAGTGTACACTGTACTGATAATTTTATAATTTGCATGAATATAGCTTCCTTTTTATGCTCCTTCCCTTCTCTGTCTCTTATTCTAAGTTTGCCAAGGCATTAAAATTGACATTGATGTACGAAGGGCTATCTTTTTTTCGAATCCAAATAGTGCAATGAGAAACAGCAAAATTTAATTTAATTAATGAATCCTAGCAAAAAAAAATAAAAATCAATAATTCTGGTGGAATATAGAAAGAAACCATCTGTTCTTTAATCCTTCTTGCATGTTTTTGTGATAACCTCGTTCAAATGTTCAATATATTATGTCAGTTACAATGTCCTCTTTACATTTTTCATCGTATTGGATTGCCAAGAGCCGTGGTTTATATTATGTAGCCTGTGTACAAGTCTGGATTCAGTACCCAATTTTTTTTCCAATAGATTATAAATTTATTTCTTAATTGATTTGATTTACTGGATTGTGGAATGTTTACAGTTCACTAATGCAAAATTATGGGTTAAATTTGTAGGTATGAGGATGAACCCCCAGAGCCTGAAATTGAGGTAAGGAAAGTTCGAGTTTATGATTTCATTTCCTACTTATGGCTGAAGTTAGTGCCAGGCAATCTTAACATGGGAATGATTTAGGAAGGGGAGGAAGAGGAGGTTTTACCACAAGACGATGATCTGAATGATGCTGTTATAGAAGGTGAAGCTCTAGAAGGGGAAGCAAAGGAAAAGCAGCAGAGGAAGACTTCTAAATACATGACTAAGTATGAACGGGCAAGAATATTGGGGACACGTGCACTTCAAATCAGGTTTGTGGGAGCTATCATCAATGTATTAAACTATATCCACATACTTTGCTGGTGTTACAAGGGACTGTTTGTGATATGCAGTATGAATGCCCCAGTTATGGTCGAGTTAGAAGGTGAAACCGACCCACTTGAGGTGATTCTTTTACTTAAACCTTTTTTTTCAAAAAAAATGTCTAAGCCCTTTTTGTTTTATTACTTGTCAACTGCACTGATCTGTTTCCAAGGCTTTTTTGCTTTTTTTTAAAATTTTTATTATTGTATTTTAATTTTCGACTTTTCATCATATATCTAATGACTCTAACATTGAAATGTTGTTGAGACCTTATTATTTGAGCCTTTGAGATGTGATGCTTGGATTTTGTGGGTGACAGGGAGGGGGGTAGAAAAAAATTCAGTTCTGTGAATTCGTTCTTGATATTGGGGATTGAATTGTTGGATACCATGTTTGAAGCTGTTTATTGTTTTTTTCTTTCTGAGGAATGTTGGTAGAGTGCTTGTTTAGTTTTCAATTTTGCTTCTCAGTGATATTGAGGATAACAAAAATTTCAAAGGGAAAATATGTGTTTTCATGATCATCTTTTTATTTGTTTTTATTTTTTAATTAAAAATCATGTTAATTACTTTGTGTTTGGTTGGGGACCCTTACGACAGTAAGGGTGTTACTCAGCCGAGCCTGAACTTGGAGTAGCTCAGGCTTGGCTCGTGTCACCTTTACACTATTTTGAGCCAAGCCTCGAGCTTTTTTGACACTAAATTATCAAGTTCAAGTTGCACTAGAACTCAACTTCGCTTTGAGAATTTTAATCTTACTAAAATAAAAATCTATTTTTAAGCTATAGAATAATATTAATAGCTATGTTAATTCTATTGTCATAAACTTGTCAATAATTTCATTACAACATATATGTTTTGAGCCTGTTTGCGAGCTTTTCGAGCCAAACACAGTTGTATCTCCGGCTTTTGAAAATTTTGATTGGAGCGTGAGTAGTTTGCTAACCAATTCGGTTCATTTAAACCATTCATGATTGCACATTCATATACTTACTGCATTCTCCTGTTTGTTTTGCATTCTATTATTGTTACATCATTCTTATCTGTTGATGGAATAATTTCTTAGATTGCGATGAAGGAGCTTCGTCAGCGAAAAATTCCATTTACTATTCGTCGATACTTGCCTGATGGAAGGTATATTTTTTGTTGGACAGTCATTTACTATTCCTAAATCTTCTAAAGTAGTTGATTCGATTTTGAAAACAAAGGATGGTACTCTATAAATATTTTGCAGTTATGAAGATTGGGGGGTTGATGAATTGATCGTTGAAGATTCCTGGAAGAGGCAGGTTGGAGGTGACTGAGACCCCGGGTTGCTCCTATTGGATGTCATTGTTACATGGGGTTATTGTAGCCGCATCTCCTCTTGATTTGGTTCTGCTTTATAATCATTCTGAAGTCGTTGATGGCGAAACAAAACAAGTGATTTTGTGGGATGTCTAGATGTACAACTAGATGGATAAAATGTCGACTATCATGTCGCTATTGTGAATAGTGTGTGTTTAATACTAATATTACAAGTCCTTTCCATGATCACCCTTTAATGTGTAGAATTGTAATCATGATAACCACCCTCCCCCTTCATTTCGTAATGGATTTATTTTGGACACTTTTCTTTGGATGGTGTTGCTAAAAGATGAAGTTGTGCATCTTATGCCGTGTTCTTTTGCACTTAATTCTAATTTCTAAGTAATTTCTGCTTAGTTCAATTGCTGATTAGTCTAGGATAATCTAAGTAATTTCTTCTGTTTAGTTCAACTGTTGATGAGTTAAGAATAAAGTCTAATTTAGTTTAAATTAGTTCCGGTCAATATGTTTGGTGTTGTAAAGTTGAACTTTGAAGCAGGCGTTTTTTAGACTGTTAATTTAAACAAGTGAATAAAGTTGGAAGAAGTCCTTTTATTTGCATATGGTCGCTCCACGCCTCCACTACTGTAGGCAACATTAACTAATTTTGAATTTAATTTGAAAGCCAAGTTGTATGTTTTCTGGCTGCCCCAGTAACCAAAGAGAGGCAAGTGTTTTTGTTCCCCTCTCAGCCCTAGTTGAGATTAGGGGGTGTTTGGTATAGAGATTTTAAGAGTTGAAAATGGATTTAACTGAAATGTTTACTTTTGAACTTGTTTGATGAAGGTTAGAAATAACATTTAGGGCTTGTTTACTTTAGCTTAAATTTGTTTAGCTCAATTCTATTAAGTTCAGTTCAGTTCGATGTGTATCTCTCAATTTTTTTCTCTTATAAAATATTACTTTCAGTTGTATTTAGCTTAGTTCAATTAAGTTCAGTTAAAGTAAACGAGTCCTTGGGTGCGTTTGATTCGTTTGAAATTTTCTGATCTGGTCTAATTTTTAATTCTCTAATTTGATTTGATATTAACTTTGTTAATTTTAATTTTTTTGATCTGATTTGATTTTTCTGAGTGTAATTATTATTATATTTATAAATTTTTTTATTTATCTGAACAATTTTGATTGCAAATCTTGACTAATTCCTTCATTTACACCGTTAAATCGTTTCCTCAAAATACGTGCAAAATCAATTATTGCTAGTAATATGTTACGGAGGGAGTACTATTTTTGAGCTCAGAAAGTTAGATTTATGTCAAAGACTAAAAATATTACTCCATAGTAAAAGAGTTATATGCAAAAGGAGGATTTGCATTTCATGTGAGATGCTTTCCTTAGAACAGCCGTTTTATATAAGGTATGATTATGACTTAAATCCGAAGAGTCATACCGTGTGTGTGGTTGCTGACCTTGCTTGCATCTTGCAGTCTTGTGTGTGTGATGAGGAATTTCGTTGCTGACTAGAAATTCTATTTCAACTTGTCTGTTGCTTGTTGTAATTTTGAATGCATTTTATTTGCTTTTTGCAAAAACTTTTCATATCTTTTTTGCTTCAATTGGACCTACCTACATGTTATGTTTAGAAAGTGACTTTAATCTTATTTTGTTTCAATGGAGTCCAATTTTTTTATAACTACTTCTATATATTAAAACAGAATATGCTGATGTCATCATATGCCAAGTGTCAGATTTTTATGAAACTTTTTCCCTCCAAAACTAATTTTGACATAACTTACTTCTAATTTTAATTCTCTCAAGTTTCGAGACTAATTAATCAATGTATTTAATTAATTTAATAAGAATATGACTACACTTTCTCCATAAAAGTAATGAATAAAAACAAACTAAATAAATTGTGCATCGCATGGGCCTAACTTAGTTTTCTACTATTTCATTGTTTATAAACTACATGGAGTCATCTCTTTTTTATTGATTGATTTTAAAAACTATCAAAATTCAACTAATAGAAGAAACGGAGCATATTGGTACACAAAATAGTAGGATAGTTAATTTTTATATTGATTTAGGGTGTGTTCTCTTTACCTTCAAAATAAATTTCAGTTCATATAAGCTAAGTAAGTTCAAATAAGATCAGATCTAAGAAGTTAAATAGTACACATCCTGTAATGTTACTGTATTATTGAACAATTAGCATCATGAATTGGAGTACAAAAATTTGGTGTTGAGAGCAACATTTATGCAAGTCTAGTGGATCAAATTAGGTTCCCTTGACATCTTGCCACAGTTCATACCTCATTAATCATTTCCCTTGAAGTGGTGAAATATATTGTCAAAAACTGATCAACACTTATGATTCAAATGTAGATGGATATGTTCGCCTAATGTGCAACCAAGGTATCATTTTTTCTCCACTTGCTTGTAACTTATTAGTTAGTAGTTTATTTATTAAATATTTACATATGTTACTCTGACCCACCTACAAGTATCGAACAATGGCACGTGTCCAAATAAATGTCAGACACAACAATTTTATGAAAAATTTGAATGTTTTTTATTCAAAAAGAAGTAGTCAAGTGTCATACTAATGTCTAAGGGCTCGTTTACATTAGCTGAATAGAGATGAACTGGACTAAACTGAATTAAATAGAAGTGTATTAATTGAACTAAATAGAGATGAACTGAACTGAACTGAATATAATCTGAAGTAAACAAACCCCATGGGTCGAGTGTCAACATATATTTGATGTGACGACTCGACTCGCTTAAACCGGCGCGGAAGAAACCGACGAGTCGAATTGCCAATTCTAATCAAACTAACATACGAAAAATTGAAGACAAACCTCAAAATATTACTTACTAAATTCAAAAGTACAACACCCACAAGATTGTACGATACTAAACGCATTTATCATTATTACTAAAACAGTACTAACTCCAAAACAATGTCAGAGTTAGAAAATACGAAGTACAACTACTAATGTCCATACTAGAAATCGTAATACAACTAAAACAAAATACAAGTAACTTCGCTACTCGCCCAACCCAAAGCTAAGCAAGAACCTCATCATCAGAATTATCTGAAAATAACAACAGTCCACCGTCAGTGGGGAGTAACATAACTGCCCCACCCTAACGGGGATACACATGATCATAGCATAAATCAAACAATCAAATCAAACGCTCAATCATACCATCATGTGACATACAAAACATAACAATAACGATAATGACATTATACCAATGGACAACAATACTAACCCGGCTAACTTCAATTATTATCTTAACATTACTTAATCTTTGGCACTATCATTTACATATTAGACCGGACTACGCTCGTACGAACGCCTCTTACGCGAATGAACTTTCCTACTATGCCAGGATTGAGAATCTTACTCCCAACCCTATGAAACCCATCTTACGGGAAATCCATGTCAAAGACGACATAGTGGTAATCACTATTCCAATACCGCGGTTAGGATGGGGGCAACGTCTTAACCCAAGCCTTAGAATCTTACTCTAAGGTTAGGCGTCTAATAGCAAAATCAAGCTAATCTTTAATCTTAATTTACATTCTTAGTTAATCTTATGTTGCATCTTACGCCTTGACTTAAGACTAACATGTAAATCATCATTCTTGGAACCTCATAAATCATTCTTTATACTTTATTTAACTTTCTTTGAACCTCTTTCAACTTTCTTTAAACTTAACTTAAATTCTTTAATCAAGATTCGACCAAGAACTCATAAAGAACTCATCATGACTCATAAAGAACTCATCAAGATTCATAAAGAACTCAACAAGTTTCATAAAGAACTCAACAAGATTTATCAAGAACTCCTCAAGATTCATCAAGAACTCATCAAGATTCATCAAGAATCACACATACCATCAATGTTCAACAACGATTCATCAACTTATGATCATCAAAACTTCATGGAATTGAACATAAACATAATCAAACATGAAATTAATCATAATCAATCATAAAATACATAGAATCAATGAAAAACCTTCATGAAACAACCACCCAAAACAACCCCATAATTCACGCATGAAATGGGTACAAAAACATCAATTTCGGTCTAATCTAGTCATCTAATCTACCCTATGAATCATAGTATACCAACTAGGATTAGGATAGTATGTTACCTTATTGAAGATTTCACACAAATATACACAAAATTCGCTGCCCAAATACCAAACCACACGGCCAGAAATCACGCACCACACGGGCACCACCACGGCCTTGCACACGAGCACCCTAGCACAGCTTCAATGCACCACCACCACCACGGCTTCGATGCACGGACCACGTTGCAGCCCACACGGTCACTTAAATCGAAACCAGCCCAAAATCGAAACCAACCCTTGCACAACATCCATTGATCAAGGCAACGTGTGGATTGAAGCTATTGTGCCTTGATCAACAGCCCAAAATCGAAACCACCCTTGCACAACATCCATTGATCTTGGGTTGGTTTCAAACCCAAAATCGAAACCAACCCAAGACTTGATCAAGGCAAATGAAGGCTACTTGTGATTTTAGTCACTTAAAGATCAATGGATGTTGAATCTTTAAGTTTGGGTTTGAATTTGAACAAATGATGGGTGTTTGGAAAGCCAAAATGGCGTGTGGGATTGATGGCAAAGAGGGAGTGTTTGAATTTGATTGTGGCAAGTGATGGTTAAAATGAACAAATGATCACAAGGCCTTACTAACTCTTCTATTTATAGAAGTGATTAAGGTGTGAACATGAAGCAAGTGGCACAACAAGCCACATAATCACAAGGGGGGCGGTTGGGCTTAAGGAGAATGGGCCAAAATAATCACTTGGGCCATTTGCACTAATTCATGACTAATCATGATTAAATTCGCACTTGGCCTAAAACTAAATCAATTAATTAGAAAATTAAATAACAAAATTCTAATTAATTAAATAATAATAAAATAAATAATAAACAATAAATCATCAAATAAGAAAAATCAAATCGAGCAAATAATCCATAATAAATAGTCCAAATAAATTCGGACCATACATAAAATCACATAAATAAATAAACAAATAAATCAACAAAAGAAATACCGATAAATCTGGGTCGTTACATTTGAGGTGAAACAAAGTGCCCAACTATCCAAGTAACCCAACTTACTACAACTAATTGTATAGTTTACATCCTTATAAGTTGTAATGATAAACTGAATTCACCAAATTTCAAATGAAATACGATATGATACACAAAATAAAAAGAGTATCATATAAAGCGGTCAAGCGGAGTTTAAGTTAAATTTGTTATAAGACGGACAACTTTAGGATAACTTTTACTCTGTTCCTCTTTTAAAATATTTTTGGTTTATGATAATTTTTATTGTATACTTCGTATTATTTTCATAAAAGATCATATAATTTTATTTTATTTTTTATAAAGTATGAATAATTTTCATGGTTAAATTATTGTGAATAGTGTGTTTAATAATTTTTAAGAATAATTTGAACTCGTTTTACAATAAACTAATGTAAATTATAAGGCTGCTTTATACAAGACTTTATGTTGATATAAAAATAATTTGGTAGATGTCAATTACTCCCTCCATTCAATATTAATTGTTTCATTTGACTAAAAAAGCTCTCATATTTTTTAGTCAAATAGAGCAATTGATATTAGACAGAAGGAGTATGATATAACCAATCTCATGATATATGATTGTAATTTTCTTTTCTAAATAAATTTGAAGAATGCAAATTCAAGGTTTTTTTTTTTTTTTTTTTTTTCCCCCTTTTCCGTGTCAGAATTTATAGGTTTGCTTAATTGTTGCACAGCCAATCATTCATACAATTAAAATGCAACTAGTAGCGTTAATTTTGTCGCTCTATGCTTCTTATATTTCTTGTGATAATAATAATTAATAAATGACATATTTGTAAATAGTTGAAATTTGGCATAAATTTTATATTTATGTGGCTAAACTATGTTGCTGACTCATCTCCACGTCTGAAATTATTGATTTTATTTTGTTGTTTAGATCGATAAATAGGAAAATGCTTTTTTTTAATACTAGTATTAGACAACCACATTAGATCATGTTCGAGGCGTAATTATTCTCAACTTTATTAATTTATTAATATCTTAACTCAATCATTAAGAAAGATTATTAGATAATTCTCTTTCTTGAACAAACCTCGTAATGCAATTATTAGAAGATATAAATTAACACTAAAGATTGGTTGCTTTAATTTTATCATATTCAGCGCTTGTTTACTTCAGCTTAAATTCACTTCAGTTTAGTTTTTAATTTCCTTCTCTTATAAAATATTACATTCAACTGTATTCAGTTCAGTCCAGCTATATTCAGTTAAAGTAAACAAGCCCTCAATTGGTAAATTTAGCTACCCCACTTTTTAAATAAACGATATCGCTAATTGGTAAATTTGAATGGTATTAATTTTGAAATTCATGTTTAAATTATCATCCATATGTGTAATTGATACTTAAATATATATATTTATAGTTTATTAGGTAATTTAACATTTTAAGGTTCATTGCTTTTTACTGTCAAAAAAAAAAAAAGGTTCATTGCTTTTTGAAAAATGTAGTTGAAAGTGATAAGTGAATATCTTTTTATTTAGAAAAATGTATTTTGTCAAGAAAAATTTTTGGGTGACCAAAAATATATTAATAGCATTCACAATAGCAAATTATAAACCTTGTCGTTATGTAATTTGTCACACCACTTTTATTTGAGCTGTATTATTTTCAAGCTACAACTATCTACAACGGCAAGATACAAACATTGCAGCTTTGTAGTTAATGTCATAGTGAAAAAAAAAGGGCTCAAAACCTTATAGCTCAACAAGACAACAAAGGAAAAAGATTTGTGCAAGCAATAACCTATTTTATCCAACAATAGTTGTCATTGACCAATCATAACTTCATAAGTCACAAGAATGTGTGGTTAACTCTAAAGTCTTAAGGTTAATATATCAAATTATCAATGACAAGGATGGGATGAGAATCAATCTCAAAATCTCTTAAAATTGGGAGAAAATCTCTAACCATCTGATAATCTATCCCTTACTTTCAACTATATATTTTAATATTAATATCAATATTATTGTATTTATATTATAAATGTTACATTGTATAGTAAAAAAAAAAAAAAAAAACTTTGGCAATTGACATACTTCTTCATCGGCTGCTAATTTAAGCATCATGTTGAAAATTTCGATTATATAACTCTACTAAAGTTAAGATAGGAGACAACCTATTCTAGATGTTCTACCTTTTAACATTTCTTCTGTTTTTAAAAAGTCTCTCCATTTCATTTTAATATTTAGCTTTAGTTAGACATGAATAAAAATTATAACAATTCGACATTCCTCAATAATTATTAAGGAAATTTGATGGGAATCCATCATATAATTATTTTCATTATTATTTAGATAGAGATTTTAATCAGTTGCCTCTGTGTTACGTTAGTTCTGATACCATGTTATATAATCATATGAACCAAAACTTAATCTGATGGTTGAAACCCAAGATTATGTTATATATATACTGTATTAATATTCTTGTGGAACACCAACTTGCAGCAAAGTTGTTCCCTACTAAAAGTAGTTAATATCTAATGCGAATTAGATCCTTAATTATGCCAATAATGGACCTTTTTTAAAGCCTAAGTGGCATAACATGATCACTTTTTCGAATTTTCTAATGGGGAAAAGGTGGTGGCTTATTATTTACTTTGGCTTTGAATAAAGGTGAAAAGACACCCTTGTTAACAAGTAAGGCATAAAAGTGAAGATTAAAGAATAATTAACTTTTTTTGAGTGGTTAAGAATCTCTTTTTCACATGAAAGCTAAAGGTACTAAGATATAATTAAACTTGAGAATTGATTACTATTAGTGTAGTGTATGTAACATAATTATTGCAAAAGTAATATAATTAACCTAGGAGAAGTTTTGAAATGGATAAGATCAACAAGCTTTTATATTGTTGCTATGTGTCAATGAATTGAATGACACAGCTACCTAAGTATTTATAGGATTATGATATATACTGGCATACAGCTCTAAGAGCTGCACATAAGAAGCTAAATAAAGAATTATTTTTAAAATTTAAGCATATATTACATAGAATTTTGTGTAGTTTTATCATAAATCTATAAATACATACCTTTTTAAGAAAGAATTCAATGCTTATATACAGCCCTTAGGGCTGTATATATCATTTACCAAATATACTACATGTATGATTTGAGGATGAAGCATTGCTTAAGTGGCAGAGGCATGTTTCATTGGGGATGATATGATGACTCGTGTTCGCGCGATTTGTTGGATAGGAATTGTTTATATACTACACGATTCTCACCCTGCCCCTTGCCCCCACATGGCAATGCTATTTTCTGAGATATGATTCCTTATACGAGTCTTGTATAAATTTTCTTGCTAAAATAACTACATCTACATGTATATATATATATATATTAGAATATTATCTCAACCAAAAGTTTAAGCTAGCTAATGGTTTAAGCTTAGGAATCAGTTTCATACTTTATCATGCCCCCTCAAACGACGAAAGTCCTTATTTGAGCTTGAAGTAAGGATGTAACACGAATCTCTCTTTAGTGGTACCTAAATATTGCATTGTAATTTGAGAGAATAGATAGATAATATTCGAACCCGTAACCTTTTTGTGACACTTATAAGCTAGCTCCAATATCTAGCTAGGATTGTTCAACTTGATTCAATTCGTGATTCGACACATCTGATCATCAAGATATTTTGATATTACCAAACATAACGTGAAAATAATGCTCCAGAAAGAGAAAGAACTCCAAAGAAGAGATCGATCATATATTCATATACCAAATAATTATTCATGTTTTAAAAATATTCTCATTAGTCATTAGTGTGCAACTTAAATTTAATTGTTCAAACCAAATAAATATAATTTCCAGAGAGAAGTCATTATCATGCACCAACTCGATCAGCATTAATTAGTGAATTACATACATGGGCACATTAAAAAATATAACTACTGATCGATCTTTAATTTAGCCCTTTCTGTACATGTACAAGTGGTTTTCAATAGAAACATAATAATATTCAATTCGTAAATATATGTCATTTAGAAATTCTTATATACATTCATATGTATGGTATATCAAAGAGTAATTTTGCTTATTTTATAGTTTTTTTGCTCATTTTAAAATTTATAATAAGCAAAATTTTAAAAAAATAAGCAATAAAACACATTAAATGCACATAGATCTACATACATCCGAATGTATAGTAAATCCACTGATGCTAATATAGGAGGGATAATCTGAATGAAAAAAATTGAATATTTATATATAAAAAATTATATAATGTATATAGATTTGATATAGGGACGATTACTATGTTGATATGAAAAATTACTATAATAAAATTATTGTGCATCAGATGTACTCGTCAATACTTTTTGTACCGGAATTTTAAGGTGTATGTAAGCAATTAAAATAATTTGGAAGGAAAGCATCAGAATTTTAAAAAAAGGAAAACTAATTAAGTAATTATAATTTGTATGATTGAGTGAAAATGAAGATTTATATTTTTTTTCAATGTCATATATAATATGAGAATTAATCATAAGATTTTAAAAATAGTACTCCCTCCATTTTGGGATGTTTATTTTTTTAATTTAGTCACTTCTTACATTTATTTTCCTGAATTTATAAATTTATGATTCCAAAGTGGTTTTTTTAATACTAACTCTCTTATATACTTTTGACTTTTGAGTAACTTCAATAAAATACAACTCTTTTATCGCTTTTACATACACTCTCTTTTACTTTTTCTTAACAACTTTTAATCATTTCCAATAATTTTTGGGTTTTGATGAAAATCCAAGTATGTAAATTAAAAAAAAAACGAACGGAGTATGTGAAATAGTAATTAACTGATAGGTGACAATTACTAGTTATATTTTTTTTTTTGTCTTTAGATAGGTCTAATCCATACTTATACCCTGATTAGAAGCAGGTGAATTTTATGAGTAATTTTTTTTGTGTCTCTAGATGGTGTTTAGTTTTTTTTTTTAAAATAAATTGAGCAATTTTGTCTCAAAATTTGAGACATGCATGTTAAATTTTGTCTCTAATATTTCTTAAAGGCCGAATTTTTATTACACATTCTAACTTTGAGGTGATTTTATATGGAATTTAAAATCAAACACAAATATTAACTAAAAATACCCTTAAAAAAACTAAAAATAAGCATTAATTAGGGTGAATAATGTATAATTTAGACATTCGCTATAAAAATTTCACCTCTTTAAATAAGAAATATATTAAATATTTATATAGCATTACCAATATAAATACTTCCTCTTTAAACGAATTTTTGCAACAAACCCCCCCTCGGCACGAACTCTAAAAATAATTTTGTAATTATGTTTAAGTTGGTAGATTAGTAAATTAAAGATATGAGAAAGAAATAAGATGAAGTGGTCCCTTTAAGAAAAATTGGTATTTTGTTGTTAAATTAGTAAAAGTATGAGAGTGAAATAAGTAAAAACTTACCAAATAGGGATAAGTTGATATTTTGTTGCAAGAATCCAAAAACATCGCAAAATAGCAAATGTTGCAAGAATTCATTTACAGAGAAAGTATAATAGATTAACAAGTAGGTTGAATATATAGGCTAGATTATTCAAAGGTATATACTACATATACTCCGTACTAGATTAATTTGTCCATTACTAATTAAAGAATGAAAATAAGAGATAGTAAAATGATTAAGGGTACGTTTGATTCACCTGAAATTTTCTGATCTGATCAAGTCTAATATGATCTTAATTTTTCGTATTGTATTTATTTTTACATATAGTTATAAACTTATAATGTTTCTGATATGTCTGATTTGATCTGATATGATTTGAATTTTTCTAATATGATCTGGTCTAGCTGATCTAATTTGAATTTTTCTAATATGATCTAAATTTTCTGAAAATAAACACACGATAATGCACCCTAAAATTTTTCTAATATGATCTAATATGATTTATTTAAGTTGAATCAAACGCACCCTAAAATTGTCCCAGAAAGAAAATACGATAATGCCACAATTATTTGATCATTATCATTATCATTAATGAGGGTGTAGAGTAGTTATTGTTATCTTGTACGTACGTTAATACGTAGCGTACTAAAACAAGTCTGCTTAGTCCCGCTGTTTCTACGTCATAATTCACGGCATAAGTTGTAAACATACAAGTAGGAGTACTAGTTTTACTACCCAATCAACGAGGAAAATCTCCCTTATCAACTAAAATTAGCAAAACTTAATTATCAATTGGTCACCAACTTATTGAGTTTGTGATTTTCTTTTTACTCAATCTGTTATATACTCCATCCGTAATATAAAAGATTTCAACATTTGTTTTTTCACGCATTTTGAGGAAGTGATTTGAGGGTGTAAACGACCAAATTAATCAAAATAATTTTGATATTAGTAACTTATAATCCAATTCTTGCTTGTATTAAAACCATTTTGATTAAAATATTCGTTTACACCCTCAAATCACTTCCTCAAAATGCGTAAAACAAATGTTGAAATCTTTATGTTACGGAGGGAGTATAAGACTTGATCTTGAGTTTATTTTCCTACTAGCGGAGCTTAGAGGTTTTAATTTGACAATTGAAATTGGAGGAAATAAAAGTAGATTATCCTAATATATACAACTAATGAAGTAATGGAAGTACTTAATTAGGTGCATTCAAAGGTTTTTATTGCTCATATTATATACTTTTGTTTATTTTAAATTTTAAAATAAGTATAAAAAAAACTATAAAATAAGCAAAATTACCACTTTGTGACAGGGCGTCGCAACCCGTCAAAAACAACCTATATATCAATATTAATGTAGCAGTGATAAGTAGGGTCGAAATCCACAGAGAAGCAATTTAATTCTTTTATTACTAAAAAGTATGAGTTATATAAAGGGCCTTTGTGATTGAATTATCCTAAAAAAAACTAATAACTAAAGAAGAGAAAATAAAGATTGAATTTTTATAAGATTAAACTGAATGAAGGAAATTCTAGGGTTTAGGGTTTTATGAATGAAATCATAAAATAATTGAACTCCAATGTTCAATAATTCATTAACAAACTCTAACCAAGATCTAACAGGCTTTCGCTATTTATTAGATCTACAGATTTACATAACAGGCTCTCGCAATTTATTAAATAAATCTGCCTAAAATCTTAAGTCTTAATGAAGTTTTCACTTTTCGGCTACCGACTAGATTATTACTCAAATTTATATGATCAAAACAGATTTTAGGAAATTAAAACTAGTCATGAATTAAAGAACAAAAGATTCAATTAATTTAAATCAATCAAACATAAGTTTCCCAAACCCTAGATCTAAATAACTACTCACACATATTTAAAAGAATCAAAGCAATAAACATTATCATGATCAAAAGCATAAATAAAATAAAGAGAGAAAAACAATACTAGAATTAAAGGAAGGAAGATCTTGAATTGAATACTTGATTAATTGAATTGGAAAATAAAGTGTGTTTACAAGAGAAAGTTCTAATTTTTAAACCCTAGAAAACAGAAAAAAAAAACCTAAAGAAAGCATTAGAAGTTACAAGGGATTCTCCTAGGTATTTATAAGCAAGCTGGGCTCTAAACGGAGCCTCGAACACCGGCCCCGGTACGGGGTACATGCACCCCGGTACCGGGAATGTCGCTGGGGCCAAGTTTGAGATTTTTAATACATCGAGCATATCGTCGTGCAACAACCCCGACCGGGGTACATGCACCCCGGACCGGGGTAGACGCTTGAAAAATTACGTTTCATGTTTAAAAAGCAAAGGAACAGGGGCAACAATCACCCCGGTACCGGGTTACATGCACCCCGAACCGGGGTTTGTGCAAGGTGGCTCAGCAGCAGCTTGGAGTTGCCAGCATTGGCCCCGGTACCGGGGCACATGCACCCCTTACCGGGGTACATGCACCCCGTACCGGGGTTGTGCAAAACTCTTCAGAAGTGCTCCGAAGCTTGCCAAAACTTGAAACAATCTCTCCCAGATACAACTCGAACTAATTTTATGATTTTCAGTCTTCTTAGAGCGGATTTTAGCTAATTCCTGTCAAAAACAAGGAAAAGACACAAAACACTCCAAACCGACTTATTAGCAGCAAAAACGGCTTCTAAGAGCACGGTTAGCACAATAAAACCATACAAAATAAGGAGGAAAAACACATAATAAACCAAATTATCAAACTCCCCCAAGCCAACCTTTTGCTTGTCCCCAAGCAAAACACAGCGCAGAAGTACCAACCAAATCATGCCCAAGTTTTCAAAAACAAACTCAATGACTCAAAGTATCAATACATTGTGCAATTCAAAGCTAGCTATATCAAATCCACTAGAACCACTCATTGGCTTGTTCTAATTATTCAATCTCAGTCAACCATATGTGTATCAAGAATTTAGTTTAGCTATACTCACGGACCACTCCACTCTTTTGTGGTGGGCTCTAAGTACGCCCAAGCGCTCTCCACCCATCAAAGAATGTCAATGTAATGCAGTATAACCCTCCCAAACTCACAGTCACTCATGTGTTTATTAAGTGTTAAATGTCACTCTGCCTGATAGTCGACTCGGAATGTAACTAATGCCTCATCCTTGACAAGTGATTTTATTCATCTAACTAGAATACAATTTCGGATTATCAAAAGGTCTTTCATGAGTTTAAATCGTGGCTAGGGATAAAGGTAAGATACATTTCGGCCATGTGGTGGTGAAAATCCAACAAGGGGAGCAGAAACAAAGTGAAATAAAGAATAAGAAAACTGATTTGGTTATCTAATTCCCCGACTCCTACAAAACAACCAACACTAATCACCGAAAAAGCTTTTCCAAATCAACCCAACATTTTAAAATACAGTTCAAACAGAGGAAGAATACATTTAAAGTTAACATTATTTTCATTTTTCTTCCTCTTTTATTGACTTTTATTCACTCTTATATACTTTCATTCATTTTTATTTATTTATTTATTTAATTTTTTTTTTCTTCTTCTTTTTTTTCTTTTTTCTTATATTTTATCTTCTTTTTTTTTCTTTCTTTTTTTTCTCTTTTTTTTTTCTTTTTTCGTTTTTTTTTTACATTTAAATCGACATGGAGTACTTAATAAACAATAATTTCCATGGGCTTTGTAAAAGAGCACCCGAAAACTAAAGAAATAAGATTCCCAAAATCAACTAGAGATGTACCCGAACTCCACACCTATCATTCTGTAGCAGCTCCCCCAAGCCAACCTAAAGAATGTTGCAAATTTTAGGCTAATCAGGTTTGAAATGTGGTTAATCAATCAAATGAAAGTTAAGGTTGCAAATTAGGTATCAAGGGATAAATATTAAATCTAATATTGTTCGGGAAAACCTAAAGAAATGAATGCCTTTATCATCCAATCCGCAACTGTACCTAAATTAGATTACTGGTGTAAGAAATTCTCACAAGGCAAGGAACAAGGACCTAGGTCAAGGCAATTAGTCACACCAGGAACACACAAGAAATGAATCGAGCAGGCTCAAATCCTCACAGTTCAAGCTAAACGGTCCAAGATCCACACATAGTTGAACAGAGCTAAACACTAGAGGGGATAAAGTGATCAAGCATCAAATCAACAGCCACTAATCCATGCATATGAAATCAACTACCAAGTCAAAGTTTTCTAAAACAATTAAGGGCATGAATCATCGGCTAAAATCAAGGCCGAAGCCTGCAGCTAAAACCAGTCAAAAATCCCAAGTAACTAACTACACAAAACTACGAAAGCAGTACATTTTTTTGGTCACATGTAAACTCCCGGTCCTAATGGCTGGTACAAACCATGCAACAGTCCTAAGAAAGTAATAAATCTAAACTAAGAAAACAATAAAACTAATAAAAGAGAGCAATAGCAAAATTATCTAAGAAAGCAATAAATAAACTAACCTCCCCCAAGCCAGACTCAGCGATGTCCTCAGAGCTAGTAGGCGGGATGGAGCTCCATAACATCCTAGTCAGAAGAGTATTCGTGCTCATCAGTCACCGAGCTGCCAGCGGCACCACCTTTATTGCCGCCATCTGGATGCACAGGTGCATCGGAAGGTAGCGGCCACTGGTACCAAGAAGGGTGAGGCCCTGCAGGTCGGATCGCGCCCGTGCGTGCATAGAAATCATACATGGGATAGAAAGCACGGCGTGTGTCCTCAAAATGATTAGCGAAATAACCAGAATATGACTCCTGCCAATGGGCCATTTGCGCAATTCGCTGATCCTGCTGGGTCAGCTGCTGACGCATCTGATCCTGCTGCTGGAGCATCTGGTCTTGACGCTCATACATGAGGTCCTAACGCTCCTGCATGGTGGTCAAACGGGTATCCATGGAACCTAAGGTGGTGGTCATCTGACGAATGAGGGCATGGATCTCTGGGTCCATCTGGGGTGGTGGGGGTGGTGGTGGAGGTTGTGAGGAAGGTGGTGAGGAAGGACCAGGGTCTTCTCTTCGGCGGCGGTAATGCGTTCGAAGAGGTTCGGCCTCAATTGGGCGGGTCGGACGCTCCTCCCCAGTAAAGCAGTAGCTGACCTGCTTGGGAGTAATGCGCGTCAAGTCGGGATTGAGTAGGGAGAGTAGCCTGCCTCTATAAGACCATGAAATACTATCGTCAGGGCGAATCCTAAGCCACTTAAGTTGTGTTAAATAAGTCAAATCTATAGTGGTCGGTCCTGGAACTGGCTGCCTATGACTCTCGTCCAATCCAAAATGTCGGGCAAGTATGGTGACCAGCCCACCCAGCACAATAGGTAAGGGACGGACGGAGCCATCACTCCTAGTGCCGGGGAATGTGTTCCCCTGACGATAGATGTGCTGAGCAAAAAGGTGGGCTACGGGAAATGGATGACGATAGTGGGAAGGATAGAGATACGACCCTAAGAGTCGAATCTCCATCTCACGGACATTATTAGTTTCGGGTCGACCGAAAATTGTCCACCCCATTAACCGTTGCCAAATACAAAGGGTCGGCTGATGTATTGCTTGTGCGTGCACATGGTCAAAATTTATTATTGATTCCCCCGAAATAGCCCGCCAGAACTCAAGAGGGGAAGAGGTAACAGGCTCACTAAGAACACCCCACTGTGACTGGAACCCTAGAATGCCTACAAAATCCTCAAGGGAAAGGTGATGGTCCTGATTTAGAAGCCTAAAACTGACCCCATGAATTAAACCCCGGCCAACACGCTCAACCTCAAATGAAGAGAAAAATTCTAAAGTAATGTCTGCATAAGTCGGGGCATGCATAACAAATAATGATTCTAGGCCTAAACTAGTCAAGACATTACGCAAATCATCTCTAACACCCATGGTTTGAAGCAAGTCATGATCTAAAAACCGAGTAGAAGAGATAGGGTGTTTAGCAAGCTTACCAAACCGCGTTTTGTGTTCCTCCGATGCGAAAGACACATTCGGAAAACGCGGGTCCCCTCGAATTCTATGTGAACGGCCGACGGAACCGCCTACCTCGGGATCATGTTGCACCATCCTCCATTTATTTGCCATACCTAAAAAAAAAACACACACACACACAAAACAAAAAGAAAAGAAAAATAGAAGTAAGATTACTACCTCTCTTTTTTTTTCTTTTTTTTTTTTCTCGGTTTTTCTTTTTTTTTTTTTCAGAAAGCCTTTTTTTTCGTTGCAGAACTTTTTTTTTTCGAATTTTTTTTTTTTTGGAAAAGGATGAAGATGAGTTGAATGAGGAGTGAGAAGGCAAAAGAGTTTGAAATTGATTGTTAGATTTTGAAAGAATTGATTACAAGGATGAAATTTGTGGAGATTTTATGAAAAAAATGAGAAGGAAAGAAGTGGTTATGCAAATTTTAGGGTTTATATGAGGTTGAAGGTGGAGAGAGAAGATGAAGATTTGAAGAGAGAGAGAGAGGATGAAGATGTGAAGGAGATTTGAAGAGAGAGAAGATGAAGGTTTGAATGTGGGGTTGAATAGGAGAGAGTATGAGAGAAAAAATTGAGGAGAGAGAAAGTAGTGGGTAGAAAATAATGGGTAAATGAGAGGAAATGTGGGGTTGAATAGGAGATTTGAATTTTTTTTTATTTTTTTTTCCAGAAATCGTGCTTCAGCAGCGCCGGCCCCGGTACTGGGGCACGTGTACCCCGGACTGGGGTTGTTGTTTTTTTTTTTTTTTGAAACTCGTCATCAGCATTCAACAGCGCCGGCCCCGGTACCGGGGCACGTGTACCCCGAACCGGGGTTCTTGTGTGAATTTTTTTTTTTTCACTCGTAAAAGTCAGCCTTGGCCCCGGTACCGGGGTACATGTACCCCGGACCGGGGTTCTTCCCTTTTTTTTTTTTTTACATGGGTTGCCTCCCGGAAGCGCTGGTTTATAATGGTCCCGCACGACCTTCTCAAGTACTCTAATCAAGTTCATTAGCGGGATGTGCAAGAAGGTAGATTGTCTCCACAACCCCAGCTGTAGATCCTTCATAGTACAGCTTCAGACGCTGCCCATTCACCTTGAAGCTTTCTCCTTTTTCATCTATGATCTCAACAAACCCGAGATTGTTAACCTTGACCACAGTAAAAGGTCCGCTCCATCTAGTTCTCAGTTTGCCCGGAAATAGTTTCAACCTCGAATTGAAAAGCAATACCTTATCTCCAACCCGGAACTCGCGCTTCAGAATACGCTTGTCGTGCAATCTTTTAGTCTTGTCCTTGTAGATCTTGGCACTATCATATGCACTCAATCGGAACTCATCAAGCTCATTCAGCTGCAAAAGCCTCTTTTCACCTGCAAGTATAGGATCCATGTTCAATTCTTTGATTGCCCAGTAAGCTTTATACTCCAATTCGACAGGTAGATGACATGCTTTGCCATAAACTAACTGGAACGGTGATGTTCCAATCGGTGTTTTGAAAGCTGTTCTATAAGCCCATAGAGTATCATCTAATTTTTGACTCCAATCTTTCCTGGACCTTGCTACCACCTTCTCAAGTATAGATTTTAGCTCTCGGTTAGAGACTTCCACCTGACCACTAGTTTGAGGATGGTAGGCCAATCCAGTTCGGTGTTGGACTCCATACTTCTTAAGAAGAGTGTCAAGACGCCTTTCATGAAAGTGAGAACCACCATCGCTGATCACAGCTCTAGGAACATCGAATCTCGGGAATATTATTTTCTTGAAGAGCTTGTGAACTACTTTGGCATCATTGGTCGGAGTGGCAATTGCTTCAACCCATTTAGAGACATAGTCCACTGCTACAAGTATGTACCAGTTCACATTGGAAGGAGGAAACGGTCCCATGTAGTCAATTCCCCATACATCAAATATCTCTAATTCAAGTATCCCTGTTTGCAACATCTCATGCCTCTGTGATATATTCCCGGATCTTTGACAAGGATCGCATGACATGACAAAATCTTTCGCATCTCTTGCAAGTGTAGGCCAATAGAAACCGAATTGTAGCACCTTAAACATAGTCTTGGAAGGTCCAGCATGACCTCCATATGGTGATGAGTGACAATGGCTCAGAATGCCATAAAATTCCCAATCAGGAACGCACCTACGGAATAGGCCATCCGCACATTCCTTGAACAAGTTGGGATCATCCCAAAAGTACCTGCGCACATCATGTAAAAACTTCTTTTTCTGCTGATAAGTTAGATCGGGGGGTAAAATGCCCCCTGCAATATAATTAGCATAATCAGCAAACCAAGGAGATTGTGTAATAGCCATTAAGTGATCATCGGGGAAAGAATCATCAATGTGGACGACATCTTCCTCTTCATCACACCTTAGCCTGGACAAGTGGTCAGCAACCACATTTTCAGCACCTTTTTTATCCCGAATCTCCAAGTCGAACTCTTGGAGCAACAAAATCCACCGAATAAGCCTAGGCTTAGCTTCCCTCTTTGCCAACAGATACTTCAAAGCTGCATGGTCAGTATAAATAATAACTTTCGATCCTAAAAGATAGGACCGAAATTTATCTAAAGCATAGATAATCGCTAGCAGCTCCTTTTCCTTTGTTGCATAGTTTACCTGTGCATCATCCAAAGCCTTGCTTGCATAATAGATAGCATGCAAAACCTTATCCTTCCTCTATCCTAGTACAACACCAACCGCATAATCACTAGCATCACACATAATGTCAAATGGATCCTCACAATTCGAAGGCTGAATGATAGGCGCAGATACTAATGCTTGTTTGATCCTGTTAAAAGACTCAAGACATTCATCAGTAAAATCAAAGTCAGCATCCTTAAGCAATAATTGTGTGAGGGGTTTCGCAAGTTTAGAAAAATCTTTAATAAACCTACGATAGAATCCGGCATGACCAAGAAAACTCCTTACCCCCTTCACATTCGCTGGTGGTGGCAACTGCTCAATTACCTGTATTTTAGCTTTATCAACCTCAATGTCGCGTTCACTTATGATATGACCAAGTACCACTCCTTCATTTACCATGAAGTGACACTTCTCCCAATTCAAAACAAGATTCACTTCCTCACATCTTTTCAGGATTTTAGTTAAGTTATGCAAGCATGCATCAAAGGAAGTACCGTAAAAACTGAAATCATCCATAAACGTACACTTCCATAATAGACTCAATAAAATCAGAAAAAATACTCATCATGCAACATTGAAAAGTAGCAGGGGCATTACACAACCCAAATGGCATTCTACGATAAGCAAAAGTGCCATAAGGGCATGTAAAGGTAGTCTTCTCTCTGTCATCCGGATGAATAGGAATTTGGAAAAATCCAGAATATCCATCTAAATAACAAAAATACTTATGCTTTGCTAGCCTTTCCAACATTTGATCAATGAAGGGGAGGGGGAAGTGATCCTTTTTAGTGGCGACATTCAATCTCCTATAATCTATACACATACGCCAACCAGTTACAGTTCTAGTGGGAATTAATTCATTTTTATCATTCTTCACAACGATCATCCCACCTTTCTTAGGCACCACTTGTACTGGACTTACCCATTTAGAATCCGGAACTGAGTAAATAATACCGGCATCCAAAAGCTTCATAACCTCCTTCTTTACTACCTCCTTCATGTTAGGATTTAACCTACGTTGTCCCTGTATGCAAGGCTTATGGCCTTCTTCTAGATTAATTCGATGCATGCAAAAATCAGGACTAATACCAGTCAAATCATCAATAGTGTATCCTATAGCCTTTTTGTGCTCACGTAAAACTTCTAATGAAGAGTTTAATTGACCATCATTAAGAGAAGCACTAACTATCACAGGATGCAACTCTTGACTATCTAAAAATGCATATTTAAGAGTAGAAGGAAGGGGTTTCAATTCGGGCTGTTTTACCTCAGAGGCGGCAAAAACAGGCCGTTTCAGTTTCACAAAATTTCGATTCTCGTCTGGGCTCAGTTCTTCTCCATTTAGATTAATTACTAGGTTATCAACCTCATCATTCCCTTCACCTGCAAAAGTTTCAAAACACAAAATATCCTCCAGAAGATCCCTAGAAAGAGATCGAGGTATATCATCCTGCACAATTTCATCAAGCACATCTATTCTATAGCAAGATTGTTCAATAATAGAATCTTTCATAGCACTACTCAAATTAAAAGTTACCCTATCATCACCTACATTGAGGGTCAAGCAATCATTTTTCACATCAATAACAACACCTGCGGTATGTAAAAACGGTCTACCTAAAATAATAGGAATATGGGCATCTTCGTCCATATCAAGCACTACAAAATCCACAGGAATAAAGAACTTTCCTATTCTTACCGGAACATCCTCTAAAACACCCTTTGGGTACTTAACACTTCTATCAGCCATCTGCAAAGTAATGTTAGTGCATTTAAGTATACCCATGTCAAGTTTTCTACAAATGGATAGAGGCATCACACTAACGCTAGCACCTAAATCACATAAAGCTTTATCAATGTATAGAGTGCCAATGTTAACATGAATAGAGAAAGAACCCGGATTTTTTAATTTTGGTGGGGACTTATTTTGTAAAACAACATTACACTCCTCAGTTAAAGCAATAGTCTCCACCGAACCCAGCTCAAGTTTCTTACTCAAAATATCTTTCAAAAATTTAGTGTAAGTGGGGACTTGAGTTATTAAATCAGTAAATGGCACAGTCACTTGCAAATTTTTAACAATATCCAAAAACTTACTAAAATGAGAGTTAGACTTACTACGAGCTACCCTGTGAGGAAAGGGCAACTTAACAACCGGGGGAGGTAAAGTGTCTCCCCTATTATCAGCTTCCTTCTCTTTCTCTTCAGTAGTTGTTGTCTCCTCTTTAACTTCTTTGTCTTTGCTCGTTTGTTGCACTACATCATCCGATGGCATGCCCCGCCCATCATAACTCGAACCGCTCCTCAAAGTTACAGCATTAGCGGTTTCCTTTCGGGGTGGCTCTGGTTGTGCCGGAAGATGGCCTAATTGCCTATGAGCATTGGATGTTGCCAACTGTGCTATTTGTGTCTCCAATTGTTTGTTATGAGCCTGCAAGGCCTCCACTTGAGCCTTGTTATCCTTTTGCATTTGTAGCATTAGATTTTTTAGTTCAGAGATTTCATTGTTAGTTTGCTGCGGAGGAAGCACATACGGTGGTGGTTGTGGTCTAGCAAAGCCTTGTTGAGGATAAGGTGGGGGTTGATGATGTGATTGTGGTTGGTAGTTGAGTTGTTGATGTGGTGGGATGTATTTAGGAGGTTGGTTTTGTGGTGGTGGTGGTTGTGGTTGTGGGTTGAGGATATTGTTACTACGGTAAGAGAGGTATGGGTGGTTTTTGTAGCCTTCATTATATGTGTTTGAATAAGGATTATTCTTGTAAGATTGGAAGGCATGTACTTGCTCCATGGTCCCATTACAATTTTGTGCATAATGTCCTAGTGCCCCGCATCCATCACAAACCGGCTCGCTCGTTGTCATGGCAGCTACCGAGGTGGATTGAGAACCACCTACATTCATGTTGTCAAGTCTCTGAACAATAGCATCCATTCTAGCATCCATTTTTGCTTCCAAGCTTGCAACACTGTGATCAACCTCAAATTTGCCCCCCTTCCGTGCTTGCCCTCGAGGATTGCCAAATTGAGCATTATGTTGTGCCATCTCCTCTATCAAATCATACACTGCATTTACCTCCAAACTTATGAATCTGCCACTCGCCGCAGAATCAAGAATGGTCCTTGAGTCATGTCCAAGACCATTGTAGAAAGAATGCACTAGAAGCCACTTCTCAATGCTATGATGCGGGCAAAGCCGTTGAAGCTCCTTAAACCTCTCCCATGACTCATATAAGGATTCATCGTATTTCTGGGAGAAATTTGTTATCTGGCTCCGAAGTGATGCAGTTCTCTCAGGAGGGTAATACTTCTTGTAGAAAACTAGCACCAAATCATCCCAACTGGTGATTGAGTCCCAGTTCAAGCTATTGAGCCATGATCTTGCTCGGTCCCTTAGTGAGAATGGAAATAACATCCTGCGAATGTGATCTTGTGTGACTCCTTGTTGCTTGATTGTATTACAATACTGGAGGAAGTTAGAGATGTGAAGATTTAGGTCTTTAGTGGCGCTTCCTCCAAATTGATTCCGTTCCACCATATTCACCAATGCCGGCTTGAGTTCAAAGTTGTTAGCAGTAATTTCCGGCACTGGCATCCCGCTCGGTATATGAGTGGCTGAAGGTTGATAGTAATCCTTCATCGTAGTCATCCTGACCCTCTCTTGTGGTTCTTCTTCTTCTGTAAATAAAAGATTGAGGTCAGGAACGATCAGACCGGTTGTCCGATTATTGGCTCGTTCTGCTTGTACTCTCAGTCGTTGTCTGATAAATCTTTCTGGTTCAGTATCGAACCAAAAGCGCATAGAACCTGCACAACACAGAGACTAAAAGCGAACATAAGAACCGTTGCGCCCCAAAGAACAATAGGGTTCCTTGAGGCACAAAAATAATAATAAAAATAATTCACACCCGAATAAAAGATATTAACGTTGCTTCCCCAGCAACGGCGCCAAAATTTGACAGGGCGTCGCAACCCGTCAAAAATAACTTATATATCAATACTAATGTAGCAGTGATAAGTAGGGTCGAAATCCACAGAGAAGCAATTTAATTCTTTTATTACTAAAAAGTATGAGTTATATAAAGGGCCTTTGTGATTGAATTATCCTAAAAAAAACTAATAACTAAAGAAGAGAAAATAAAGATTGAATTTTTATAAGATTAAACTGAATGAAGGAAATTCTAGGGTTTAGGGTTTTATGAATGAAATCATAAAATAATTGAACTCCAATGTTCAATAATTCATTAACAAACTCTAACCAAGATCTAACAGGCTTTCGCAATTTATTAGATCTACAGATTTACATAACAGGCTCTCACAATTTATTAAATAAATCTGCCTAAAATCTTAAGTCTTAATGAAGTTTTCACTTTTCGGCTACCGACTAGATTATTACTCAAATTTATATGATCAAAACAGATTTTAGGAAATTAAAACTAGTCATGAATTAAAGAACAAAAGATTCAATTAATTTAAATCAATCAAACATAAGTTTCCCAAACCCTAGATCTAAATAACTACTCACACATATTTAAAAGAATCAAAGCAATAAACATTATCATGATCAAAAGCATAAATAAAATAAAGAGAGAAAAACAATACCAGAATTAAAGGAAGGAAGATCTTGAATTGAATACTTGATTAATTGAATTGGAAAATAAAGTGTGTTTACAAGAGAAAGTTCTAATTTTTAAACCCTAGAAAACAGAAAAAAAAACCTAAAGAAAGCATTAGAAGTTACAAGGGATTCTCCTAGGTATTTATAAGCAAGCTGGGCTCTAAACGGAGCCTCGAACACCGGCCCCGGTACGGGGTACATGCACCCCGGTACCGGGAATGTCGCTGGGGCCAAGTTTGAGATTTTTAATACATCGAGCATATCGTCGTGCAACAACCCCGACCGGGGTACATGCACCCCGGACCGGGGTATGTAGACGCTTGAAAAATTACGTTTCATGTTTAAAAAGCAAAGGAACAGGCGCAGCAACCACCCCGGTACCGGGGTACATGCATCCCGAACCGGGGTTTGTGCAAGGTGGCTCAGCAGCAGCTTGGAGTTGCCAGCATTGGCCTCGGTACCGGGGCACATGCACCCCTTACCGGGGTACATGCACCCCGTACCGGGGTTTGTGCAAAACTCTTCAGAAGTGCTCCGAAGCTTGCCAAAACTTGAAACAATCTCTCCTAGATACAGCTCGAACTAATTTTATGATTTTCAGTCTTCTTAGAGCGGATTTTAGCTAATTCCTGTCAAAAACAAGGAAAAGACACAAAACACTCCAAACCGACTTATTAGCAGCAAAAACGGCTTCTAAGAGCACGGTTAGTACAATAAAACCATACAAAATAAGAAGGAAAAACACATAATAAACCAAATTATCACTTTGCTCACTTTAATTTGTATATCATCATCATTATATTAGCATGTGGAAAAAAGTCCTACAATAATTGTTTCTATAATCATATGACCATTTTAATTTGATTATGCACGTTTGTTAATGTGTATATTTATTTTGACCATTAATATATAATTACACATTATTATAATAATAAAATTTAAATCTTAATAAAGTAATAATTTAGACGAATCAAACAACATTATTTCACATGATTATTATATATGAAGAGAAATTTAGAAGATTCTCTCTAATTATAAATAGTATTAATATTTTTTAAATTTTTTTTTGAAGGAATTAATATTTTAAAATAGAATAGCAACAAAAAGAGATGCATGGAGTATAATATAATCGATGAGCTGGTACCCTAAACTTTGGTATCACCGTGTTGATTTTGCTCCTCTAATTAAACAAATATTTAAGATTCCTAGTTTCATGATTTCAGACATACATACATCTTCTATGAATTTGGTTATATAATAATAAATATATCGTCTCACATCTATAATTAAGTTTTAATCTTATATTTATATACTTGACTCGCATTACTATTACTACTCTACTAGGTTAGCAGCCATATATATAATGCACGCTTTTAACAAATTAATTAGTCTTCAGTTCGATTTTATTCTTCTCATTTGGAATTTTGACACTATCATAATTTATAAGATGGGATAATCTTTTAAATTGCTTTCAATAATATAAAACATAATATAGTCATGTGGGGGTCTTGATTAATTCGTTTCAATAGTACATTGTTAATATTCAATTATTGTAATTTTTACATATATGCAACAAAGATATTTAAGGTAAAAGAAATATATTGAAATATGTGCAAGTCAAATCAGGAAAAACAAATTAAAAGGGAACAGATCGAGGGAGAAGTAAATTTATTAATTCATATAGGTTTGTTTTTAAAATTATTGTTCGTGATTTAATGTCAACTTTCCATTATTCTATTCTTTGATATAATGGTTTTTTTTTTTGCTAGAATAATAAGATGTAAAATTATAACAAAAAAAATAAATTATCGTACACCCGAATAGGCTAAGAGTTTTTTTTTTGTTCTAAAAAGTGTATTGCAGATTTTAATTTGAGGATTTATCATGGTTTTTTATATATATAATTAAGTTAAATTAGCCAAGTGCATTGCATGATTTAAGTAAATTTTCCCATTAATCATCAAATATATACGTAGCGAAAACATGTACTTATAATCTCATTAATTTGTTAATGAAATATTTATTTAGTTTTGAAACTTGTGTGAGGATAAAAAAAACTTGAAAGAAATAGTGTTTGTCATAATTTGTTTAGGAGGAAAAAATTATTTAGTTTTGAAACTTGTGGGAGCGAGGATATAAATCTATAATCTATCTATATATAACTAAAACAAGTCTCTAATGATGTCATCATTGACATATAATATACTCTCAACAAATTTTTTCCACCAAAACTACATACATGCATGTGACATTAAAGTCTTTTCTTGAAAATCTTTGACTACTTCACATTAAATGTCAATCATGAAAATAATGGTTAGTACAAATATTATTTCATCACTACATTTTATCAATTTTTTTTATTTTTTTTCATATCCAACTATTTTTTCTTCTATTATATTCAAACAATCATTTCTAAATATTTAATTTGATTATATATTTCTATTATTGATATTAAAAAAAGGTTTAATTAAATAAATAAGTTAAAATTAGGTTTACTTAGGCTTAATAAGAGCAACCAGTCTTAATTAAAATTCAGTCAGATCAGGTCTAATAGGGTCCAACCACTTCTTATAATCAGCTCTGACCAAGTCTAAAAAGTTCAATCAGGTTTAATAAGCTCAAATAATAATAAATCCGGTCAAGCCTAATAAGTTAATTAAAGAGAACGCCCTCATTATTCAAGTATACGTCTAAATTAGGGTTTTTAACGGTGTGGGATTGCATAGAAAAAAGAGTATTATTGAGACGATTAGGAAAGGAAAGGAAAGGAGAAAGGCGAAACCTCTTTCTTATCTTGCTCTCGTCATAAAATTAAAAATATCCAAAAACTAGTTTTAATTTGTAGTAATTCGAATATCATTTAATTTTATTATGTTACTTATTATTATTGCACTATGCTATGAAAATTAGAGGTAGGAAACGTGTCATGTTGTATCGAGTTCGTGTCGTGTCATTTAATTAAACGGGTTCACACCCCTCAACCCTAACCCAACCCGTTTAATAAACGGGTCGTTTCGTGTCAACCGTTTTATATTAAACGTGTCGAAATCATTGACCTAAACCCGTTTATTTCGTGTCGAATTCGGGTCGTGTTGGCGGCAATGGCGGGTTATGTAGTTTTTTTCACGCTAAAGTTGAAAATCAAGTAAAATCGTGTCGGGTTGAATTGACCCGTTTAATTAAACGGGTTGAACTCCCTCGACACTAACCCGACCCGTTTATTAAACGTGTCGTGTCGTGTCAACCCATTTAATTTAAACGGGTTGACATCATCAACCCAAACCGGTTAATAACGGGTCGATTTCGTGTCGAGATAGCAGATCGTGTCAAGGTTTCCCACCTCTAATGAAAATGGCCGAATGAATGCTCCTAAGTAATTAAGTAGCTAGTCTATTTTGAGGACAACTTGCAAAGTCGTTGGAGTGCACGCAAATTCAATTAAATTTCAATGTCTCAACCATGCATCATGTATATATAATGAGTACACTACAACATTAATTAATTAATTAATAATACAAGTAGTTCGTGATCTATATATTCTATAGATAATTATATATATAGATAGATATTTCTATTTTATAGGGTTTACATTTCATTCATGGATGATGCATGTTTGTTAGTTACTTGTTTATTTTCATTTTGCAAACGTAGTGTAATGTTTCTCATATTTGACCTTCGTGGTTAAGAATTTATAAATATTGATATTTAATTAGTTATACATACACAATCGTTATATGATTTATATATTGTTGAATTTTCTATATATACTCGTATATATATAGCAAATGGACCACACTAAAAAAATGTTTAGAATATCTATGATAATTGATTTCAATAATAGTTATTCATAGTTTAAAGTATGATTTTTTATTTTTTTTTATAACAAACGGTAAGAGATTATATTAATAAAAAGTCAAACGTCACTTACAAATTCATATTTCTGTCCAAATACATTAGATTTAAAACAATGTTGACATATTTTAACTTTAACCTAACTAATTGATTCGCTTCCGCTCGATTGCAAAATCATATGGTGATTTTTGTTCTACCTTAATTAATATGTTTTGTCTAATTGCAATCATCCCCTGTATAGATCTGAAGAAATAAATATTAATGCCCTAAACCTTTAGTAATAATAGCCATAACTCTCCAACCAAATAATTGGATGTAACTCATTTGAGGAAAATAACCTACATATATACCATAAAAACAACTACCCCAAAGGGACAATAACAATCAACACAAGATCAGAAATAAAAACCCACATAACAAGGGATCGGAGAAATCAATCCACCAAAAAAGCACATCAAAAGCCACCACTAGATAATGAATGAAGAGTATTTATTCAAAGCCTACCAAACTTAAAAAACTAGAGGGATAAAAAAAAAAGAAAAAGAGAAATTAAAATTAAATTGGGGCTTTCCACCGGATTAAATCGATCACCAATGTAACAAGAGAGAAAAGTAGAGTGATAGAGTATATAACATATTTTTGTGCCTCAATTACCAACTTAAGCTTTTAGTTGAGATTATGGTATCAGAGCCAAAGTGACACAAAGGTCCAGAAATATGTTATATACTCTATCATAGAGAAAAAAGGGTGAAAGTATGAAATTTAATATAATGAAATGATGCTATAAAAATAGCATCTAATTTCATATATATCTACATGCAGCTCCTTCCATCTTTATCTATTCTTATTTGAAATCCTTTTTAGAGGTAAAATAAATAAATTAAAGTATGAGAAACAAAAAAAAAAAAAAATACAATTCAAATATGAAAATGTCAAATTTCAATTAACAATGTATTTATTTTTTTTGGAATGTTTATCCACTTCTTACATTTATTCTCCTACATTTATTAATTTATTATTTCCAATTGTTTTTTATATACTATCTCTTACTTTTGACTAACTTCAATAAAATTACACTATTTTCTCCCTTTCCATACTCTCTTTCTCTTACTTTTTATACAACTTTTAAGCATCATTTATTTTTTTCTCTTACTTCCAATAATTTCTTGGTTTTGATGAAACCCCAAGTATGTAAATTAAAAAAAAAAAAAAAACGAAGGGATTATTATGCTGAATATTTGGGGATACGATTAAAAAGTGTAAAATATATAAATTAACTAGAATTTGCAGCTAATTTAAAGCAAACAAATTAATTAAATGAAGCATTTTTCATAGCAAAGTCAATATTACATTATTATTCATCAAAATGTTAAATATATACAATCTTTAGAGCAGCATATAAAATGCCAAAAGTAGAAATTTTATTTAAAAATAATAAGCATTAACATCGGACAACAAGTAACATTGACATGCATTTAAAATAAAATCCTTTTAGAAAATATAGTAAATATTTATAGACAGACCTTAAACATGTATCTAGGCTCCTAGTATTACCCTTTAATCAAGTAGGAATTTTTTTTTTGCCAAAAAAAAGGTAGGAAATTAATATGTTTAGGAGAAAATTAAAAATTATTTGTATATATATATATAGAGTCAGGATCTGCTAAAAACCTAAACTTAGCTAAAAACTAAAAACTTTCGTTTATAACCGTCAGATTTTAATCAATGGATGAGATTTATTCTGTAAAATAAAATAAAATCAAGGGGTACATATTAAAATCAGGGGGTGCATATTAAAATTATGGATTACATACTAAATTTAGGTTGTACAAGTTAAAATTAGAAGGGTAAATATTAAATTAAGGGGTACATATTAAATTTAGATGGTACATACTAAATTCAAAGGGTATATATTAAATTTTAAAGGTACATATTACATTCAAAGGGAGCCTATTAAACTCAAGGGGTACATATTAAATTCAGATGATTCATATTAAATTCAAGGGGTACATATTAAAATCAAGTAAGTAATCATATTAAATTACAGGGGTACATACTAAATTTAAGGGGTACATACTAAATTCAGCGGGTACATGTTAAAATCTGGTAATACATATTAAATTTAATTAGTGAACTTCATCTTCTTCATCAACATCGCATCATCATCATCGATCACCTTCATCCTCGTCCATCATCATCAACATCGCATCATCATCATCGATCACCTTCATCCTCGTCCATCATCATCAACAACAACAATATCATCATCATCTATCATAAAAAAATGACGATCAAAATGATAGGAATTCGTCTGTTGCTTGGTTTTTCGATTAATGCTATCTGCTCAACATCATACTTTCAGATTAAACACATGAAAAATACCAAAACTATATTTTTAATTGAATCATATTAAAATCAGATCAAAGAGAATATCAAAACATACCAAAACTACAATTAATTAATCATCCAAACAATTAGATTGAAATTGAAAAGAAGAATAGCACACAGATCAAAGAGGAAAAAAAAACGTACCTTGACAAGAGTTTGACATGAAATCGAGAGAGAATGGCAGAGAGGAGAATAAGTTGTGATCGAGGAGAGAGAAATTGATGGGTTTTATACCAAATTAATCTTTTAATCTTGACCGCTCATACAGATTGAAATGGATGGTTTAGATTGAATTACAGGTTAAATTTGTGGGTTAAATCGTAGCAGTCCATCTCAAATTCGTACGGTCAAGATAATTAGTTTTTAGTTTTTAACTTGGAGTCTAGTTTTTACGTGATCCTATTCCTATATATATATATATATATATATTCAACATTACAAAATGATATTTTGGTAGTACTAAATAAATAAAATTAAAATTAATACGATATAATTGATGTCATTAAATGAAAAGAAATATCTAAACAAGATATTTTGAGTTGAATGGAATACTTGCACTTTAATAAAGAGACAGATTATATATTATGTAATATAATAATCTTCTCTAATTCTCTAAATATAGTATTCCCTCTGTAACATAATTCTGGCAACAAATTATTTTTCACGCATTTTAAGAAAGCAATTTAAGGGTGTAAACAAACAAATTAATCAAAATGGTTTTAATACAAGTAAGATTGAGATCATAAATTACTAATCTTAAAAAGATTTTTGATCAATTTATTCGTTTACACCCTTAAATTGCTTCCTCGAAAAGCGTGAAAAAAAACTTGTTGACAAAATTATGTTACGGAGGGAGTAGTATTTTTGTAAGGAGAATCCAGCCAGTTATGATTGATTGAGCCTTTCAAATATCAATGGGTTTGCCAATTGCCACACTTATACGACGACGTCTCGGTCCCATGAATAACAGTAACATATGTATTGTTCTGATCTCCTTTGGACGTATGAAAAAAATCTTGTGTGCATTTTTTTAATAAAAATGAATAAAATAATTTTCATTTTTAGTGAATGGTTGACAACTTAAACAAGTAGGCAAGTAGCAACTAAAACTGCCAATTAACGAGATTAGTAAAAAAATGGTCATGTGTTGACAATTTAGTAGAAAAAATTTAGCTTTGGAAACAATTTGGTAATTAAAATCGCCTCCGACGACTTTTAAGCCATAAAATTAAAAAAAATTCCAACGAAGTTGGTGCATTTATACGTTTTCCCCCTTTAATACTAATCTATACGTTTTCAGTTTTTTCCCAATATTCTTTTACTCCCCCCCCCCCACCCCTTTCTTAGCTTATCCACTTCTTAATTATCCATTCATTTTCATTCTTCTTGGTAAAAATAAAATAAAATTTAGGATTTGTATGGAAGTTGAAAGGAAATCTTCTGAAAATTTTTGGGATGTGGGGTTATTGGCGTTACAATGTAGTTACGAAAGAGAGATACATTTTCCAACATATCACTACCATTTCTAGAATTGAAAGTAGTGTATCTCAACACAAATCAAAAGACATTTGCTATAATCTAGAAATTCATTTAGTAACATAAACCATAGTAATTCAGATGTTTTCCCTTTTCAACTTCCACACAAACCCTAAATTTTGGTTTTTACAATAATTTACCAAGAAGAAGAAAGAAAATGAAAGGGTAAGAAGGCGGAAAGTAAAAGAATATTGGGAAAAAAAGAAAAATATATATAAATTAGTATTAAAGAAAATGAAAGGGTAACAATGTACAACCCGCACCAACTTCCCCATAAATTTTTAAAATTTTTGTGACCTAAAAGTCGCCGGAGGTTATTTTAATTATCAAATTGTCCTCGGAGCTAGTTTGTTTACCAAATTGTCGGTATAGGACTACTTTCTATACCAATCCGATTAATTAACCCAACTAAAACATAATGGCATGTGTGTTATACTAATATCTTTTATGTAATACAATTTCTCCTGTTAGACCGTATGAGGTCACAGACTCATAGTGTCACAAGAATTTCTCCTCTTAGAATTTTAATGTGAAATTTTTTGGTTTTATACTCAAGAATCATAATTCTAAACAGACTAGCAGAAGACTTAGCTCGCAGTAATTTGATTAAAAATAGGCTTTATGATTTAGATTGATATAAAATTGTAAATAATAATAATAATCAAATTTGTGCATTAAACCTCACATAAAAATAAAATATGTATATGTGTATATCATAAGGAGTTGGGGTATCCGGATATGGCTTGATGGTAAGTCCCGACACCCCGTGAGCAAGGTTATGGGTTCAATTATTATTTCCTGTATTATGCTGGGGGTATTTCCCTCTTCCCATATAAGCTACTAGCCTTGTACTAGGCAAGTATATTCTTTGGATGACATCGATACAACTTTCCTTCTAAAAAAAATATATTTCCCCCGTTCCAAAAAAAAAGCAACAATTTCTAAGTTTGGATGTTTCAAAATAAATGCAATAATTTTTTTCTTTTCTTTTATGGTAAGATTTTTGTGGTACTTTACTATTTTACCCTTACTTAAAACCCTTAACAATTTACATTTTACATTTTGGACCCCACTTTCTCTCTCTATTTATCTTAATCAACTATCCATAACTTTTCATAACCTTACTTTTTACTTTTTGGGTCCCATTTTCTCTCTCCATTTATCTTAATCAACTACCCCTAACTTTTCCTAATTACCCAACTCCAAATTTTGACTAGGAGTCCGTGCCATCTAAATTGTTGTCTTTTTTTTGGAACGGAGGAAGTAGTTTGCATTATTGCTCTGTATTAGTTATCCATTGTTGAAGCCAATATGGTCTTTCCAAAACAACACATGTGAGTTTCTCAAATTAATAATAAGATAAAGAGTTAAACAATTTATAAAAGGTTATCCCCTTATTGCCATATATAATTTTAAAGTGAAACCTCCGATTAGATCGAGATGGCAGCAGACCGGATCTTAATGGATCCAGATCTGCCTTTTCAACCTAGATTCTGATCTGACGGATCCATGAAATACGGATCAAACGGATCCTCTTATATTATTAGGGGTGCAAGTGGGGTGGGTCAAGTGGACTCCACCTCGCCAAGTCTTTTGTATGAGTTTATTTTTACTTTTTTAATGGACTACTTAAACACATTGAAAATAACATGGACAACATATTTTGGGACCTTTACATTATTATGGGCTTATGGCCTTTTTGTTCACAAAATTAGAAACTCACTCTCATACTCACAATTCACGAACTATACTTACGGGTCTTTAGTGGAGATCACACGGGTTCAGGGCGGGTATTTGATGGGTGGTGGGATGGGGAACATGGGTATTAGGCCGATATGGATACCCACCTAGGGTGATGGGGCGGGATGGTTTCCTAAATATCCCCACAAGGGGTGGGGGGGGATGGGGATAGAAATTATACCCGCCATGGAGATGGGATGGGGATTCCATAATTAGGTGGGGATGGGGATAAGAATTGCAATATTCGCTCCGCCCCAATTGCATCTCTATTTATTATACCTACTTAATGATATAATAGACTACTTTACTGCGTCAAATACATAAAAAAAACCATTACTAACATCATCAACATACTAAAATCCATACATTACAAAATCAACTAATATCCAAATTAAAACTCACTACTAACATCATCAACTAATATTCATTACATGATCAACTGATGTTAGTAACTTAGAAGACTATTTGGATGTATTGGGTAATGGACAATTGGGACTATGAAGTATTGAACATTGGGTCGAATAAATTACATCAAGTCGGTAAGTCACTAATTTAGTATGTGTTTTATTAAAAAAATGAATATGCGGATCTATAAACAAGATACGTATCCATATCCTTATTTTTCCAGAAAATCCGTATGCGACACAGATCCGCGTAGATTTGAAATATGAAGATCCATATCCTAAAAAACGGATTTGGATCCGCGGATCCAAAATTCGCTGCCAATTCTACCTCCTATTATTGACAAGTGTGATATAAACCCATATTTAACATACTTTGACATTTTTCTTCCACAAAAAGATTTTAAACCTAACGAACAAAAAGAACGAAAGTAAACACATGCATGGTCTCGGTCCTTTGATTCCCAGATCATTGGCAGCCTCCTATCAAGACATCATGAGTCACAAGACCCATGAATATTCTCCCTTCTTCTTGCCTTTTATTAGCACAAAACAAACCAATTTAGTCCGAATTTTTTAAATTTGTATTCGTTATAGTTTTATAGATAATCGCGACCCACCCTTATAGAAATTCAGAGGGTACATAATAGGCCTTGAGTCAAGTCTCACTGCAAAATTGCAAATCACCAACCCAATTTAGACATCACACACATTTAAAAGGAAAATATAAGAAATCTTCACAAATGCATGCGGTCAAAATTAAATCCAACACTTTGTGTCTGTAATTCTGATACCTTAACACTAGACCAAAAATTGATCCTTGAGTACAAGATGATACTCTGTCCGTCCTAATTTACTTGCTACATTGCTTTTTTTCACATCTCCCGAGATACAACTTTAAATAAAAATATATTTAACTATATATAATAAAAAATTATATATTTGAAAATTACATGTTAAGACGAATTAAACTAAATCTACCATAACTATATCTTTTCTTACGTATATTAAATTAAATAAAGTCAAAGTTCACATGTGAACAATGCCCAAAGTCAAATTGTGGCAAGTAAATTGAGACAGGGAGAGTGTAAAAATTAAAGAGCGTTCATAAAAAGCCATTTCATTATGAGCGTATTAAGCACGCAGTTTCTGGAAACGTGTATTGAGCTGCACCAAAACAAAACCACCCAAACATTTCCGAACTCTTTCCATGTATAATGCTGGGAAGTTTCCTAATTCCCGAAATGCATTTACTTTTATATCAATTCTCAAATTACCGTCCACGTCAGCATAGAAAAAAAAAATCATTTTTTTAGTTTGTCTAAAAACCGCTACTGGCAGTAGCAATTTGTCTAAAAACCGCCACTACCAGTAGCGGTTTTCTCAGATAAAGAAACCACTACTACCAGTAGCGGTTTATGTGCAGTATTTTTTTTGTAAAAGTTGAAAGCCAATAGGTTACCTAAGAAACTTGTATTTTTTTTAAGGACAAAACCGCTACTCCCAGTAGCGGTTTTGTGACAAAAATTTAAAAAAAAAAATTTCATTGAACCGTCTACGTGGACAGTAATTTGGGAATTAAAGAATAAGTAGCAGCATTTTGAAAATTAAGATTATTTTTAACATTATTTAGGGAAAGAGTTCAACATTTCCTCCCAGTCCATGTAAGTATAAAAATTAAACGCACAACTGTGGATAAATAAAAACATTAAAAACATTAAATAAAAAAAAACCTCCTTTTTTTTTTCGGCAACGATAAAAAAAATAATATAAAGCCTCCTTATTTCTCACGGTTTCGAGTAATATAAAAACTACCCTTATATACTCCCATTTTCCTTCCTCTCCTCCCACAAAAAAAAAAAAAACCCATTATTTTTTTTAATTTATTTCTCTCCCCCCCAAAAAAAAACTAAACTCTCTAATTTTATTATTTTTAAATTAATGGGCGCCGGAATGTCATCGGCGTCATCAACCTCCGGCGCAAAAAAGCCGGCAAATAATCGGAAACTGGAAGACATACCGGAAGTCTGCATAGCTATGGTGCTGGCTCATCTTGACCCGCCGGAGATCTGCCGTTTGGCCCGCCTTAACAGGGCGTTTCGCGGCGCTTCTTCCGCTGATTTCATTTGGGAGTCTAAACTTCCTACCAATTATTCTTTCATTATTGATAAAATTACCGATGAAGATGATGATAAAGTGAAGAGGTGTATTAATAATAATAATAGTAGGTTTAGTAATGAATTTTCGGGTTTAACTAAGAAGGATATTTACGCCCGACTTTCTCGTCGTAACCTTTTCGATTCCGGCACTAAGGTACCATTTTTTTATTAATTTGGGTTCTCTTTTTTACCATTTTGTGTGGAAAACGTGTGGATGTCAAGTAATTTTCCAATATGCTCGTTTTGTGTTAACCTGCTTATTTGAATTCGTCAATTTATGGACTCAAACCTAGTGAAAACGAGTGTGAGTTTTTGTAACGATTAAGGGTGGTTAAAAAATAAGTTTCGGGTTTGATGAGTTCAAATAATTAAGTATAGTTTTAGATAAGTTCAAATTTCTAAAGAGAACGGCACCTAAGTTGTCAATTGGATGTAGTTTTGTCGTGTCAATCCATTTAGTCAAATGGGTTCAATCTACCCAATCATAGCTCAAACCGTTTAATAAACATGTCGTTTTAATTAAGTGGGCCTGGGTGAAATGATTCGAACCAGACTCGTAAATAGCAGGTCGATTTCGTGCTCGGAAAAAACATAGGAACGCTCTTAGACATAAGATCTCACAATCTCACATGAGAGAACAATAACTCATTATTTTTGTTATTATTAAAAAAAGAAAAATTGAAGACAACAATAGAAAAACATTGAAAATATGAAATTTAGCCTACTATATTACATAAAGATTACATAATCTTGGCCAGAAATCCTTGGAATATATTTAGGGTTGTTGAAGAGATATAAAGCGGATAAATGCAAATAATAATGCTTAATTAGGTTCATAATAATTAGGGTAATACTTAAATCACTACTTGAAAAAAGTGAATGCTAGGAGAGTTTTTTGTTGTAGTTGTTGTTGATGATTGACATATTTGACCTAATTGATGTTTGCAAAGTATGTTGATCTTAAATTCAAGGTGTGTTGGTTTTGAAGTTTTAAAAGATTCTGATTTTTTTCATAATTAATTTGTCTTATTTTGGGGAACTTTCTCCCCCTCAATTGTTTCTCTTTTATCTTTTTGAAAGTGAAATATTAATTATTTTGATTAAAAAAAAAAACTTGTTTCTTTTTTTACCTTTTTGAAATTGAAATAATTAATTCGATAATCAAAAAAATATATGTAATGCACACGCATCTTTACGTAGGTGCCTATGTGGCTTAGAGTTGACATGTTCAACTTGAACTTGACCATAATTAACTGCTTCCTCTGTTCCCTTTTGTTTATAACATTTAGTTTTTCACATTTTTCAACACACAACTTTAAATAAAAATATCTTTAGATATATGTAGTAAAAAATTATAAAAATTGCATATTAAAAAAATATACATCAAGCCGAATCAAATGAGATCCTATTTGATTATATTTTTTCTTGTATCTATAAAATTTGAGAGAGTCAAAGTTGCCCGATGAACAGTAGCAAATGTCAGGATATGGCAAAAAAGGTGACGGAGGGAGTACCTAATGTTATGATTTAAAATAAATACTCTCTCCATCCCAATTTACTTGCTACATCCTCTTTTTCACATCTCCCGATTCACAACTTTAAATAAAAATATCTTTAACTATATATAATAAAAAATTATAAAAATTATATATTTGAAAAGTACATGTTGAGACGAATTAAACTAGACTCATCATGACTATATTTTTTCTTGCGTATATTAAATTAAATAAAGTCAAAATTCACATATAAACAATACTCAAAGTTGGGACAAGTAAATTGGGACAGAGAAAGTATTTTTTTTTTTTTAATAAGAGAGGTTTTTAAGTGGAATACTATCAAACAACTTGACTCATTTCTCGTGTTTAAACTTGATGACAATTGGGCTTGTGATTATATTCAGTTCAGTTCAGTTAATCTCTATTCAGTTCAGTTCATCTCTATTTAGTTTAATTAATACACTTCTATTCAGTTCAGTTCAGCTAATGTAAACGAGCACTTGGTTTAGTTGATTTAATACTTGTTAGAGACGTTACCCAAGACCTAGTTCAAATTTTACGTCATTATCCATTGTGGTTCACTATGTGACCAAAAAAAATCAGAACAAGTTGATTTTTTGAACAAACGAGCTTAAAATTGAAGGCAGAATTGTGATAGGTGTGTGTACATGGATTCATTGATTGATCCAATTATGACTTTATGAGTTTTGAGTTAAATTATACTCGCTCTGTCCTAATTTAGCTGCTACATTTTGATTTGTAGCATTGTTCACATGTGGTCTTCGACTGTTTTTAGTTTAATAAGAAAAATATAGTCACGATAGATCTAGTTTAATTCGTCTCATCACGTACTTTTCAAATACATAATTTTTATAAATTTTTATTACGTGTAGTTCAAGGTATTTTTATTTAAAATAATGTCTCATAAGATGTGAAAAAATGAATGTAGCAACTAAATTGAGACGGAGGGAGTAATACAACACAAGTAATAGTTGTGGCTTGTTATATAATACTCTTAATTTATTATACATGCCTTATACATAAGATTTTTAAACATATATATACATATAAATGAAAAGTCCACAAAATGACATCCTAATTATATTCCTAGTCTAATTACTATATTCGTAACAGTTTATATGAAACGATTCAACAATCTTCCTGGTTTATGTCAATTTGTTGAACATACCTTCTTGCGAAGATACTCTCTCTGTCCGTATTTAAGTGCCCAATTTGCTTTTGGGTCATTTTCTTAGAAAGGTTCCAAAAATTGTCTTTGTAGTGCAAAAGTGGGGCATAGATAGAGGGTAAAAAAGTAAACATATGGTAATAATAGTGATTAAATTATACAGTAGATGAATAAGGGCTAAAATATAAATATAAATATAAGTGTAAGTCATGTTACTAAAATAAGAAATAAAGCGAATAAATATGTACATTAAAAAAAAAAAGGAAAAATGGAGCTCTTAAATATGAAAGAAATAGTATTCCCTCCATCTCAATTTACTTGCTATATTCATTTTTTCACATCTCTTGAGACATAACTTTAAATAAAATTATCTTTTAACTATTTATAATAAAAAAAATTATAAAAAAATATATATTTGAAAAGTACATATTGAAACGAATTAAACTAGATTATTATTACTAAGTTTTTTTTTTACTTATATAAAATTAAACAAAGTTAAAACAGTATCCAAAGTCAAAATGGGACAAATAAATAGAAAATACTGTATTAAATCCGAACTTGTTTGGTTGAGAGAGTTTTGATGAGAGTTTTGAGTTTTTGAGAGAGTTTAGAGTTTAGACCAAACAAAACTTTAATTTAAGTGTTTGGTAAAATAGAGTTTAAAAGAGAGTTTTGTACCAAAAACTCTGATCAAAACTCTCTTTAGAAAAAGCTGGGTTAGGCAGCTTTTTCTTCAGAGTTTTGGAGAGAGAGTTACATATTTAAACTTATTAAAACCTAACAAGTTATTTTTAAATGTCCATAAATGTCATTTTACACAACAAAACTCTAAACAATCAACTATGTGTTACCAAACACCTTTAAACAATCAACTATTTAAATCAGCAGGCAATTCTCTAAACAAAAAGTAATCATCTAACTACAAACTCTAAACTCTAATCACCAAAGAATGCCGGAGTATTTTGAGTTGGGATTTGTGGTCCTAGTTTTATCAATGGTGAAAAAGGGTTGAAAAAATTGCCAGTTGGTAATGAAACCGCCAATCTTAGTTTGGTGATGCCTTTTGCAGTAAGTATTTATTGAAAAAGAGTACATACCATATTTTGCTGGTTAAATGTCCAGCTCTGGATTGATGTCTTTTTCTTTATAATAGGGTGGTTGATATAATACCATTTATTTTATTTTTTAAATACAAGAGTTTTAATGGATATGCTTACTTGCCATTAAGTGATAGGGCTTGGATTATTGCTTTGCTTTAGTGGAGTTACTTGGATTGGATGAGCTAGTACTATGAATATGCTTAGCTGTTATGAAATATCAATGTCACCATCAATTTGGACAAACATGTGATAACATGTGCAAATTACTAAATTAGTGGTGTTTATTTGAAGAAATACTAATCATTATGACACTAATTTATTAGATACTCCATCCGTTCCAATTTGCTGGTTATGTATTTTGTTTCTGGTGTAAATTTTTGTTGGTTACAGTTTGAAATTTTTATGCTCTGCATTTCAGATCAATTTCTTTAACCTTGTAGTTGAATATATGTTCATAAAGTGGAGTGTGGAAATAAATTTGAGATTGTCAAAATTATTATCCATATTTATATATATCATTATTATTGGTGTTTGATTGAAAACATTTGTTATTGTAATGTCATGGTTAATTCAATCTTAATTGTGATCGGCTATAATTAGTCAATCAATCAAAGCCTTATTCCCATAAGTGGGTCGTCGGCTACATGAACCAAAATGATTATTCCGGATAGTCGTTCACAAAGATTTTCCTCCACCCCGTACGATCGAAAGCCTCAATCTCTTAAAAATTCATCTGCTTCATATCTGTTTTAAGTCCTTATTAACAAGCACAATTGAAATAAGCACACTTTTTAACAAAAAATCATTCAACCCTACTACCTATTTACCTTAATAAACGTGTAAGTTTTCAAACGTAACTAACAAGCTAAAACGAAGGGAATTTTTATATTTATGAATGCGTTTCATTTCACCTTTAGTTTTTGATATAGAGGAAATTTCCTAAATTTAATGCATAATTCATGTTTGTTTGCTTCTTTCAATTTTGTGTTTGCATATGAGTATTATTGTGGTGGGAAAAAAAATGTTAAAGTTTGTACTTATACAAGTATTGATTTGCAGGAAATATGGTTAGACAAGAAAACTGGAGGTGTTTGTTTGTCAATCTCAGCCAAGGCCTTGTCGATTATCGGAATCAATGATAGACGTTACTGGAATCGCATTCCCACCGATGAATCTAGGTAATCCATTTGGAAGATTAATTGTCTCATATGCCTTGGTTGGTTTGGAATTTATTTATGTGTGTGTTGGATACGAATATACTGTGTTAGGGATGATAATTTAGTCTAAATCTGGCATCGATCCACATGTCAAGGTCTGACCTGAACCTAAAAAGTAAAATTTGCACCCGGCTCTACTAGAAAAAAACTCAAAGTTGGAGTTGGATCAGAGTTGCATAGGTTGCACTGAGCCGGGAACGGATTCGGAAACGAATACGGATATGGGGAATGAAAACGGTAAAACTAAAAAATAATGTTAATGGGCACGACCAATTATAACATGAAGAATCAGAATCGTCCCCAATACGGAAACGAATTGGATTCGATGACGAATACCCACATGAAGCACCCATTCTACATAGTTGCATGTTGAAAAAATCAAACTGAGCGGATTTTCTATTTGCTTAAGCTTAATTTAATTAAGTTTATACTTAAAACATCACGTATTAACAATGAAAAGGAGTAGTTTTAATATAAATATTTGGTACTAATTATGTATTTGTTCAAGGTATAATATCTAACTATACATTAACAATAAAAGATGTAATATTTGATTGTTTTAATTAAATAATAGTTAAATTAATTATTAGAGTAGCACATTTGTAGTCGAATGCGGAGTTAGGTGCTGAAAATCGGAGTTAGAGCCGGATTGTTGGAGATGGATGTCGGAGTTGGATCGGATTGGATATATGACTAGTAGTTGGAGTTAGATTATGTATAATCCGGTGTGAGATCGATTCGTCATCAGATCTTAGAACTTATCAGATTTAATCATTAGATCTACAATCTTTAGAAAAACTATTTTCTCTTAAGATTAAATTTCGCACTTTCTAGCACAAACATTGTTTTGATTGATGTAACGTTGTGAAACATTGGATTTTATGTAATCCTGCAATTAAGAGCTTGAATTGACCGTTGGTGAAAATAGACTGAACTAAACTAAACTTAACTGAATATTGTGATTCTTCAAATGCTGACTAAAAAATTGGTTTAGATGGTTGGTTGATGGGTTGTTTGAATGTCTCAGATTCCAAACAGTAGCATACCTAGTTCAAATATGGTGGTTTGAAGTATGTGGGGAGCTAGAATTCAAGTTTCCAGCAGGGGAGTACAGTCTATTTTTCCGGCTTCAACTAGGCAAGTCGTCGAAGAGATTTGGTCGTCGTACGTGCAATGTCGAGCATATACATGGATGGAACACAAGACCTGTTCGGTTTCAGCTAACTACAGCGGATGGTCAACACGCTTTTTCCGATTATCATTTGGATAATCCGGGATCATGGGTTTTGTACCGCGGTGGAGATTTTGTGATCAAGTATCCTGATAAATTAACTAAGCTCAAGTTTTCTGCTAGGCAAATTGATTGCACCCATACTAAAGGTGGCCTTTCTTTAGATTCTGTCTTGATTTTACCCAAGAGTTTAGCCAAAAAAGGTTGATCAATTTTTTGTAGGTTTTAATATTGAGAAGGAATTGTTAGACGTAGGTTAGTTAAGTTTGTAGGTTGTATAAAGGGCTCCATGTAAATATATAGTGTGATTGGTTTATAGAGCCAACTTGAGTTTGTTAGTGGTGTGAGTTAATCACTTGAAGCTTTAGCCCTCATTGCCTATTGTTCTAGCCCCAAGGCCCAAGCACAATGGACCCATCCACGATTCCACGGTAAACGGACCTGGTGTCATTTTCAGGCCAAATGCATATCTACTAGTTCGTTTAGTACCCAGTCATCAATAGAGTTAATTAGAATGTCGTATATATATATATTTGGAAGATAAATCAATGTTTATTTTCATGGTGATGCTACTATACCAATCACCTGAGGGTTTTTTTTTTCTTTTTTTTAATTGTTCGTTCCTATCAAATATCACTCTTTCAAATTGTAATGGAGAATAATGAAAAATATGAAGATAATACAAGTTTCGGATTGGGATAATGCTTCTACGGAGTAGCTAATATTTTTTCTCCTACTAAATTACACTTCAAAATTGATTCTTATTGCCACAATTTATTACCGTAATGGCTCGTTTGGTACGTAGCCGGTCATAAATGGAGGTAATAGGAATGAATTTATAACTAAATTTGGAAGGAAAATCAAAATTCATTCTTATGGTGGTGCTAGCTTAACTCCAAATTTATCTAATTTTCTTTACAAATATCAATTCCCATCTAATACCACATTTCCACATGGTAATGGAAAATAAGAACAAATTTAAAGTTTGGGAACGAAAAATATGTTTTCCATGGAGATTTTGAAGTTTTTTCTTAACAAATTACACTTTGAATCCATTACCGTTACTACAATTAATTATCAGCAACCAAATGGACCGTAAAAGTAACTGAAAACTTGGTTTGTGAATTGGATGGTATGGGCCGGCCTTGTTTAAGTAGGGTAATAGTTTGTCCCCCACCCATGTCCCTTCGCCCATTTAGGTTTGTAATTTTATATAGCTGTCATATTGAAATTAAATTGTATAGCCATATGCCCATATTGATATTATATTTGCTCACAAGAAATTGATGGATGATTGATTATACAGATGGAATTAGATAGTTCTTTCTGAAGTATGTAGTAAATCCCATAATCAACGTTGTCTTGGTCTAGTGGTGCCAAGGGCTAGACTTGGTAGGGAGAACCACGGTTCGATCCCCCGCAAGCACGTTGGGAGGAGTTTAAAACCTTAACCCCGGGACGCGCTCCGAATCCGAATTAGTCCAAAAGGGTGAACCGGATGGATACACCAAAAAAAATGTAGTAAATCCCATACTAATACAAGTTTATCTTCAACTTCATACTTTTTTCTAATATTTTCCATTAACATTTATATTACCATATGAGGAAATAAATCGAATGGAAATTAAAATTTTATTGAGTGGAATGGAAATTTAAAACTGTGAAGAAAATTAGACAATTTGGGGTTAGTTAGCATTATTATTGGCACGATCATTACTTTTTCGTATAAATTTACATACAAATCCATTCGCTTTACGACTAGTTACTAAACAATCTATTAAAGTTTTTTTTTAAAAAAATCAATTCTAAATCTCTTCTATACGTTCTTGATCCCCTGAAAGGATCTGCCGATCAATGTTTTGTCATTCCTTTATATCGGCTTGGCTTTCAGAAAGCTGAGAAGTTCAATACCAAATTAGATTTTAATTCCTAAGTCTAATAAATTTTGTGTAAATCTACTCTAAACTCACGCCTAGAAAATAGACCGTATATGCGATACTTTTCAAAATAAAGATGAAAATTTTATGGTAGCATTAATATTGTATGCGTGAGTTAAAAAATTTGAGTTTTTTTTTTTTTTTTAATATATAAAAATATAGCAACTTCAAAAAATAAAGAGGTCCTAGCCGCCGTTTCTCTTTATTCTCACTCTAAAGAAAAACCCTTCTTTTTCAGCAATTGTTTTGGGGCTACCATTAATTTTCTAAAGGTTGATGGTAAGCTCCATTTTCTCTTCTCTTTCTTTTGTTATTATTGTTTATAATAAGGCCCTATTTTATTCTCTTTATGAGATCTATTATTCTGTTTTATCAGATTTACCATTCTCCTTTGTGAGATTTTTGTCGGCCATATGTGCTTGTTTTTCTTTGAAAATTAATTTGTTAATGGAGATTAGCGCGAGATCACATCAGATTTTTTTACTTCCACTACATTCAAAAGAATCGAATCAAGATCTACTTCAAAACTATTGCAGATCGATAGAACCCCTCGCGAAAAGCTGTATGAAGAAGCAGAGATGTGAAAAAGGAGCAACTGTACTAGCAGATATCTCTTATAGCGATCTCGGTTTTGTGAAAGTTGATTTTATTTTGATCTATTATGATATGTATTTGGTTATTACTGATTTTTTATTGTAGATGTCGTATGACTTTCAATTAATGAATTAACCTTCCTTTTATTCAAAAAAAATAATAATAAAGAGGTATACTCAGCACCGAGTTAAGGGGCAATTGCGTAAATTAAGCATATTATCGAGAGACGGTCCTGGGTCCTGGCCATGGCCGCATCTAACACTACACACATGTAAGACTTGGACAGTTCAAAATAGAATTGAGGTTAAACAAATAATGTGATTGGCAGATTGCTTTTGTTTTGGTTATGCTTAAGGACATTGAGGTGTTGAGAAGCATTCAACTACTAGAAACTGTTTGTTAATTTTTTATTTTATTTTATTATAGGATAATGTGTGGGATACTAGGCCTTAAAACTGGGCCTACTGTAGGTCACTCGACCCAATTTTAGCCAACACACACATCTGTAAGGGGATAATAAGAAATCCTCGCAAATGCATGCGGTGAGAATCGAACCCAGACCTCATGCCTGGAATTTTGAAGCTCTAACCATTAGGCTATGACTTCATTCTCAAACTGGTTGTTATTGTTTGCACCAAACTCTAGTACTGTACTACTTTTGTCTCATTTACTCCATGTGCTAACTTTTGGTTTAAGCTTGTTTGATGCTTGGGTTGCTTTTGGCTTAATAATCATGGCAAAAGTTATTGAGTATAATTAGTAGTTAAAAAAAAAAAAAAAACCCTTTGTGGCTTTGAGCTTTACTGAGTATAAGTAACACCACACATGAAGCCTTTATGCTATCCCCAAACGAATTTGTGCACACCAAGCTACCTTTGGCATGATGTGTTTATGAATTTAATATGTTGTAGGATTAAATGCGTTTGATGTTCACGCACAGTAAACTCACCTAATTGAGTCAGTTAATGTCCATAATTTGACTTTTTTCTCGAAAAATGAAATTTGAGCTAATTTCGCAATCATTAAATTTAGTTTGGGATATCCTCGTAAAAAAAAATTATTGAGGGATATCTCCACAAAATGGCCACAAATGCTGGGTTATCCCCACAAAATGTTCTAATTTATTAAATAAATATTTAACTTTTGGATTAATGATTTTAAAGTAAAAATAATAATTTCTCACTTTTGGATAATTACTATTATATATTATTATTGTTATTATCATCGTTATCATCATCATCATCATCATCATCATCATTATTATGATTATCATCATCATCGTCGTCATCGTCGTCGTCTAATTGAAACCAATATTATTATCATCATTTTTACCATTATCATTTTTATCAACTTATCATTAATTAGAGGTGGAAATTGAGTTGGGTTGGGTTCGTGTTAACCTTTTTACATAAATGGGTTTAATTCTTTGAACCTAACTCGACCCGTTTAATGAACGGATCGTGTTGTGTTGACTCGCTTATTTAAACGAGTCAAACCCCTCAACCCAAACACGTTAATAACTGGTCAATTTCGTGTCGGGTTAGCGGGTCGTATCAATTTTTCCCACCTCTAGTTATCATTATCATTATCATTATTATTACTTAAGTAATATAATATAGAAAATAATTAGTAAAATTATTGAAAAAACCTAAATTAAACTAAACTGAATTTAATTTGAAGTAAACAAGCCCTTAGTGTCTTGAATTTTGGAAAATTAATTCTATTATTATTATAAGGAAAAAAGGGGTTGTTTAATCTGGGATTAGACGTAATGTTATGATATGTATTATTAATTGCATTTTCTTGTATTGCCTACTCCATTTTTGAGCTTATCAAAAGTGGCCCGGCCCTGTTTTTTGCAGGCTTTGGACATGAAAATTAGATCCGGACTTGGGCCCGGTTTGACCCGATTTTTTATTTTTTCGCACAGCCCTTGGACATTTAAAATTAGACTTTTTGATTACTTTTTAAGGCCCATTACGAAAAAGCCCGCCAAGCCCGCACTAATTTTTTGGATTTTGACTAAGAAATTTGGGTCCGAACTAAGCCTGAATCCGGCCCGCTTTATGGGTTTTTTTTTTGCATCGGCCCGGCCCATGATTACCTATACTAGTCTATTTAGACTTATTAAAGAATATATTGTGTAAGTTTGTGGTTTTTTTTTTTTTATTATTTGTTGATTAGTGTCATGATTAGAGCTTAATATATGAGCTATATGCCTATGTTAAGTGTGTGTTGAATTTTCGATTTGTATATCATATCTTGGCCTAATGTTATTTGATGTTTGGGTATCTTTTAGTATTAAATTTATTTCAATCCACTTGAATCTTTATTTTTATTTTTTTGGGAAAGGTCGTATTCAATTTTTATGTATTTCCTCCGTAACGAATTACTAACAACAATTTTTATTTTTAGGTGTAACAAAATACTTGCAACAATTTTTTTTCAATTTTATTTTATTCCTTTTTTACTTTTCTCTCTCTTAATTTTATCATATTACCACATAATTCCCCATTCACTTTTCCTTTTCTTACTTTTCTCTCTCTTACTTTTATCATTATACCACCTAATACCACTATTACCTTATTTCACCTAGGAAATTGTGCTAGTACAAATGAATACCTTGATACATGTAAATTATTTATATTCTTTATTTTAGGTGTAAATATGTTGGATGAATTTGGAATCTAGAAAGAAAAATTATTTTTAGCTTGATAATATATATACTTTTTTTTAAAAAACATTTTGGGTTTACGAAATATGTTTTATGACTCTTCTTGAATTAAACTCTACTGTACTTATTTTAGAATCATTTGGTTAAAATGTATTATTTATTTATCCCGGTTATGAGATTAGCAATTTTATTTATGCTCGAATGGTTAAATACATTAGTTATGGTAGCTTGACTAGCTTCTGTAAATGAGGATTTTGTTGTCGTACTAGCGGTAGTATCTATCCGTTATGGGTCTGGCTAGTCTTAGACATAACTCTTTGGTATTTAGGGCTATTAGTGGTGGTATCTATCCACTAAGCAGTACTAGGGAAGTAGCGGTGATATCTATCATTCTATCCGCTACTAGCGTAGAGCATACTAAGTTGCTAGTTATTATTCGATGCATATAATTTTTTATGGTAAATAAAGATTTATTTGTTTATTTCCTCATTTATTTATTTACTCATTCAATTCTTTTTGTATTAAGCATAAGAAACTCTTCGTTTTACATCACTTCGTATAATGTACTCCCTCTGTCCCAATTTACTTGCCCCAAGTTGACTTTGGGCACTGTTCACATGTGAACATTGACTTTATTTAATTTAATATACGTAAGAAAAAATATAGTTATAATGGATCTAGTTTAATTTGTCTCAACATATACTTTTTAAATACTGGATCTAGTTTAATAATTTTTATTAAATATAGTTAATAAAAAATTAATGGATCTAGTTATAATGGATCTAGTTTAATAATTTTAATAATTTTTTATTATATATAGTTAAAGATATTTTTATTTAAAGTTTATCTCGGGAGATGTGAAAAAAGAATGTATGGTAGCAAGTAAATTGGGACGGAGGGAGTAACATTTTTCTTTTTATAGGTTCTTTTTCCTGAAGCTTTTATAAGTCCATAGTGTCTCTTGCTGCATTGTTTTTGGAGCGTAGCTCTAGATTTTTTTTTCCATAATTGGTTAATCAGTAATTTTTATGGTTGTTTTGATTTAACATACTTCAATGTTAGGGCGGTGTTGAAACCCATGTATGTTTGATATGTGATAAATATTACGAAGTACATGACATGCTTGTTTAATTAAATTCTCTGTCTGATCAGACTCGATGTAATATATTTTGTTCATTGATTGGTTGTCGCTTATCAAATGTCCAGATAAATATTTATATTATGCGTATTTATTTGTTTAGTAGGGAACTATTATTTGTTCCCCATTGTTAGTGGAAATTTAATTGTTATGATTAGATTCAATATTAGATTGACAGGAAGGAGTGAGGAATAGTAGAAGCCTATTTTACAAGTTCTTTTCCCTTGTTGTTCTTGTCTAGTTTCTTTTCCCTCACTTAGCTTGTATTTATCCCTTTATACTACCCTATTTCCCTTTGTTAGTTCAGCTCGTTAGATTTTTCTCTGTTCCTTTTGGTTTGATACTTTAGTTTTATTCTGTGTTTGGTTGTCTCCGTTTGAATTCAAAGTAAAGACTCCTTAATTAACCTAGGGCTGGAAGAATAGTAATTCGTCTAGATGTTAATTCTGCTAACAATAATAGGTTGTGCCTAGATTTGGTTATTGGGCGGGTCGGGACATGTCAGGGTCAGACCGGTGCAGGTTGGGTCAGGGCCAGGGTCGAAAAAAAAAGTCAATAGCAGGTCGGGCCAAAGCGGATCATGTGTCATTTGCGGATCGTTAGCGATCGGACCATTAAAATATTAAATATAAATAAAATTTAAGGCAATCAATAGTTAAAACAAATGTATACTAATATATTAATGTAATTATTTTTGTCAAAACTTTTTTAAAAATGAATTATTAGGCTATTATTTTTACCCTATATTGGCCCTGGTTGACAACGCATTATCCATTGAAGATCATGTCCAGTAAATAGTGGGGTGGGCAGATTCGGGTATCTGGATTTTCGAATCCAGTTTTTTTCCCTCATACAAAGTTTCTTTTATAAAAAAAAAACTGATTTTTTAAAATTTTTTAAAAAAAGAAAATTTGACAAAAATAAGCCAAACTTTGGCTGATCTTCCATAAATAAGCCAAGCTTTTAAAATTTCATAGATGAGTCAACATTTGCACCATGTCAGCTAAATTTAAGTTAGAGAATTTTATTTACCGCCACCTCGACCCACATGATGCAAAAGTTAGCTTATCTTTGGAATTTCGAAAGTTTGACTTATTTATGAAAGACTGGCCAAAGTTTGGCTTATTTTTGTCAAATTTTCCAAATAAAAAACTGTTTCATTTTTAATAAAATAATTAAGAAAAAATGTTATACTTTTTTTTTCTTTAATAATTTTTCTGCTTTTGAATTTAAAAAATTGAACAAAACACACTCATTAAAGAAAACCGGGTACCTGATTTTGGAACCGGTACCCAGCGGTTCCGGTTCCATAAACTTATTACCTGGTTCCGGTTCCATATATTTCAGACCCGGTGGTTCCGGTTCTATTGAAAAAGACCGGGTACCCGATTTTGCACACCACTACTTATACCTTTATTATTTCCCCAAACTAACTTTTTTTTTTTTTGGTTTAACCTCTATTTTTGTTTATTAAGATAAATTAAAAATAACTTCTAAAATATATCATTGCAAGCAAAATACTGAGTAGTAGATATTTGAGACAAGTGTGTGAAGTAGCTAATTAAAAACGTTGTAGATTTGTTTTGGTTTGGCTTGCAACGCCAAACGTTCATTCAAGTTTATCTACTGATGTTAGTGCGGGGAGAAGGGAGATCATCACTTTTGATTTCTCTCTCTTAGGGTTTTGATTGTTTCCCTGTCGGTGACGAAACAAAGGTGATTTTTTGATTTCTGTATCGCATTTCTTTTACCTTTTTCTTCTTCAATTGCGTGCATTCTATCTCTATCTCCCTCAATTTTCAATTGTTTGAACAACATTTTCGCCACTTGTTTTACATCCCAATTCAATCGAATTGGATTCCCACTTTCCCAATTTATGAGGTCAGAGCTGGCTTAAATTCTTTAAAAGCTCAATTTATCATCTGTTAATGTTTATGTGCTTATAATTTGTGTTTGATTTGCTTTCGTACTTTTTTTTTTTCGAAATTTTTACCGTAAAATTGTGATGATATTTGGTGAATGGCAGTGTCTAATTTTGTGGTTACAATGGGGAATTAGGTTGTGGAATCTGGGAACAATTTGAAGCTGTGTGCTTCGAAGATTCGTATATTTAAAGATGGAACGCCATTGGGATTTCTTAGACATTTTTCATCCTGATGTTTCGAGTAAGATTCTTATGAGCTTGGATGATCCTGCTGATATCGTCCGTGCTAGTTCAGTGTCACGAGCATGGCGTGATTTTGGTAAGTATTTGTTCTGGGGCTTATAGGCATTAATTGGAGTTTTGTTGAAGTTTCTGAAATTTCTAACATAGGTTTTTTAATTTTTTATTATTGGCAGTGATATCAAATGGTATATGCAAGCATCTGTGCCTAAGATTATTTCCACAGTTATCTGGCATCATTACCCGTGTTGTTGATACTAGCAACAAACAAGAGAAGTGTGCAGATGTTGGTTCCAGCCGTTTTGTTGAATTGGAGCATTTAAAGAAGGAACACAGAGCATTTGTTTCTTTAGCTAGAGGTCTTACTACATCAGAGGTGGGTGAATGTCTCTCAGATGCCATAAGTGCTACCAGCACCGACAATTATCCAGAAGAAACTATTCGTAACACTCTGGAACCCAGGGATCAAATTGGACGTAGAGCTTCATACTGGTCAAGCTCAGGACAAAGTAACCCTGAAGTGCCTGAAAGACTAACTTATAAGTTAGTTTCTGATTTTTGTATCATATCTGAAATAAACATTCAGCCTTTTCAAGGTATTTCATTTAGCACTTTTGGTTGTAAATTTGTAATACTTTCTTCATACACCCGCTTGTATATTTGCTAATTCCATTGTTTTCATTCTTGCAGCCTTTTTCCAATCAAATTTGCCCATATATTCTGCAAAAGCGGTGCGTTTCCGCATGGGTCACAGAATTTTGTCTGATGAGGAGGAGGATGATAAATTCCATGAAGGCCAGCAATTTGCTGAGGAAAAGCTTGTCTGGACTTATACTTCAGAAGAATTTCCTATGGTGCAGGTCAGTAGTGCACTTGAATGGACTATACCTGCTGCCAAAAACATCTCTAATTTGATTACACAAACATATAAAATACAATCATTTGAGCTCCCTTTGAATTCTGAAACACCTTTAGCTCTTTTGTGAAAGAGTTTGAAACATGGATTTTTTAAGATTTGACTTCTGTATTTGCTGTTTGCATCACGACATGTAGTGGTTCACTTGCATTTTACTCACTTTTAATCTAGACTAAACTGGGTTGGTCATTGGTCTAACTGTAGTGGAGTTATTTTGTTTACCACTTAGGTCTTGTTTATTTAGATGTCATTAAATATTACAAGTACCAACTTTGTGCAAGTAGGCTTCTTAATGCATTTGATTCAAAAGGCAAAACATGTGGGAAGTTGGGATTTCTGTGCTACTTCACTCTCTGTATGACAATTAACAGATTGAGCAAAAAGGGAACAGGTTGCTATCTTTAAACTACTGACTGGCTTTCCCTCATTTCCTTTGATCCCATTGATGGTTGAATTACTCGGGCATCAATTCAATTACTCAAATGAAGCTGCGTCTTCCTCCTGCAGTTTTTTTTTTTTTTCCTTTCCCCTTTTTTTATAGGTAGCCCAAACTGAAGGTGAATTTCTCAAACTTCTGTTAAATGAGCCTTTTGTAACGAGTAAAGGCTACATATTTTTTTTGCTCTGCTTTATTTGATTTATCCAGCATTAGTAATTTAGTACCGTTTTGGGGTTGATTTTGTGTTTTAAAAAAAAAAAAGTAAAGCAGCTTGAAGTATCAAATGAAAGGCTTGATTGTTTGAGTAATTTTTGGCTTCATGTTATCATGCAAAATAACTGTAGTTGCAAAATTTACACTGATTTTCAACTGCTGAAGGAAAGCTCACATAATTCTCTTTCACCTTTTTCTTCCTATCTCTCGCCTCTTTTTTATGTGCTGATGATGAGAGAAAAGTGATTGATTTCATTTCACCTTGATTTATTGTTGATTGCTGCATGCCACCATTATAGGGAGAGAGCTAGAGGTTTTTGAGGAAGACGGGATAGTTGATTAGTGTAATTCCTTGTAGATCCTTATCATTTATAGGTTGAGATTAGCGGTATACATATATATATGAGTATGACAATGTTTCAAAGCCCATCATTCTGTTCCATGTAGTAGTATCTGCGTAACAACAATATGATAGACTCTTCCCTTCAATTTATTAAGCACACTACAATCACATAGAAATTTGGGAGCTCACTTTCAGTTCACCCAACTTGATTTGATCCTATGAGCAACACCTTCATCAGTGTCTAGACGTGCCTAGTCGTTGAAGCGCAAGGCGCAAAGGGTTGTGAGCTTTAATTGATTTAGGCGAGGCAATTTCAATCAGGCACACTTAGGAGAGCCGAGGTGAAAAACAGCGCACCAATGCACACACCTCCTTTTTCCCCCAGATTTTTTTTCTAACTTCTCATATGTGCGCCTCATTTAAAAAAGGCACACTGTGGCGCGCCTAAGGTGCAACCAAATCCTGATCACCTAGGTGTGCCTTGGGCCTTTTTATACATTAACCTTCATCCAATTTACCATCTTTTTGGAGAATGGATCTATAGATCATAGATATTGAAAATGATCTCAAGGATATAGGAATTGAAAGTTCCACTTCACTTGTATTATCCTTGACATTGGGATGGCTCAATTGAAGTACCCATGCACACTTGCCGTTGAGGTTGTTTCATGCTATGTAGTAATGTTATTTTGTTCTATGATGCTTAGGCTTGGGAATCGGTGTCAGGCTTGGATATGGATCCAAATGTCAAATGTAGGAAATTGTAACTTGAAGACATGGGGACATGTTTTAGAAGTGTCCAAATTTCAATACTGAACTTAAGGACATGAAAATTATTATACTTCCTCCGTTACCTAAAGAATGCAACAATGGTACTTCTGGCACTAATCACCGTTTTCACTTTGACTGCAATTTGTGATTTAGACGCTAGGAAAATTAGTCATGTAGGTCTCATTGGATTCGTCTCAACATGTAGTTTTTTTTTTTAAAAATATATTTTTCATGATTTATACAAATATATAATTGCATATATTAATCTTTAAAGTTTTGTCTTGGTATGTGTGAGAAGTACATTTGTTGTATTTTTTTCGTTACGGAGGAAGTTGAAAGTTTGTTTTAATATACTATTTGGCAAAACAAATATTTGTTAATTTTATTATTGCGTTCCTGTTATCTGCTTCCTCCTTGCTTGCCAGTGAATATGTTGGCTTATGTAGCAGAATGGTACATATTTGAATTAGTAATGTGGGAAACATTTTTGTCAATGCAAGTTTTATCTGGATCACCAAAGCAGTGCTTGCGTTGTAAATTGGAGCAAGGATATCCTGTCTTGTGCTTTGATGATATAACATCATACACATTTGAAAATGCAAGAGATTTGGGTTTTATTAATATAACGCTACATATTCATTTAACTGATTATGCAGAGCAACAGTTGACACAATTTTTTCTTTCTGGTTTTTCCCCATGTTTGCTGGAATATTGAAATTTCTATTCCTTAATCAGGTCTCATGCATCAACTTGTTGAGTAATGCAGAACTAGATTGCCACCTTAGGCTTTTGCAATCAGTAATTTCAATCAGACTTTAGCAAGCCAGTTGCTTATAATTGTCGTTTATGGAACAGGTTAACCGGCTACAAAATTTCAAGCTCCGAGAGCCTGTTCTTTGTGTTGGTGGGTTCCTCCAGATAGAGCTTCTAGGTAGAGTTCAAAGGCAAGAAATGGATGGACTCTTCTACATATGGTAATGATTCAAATAATGTTGATCACGCATTTTTGTTTGAAGCTAGGTTGATGAATTTATTGCCTCTGTTTCGTATTTTGTACAAACACAATAGTCAAATTTCACGCATGCCAATGAAATGCAGTAATGGATTACTTTGACTATTAATATCTTCAATTATATATAAATCAAAATTATAAAAAGTTGATATTATGAAACAAAACCAACAAAACCCCAGTTGATTTTATTTTTGCTTGTGTATAAATAATCACAAGTCTTGGTCAACGTGAACAAGATGAATAGTGCTAAAGTCAAATTTTTGCACATAATATGTGACAAAGCTTGTAGTTTAAGCCTGTTTATTACTCATCTGATGGTGAATCCCATCGCTTTGATGGCTAAGGTTCTAAAATTAGTTGAAATGATAGGTCAGGCTATACTTTGGTTTTTGATGGTGTCTTTGCCTTTTCTCTGTTAATGTATATTCCATTTCATAGTTCTGTTGTTTTCAGTTGATGAATGTGCTGTTGAAAGCTTGAAACTTATTGTATGCCAAAATAAGATGCAAGTGGTAGGTTGGATCAAAATACTATTGAGCTTATGAATCATTTGAAGCATAAAACTATCATTTCTTGAAATAGAAATGTTTTCTGGTTTTCTAAAAGATTACTAGCAATAATTCAATATAAAATGTTGTCACTTAACAAACAAAAAGCTCTTCAATGATAGATTTTTTTAACTAGCTTAAACATTAAACATAGATAATAATAAATAGCTTCAACGGTTCCTTATATCTACTTCACAGGAAACCAACTTTACTCAACCCTATATCATCATTGTCAAATTCTAGCTGGTAAAGAAAAAGGTGCTGCAATTATACCTGTATCTTTCATAGTTTAAGGATTTTACTATATATGTCATATATATGTAAATGTATAAATATATATAGTGTGTGTATATTGTTAGAAAAAAATATAAATAAAATTATACTATTATTATAATTATTATTTTAGATGGAAGGGTAGGGTCTGGGGAGGAGAGGAAGGGACCCTTTACCCATACCCTACCCTTACCCATAGGGTCCAAAAAAACATAAGACAAATAAGACCCATACCCATAGATTAGGTAGGGTTTGGATAGGGTTCAGGGTTTATTGTCATCCCTATTCATAATGGTCCTATCTTGTACATGTAAATATTTAATTAAGTTATATGAGCTTCTAGGAGGTATGCACCCTGTAATATCAATATTTTAAATATCGCAAGTTTTGATGCTCCCATATATGTATTAACGTTGAAATGCAAACTAAATAAATCCAATACATGAGATAAAGGATCATGCATTCACTTAATAAGGTGGTCTGTGTTTGCTTACTTTCTTTTTGCTTAGTTGTTTGGTTTGGCGTTGATATTTCACACATAATGGCCATATTTACTAGAATGGTTGGACATTCACTTAGGTTTTGGCTTGTATTGTATTTTGTTGCTAATTTCAGTTTGCCATTAATCATGCTTCTTACAGTATGGCACATGTTCAAGTTATGGGACGTTCTCTGTCCCCTGTTTTTGGGGTTGAAACTCTTGACCCAAATGGAAAGTTTGCGCTCCTGTACAACCCTCACGCGCAGTTCTCTTCCCCTCGTAGCCTCAACGAGGAGGATGATGAAGAAAGTGTAACACCAGAGATGGTGAGAAGACATGTTAGAGGGTGGGAGCAGATTCTTAACATGTTACGTGGAACCCTAGGGGTTGAGGTTTATGATTCAGAGGACGAGCAACACGATTCAGATGACGATATGATTGAGGAGTTTGCTTTATAGTTATCATTTTTACATATTATTATTGTACTAGTCATCTCAGCTCGTGAATCTAATGGTGTGTATCTCAGACTTATGTTGGGTAATTGAACCTCATGAAATGGATGAAACCCTTTGGCGGTTATTGTTCTTGTTTAACGAACTTGTAAGGGGTTGTCATTCAATGTTTCCTTTGTTCAGGCTGAGTTTTTCGGTTGTTCTGTACATAACTTTTTAGTGAGATGAGGAAAAAATAATGGAGTTGGGAACTTGAGAGATCGGTCTCGGACCCTCGGTTTTACTTATTTGTTATTAACTATAGTATATTGGTGGGTTGTGTTATTATGCTGTGAACCGAATATATGGCTACCGAATTCATGGCTATTAAGGAGGCTGTATTACCCAAACTTTCTTTCATGTTATTTTTAGGAAACTGGGAAATGTCAAAAAAAAATCACTGCAAATACCAAACGTCCTCTAAATATTAAGCAACTTAACAAGTTAATTATGTTATTTTGAAATGATATAATTTCAACTAAATTAAACTAATTTGCTGTAGAATTTGTTTGAACTAAGGTTTCATTAATTAGGGTGTAAAACATTTTTAGTTGAAAATTACTTTCCATTGAAAACATTAGAAAATGATTTACTATTTTAAGCAATATCCATTGTTTATATATGGATAAAAACATTTTTCTCCTAATTTTGAGGAAAATTGTTTTCAATAGCATTTAAAACAAGTTTTCAGCCCAATTTTTTCCATTTAACTTTTTGATCCAAATTAAATGATGTAAAATGAGGAAAAAAAAAGTCAAAATATTTTACACCATAAGAAACAAAATTGAAAACAAGTCCAAGGAATAGGACTATGTTGACGAGATATTGACATAAACTCGTGAGGAAGCTTTCTTCCCAACAATCATCTGAATAAACAACCCACATAGCAAAAAAGAGGTTTGGCCCTTTCACTAAATAAGACCGAATAAAATTTGATAAATTATAAGTAAAAATAAGTTCAAATGAACAAAATAAGATGCCTTCTCGTTTTAAACTTGTATGGGTATTGTAGGCGTATTCCCAGTTTGAAGACATCTTGTTTTGTTCGTTTGAAGCTCATAAACTTAATTATATGTATAAGTAAAAATAAGTTCAAATGAACAAAACAAGATGCCTTCAAAGTAGTAGTTTTTTTTTTTTTTTTTTTTTTTTACTTTATACTCAGCGCTAAATGGCTAGATGTAAACAAGTTTAAAATACTAACTTAATATGCAATAGATTAAAAATAATTTTTAGTAATATGAGGATGTTATGCATTTAAAATGGGGATGTGATGGGTTTGTTCTACGGTTACCATTTTTAATTTGTAATGTTACATTGTCTCTTTTTCAATATGACCTCTTCTGTCTCCAATTGAACTTGTATGGGTATTGTAGGCTCATTCACTATTTTTGTTTTATATGGAGCATTTGCAAAAGATTTAAATGCCCACGTTAGTGGACTAAACAAACCCACTAATAGATTGTTGTTGTCAAATTGCCATGTGTATCATTATGAGTGATTTAAAATTTTTATTTTGCCCATAATTTGATCATCATTTCATTAGAAGAAAATGAAAGACAATATATGGTGGAGCATAGTAAAAAGTAAGAGACGAGATATGAAGATCCAACATTATAGATCATTTATTAATGAGGTGGAAGAGGGAAAAATCAATTATTGTATAATTTATGAGTTTAATTATGAGATCATCCATCGGTTATCCTCTATTTATTTTTTTTACAACAAAATAAGTTGTGCCTAGTTTCTACTTTCTAGGTTGGCAGCCGAATCTAAAGGAATAGAAAGACAATTAAAACGATAAATACAAATATCATTTTTTAGAATAACTAATTTTCTTGGCTGTTGAGTTTAATTTGACCTTCAAGAGTGTTGGAGTAACCTTTCATGCCTATCCGGTAATTTATGTTGATATGGCAAGATTTTGTTTATTCTATAGTGTCCCTTTCCTTTTTGTTCTTGTGGGGGTTGGAAGAACGCTAATTGCCAATAATTATTTTAAACCATATACATGTAATATTTGCCTTGTCTAGAAACACAGTGAACAGACATTGCTATTGTGAACAGTGAGGACAGATTCAGAAACAAAGAAAATACAGATATGGTTCTTCATCTTAATCAAAGGTGAAAAATTCACCCTACTAAAATTCTAGATTTGCCAGAGCATACACAAACATGGATCATAGCTTCATATAATCCTGTGAAACTTGCACCATGAGAGGTGTATCCCAACTTAAGATGTCTTGGACTTTGGTCGTGGAGGAAGCAACTGCATCAAACATTGCATAGAAAAAATATTAAAACTGTAGGAACATCACGCTCATGCTACATTAAAAGTATCCTGTATTCAAAATTTTAACTGAATCCTCATGCCCTTAGCTTGTTCACAGGGATATATAATGGTGATCAGATTATGTTCTTTGATTCCAAATATAATCCAGATTTTGTTATAAGCCAATTTTTGAGGTTGCATGTGAGATTTCATTAGGGTGAGATTGCGCTCTATATTGCATGTGAGATTCCAAATATAATCCGTGAATTATACACCCGACTGCATGGTGAACACTATACACTTGCAATTAAAATAGAACATTTATGTTATGTACTTAAAACATACATGCTAAGCATTTCGAACAAACATGTTTAACAATTAGAACAGTCCTTGCCAAAAAAAAAAAGCAATTAGAACAGTAAATTTAATAAATTAAAGGTTGTAAATGTAAAATATCAATGTTCTAAATGCATTGTAAAAAAATTCAAATTTTGAATATGGTAATAAACTAATAATGGTCATGGGCCTTGGTGCAGGAAGAAAATAAGTTTGTCGCCTAATCAAAGTCCTTTAGTGTGTGTGTGTGTGTGGTTTTGGGGGGGGGGGGGGTTGTGCTCAGCAAAATAATAGTGCAGAGTATGGACCCACCTGATAACAAGAGATGAGAGATGTAGCAAAACCAAAAGCCCCAGTCACACGAGGATTGATTTTCTTGGGTGCCAGTTGAAGGAGTCCAGCAGCCACAACTATATCCATTGCAGCTTTAACCAATGCCAATGACCGGTCATTATACTTCTGAGCCTTAGCTCGATATTGTTCATTCTGTATTCGCAAACATGCCCAGCATCGTCAACGATAGGAGAAAGGATAATCTATATCTAGTGACATATTTCAAATTAAAAACACCTACCTCGTGCTTCTCATTACCCTTGAGATTTTTCTCCAGCTTCTTCATTGAGGAAGAAAGCCTTCCAAGTTCCCCAATCTGAAATTTGAAATACCAGCTACTTAATTTAATGGTTAAACATTTTTGAAGTTCAACAGTCCCTAAGGTAACAAGGAAACAAAAGATGCAGAAATTCTTCATAAATCACGAAGCTGGAATGAGGAATATCAGGATTTGGGAATCAACATACCTCAACCAAACTAGTACAAACAGACGAACTCATCCAACAGTAAAGAGATATCTTGGCAATCAGAGCAGTCCGCTCATTGTTCTATCAATCAAAAATTGGGTATCCATATCAAGTAGGAATCATTCAAAACATGCTGGACCAATAGAGGGAAGCCAAAAGGACATGTACCTTATAGATGCCACTTCGACCGAGCCAGACGAATTGATCAAGGAACAAAAATGTGGATAATAGCGCATTTTTGGACTACAGGGAAGAAAGAATCTATTTTTATATGTCTTAGGATACAATGTTATCCAATTGTAAACCAGTGAATATATTTACCTTTCCAAGTAAAGTGAGAGGAAGGGGAGTACCAGCAGGAACCGGGCTAATCAAAGCATGCAAATCATTAACAAACTGCAATACAAAAGCCAACACATGTTAGCTTGAACTTTATAATTCAAGCCCAAGCATTGCGACTATCATTTCAAATTATAATGCAATAGTCTATAAAGCAGACAAATAATTGATTTATAATTACTATAGCTGTAAGAGAATTCCTATGCTCAACCTTGAAGAGACGGAATACTTTTCTGGCCAGGCTGGTTGATTTATCAACAGTTTGTGCTGTGCCTGGTTGTCCATCACTCAAGAACTTTGAACCATACTGGATTGCCCTGCATATTTTGTCCCTGGCCTCTGCTTTGTTCAAATATAGGACTAATAGACCTAGTTCTGCCCTGGGAATGTCCAGTGTACTCATATTTGATCTTCTGTATTGTCCTACAAATTCAATCTATAATTAGAAGAAAAAAATATCGTAAAGATCCTGCCACTAAGGCACTGATGTACCAAGTAATTAATTTTTTTAAAAGAATTTTATTATTTTCAGCATTTTTTATGTTTATTTTGTTTTACTTTATTATTTGTCCTTATTACTTTTGTATTTTGGTTTATTAGCTTTTAGGTGATTTTGTACTAGGAAATGGACAAAATAGAGTAAGGGAGTACTGGAAGAGAAGGGGCATCCAGAAATTGTGTTGTAAGGCTTTGGCTTTTGAGAGTGGTGACTGGTAACCTATAGTCACTTGGAGATTGGCATCCTAAAGTTGCCATTGTAATCATACTCCCCATTAATCAAAAACCTCATTTTGCTGCTACCTTTTCTGTCTTTCTTTCTTTTACTTGCTGTGCATTTTTCCTACTGTCAGATCAAGCTTAGTCCATTACATGATCCTAATTTAAAAGCTTACTACTATACTAGCATAATATAAAAAAGAATGATTAGCATCATTTATAAATCCGGAAAAAGTCAACCCAACACATTAGTAGCCGAGTTAGGATGAGATTTTCAACCTCTTTAATTAAACAGGCTGACCCAATTCAACCGGTTTAATTAAACATGTTGGGTCAGATTAAATATTTTAACCTGAATTCAACCTGCCAAGCCCATTTGCTTAAATGGAACAGGTTTGGCCTTTGGGTTAGGTTAACCCCATAACCCGTTTATTTTTTCATCCAAAAATCTAATTTTCCAAATTTAACGAACAATTAGGGTTACAATGTATTGCGGTTTTACTTTCTTGAAATTCTTAGAACACAAAGTACTTAAAATTAAAAATCACTAACAGTGGTGGATCCAAAAAATTAATGCAACGTGGTCACTCTATAAAAAGTTGCACTCCTCTCTCAACGTTGACATGATTATACTTAGAATTTTACATCCTGGGGTCACTTTTCACAATTAATAAGGGTCCCTTATCCTACACAACATAAATTTTTACCAAATTTCATTACTCTGTAAAATAAATAAACACATAATTTTTTTTAGCCCAAACATAAGCCTCCATCCGCCACTGATCAATAAGTAATTCACCTTCGATGGACATTGGAAGATATTATAAAATGGGTTAGTAGGTTAATTTCAGGTCGACCATTTATTATTGGGTTGGGTTCACATTGAGGATCTCAACCCCAATCCAATCTAACCCATTGCCAGCTCTATTTACAAGTCAAGAAAGTTCACCTAATAGCCTACAAGCAAACCGGTCACCTTAAATAGTTATGTTACACATTGACCTCCATGAATCTATTATGTCAGAATTACTTATCAAGATATTAAGAATCTGATAAATAGTAAAAGACCAAATATTTCTCCTCTCTCCAGAGATAACCAATTAAGAATCTGTTAGCTCACTGCAGAAAGAAGATTTGCTCACATTTAATGTTTTATAGATGACTGACAGTTAATCGATGCCCATACACTATCATCATTAAGAGCAAAACCCACGATATTGTAAATTTCCCCCAAATACAATATAGAGTTTTAAAGGATTGACATTTTGACAATTACAAAGATAGTAATTGGGCGTGGCTCTCCAAAGGAAAAAAAGGAAAGGCCTGGAAAAAGGAGGCTTCCTTTGGATGGATGAAAGGAAAAAAAAGGGGAAAAAAATGAAAGGCCTGGAAAAGGAGGCTTCAGGATTCACTAGTTATGCAAAGGTCCTAAGCCAACAATCGAACTAAACACTAACAGGATGGATGATCATGATCCACGATCTCCACTTCAATTCAATAGACAAATAAAAAATTTCACATTAGCCAGCAATTTCTACCATTAAAGTATTATCTTAATTATAGTTCCATATAAACTTTAGCAAATATCTCCTTGATTCACTAAAAAGTGTAAGACTTGCCAAAAATAGAAATTTCAGGATAAGTATGGCAATACTTAGAATTACAAACAGTTTACTGGTGACCAAGTAATTAGCCCCTGCCTTTGAACGATCACACCGCTTATCCTTTCCAAAGCATAAGGTTTCAATAAGTGTGCCATATGCCCATATACACTCATTAGTTGGGAGAAAGTATACAATCAAGTTATAGTGCTGTAACTACCAACGCCAAATGTGCATACTAGCTGAATGGACAAAGAATCTAAGTAAGGTGAGAACTCTCCTATTATCGGCTTAGTATTTAGATAGGGAAGCATGGAGGGAGAAAATATGCTCAAATGACTTTTGCGATTTCACATAGTGATTCATGTCTAATTGACCCCAAATAATTTTGAGACTAAGGATTCATTGTTGTTGTTGTATAGGATAAGTATTAACAATGAGACACTGGAGAAATAAATTAAATAAGCTGTAAATTTGAGGCAGAAATTAAGGAGAGGCAGATTCAACATGAACTAATCCAAAGATAGTATAAAATAAAATACTTCCTCCACAACCAAAAGAATGAAACAACTATACTTTTCACGCATGTCGAGACCCCACACGACTATGTGTTTCCATATGTGTAAATCACAAATTACGTTCAAAGTGAAAGTTGTGAATAATGCCAAAAGTATAATTGTTGCATCCTTTTGGTTATGGAGGAAGTATAATGGTTGTGAAATAAAACAAAAAGATAGTACGGAGTATCAAGCATTTAGGAGGCTTGTATTGTACATTTATATCCTAATTTTTACTTAATTTATCCACAAAAATCATGATGTCAGTTTCCTTCTCTAGTCTCTACTCTCCTCTAATTATCATCCTATAATTCCTCTATTTCTTTCCTTGAGTAACTTGTTTGACTTCTCTAAAAAAACGACCAACCAAAATATCAAAACAAACTTTACACAATACCTTTCCCTAGCTTTCTTCAAAAAAAAAAAAAAAAAAAACCCTTTCCCTAGCTAGTTCATAACTGGTTACTCATGAGTCATGACTTTAAAGATACAGCAATTGAACAAGACACCTACACGGCTACACACCACTTGAGTCTTAAGAGCCTCCAACAAATAATCATATATAGTTCGTATCAAGTGTAGATATTTTTCAAGACTGCAAGGGCTCACTCTTGTATTTTATTTTCAAAAGATGCCAATAAAAAATGAGGCCTAAAATAGTATTCCTCCATGGAACCCAATATGCTTTAAATCTATCGGTAAATATTAGCAAATTTTTAGCTTAATTAAAGAAAATTCAAAATTGGCGGGGGTCGTGGGCCCGTGGCCCACACCTGCCCCCTTGAACTTCCACCAGTGTTCACAATTGTAGGGAGTTCTGGGAAGTATGTAACACTGGGTGATACCCTATTCTACCAGGATTTTAAAATGGAACAAATACTAAGTTGAACCAAATTGGATGAAGAAACACACACAAGATCATCAACACATTTCTCCAGTCTCCACATATGAAACGTGGAAGCTGAATTTAGCATAGCTTAGAAAAAAGAAACGGAATTCCTGCTACTCACATAACATAAATTGTAAGACCTTAAGGAGGTGTTTGTCTGTTTGGTACTTTGGTATGATTAACATAAATTTAATGGAAAGGAATTTGATAAGGAGTGGAAAGGATAATAAAAAGTGCTACATTTGATACATGTTTGGTATAAGCTATATCATATATCATATCCGGAGGGTAATCATTTTCAAAGTAGTGGAAACAAATTACGTTTCCTTTCTCAATCAAAAAGCTTCTCATTTGGAAATGAAAACAATTATTTGAATCCATTTCCTACATCAAAATTATCTATACCAAACACGCAAAACACCCCCCCCTAAAGCTTCAAAACTTCAATAAACAACAACAAAATCAATCAGAAAGAGATCAAAACCACTAATTACATCAACCTAAAATGATTTTCTTATATTCATTTCTCCAAGCACCCATAACACTTCCTTCATATTCGATTGATCATTGATGATCCATATCCATATACAGATACAAATAAACAAAATCTTTCAGAGTAACAAATCACCCATCACCAAAATTTCCCGCCCCTTGAAGTTGACCAACAACCAAACATTTCCCAATAAAAAAATCTCCAAAAATCCGAGTAATAACAGATAAATATGCTAAACAAACAAACAAATAAATAAAATAAAATCAAGCTAAGTGAGGCATTAAGGCAATTATATTCGAAATTACCTCAAACAGGGGGTCAGGGGTGAATTAAGATACCTCAGGAAATTAATTGAGAAGATGAATTAGGGTTCTAAATAATCAATTGACAGAAACAAAAAAAAGGGGGATGGAAATGAAAGAAACAAAAGAAGAAAGATAGAAATTACCTTAAAAATAGAGAAAAATGAAAGTATTGGTATAGTGTTCTGCCTCCACAAGCTCGGGGGGGAGATAATATCTGAATCCAGAGAATTATCGAGTAAGGAGGAGTGAAGAAAAAGTTTAATTTTCTCTTCCTCTAAAATTTGATAAGGCCTTGTTTGGTCCTCTCTTCTTCTCTTACTACACTACAAATTTTATTTTTTATTTTTTTCATCGATATGTACAAATTTGGATTGATGAGGATTACTTGGCATTATTTATTCATGATTCCTAGTTTCCCACTCATTTTTTCCGGCCATTGATTTTCGCACCCCAAAAATTGATTTCTGCACTCCACCTTTATACTATAAAGGTGGAGTGCAGAAATCAATTTTTGTGGTGCGGAATTCAGTTTTTCATTTTTTTCCCTTGCATGAAGGATTTTTAAGGTCTTATTGACTTGGAGGGGTGTAAATATGGTCAGAATTTTCTTTTTAATATGATAAAATAAAAGGTGGAATACATCATTTTTTATAATTAGCGTAGTACTTAATCTATCATCCTTAAGTATAGTATATAACTGAGAAGTGTGATCATACTAAATACATAGAGAATAGTTAACTAAGTGATCAACATTGGCGATCCAATCAGTCGCTCCGTTGCCTTCTATGTAGATCTGATAACTAAATACGTAAAGTGAGGAAGAAGAGACTGAATCTCGGTGATAAGGTTGACAAGCTTCTAGGGCGGACGTCGCTATTGTTTACCGCATTGACTGCTAAAGGTTGTCTAATTCGATCTCAACTTGAAGGAACTTGGAGTGAAGTAGGTGTTGAATGTCATTGCGCATGGTAATAATAAGCTCAGCAAAAACAGCAGAAGTAATACCAAGGTTGAAAGTATGGTTTTTAAGACTGTTGCATGTAGAATCTCGAATGACGAATCTGGTCGCGCACTGAAGTAGGTGAAGTCGTGAAGAACTCTCATCAAAATTAAGCATGATTGCAAGAGATTGAGACGAATGCCAAGAAACAAGGAGTAGGTGGTTGGAGTTGGTTGTGGTGAGAATGAGAGTAGAAGTGGTGTTGGGAAAAGCAAGAAAAGTTGTGATGTCAGAGATAAGGCGGCGGACACTCCATTCAAAGTAAAGAAAAAGAGTGTGATAGATAGTCGTGATAATATTGTGGCCTCAAAGACTAAGGCGTTATGACTTTTCCAGATAAATTATAGGACAAAGGTCATCGTTGGAAGGAGTTGTGGGTGGTGATGGTGTAAACAACTAAACACTGGTTTAATGCCACTAAAAACCACCAGATAGTATAGCATATTTTTGAGCTTATGGTGATTCAATAGTGACGAAGAGTTTGGGGTCAGAAATCTGTTTGAGTGACTGATAAATATTAATTTTTATTGAATACAAGTGATCGACTATTGACCACTAAAGATCCGAATGTAGACCAAATCCATTTTTCGACTTGTTTTATGCATACTAAAAACCGATTGCAACTGAACCTCTTTCAAAATCGAACCCGTTTTCGACTAGTTTTATTACACTGAGTCCGAACATTATCGAACCTGTTTTTGACTTGGGAAGCACAGACACACCTATAACATGTCGTATCCCGAATTGTTTTGAATAATTTATATAGTGAATAAAAATAGTATCATTACTAAATTTGATATTTATCGCAATGGTCTCTTAGAAATATACCATTACCAATTTCCTAGTTGTTCAAAATATATACCATAGGAATGACAATGTTTAGGATACTCTTTACAGGGTTATAATCCCGAATCCAATCTATTTCTAAAGTCATGTGAGATTTCATTTGATTTGTCTCAATGTGTACTTTCCGAATATATGTTTTTTTTATACATAGTTCAAGATCTTAGTATTTAAAGTTATCTAATTCAATATAATCTCGTAAAGATAACACACCCTCAAGGCATCATTGTTTTTCATGGTTGTGTCCATCTCAGACAAGACATTGGCCATCTCAATTAGACAAAGTCTTGAATAAGACGAACTTACATTAATTAGTTGTAAGGCGACTTCAAGTTATTTTAAAAATACACTTAAACTTAAAGGTACACTTAAGGTGGTTTAAGTTATTTAAAAGCTGGTTCAAGTTATTCAAAATTTGGTTAACTAACCTTCATACAATTAAGTTAGTGAAATATTTTCTATCAATTATCTTCATTAATGTCATTTTATTATTTATTTATTTTGGATGGAATCACACTGTTAATTATTTCACTAATATTAGGGTCAACAGTCAAATTAATGAATAAATTAATTAAGTAAAATGGTGGATTGGTGGGTAAGAGGAAATGGGAAAGAACTTTCATGGTAGCACATGATAATAGTTGTGAGTTGTGAGTTGTGAGTAAACGCACGTTGTAAATTTGTAATACTTTATACTTGTAAAGTTGTAAATAATGGTCTTGGTTGAGAATTCATTTGCACAATTAAGGGTGCGTTCTATTATAGCTTATTGGACTTGATCTGACCTGGTTAGAACTTATTGAACCTTAATTTGTTGGAGCTGATTGATCGTGATTAAACCAATCTTTTATGCATGAAATGCTTAATTGCGATAATCTTAAAGTATTCGTTAACAATGGTATATGGCAAATTGAATAAATTATTTCTTAATAAATTTATGATTAAATTTTGAGTGTTAAAAGAATTTGAATAATACAATTTTAAAATTGAATATACTTACGATTTTTTATTTATCATAATTTATTTTAAATAAGACTATTAATGATATTAAGAAACTAAACATAGTCCCCTGAGGCCAAGACAAAAGAAAAGGAAAAACACGGTTGTTAAGTGATGTTAGTTGGTACAAGACAAAAATCAGGAGCCTTGATGTAAAATAATTTTATGCTAATTATATTTTCATAATATCATCATGAATTCATTTTTGTGTAATAATTGTGGTGGAATTTATTAGACCTAACCTGCATATAACTTATTAGGCTTGACCTGACCTGATTATAAATTTATAACTCATTAGACTTTACCTGACCTGATTATAAATTATCAAACCTAACAACTAACGTGACCTGACTTGTTCAAAACTGATAAGTACAGAGACCTCATAAAATACTCCGCAAGTTGAAGAGAATGCACCCTAAAATGAGTTAAGCTTCTTAGTGTACTGATTAAATCTTGTAAATGTCAAACGGACCTGAGATTTTGAGTTTATCCGTTTAAATCTCATTACAAGCATTTGTAAATTATTTTATCTTTCTTTTCTCAGATGCGTGTACCGTTTAATTGTTTAAAGTGAACCGATTACTTCAAGACCTATACCAAATACAAAGTACATTATTAAACAAAATTGCACAACAAAACGGTGGGGATGTTACAATGTTTTCGGTGGCGGCGCAACGTGTGAAATTGATGATGGTGTTGTCACTGTTGTGATTTTGGTAGGTTTGACGAGGTAGGGTTCGTTTGGTAGGGCGTAAAATGATTTCACTGAAAATTATTTTTCTTATTTTACATTGTTTGGTTGGACTGAAAATTGAAATGGAAAAGTTATAGTGTAAAATAATTTTATACCATAGTTGAAAATATTTTTCTCCCAAAATTAAAGGAAAACAATTTTCCATTCTATATTCCCTATTCTCATAACTTATTTTCCATTCAACCAAATTCCATTGTTTAATGATTTTCATGGAAACTCATTTTACATTGAAAAAGTTTTACACCCTACCAAACGGGCCCGTAGAAGCAAAAAAGGCATGGAAATATGAATTTTTTTCACCCATGCATGTATTTTTAAAATAAAAATAGTTAACCACCAATGTTAGAGTTATGTACTTGTGCCTTTTTTCGTTGCCAAAAAAATAAAAATAGATTTGGTGTTAAATCAGTGCAAATGTATGATGTACGATCCGGTGTTAAATTCGAATATATATATATATATATAAAGGATTTTTTTGTTACATGAAACATTTAAAAAAAATTGCAAGATGAAACTTTTTAATTTTTTTGCAAGATGAAACCTTAAACTAGAAAACGTGAAACATGTTGCTCGTTTACCAGCGTTAACCCATGTTTAATGATGTTGACCTATGATTAACGTCTTAATCACAAATTAGGAGGTTGATTAAAAATCTAACCTAATTTGAAACCCCTAACTAACGTTATTTCACATTACGTTAGTTAGATTTTTTAATTAGCCTCCTAATTTGTGATTAAAACGTTGTTAAACATGGGTCAACGTCGCTAAACTTGGGTCAACGCCGGCAAATTAGCAACATGTTTCATGTGACAAATATTTTCTCCTTTAAGGTTTGATCTTGCAACAAAACAAAAAGTTTCATCTTGAAAAAAAAAATAAAAATGTTTTCATCTAACAAAAAATCCAAAAAAAAAAAAAAAAAAAACAAACCAAATAAGCTCATCCAATTTAAGTTGAAATCCGAAATCAAAGCAAAATTAATTATCCGAATGAATCCGATATATGAAGACGAACAAAACAAGACCCCACTTAACAATTCCTGCTTTTATACTCAAAAGCAATTGCTCCCTTGTAGACATTTGACAAAGTGCAAAGAAAAAGAGAGAGCTTCAATCACAAGTTAGAAAAAAAAAAAAAAAAAAAAAAAAAAAAACTTCATGAAAAACCAAGGAGCTGACCTGATTAGCAAGTAAATTAGTACTACTAGTGTCATTTTCTGACTAGTTTAGTTATCTCCAACAAGAAGTTGAATATAAAGTACCACAACAATCATTAAACCAATGACTTCAAACAGAGTTGTGAGTAGTTTTACATTGACCAACAAACTTTCAAACACACCTTATTTACCAATATGCATAATTAGTTGTACTGAGTCCGTTTTCTTTTGGACTGAATAAATCCAAACTGAACAAAATTTGTCTGAACTGAAACTGAATTAAATTAAATTATAGACTCCGCAGGAGCTCAGCTAAGCTTAATTTGTTTGAACTGAAAACTAAAATTTAAAATTTTAGAAATTAAGACTAAAAATACAGCGTCTAACAATCTCAACTAAATTGATTAAATTCTTTCCACTTTGGGCAATTTACTAACTTAAGTAAATAAACAGAGGAGAGATACAGTATATGAAATATAATGAGACAGGATTTCTGTTCAATTGCATGAAAATGAGAATCATTAGCTAAAGATAACATGATTTCACTATAAATTATTGCTAAGTTGTTACACAAACTCAACTATAGTACATGGTTACACAACATTAGCAAATATAACAATTCACTCAATTAGCTAGTTTACATTTTTAGCACTACTAGCTTGTTTCATATAGGCTATGAAACATGGACCATCATCATGTGCTAGAAAACAGGGGAAAATGAAGCAAAACTTAGACAATTTTACCTCATTTTCTGCCAAATAAGCTCTTCAAACTCCCTCTTTCCAACCGCTCGAGCAGTTTCTTGGCACCCGGAACATCCATCTCCGACAGCTTCTTAAGGTACCCGATAGCCCCATACGACACCATTAGCTTCTTACATTTCTTGCTCGGTGAGAGGCAAAGCAGGCACGTTACTGCGTATTTCTTGGCCGTATTTTGGGGGTTTGAGTCAAGTAATTGAACCAAATTCGGCACGCTCTTATCGTCCTTCTTCACTTCCCTACAGTTATGTGAAAATGTCATCAACCCTGATAGCGCCTGTGCAGCGACCTCTCTAGCCCCGTTGGTCTTAGCTTCGAGCATCTTAACCAGCAAAGGGACACACCCGGCATCAGCCACCATCTTTTTCACCTCAGCCGAGTTGCAAACCTTACAAATAGCCGATGCAGCCGCCTGTTGGGCCCCCACTGACCCAGATCTCAAAACATGGACTAATCTAGGGAGAAACCCGATAGATTCGAGCATTTCAACCGAAACAGATCCTATCAAATTCCTCAACGCCCCCATGGCGGATTCTTGGGGTAAAGGCCCGTCTAGGTAGCCCAATAGACTCCTCATCCCCCCCTCAGATACAACCGACCTTCGTAGGGCTTCGTTGCTTGCAGTGAGATTCTGCAAGCATTCGGCTGCATATTCTTTTGACCCTAACAAAAGCCCGGAATCTAGAAGACTGATCATCACTTTGACAATCCCTTCTTCAGCTAGGGTCTGCCTCACCTCAGGAACAGCTGATATGTTCTTTAAAGTGCAAGCAGCTGCAGCTTGTGAGACTGAATCACCAGCTTTGCACATTTCAATCAAGGGTCTAACCCCACCATGACCAACAATTGCTCGAGCTGTTTCAGACAACATTGAAAGCCTTTGAAGAGAGATTGTGGCCTTTTCTTTCCCAACTAAACTTCCTGATTCAACTAGCCTTATAAGAGGTGGAAGAACTCCTTCTGAGACCAACCAATTCTCAGACGACCCTGACTCCGCTAATGAGCATATAACAGTTACTGTCTTCTCCCGGATTCTTGGAGAAGTCGCGGTAAGAAGCTGCACTAAGGCAGCTATATTACTCCTTCCTAAAACAGATAACACATTCTTTTCATCCTCCTTCATGATCTCCACAAGTGTGTCTAGGGCCTTGTGTTTCGCCTCCAAATGGCCTATTTGGAGACGAGCAAGCAACTCCTTTATGTTGGTCTGCTCATCAAACTCAGATGATGTAGAACTCGATGGCATCGTAGCCTCACCAAGGACCCCGGTCTTGATCAACAGGCCACAATCCCGGAGATTGAGGTCTAATTTCCCGGACAATGAATCAAGATCACTCTGCATACGAAGCTTCCCTTCATACTTGTCTTGGATACACATATCACCTAACTCAATTGCCTCATTTAGGGTTTTTGTAACAGCTTGTAATTGCTCCTTACAAAGTGTGTTCTTTGAGAAGAAAGGGTGGCACGATAATTCCGATATTCGTGAAGGGATTTGCTCCAATTTCGACGTGATCATCTTCCATCTCCCTGGAAATCCCTTGATTTCTCTTGCTTTTTGAAGGGCCACAGGAACAAGCTCTTGTGCATGAGTTAACCAATCTTCTGTTGTCTGATCATCCACTGAATTCTCATGTTCTTTCTCTTCCACCATAACTCCTTTTTATGGATTCAAATTTGATTATTTATTTTATCCCTTGATCAGCACCAGCTACAATCCAATCCAATTACAGCAAAATCACCAACTTAATAAAACCAAATTACATGAAATCTGAAAGACTAATTGACACTCAAAACAGAATTACAAAACACACACTGTTTTATGCATGAAATTATGCAGCATACCATTATACTAATCTCAATAAGAAACACCCAGATAACAAAAGGGATCAAAGATTGAAACTTTATCATCAACTTCATAAAACCAAATTACATGAAATCTGAAAGACTAATTGACACTCAAAACAGAATTACAAAACACATACTGTTTTATGAATGAAATTATGCAGATAAGAAAAGGGATCAAAGATTGAAACTTTATCAAAAACTTCAATTACAAAATGGAGTAGTTAGATCAGTATATATATATATATTAATATATATAAAGAGGGGGCATGAACAAAGAGAGAAGACAGAGAGAGTGGTTTCTAGAATATATTGTAAACATCACAGAATGCTTGTTTTTACATAAGAAAGAACAACCGCCCACCAACAGGAAAATCGATCAAAGTAACAATATAAAAGCCCCACCATAATGTACTACAAATAGTAAAAACTATGAACAACTCATATCCAATTTTCACATGAAAGATGAAATCTTTTTTTTTCCCCAAAAGAAATTTGTGGCAACATATTGAATAAAGTATCATAAAGACAACCACAATAGAGGTTCAGATATCATAGTCACTTGGATTGGTACTGATATTTTAACCTTTTAGACTAAAATCAAAGACAGTTAGACTGTTTGAGTAAAAATTTCGTCGGCGGCTCAAAATGACTAGTATACCCTTTTCAAATCTAGAAGTATAATAAGATAAAGTACCCACAAATCTTTACTTCAAGTTAACTATTGTATGAAGTAGATAAAAGGAGGTTGGAAGCATAGATTAGTGGAAGGGGGGAATTTTTTCTATCCTATATACTGATTTCTACTAAATTCGTCCACAAATAAGTGCTTTATTTTGACCAAAATTATGAGAATTTTTTGGTCAAAATGAAACAGTTATTTGTGGATAAAGAAAGTACTAATTTTGATTGGCTCATAGAATATATTTTTGATTTTTAAAATTTTAGAGTGGGTGATAATAATTATTATAATCAATCAAATTAAGTGGAATATCACAAATGTGATACAATCTATGGCATAGAGGATTTGAGTCAACCCGGGTTCGATCTCACAAAGGACACCACACCCCAGTCCCCCGCCCTACTTACCAAGGTTATGTAGTGAGATAAAAAGCCTTGTGCAGGTGCGGTATATCTTTCTTTCAAAAAAACAAAAAAAAGTAGATAAAAGGGGTATTTTTGAGATATATAATATTAGCAAGCTCCCAACTTCACTTTCAAATTCAATTGAGCTGTACCAAACTGTATTTGATCTAATTATATGGCTAATAACATTGATAAAGACCTATAATTAATCTTTTGTCAAATATAGTCCATGTATAATGTATATTTCTAGGTTTTTTTTTTTGTCTTAACTTTCAAGAGACGGAATGTGTTATATGTCCTTATCTGCTACTACTACTAGTATTTGGAGTAAATTTGAATTTTTTTCCCCTACCTACCAAACCCACTAAATTTCTTATGAAAAATCAAAGCAAAAGAAACCAAATTTCTATTTATTTGTTACCTCAAACTATACTTTTTTCTGGGTCACTAATCAAATTTGCAGAAAGAAGACACCTTGAGTGATCAAAGTGATTAAGAATATACAGAAAATTGTACAGAATTGGGAATTAATTAAAGTAAAATTAAAGGGGTTGGTTAATTTTTAATTAAGCAATAGAATCTAGCTTTGAAGAACTAACCTTTAAGAATCATAAAATACAGAAGCTTATGCCTTTTTTTCTGAAAGCAAAAGCAACCCACGATAGCTTGATCTTCAAACTTTACTTTTCTCTGTAAAAAAAAATATGGGGAAAAAACAGGGGTTTGAGCTAGAATTTGATCTTTTTTAGAGAAACCCAGAAATAATTATGGAAAATTAAAAAAGCCCAGAATTTTAGTGTTGTGTTTTGGAGAAGATGGTGAGGTCAAACGGTCAACAAAATTTGAAATCTAAGGGAAAAAGAAGAGTATGTTTCAAAGTAGTAGAAGAGAGTGAAGTACTGTGGTGTAGGATTTTGAATTAGTGAAAGTTTCTGAAAGAGGACAAGGAAACATAAATGGAGAGAGGATTGAGACAATAATACTAACATTATTATGAATATCAATACTTTAAAGAGGGCAATTCAAAAATCATAACTTGCTTGTTTAAATATAAAAATAGGAAAATGATTTTTGCCCTGCCAATTTGATTTTGACACTCCTACCTATAAAATCACTCCCCATAAAAATATTAAACTCCACAAGTCCCAAAAAAAAAATTAATACATTATTATGAATATTAAGAAATCAATGATTTAAACCCCCTCTATTCTAAAAAAAATCTGATCCACTTTTCATTTTTGGTCTTTTTCAAAATATTTGCTCCGTTTCTTTTTTAGTATCATGGACCAGCACTTTTCCTTACACTTTTACCATTTACCTAACTCAACCCCACTAATTTATCCGATTTTACCCTAAACCACTACAAACTATGCTCATTAACTCGTTACAAGACAAATTGGAGGGGCTTACAAAAAAAAGAGGCCAAAGAGAAATAGAACAGTTTTTATGGGACGAATGGAATATATTTTTTTATGAAAAAATCTTTTATCTTTTCCTTACAAATTCCCACAAATATATGACTAGGATTGAATCGAGTAGAGTTGTTATAAAAATCCACCGGATCCAAACTCAAAAAGAAAACACTCACACTTCCCAAAATAAATGCTTCATTTACTAATATCATTGGTTCATTTAGTTGTATATAACAAAAAAATTGTAAAAATCATATATTTGAAGGAAGTCAAAATTATTAAGTGAAAAAGACCAAAAGTCTATATGGAACATTTATTTTGAGACAAAGGGTGTATTTTCTTCGTCTTATTTTTTTTATCCGATCTAATATAATGAGATAAGCTCTAAAAATGTACTCATATGAGAATTTGAACTTATATTATGAGTTCTAATATAATATAAGTTGAAGAGAACACACACAAAGTAAGTAAAAATAAGTTTGTGGTTTTCAATAAAAAAAAAGTAAAAATATAAATAAAATTCGTGTTGTTTACTAAAAGAAAAGTCAAGCATGTCAATATTCTAGAGTGTGGATTTTCCGATTTTAGCCTTTTAGGGGAATACAATGTGTCATTTGGCATGTGTGTAACCGTGTAGGCGTGTCAAGAGTAAAGACACCTTACAACCTTAGAAGAGATTATTTGGTTAAAATTATATATATAGTTTGACAAATAAAGTTTAGAGTTTTAATTTTTTGTTCAGAAGATTTAACTATTGATATTTTTAAATAAAAAAAAATGTGTTAACATATTTAGTAATATTTAGCTGATTGATTTGAGTTTTTTCTAAGCAAATTTATTATAGTTTTAATTTTAAATTATATAAAATGATATTTATGGACATTTGGTTAAAAGTAAATTTTATTTATTTGGCTAGGCTTAAGACATTTGGCAAAATAGTCTTTTTGATGTATACTTATCTAGTTCCCTAATGAAAAAGCTACACGTACCAACTCGAGCTTTTTCATTTTGAGAGTTTCTTTCACCAAAGTCAAAACTCTAAAAGTGATCCAAACTTCTCTATATGCTTTAATTATCTCTTTATCAAATTCTCTCTTTACTAAACACCCCCACAATTTGTTTGTTTGATCTTAAGTGAATTTTAGATTGGAAAATTTGTCAAAAAAGACCTTTTAAAACCTTCATTTTGTAAGAAAAATACCTTATAAAAAATTTGTTGTGAACAGAGACCTAAAACAAAAAAAAAAGTTGCAAAGAGGGACCTTACCTCTATTTTCCAACGTTGACTGTGAATCTCGGGCGTTGACTCATTATTTCCCTCCAATTTTGCATGAATCCTTTCATATATATTTAAGGGGGTAAGAGATGAGGAAACCCAAATTAAGAAAAATAGAATTTTAGATTCGAGAAAGAAGTGTTAATGTAGGGTTTATGTAAATGAATTTAGGAGGGAAAATGGAGGGGGGGAGGAAAAATGAATTTATAGTGAAAAGAAAAGGAAATGTTAAATAGAGAAGAAAGGATTTGTCTTCAACGTCTGAAAATGGAGGTAAGGTCCCTCTTTGCAACTTTTTTTTGTTTTAGGTCCCTATTCACAACAAATTTTTTATAAGGTCTTTTCTTACAAAAAGAATGTTTTAAAAGGTCTTTTTTGACAAATTTTCCTTTTAGATTTAAGGGTGTATTCTCTTTATCTTAAAGATTAAGTTTCATGTCAGATAAGTTTAGATAGGTTCAAATAAGGTTTAATGGGGTGTAATTGGTTCAATAAGGTTTGACCGGGTCAAATCAAGTGTGATAAGGTCCAATTGTTCCTTATAATTAAGGCCAATTAGATCTAATAAATTCAACAAGTTTCAATTTTAATAAGTTAATAAGTCCAGAAAAATACTGATAAATTATTTTTCAAATAAGATAAAATATATAAGGTTTAATAAATTGAAGAAAATGCAACTTAATTTGATATGATTTTTTACTCTGGTATCCCCTTGTTCTCTTTTGTAATTCATATTTTTACTTTACACTTTTGCTAATATACATTTTTTTTACCACCAATATGTTTAGGGTTCTTTTACTTTAGTTGAATACAACTAAACATAACTTAATTGGATTAAACTAAACTGAACTGAATACAGCTGAAAGTAATATTTTATAAGAGAGCGAAATTGAGAGCTGAATTGAACTGAGCTGAACTTAACTGAGTTGAACTGAACTTAATAGAGCTGAACTGAACTAAATTGAGCTGAACTGAACTGAATTTAAGCTGAAGTAAACAAGCCCTTAATCATACAAAAAAAAAATTATATGTTAAAAATTATCTTCCTATCATAAAATTTTGTTACAACCATGAGGGCCAATCGGTCAAACGGTCGATCAAGTTAGTAACAGGTCGGTTAATATTATTAAAGGAGATTTCAGTAAAAAAAAAATGAGATTCCGTTAAAAATAGGCTTTTAATTCTACTTTTCGGGTTCGATCAAATGGATCGTTCGGTTAGTAACGAGTCGGTCACTGTTGTTTTTGAATCGATTTTCGGTCGGGTTTCATGTCGAGTTTATTTTTGCCACGTATAACAACCTTGCTACTTCACGTTGCACGGTTGTGCAACTTTTTTTTTTGTTGTTGCTAGAAGTCGTGTTCAGCATCAGCCAAAGTGACACGCCCATGCTATACAAAAGTAGATTGTCGTGTTATAAAAATGGAATTAGGATACTCTCCATTATCTTCACTCTATTTTCTATCTTAAGATTTTAATGCCTACTTTAACATAAATAAAATTTGCAAAAATTCCTTTTATTTCCTTTTTTCTACATTCTCAACTATTGAATTATGAAAAGTCCATCTGCCAATTTGGTTTAACTAGCTGTCATAAAATTATAACTTATTACTTCTCAATATGATATCTTTTTTAATTTTAATGCAGTTTTTTAAGGATAATGATATGATATACAACCCTTATATCAACGCTTAGGGTTGTATATAAGCATTTAATAATTTGAAAATATAAACAAAAAAAAATGCTTTCCGCATACCATTTAATTTGATGTAATTCAAGCTTAATTTATGTTAATATTTTCACTTTTGACATTTTAAATATCACAGTTACAGAGCGTTAGGAATAAGGATTAGTTATCTTATTAAAGTTAATCCCTTGTTTTTTTTATAGGGCATGCGATTTTTTATGGGATTGGGATGGGATTAAAACCCCTTAATCCCACCAAAATAATACCTAACGCCCATGTATTATGAGGAGATATTAATTTTCTTTCTTAATTCCTTACTTAATCCCATCAATTACCAAATAAATAAAGGATGGGATTATATTAGTGAGATCTCACTCACCAATTCCCTATCATCATTCCATCCTTTTATTTATCCAATCTTTATCCCTCAAAACAAACACCCTATTAGGTTTGAGTGCTGTGATTATCATTTTTAAGGCTTTGATGAAGGGTTGAAGGATAGAAGTTCCTGGGAGTAGAATTTTGCATAATTTTCCAATCTGGAAATTTTGTTGATCCACAATCCGAAAATTCGGATTTCCAATATTTTTAAAAAATCGAATCGTTTTCCGGTTTAAATCGGATTCAGATTGAAATTAGTGAAATCCAAATTATCCAGATTTTCGAGGAAAAAAAAGGATTTGCAAATTAAAAATTAGATTGTTCAAATTTCCAGATTTTCGATTAAAAAAAGAAGACTCGAATTTCCGATCTAATTTTCCAATAAAAATGGTAGCAATATTCAAATATGGAAATCCAGTTTCTCGATCCGAATTTTGCACAACCCTACCTAAGAGCATGCTTTAATGGAAAACCTTAAAAATGATTTGCTTAGAGCAAACTATTTTTATCCCTTCTTAATAGCAAACTCATAATTATTTTCTTGCAAATTAATCCAAATAAGTTCGCCTACCTGAACTCTACAGCAAATAAAAAAATTTGTTGTGTTACATGATTATATCGTGTGTGTGCGTGTGTGTGTATATATCTATAATGTGCGATGCGGCATAGAGGAGAGAGAGAGAGAGAAAGAGAGCAGAGCCAAGACATAAAAAAATTGAAAGCAAGAAAATTAGATTTTTATTTTTTTTAACAAATAAACATATGTATATATATATATATAGGGTTGAGTTCTGATGAGAAATTTCTTATTGTGAGAAATTAAATGTGAGAAAAGATAAATACATCAACTATGAATTAAAGGTACATTGATTAACAACTATACTTACATTCAAAATATACTATAAATACATTGAGTAAAAATACATTGATTTGTAAAGCTTTATTATACATTGAGTAAATATACTATAAATATACTATATATATATTTGTAAACCTTTGTTGTATGAAATTTGTATCCCTTAATTAGTGGAGTTTGCCCCCGCCACCCATTCTTTTAGTGAGAGTTTGACCCTTACCCCAACATTATGTTGGGACATCTCCACTCTTTTTCCTTTAGTCGAGTAGTCCTATATCATCCATCAATGAAATGGTGGCCTGGAATCTTTACCTAATAAAAAAAAGTGGATATGGTAAGAGAGAGAAAATAGTTAATTCTTTTTTGCTTGTTGTTAAGAAGTGAATGAGGTGATTTCAAAATGGTTTGATTGAATGATACTTCGTATGAATTAGAGATAAATGTGTGAATATATACTTTCTTCGCTTTTTAAAAAAAATTAAAATTTTTTTGATAACTTTCCTTTTTGTAGTGCTTTAAAAAAATTGCTTAGTTTCTACATTATGTAAATGCAATAGAATTTTATTTTTCTATATTTATTAATTTATGTTTTTCATGTCTTTTTTCCATACTCCTTATCATAGCTTTGAGTGTAACTTTAATAAATTAGCTTTTCTCTTTAATGTACTCTCTTTCTCTTTCTTTTTAGGAAAAATTGTAAAAAATAAGTAAACATTCAGCCACCTTCTCAAATTAAGTCAACCTTTTAATTAACTCAAAATAAGTCAACCTAATATACATGTCTTATCAAATTAAGTTTTTTCACTAATTGTTTGTTGATTAAATTAGCATTTTCAATGAAATATCATATAAACAACAACATGTTAATGCACCGCTTTAATTTTGCATTGAAATTATTAACTTTCTCCACCAGTAAATTAGTGAAAAAACTTAATTTGAGCGGATATGTGTAATAGTTTGACTTATTTTGAGTTAATCGAAATGTTGACTTAATTTGAGAAGACCGACTAAAGGTTGACTTATTTTTTACAATTTTTCCTTCTTTTTATGCACAACTGTTAATCATCATTTTTTTAAAAATAGAGATATCAATTTTTGACCCAAAAAACCCAATATATCCGACCTATAAATAGTGGGTTTTGAAAAAAAAAACCGCAACTTGAACCAGTTTTAAAACCGTTAAATCTAACCCTCTTTTAACCTGACTCAACCTGCTTTCAATCCGACAAGAAAATCATTAGAAATTTATTAAACTTATGATATTATGGGAAATTTAAGGAAAAAAAAACTTCCTACCATAAAAACTTTGAATTTAACATTGTTTTTGTTGGACTACAACATCAATTATTTACAATAAATTAACTATTAATAAAGATATTTTTAGTAATTTGTACTTTATACAACGTTTAAAGTACATTTTAGTACATATATATTGCATTAAAATATGAAAAATTAAATGGTGTTATAAAACTTCTCAATCCGTTGGGTCAACCCGAGCCCGACAACCTTGGGTTATAAAAACAAAAGGCTAATGGCCCTATTTGGCAAATAGAGTTTAGCTATTAGAGTTTAGAGTTTGCTGATAGAGTTTTCACTTTTTAATTTGTTCAAAAGATTTGACAACTGATTTGAAAAGTTGTTTTGTGTTAACTTGTTTGGTAAACTTAGTTGATTAATTATAGTTTTACTTCTAAATAATGTAAGGTGACCTAATCCTCCAATGAAAAAGCTTCATATACTAGCCTTTTCATTTTGAGAGTTTCTTTAAAACTCTAGTTCACCAAACATCTCATTTAGAGTTTTGACTCACTCTAAAATTACTCCAAACCTCTCTATAAGCATCAATCATCTCTTCACCAAACAACCCCATATCAACCCGAATCAGTTGATAACTTGATACTGACCTGTTACAACTCAAACCCGCGACTATTTTATACCAACCCGATCTAATCTGTTTGATAGGTATAAAGGATATTGTTTGGTAGTGACAAAAATTTTATTATTGGGAGATACTATCCGAATCCGAAAATTTACCAATTCTATCCAAAAATTGGATGTTTGATCTAATTTAGTGAAATTTAGAAAATTGGATTGAATCTCCTATTTTAAAAGTGGCATACATGCTGAATGAGGGATAACCACTAAATCAATTTGGAATACAAAGTTTGTATCTCAAATGACATTTTAAGGTAATTTTGACAAATCTTAGGGGCAGGATCCGAGCACCAACTTTATAGGGGTGTTTTGGTAATTTATTTTCAACAAAATTACAAAAATGCCATTTGATATGTTTGCTAAGAAAACCAATTTGATTTACTAGCCATTCAGAGAAAAAAAATTCGAATAATTTAAAAATCAAATGATTATTTGAATTGCAAAACCGAAAGTCTCGTTTTATGACCGATTTCCTTCAATAAAAATATATATACAAAATTCGGATCCATATTTATGATTTTTCGGTCCGTATTTTCGGATATTAAAAAAAATTAAAAATCCATATCCAGATTTTTTTTGATACAAAAAATATTGAAGTATCCAAAAATATAATGAACACCACTAGTAGGAAGTATTCGACCGTTGGGATTGAATGATTGGAAATTTTGAATTAATGGTTCTTAATTTTACAGACTTTGAGGTAACCAAGGAGATGACATGGAGGTTGGAGTCCAGATGTTAAGTGGGGACACCCAACAACAGGTCACTTTCCCAACCACGTGTGATAAAGTTTTGTTGGATTCATAATGCTTTTGATTTTATTTTTTTTCCCTTCGTTGGTTTATTTTTATTTTTTTGCTTGAAACTTCCTCGTTCGTTGATTCAATTCATAGTGATAACCCTTTTTATTATCTTTTTTTTCCTTAACTTTTCATGTCAAAAGCAGCAAATGATTGTGCAAAGTAGAGATGAAAGGTTAATTAAAGATTAATAAGAAAAGTGACTCAATTATTTGATAGTGATTTGATGTTACATTTGAAAACAAAGGGTTAATAGATATTTTCCCACCGATATCAAGTTATTTTTTTATGGAAAATTGGAGTAGAAAGATATATCAAAGCATAACTATAAAGGAAAGCTCAAATGGATATCCTAAAAGTGTTAAATAAATTTACATATTAATCGCAATATATTCTTTTGGGACGTATTAATATGAAGTTATTTAACAAGGCATACGCTTAGAACTGTCAAGTTTTGACCCGACTTAAAAAATTCAATAAATTCAACCCGTAAATAGTGTGTTTTGACAAAAAAATAACGACCCGAACATGTTTTAAACCCATTAAATTTAACCAGCTCTTAACCCAACCTGCTTTCTACTGGATCTGACCCAAAAATCATTAATAATGTATTGTACTTATGATGTTATCATATTATGGGAGATTTTAGGCAAAAATACGTTCTACCATTAAAACTTTGAATTTAACACTATTTTTGTTGCACCAATACATAAAATTCTAAACTTCACAATATTTTTAAATGAATGATGTATAATTGTGCAATAAGGCCTTATTCAAGACATAATATCATCATATTACCAAATCAAAAACTTAAAAAATTAGGACTCTTTTCGTACACATAGCCTAATCAAACAAGACCTCACACGACTTTACAATGGATTAGAATAGATAGAAATATATTACTTCCTCCGTTCTAAAAAAAACGCAACAATTAGGGTATCACGGACTCTTAGGCAATTTTTTGTTGTGAGAGTAAAAGTGGGGTATGTGATGATATGAGAGATAGAAAGAAAAAACTTACAAAAATGGAAAATTAAAATTGTTGCATTTATTTTGAAATTAGAGGTGATCGTGGGCCGGGCCGATGCATAAAAATCAAGCCCATAAAGTGTGCTGGGTTCGGGCCGGACTTAGTTTGGGCCCTTAGCCAAAGCCCGAAAATTTAGTGCGGGCTTGGCAGGCTTTTCAGGCCGGGCCAAAAAAAGTAACCAAAAAGTCTAATTTTAAATGTCCAAAGTGCGCACGAAAAAATAAAAAAATCAGGCCGAGCCGAGTCCAAATTCGGGCCTAAGTTTCATGTCCAAAGCCCGCAAAAAGCAAGCCGGGTCAAGCCGAGCCACTTTTGATCAGCTCTATTTGAAATATCCAAAAATAAATTTTTTTGCATTTTTTTCGAAACGGAGGTAGTAGAATAAAATTGGATTGAATCAGATTGAGATTAACATAGGCTAATACACAAGGTTGAGATTAACATAGGCTAATACAGCATCGTTGACCACTGCCGTCAGCATGGAGATCTGGGACACGTGCAACAGCGTAGCCAAAACGGAACGCTGTTTCCTGTCTGAGTGTCTGCTACGAAATTAATCACTGTGAAATCTTCTCTTTACACAGGACCCCACACAATATTTTTAACATAAAATAAACAAAATTTAACCATACAATACAAGTACATATATCATTTAAATTCCTTAAGAGTTACTAATACTACTTCTATGCTAACTTAAAAAATCTCCAAATCTGCCAAAGTATGTGAAGTCTACCTAAATCTGAAGGGGTTGGGATTGGGGGGTAAAAAAAAGGTTATGGAGAAATTAAACACTCCATATAAACAAATATCAAATACAACAACCACAGCACATAGTATAAATCCAGTCCTAGTGCAGTTGATACATGCATTTTTCACATATGTAAATTTTTTTAAACAACTCATCCACAGTGGACAATAATAGATAGAGGTAATTGGCTCTTCCGGCATACTGCCTCGAAATCATCTTCCTGCTTAAGATCTTGATCTTGATCTTTCTCGTGGGGGTGGTGACCGACTGCATTATAGTGAAGGCATGCACAGGTTAGAGTACAGATGAGGTGAAGACGAGAATGGAATTTCAAGGTATACAATTTGGGTGTTGGAGCGGGGGGGGGGATTCAAACTGAATTGACGGAGCATTTGGTTGATGAAAATAGAGAATGGAATGGGATTGTTAATCCAAGTTTTCATAATCCAATGTTTGGTGGGAATATTTAGCCGTCTATTCCCCATTTCCCCATGTTTTGGTACCGAATTATGGCTGGGAATATTTACCAAACAAGGAATTGAGAATATTTAAGGAATTCCCAACCTGATTCCATTCCCACATGCCAAACGCCCCGTGAGGTAACAGTAAGGTGAAAATGCAAACAAACCTGTTGTATCTTCCACCATTGACAGGGCCTTCGTCTTTGTCATAATCAGGAGTTCCCCGATCTTCAGGTTTAGAGCGACTGCAACAATTGAAAGTACAAACATATAGTAAATATCTAAAGCAGAATAACAATGATCATCACTTGGGACATTGGGAGGATGTAGCACAAACCTGTGGTATCTTCCTCCATTGGTAGGGCCTTCATCTCTAACATAATCAGGACTTCCTCGATTTTCAGGTTTAGAACGACTGCATCGATATTTTAAGGTATAAGCATATATCTTACTAAAGATCATGAAAAGAGGATGATAGTCAAGGTGGACAATAATACAAACCTGTGGTATCTTCCATTAGCAGGGCTGTCGGCTCTTCCATACTCAGGGGTACCTCGTCCCTCGGGTTTTGCGCGACTACAACAGCAGATTAAATATTAGGACATAGATGCCTAACTGAGTTCAAAAGGAAAAGAAGATAGTCAGGCTAGATAATGAGTTAATAACACAAACCTGTGATATCTTCCATTAGCAGGGCTTTCATCTCTGCCATAATCAGGACTGCCTCTACCTTCAGATTTGCCACCATGACCATAGTCAGGGCTGCCCCTGTCCCTGCGATATCCGTAGTCTGGACTACCCCTTTCCCTGCGGAATGGACTAGGAGATCTCCTACGATAACTTCCTCTCTCAGGAGATAAGTCCCTGGGCCGTCTATCAGGACTGCGATCATTGCTTCTATCATCATCTCGAATTGCATATTCAACTGTTATCACTCGGTCCATAAGCTTGCTGCACAATTCAATCAAACAACTACCATGAGTAAAGGTAACAAATAATGCATGGTCTATCAAGAGCTCATGACATTCTTGCATAATCATGTACCATGCACTAAGAAGCATAAAAACAATCAAACACTAATAATGCATTATGATTTATGACCATGCAACCAACAACACACCTGCGTGTCTAAAAAAATTCATTTGAGTCTTGAAAATCCAACCCCTCTCATCAATGATGTGTTGTGTATTATGAACATTGATAGCAACTCAATTTAAATGCAGCTAAAACAAGTCCATCCCCCTTCTCAAACGCAATAAGATTCAGACATGAGGTATAAAACAAAGGAAAAACTCAATGTGGCAGATTATAGAAATCAAACACAAACAAGATAGGATTCCTCGAAATTCATAGTAGCAGACTAGAAAACCATTCTGAATGAGCAACTTTAATGCTAGCATTATCACAAACACCAACCAACTAGTAACAACTATGTTACCCGAAGTCGGATACCCATATCCGACATGGTTATGTGTCCAAACATCCAACTAGGCAATTTTGTTCAAATTTTCAGGTTATGGCCAAATTAAAATATCCAAATACCCTATCCATGTCCATGTGTAGAGGATCTAACACCAACACAATTTGACGAGACACAATAGCAAAATAAGATGAAATTGGAAGACATAAGTACATGCTTGAATAGAGAACAGACAGGGTTCAAAATACTTTTCACCAACCTCATATTTGTAGCTTCCAATGCCCTTGCAGCATCCTCCAGGGTTTCAAACTGAATGAATGCAAAATTTCTCCTAATCCTTATATTTGCTATCTTTCCATATGGTTCAAAATGCCTTTCCAAGTCCTTGGATTTCGTATAAATTGGGTCAAAATTGATGACAAACAAGGTTTTTGATGGCTTGTCATTTGCAGCAGGTTTTCTCCCACCACCAGACCTTCGACTGTCACGATCTTGCTGCAATAAAAATTATCATGCGATATAACCTGATTCAAACCACTATAAAATATTTGGAGATCACAACCAAAACAGGACGAATAGTCCTTGGTTTCAAACTGGACAATAGACAATGACACATAAAATTTTCCTTGTGTCCACACAACAATTGTTGCAAGAACAATTCAAAAAGAAATAAAATACCAGATGATATAAAGCAACAGTAGATGGTTACTAATGGTATACGACGTCCCATATGGCCATATGTAAACTCCGTCTTTTCTTTACTTGCTATAATAGCACATGGCACAAGAATGTAGAAAATGTAATATGTATGTGGCCATGTGGGGAGGTGAGGACCATTAATTTCTTGGTAAATTACAAAAAAAAAGGGGAAATTGGACGGAAAAAAATGTAAATGAAAAATGAAAGAGAAAATAGGAAAAAAAAAAAGTAGGGACAACATGCTTTTAAAAAAGAAAAGAAATGAAGCTAGTAATTCGAGAAATTCAGATGTAGTGTATTTTGCAACTTGAAAACAAAAGGACAAATGGAGTGGCTGTTGTTACCTTAGTCCACTCAACCCGAAGACGGCGCCCTTTCCTTCCAAACTCAGCCCGATCAAGTCTTCTGATGGCATCATCAGCGTCCTTCTCATCTTCCATATATACAAATGCAAATCCTACGAATTTATAATATTAAGGAACCACAGCAAAATCATTTCAGTTCTGAAGTCATAGTTATCATACCCGAAACCAGATAATGTTACAGCAAATTGTGTTCAGTTAAACCTGATCTGGCCATATGAGAAAGACTAAGAAGTAATAAAACAACACCTGCTAAGTAATGTGATGTCATCATGATTTTATTGTTGAAACATGTCAGGAATTGAACACTGGACAAGGGGCATGATAAATGAAAAAGCAATGTGTGGTCTCAGGAAATGTATTCGTGCCAAGCAAGTCAGATTCGCTCTTCAAGTAAAACATAGAAGAATGGTGCGTGGGCACACAAGGCAGAAAGGAAATGCAGAGAATCCCATCCATCCAAGAAAGTTATGGATAATCCGAGAATTCCTGCGCCAAAGAAATTATTGAGTGCAGGATTCTAGAACCTTGAAAAGATGCTCATCTGAAAGGGAAACAATTTATAAATCTAGCCAATGAAAAATATTTTCTCAAGAAGCACATTGGCCCTTCCAGCAAACTTTGGTGTTTTAAGTAGGACAGAGTCACCAATTACATTACTCCCATCAGAAGCATCACATAATGCTGATGCCAATTAGAAAGTGAACAGAAACAGACATAGTTATGGTTCACATTCTTCAGTGCACCCAATTTTTTTATAACCTTTGACCCAGAAATTCAGAATATACTCCCTATCTTTCTCCACCTTTTGCTACAGTATCTCAACGTGCTGATTAACTGATTGGTTGCATAGTGAATGAGTCTTACATCAAAGGACTGGGTCATATGAGCTTCTGAAATTTGCCTTGCAGTGGAAGTTCATGATATCTTGCTTTTATGATAACAAGAAAGGTACCCATCACTTTCAAAGTCTAGTCAACAAACCAGGCATCCAGTAGATGGAAGAAATCAGCAGTCAGGAAATCAAAGGGCCCTGGAAGATGAGGAGCAGCAGCATCTAGAAAATTTTTTGGTTGATCAGCAAAGCTTCAGATAGCTCAAAGCTGAACATCTCATATATGAATCAAAATCAACCTTTTCCTGATCGATGATATGTATCAAACTATCAACACTTCTCGCAATCCTTAGCTTCACTCACACCATGTTTTCAAGTACCAATGATACAGTATCACCACCCAGGGGAGAAGGGGGTAAATAATCAATCTGAATATCTGATTACCTACTAAGTGCTGTCATCCTATTTGACATGGGACTACAACAATCAACAAGTTTATATGAAAATTCCAGAGAGCTCACAAAAGCGCACAAGTAAACAATACAAACAATATTGTGAATACCTAACTTTCCATTTTCCAACCCAGTGCAACTACCCCTCAATAATAATAAAAAATTAAAAAAAAAACCCAGTGCAACAATACTTTTTTTTTAATTAAAAAAACAATGGATAACAAGAACAAACAATGCACATACCAACGACAATAACCTAGTACTGACTCTTCTATGTGAAAGTATAGAGGAGCAAATATAAACATCAAAAACTTCAGTAACTAAACAATAATAGAAATACAATTTCGAAATACCCAAAAGAACATCTTTCCAATGCAAAGGAGCCAATTTTTTTTAAAAAACAAGTTAATTTTTTTCTCTTTGTCCCCCTCCCTCTATCTAAATAAAAAAAGTCAAGGGACCTTAATGAAGAATTAATAGAAATAACAATAAATAAAAGCAATGTATATATATATAAAAGATAGATTCAAATATTAAAAATGACCTTAACATAATAAAAGGAAATGCAATACTAACCAGACTTCATATCAACCCTTTCCACCCTCCCGTATCTTTTAAAAAGCCGCTCGACCTCAGATTGGCGTGCATCATATTCTAAGTTCCCGCAGAAGATAGCCCTCATATTGTAGAGCTTCAAATTAGGAAGTCTCCTTGTGCCTCTGAAGGAGGGGAGGGCTGTAAATAGGGACAAGGAACATTAATTGACAGCAAATTATAAGAGAGAAGTACAAAAGGGTGAATATTAATGAAATTACTTCACAAGATAAACATTTCACCAACTTCACGGGTAAAACTGAGTCACACAAGATGTGGTCAAGTAAAACAAAAAACATACATCAATTAAGCTAGTGGGAATTGGGATTATTAATTGAATGCGTGACGGAAAAAAAAAACTGCAAAGATTGTGGAGCAAAAAATGAGCTAGCTCCAACATTGAATTTTGAGAGCAAATCAAGTTTCAAATTGGAAATAGTTACCAAAAAAGTGAAATACACTCATGCTTAAGGAAGTTCGTTACTAAACAGAATTAGAGACATCAGTATCAAAGTAGCCTCGACAATAGTACCAGCTCAAAGTCTCAAACTTGAAACTCAAATTTCACATTGCAAATTTAATATTGAACAGTTTGAACATAAATTCAAATCCCTGAAACAAAATATGCGGCAATTGATAGACCAAACCCCCTCTTCTACATTAGCTTACCAAATACTTCAGCTTAAAATGAACTACACCGTATTATTCTCAATGATTACAAGGAAAAGAAGCTACATCAAATGAAAGAGCAATGAAATGACCCAAATTGCTTTGTTTAAACTCAGAAACATCAGATCAACAGTCGCGTAATTCAAAAACGGTGAAAAATTAGGGTTTATAATGATTTTTTAAAAGCACAAACTTGAAGCTGACAGTAAAACCCTAACCCTCAAATATTATACTCGTATACTGTATAATTAATAAAAATAGACATTAGAATTATCGATGAAGGAGAATTTGAAAAGATCATAAATTTGAATCATCGAAAAACTTTATTATGTTTTTCTTTTTCAAAAAAAAAAGAAAAAAAGGCTAAGACAAGCTCGAGAATAAGAATATATGATCCATAAGCAGTGTACGAATATACTTTGAGTAGATAGAAGATGACGAAATATTACCTTAGGTTAGGGTAAGAACTAAGAAGCAGAGTTTCAGACCAACTCAAAAATGGCAAAGAAGCAGAGTTTCTCCGTAGTTGTGTTCTGCTCAGTGGGTTAGGTAATTAGGTTTTCACTCTTAAACAAGAGAAAATAGTTTCTAAAGAGATTCACTATTTGGCTCCAACTAGGTGCTTAGACAATTCAAGAGCTACTTGGGAATTGGGATTGGCCAGGTCAATACTCGGTCAAAGCTGAAGATCGTGCTCACCTCGAGATATTAATGAGTCGAGTTCAGTAACTCAAGACTTAACTTAAAAAGATTTCGAGAAACTTATTTACGAAGTATATAAATTTTTAAAAGTAATATGGAAAAATGAGTTTTATTACATCAATTTTAAATTTATCAAAACTTTTACGGCTTGTTTAGTAGCTGGTCATAAACGGTTGTAATGGGAATGAATTTATAACTAAATTTGGAAGGAAAATCAATATTCATTCTCACGGTAGTGCTAGTTTAACTCCAATTTATCTAGTTTTCTTCACAAATATTCATTTCCATCTAATACCACCCTCCCCCGTGGTAATAGATGGTAATGGATAATAAGAAAAAATTTCAAGTTTGGGAATGAAAAATATATATTCTATGGAGATTATGATGTTTTTTCTTAACAAATTACACTTAAAATTCATTACCATTACCACAATTTATACCAACAACCAAACGGGCCGTTAGTCTTTTAACGAGAATAACTTTAATTAAATAAAAAAAATGTTTAAAAGACAAGAACATTTCAAAAATACTCGATAAAAGCTTTGTAAAAATATGGTCAAAGTTTAAATTGTCAAAATTCGATCAAGGCTCGGTTAACACTCGACTTGATTGATGTTGAATGAACTTATGCTCGACTCACACTCAACTCACGATGTTTACGAGTTGAATTGAGCAACCCTATACTCGAACTTGATTCACATCATAAGCACTCCTACTTGTTCTGTGCGGTTGTGCAAACCATTGGTAGTTTGGTACTACACCCAACCATTTTTACTCACGTATCCACACTGGCCTGGGGTGTCGATTTACACACTCTAAAACTTTCACTCCACTTTACCCACCATAAAGCCTTTTTACAAGTAAACAAAAGTGGAGTTCTTGCAAAAATTTGGAGTGCGTAAATTGGCGTCCTCCATACTATCCTTCTCCTAGAAAATTATTTTGACACTTATAAATTTGATCTTATTACTCCTTTACGTACAAATTGGAAGAGTATGAATGGAATAATGCTCACACAATATACATTAATTCAATCTCAATGAGCATTAGTAAAATGAGGAATGAACCTTAGTATAATTTTAAAATTAGACCGGAACAATCGTTATCAACTTAATAAACATTAATTAGTTCATTGTGGGATGCATTTTCATGGAGAGTATCTTCCTCTAAGTACTCATGTGATACCTTATGTATGAATTACCTTTGTGTGTATACCATTGTAACTGTTTGTTTTCCTTTTTTTATATTTTATTGAGTACGCAATTTTCATGCTATTTGAATGTATTAAAAATTTTCATAATCTATTTATAATAATTATAAATATTTTTCTTTCGTAATAAATTATGGAATATCTACTTTGTTATAACTATATCTTGAATTTTTTCGATATGCGTACTGTGTACCCATTTTTTTGTACTAGTAAGAGCATATCCACCGGCAAACTACAATCACTTGTAGCTTTGTGCGCCACATCATATTTCCAAACTACATCAAATCCAAGCTACAACCACTCCTAATGGAAAACTACAACTACCTGTGGTTTTGTAGGTCCTACATGTTATCACCATATCAATCATTTTTAATATACAACACATACAATCATAATTTGTAAATAACTTGCAAAAGAATTAAATAGTAAAATTTATTGGTTTTATTCCAAATTCTTAATATACAATACATACAATCATAATTTGTGGGTGTTGAGGTGATTTTATGGTCACAACAATGTAAATGTGTTGATGGGCTTGAGAGCTAGTCCAAATTCCACGTGATGTGCTCGTCGATCTGCACAAAGAACAAGCTTGAGCTACCCTCGGAGGTGTTCCGGGGAAAGACTCTTCGACGCTCAAGTCAGTTGGGTGTAAGAGTATGAGAATGTAGAGAGAGAAAGTGAGGGAGAAGTTTGAGGTGTGTTTGGTATTTTTTGGATACCTTTGCATGTGCATGGATGAAGACTATTTATAATACCTTGAGAATATACGAGGAAAACTGCCCCTGGTAGGTTGAACTGGACCTGGCAGGCTGGGCTGGACCTGGCAGGCTGGGCTGGACCTGGTCAGTAACCCTGGACTTGGTAGGCGTTCCTTTGACCTGGTAGGTTTGGACCTGGACCAGGCTGCTGTTCTCAGGACCTGGTAGATGTGATCTTGACCAGGTAGGTGCTTGAGCGTGGATTTAGGTGGTCAGGTCCCCTGTACAGACTTTGGCCTGTACCTGGGCCTGATACTTTTAGTGGGCTCTCCTTGTGATAGACCTCTTTTGTTCGTTGATAGCTGGATTGGGCCTTAGCTTTGTATGTGGCTGGTCCAATAGCTAATGGGTGCATTTTGCCCCATCAATTTGCCCCCCAAGTCCATAAAAATTAAGTATTAATTTTTGTAGATTTTGTCGAGTGGGCCCTGGCCCTGGTAGCAGGACATCATGAACAATCTTCTTCTTCTTTTGAATTTGAAGAGTTTTTTTTTTTTTTTTTTTTTTGCGGTTGGGGAACGTGGAGCAGCAGTTATGGCCGCTTTGATTGCTCCACTTACCATCGTGTTTAGTGGGCTGACAGAGCGAGAGAGGTGTATTTAAGGGAGGAGTTGAGGTGTTTTTGAGAATTCATTCAAAAAAATTTCTCTACTCTCCCAATTTCTTCACTCACTCTCTCTCTCTTCTTCCAGCTCTCTAAACTTGCTTTTCTCTTTTCCTTTCCTTCAAAAACTTCAACTTCTCTTCCAAAAATGGCTGATCAACCTAGTAATTCTGATTTCTCCCTGACCCTTAACGAGCCTGGGGATGATACTTTTAACGAGGACCCAGACGTCAGTTGCGATGCTCTCATTGCTGAACAGCTCCAAGAAATGGAGATGGAGCTTCCACAGGAACCAGAGCCTGAGCAGAGCAGGGCCCTGGTGGTTAGGAACGAGGACCGGAGGGTCCAGGTTAGAATTGGTGGTCCTATTGGCAGAGACCACTACTTGGATGCTAAGGGACGATGGACCTCAGTGAGGTGGGAGGACTCTGAAGCACTTTATGGGGTCATGCACATCAGGCCCTCCACTGCCTTCTTGGGGAAGATACACCAGCTAAGCTTGGTGTCCAAGGCAAACATCCTCACCTTGGCACCTGGCCTAGACGGGTACCAGTTTTCTCCCCCTTCTTCAGATTCTTGTGCCTGGGATCCTGCACCAGGGTACATTGCTGTCTTCCTTGCCCATCTGAATTCCGGGGTAAGGTTCCCTCTACATCCCTTCATGGTGGAGATGCTGGAGGTTTGGAATGTGTGCCTGTCTCAACTGGTGCCCAACGCCATCCAGAGGCTGAATGGGTTCATTTGGGTTTGTGAGTTCAGGGGCTTCCCTATGAGCTCGAGGGTCTTCCGGACGATGTATAGGTTGAAGCCGTACCGGGGGTCCAATGTGCCGAAGGGGTGGTAGACAATGGAGGTCCTGAGGCAGGACAACGAGACCTATGCAACCACCTACCCCAAGCCTAGGGAGATGGGGCACTGGTACTATGAATTCCTGTGGTTGAGGGTCCCACTGGAAAGCAGTGACCCTAACGTATACCTGCCCAGGACTGAGTGGGCCAGGCCCAGGAACACGGAGTGGGTAGGGTTCGAGACGCTGTCTACTGCTGATCAGGTGGTGGTCAGAGAATTTGCTGCCTACCCCCTACCAGCAGCACTGGGAGCGCCACACCCGTGGTTTGGCTCCCACACCTGGACCTGATTAGAAACGAGGCTTATCTAGCCTTGTCTAATCTCAGCTGTAAAATGACCAGAGGTACTTTCTCTTTTTGTTTATTTTGCTTTTTTGTTTTTCAATCCTGATTGTCTTGAGTGTAGCTTTAGTCTCATCATCTTTTTGACCTGTTTTTTGGCAGATGAGGCCCAGGTGAGGGTGGACTTGGAGAAAGTGGGTGTGGATGACCAGGGGAGGCCTTCCAGGGCCATTCCCATGGAGCCTCCAGCCATGATGAAATTTGTCCTGGTGGAGAATGACAAGAGTCTCCCTCTGCGACCTGCCCCCATATTTGTTCCATTTAACCCTGATGCTGTTAGGGGTGCTCCGAGCAGGTTGCCCCCCAGGCCCAAGGTTGATGCTGAGGCTCCTTCTTCAATTGCCTCTAGGCTGGTGACTAGGCCAAGTAGGAGGTCCAGGAGGAGTGTTGGGTTGACTCCTCCTGTGGCTGGGAGTGCCAGGGCAGCGGCAGCTAGACACCAGGGGTCTTCCTTGGTTATTAACGAAGGTGGGGCCCTGGCAGGTAAGAGGCCCAGGTCTCCAGATGGCGAGGAGGCGAGCCGGAAGGGCAAGGAGGTCGTGACTGTCGATGATGATGACGACGATGATGATGATGATGAGGATGAGGAGCCTTTGAGGCTAAGAAGGAGGAGGGTCCAGGAACACGTTGGACTTCAGACTACCATGGCCATCCATGAAGATGACCTGGCTCGAGCAGGGCTGGACTCTCCTATGGGTGGAGATGAGTTCCTTCTGGGGAGCCATCCTTCTGACAGGACTGGGCTTTCTGGCATGCCCTCTTACTCTAAGCTTTCTAACTGGAGTGGGAGGTCTGTTGAGATGGCCGGGTCTGTCAATTCTGTTACCCCTGCCCCCCATGTGGGGGTAGAGAAGTTAATTCCGGAGGCACCCGGTGCCTCCACCTCTGATGATCAAGCAGCAGCAGCAGCAGTATCAACAACAGCAGTACCAACAACAACAGCAGCAGTACCAACAACAACAACAACAGCAGCAACACCACCACCAACAACAACAACAACAATACCAACAACAACAACAGCAGAAACAACAGCACCACCAGCACAAAATACACTTCCTTCATACAACCTGCCCTCTGAGTTGGCAGCCCTGTTCAGCTCTGAGTTCCCTGTGCCTGAGGAGGGGAGCTTTGATGCTGCCCCTGGTGTATCCTCTGATAGGTACATCAGGGGGATGTTACATAGTGTCCTGCGTCCTCAGGACAGGCCCTCCAGCTCAGTGGCAGACCCTGGGATTACCCTGAGATGGGTGATTGGACTGGTAGGAGACTTTCTTGCTTTCTTTTGCTTTAGTTAGTTTGCTGTGTTTTTTTTCTGAGGCCTGTAATTTGTTTGTCTTCTTGCAGGTGGTGAAGTATGGGCTGGTAGCCAGCGAGTTTCTGACTTTTGGCCTGCCCTACTTGACCTATGTTGGGGACAAGATCAGTGGTCTGCAGGAGGAGGTGGTCTCTGTTAAGCAGAAGTACCTGGCCCTTCTCAGTGAACAAAGCCAGGCCTTTGAGGCCTTTCATGACAAGATAGTCGTTACTGAGAAGGCCAGGGATGAGGCCCTGGGCAAATTGAAAGAGGCTCAGGACCAGCTTGCAGGGGCCAAGGAGCTGGTGGAGCAGGTCAAAGCTGAAGCTGCTGAAGAGAAGACCCGAGCCGACCAGACCAGGGAAGGCCTTCAGTCCAGGGTTGAGGACCTGGAGGAGGTTGGAAGGAGCAAGGATGAGAAGGTGGCAGAGCTTGAAGAGAACAACCACACCCAGGCTGAGGAGCTCCAGGCCCTTAGGGCCAGCACTGAAAGGATGAAGAACCAGGTAGTGGAGCTTGAGGGGGAACTGGAGTCTAGAGCTCATCTCACCAGGACAGACCAGGAGTTCAATGATTATTTCTTTGATGTCTGGTTGTCTGCCTTTAGGTGTGTTAAGCATGGATATCCTGATGTGGATTAGGAGGTGGTGGAGGAAGGTTATAGAGCTGGCCAGGGTTCAGTGCCCCTGGCTGGTGAAGTGCTTCCTTCCTCCATCTAGGAGTATTTGCATCCTTTGATTCCTGGAACACCTGCCACTCCAACACCTGAGGATGCTCCTGTTCCTTCCCTTGCTCAGCCAGTTGCTGTAGAAGAGCCTACTCAGCCTGAACTATCAACTGCTGATCCCGCTGCCATCCAGTCTGCACAAGAGGATGCCCACCACAGTGCAACTCATAGTTCAAATGTCCCCCCTGTTGAGGTGGAGGTTAGTGGTGGAGCTGGCGACCAGGACAGGTTGGTTTCTGAGGGTGACCAGGGTGCTCCTGATCAGCAGGATAGCAGGGGGTCTCCCCCTGCCTAGGAAGTTTGGCGATCACCTGGTAACCAGGGGAGTGCCTCTTCCTGTTCTAGCACATCTGGTCATACTTTTAGCTGACCTGTTCTGGAGCATGTTGGTGGTGTCCTCTCGTGCCCTTTGAGCTCTTTTTGCTTCTGTATTTAAATTGTCTTTCTTTGTTGTTTAAGAACAATTTCTTTTTGGCCTCTGCTTGGGCATATTTGAGTCAGGTGGTCGTCGACCCTATTAGTACCAAACTTGTATAATTCTTCTAACATTTTTACCATTCACCATGGGGTGGATGTGTTTTATTTTGTTTTTCAAATATTCAGTTGATATTTTTGCTTACATAAATGTGTGATTTTTTGCAAGAATTTATGTAAGAAAAAATATCAACTCTCCAAGTGTTTCGCAAACTTGTATAATCCTGGAACATCTGGAACAATTTGTGTATAATCCTGGAACACATAAATTGTTCCATATGATGTTCCATATGTAAGCAAACTTGTGTTTCGCAATTTATCCGGAGATGTTCCATATGATCACACAAGTTTGCGAAACACAATTTGTGTTTCGCAAACTTGTGTTTCGCAATTTATCCGGAGATGTTCCATATGATCACACAAGTTTGCGAAACACAAGTTTGCGAAAAATATTCAGTTGATATTTTTGCTTACTTGTGTGATCATATGGAACATATGATGTAACTTGTGTTTCGCAAACTTGTGTTTCGCAATTTATCCGGAGATGTTCCATAAGATCACACAAGTTTGCGAAACACAAGTTTGCAAAAAATATTCAGTTGATATTTTTGCTTACATATGGAACAATTTATGTGTTTCGCAGACTTGTATAATCCTACTCATGTGATTACGGCGGATCCGGTCATGATCGAGCCAAATCTGACATACGAGGAGCGACCCGTCCAGATCTTGGATCGGGAAGTGAGGACCCTGCGGCGTAAGCAGGTACCGCTTGTCAAGGTGTTGTGGAGAAATCAACACCATGAAGAAGCGACTTGGGAGACGGAAGCGTCCATGCGGCAGAAGTACCCGGAGCTGTTCGATGGGGAGCAATCTCCTGCACCTTGAAATTTCGGGACGAAATTTCTTTAAGGAGGGGAGGTTGTAATGACCCAGATTTTATTGGTATTTTTGCCAATAATTATGTGTATTTCTGTGTTAGTTCAAATTTATTTTGAACTATTTATTTTATTTTATGTGAATAATTTCGATTTAATTCGAAATATTTATTTTCAGTTTTTATTTAATATTTTGGGCCAAATCGATTATTGCATGATTAATCATGCGGTTTTTGCAAATTAGCCCAATGGATCACGAGAGCCCATTTTAGGCCCATAATATCCTCTTGGCCGATTTTCTTAGTGGCATGGCAAGGCTTGCCACTTGCCTTGTGTTCACACCTTGACTAACTCTATAAATAGGAGAGTTAGTAAGGCCCTTGCTCATTTTGCCATCATAAGCTCTTGCCATCAAATTCAAGCACAAATCTCTCCCATTTGCTCTCTAGTTCACACGCCATTTTTGGCTATTAAACCCATCCAATTGTTCATCCATCTTTTGAATCCCAAACTTAAAGATTCAAACTCTATTGATCTTTAAGTATTCAAACACAATCCTAAACACATTCATTTCATTCAAGATCACTAGTTCGGGTTGGTTTTGGGTCTTGTTCGTGTTCGTGATCAAGTGGGTTTGATCGTGTGGGTGTCCGTGTGTGGGGCCGTGCAGTGGCAGCCGTGCAGTTGGTGGTGCTGTGGCCGTGCAGTAGGTCCGTGGCAGTGGTGCTCGTGTGGGTCGTGGCAGGCAGCCGTGCTGGGTGGCATTGGTGCTCGTGTGGTGCGTGGTGGTGTTCGTGCCAAAACCGTACCGTGCGTGGTGGTCCGTGTTGCTTGGCCGTGGGTTTAGCATTCCGGGCAACGGGTTTTTGTGTTGAATTGGTGTGTTAATCTTCAATAAGGTAACATGCTTTCTCAACCTTTTTGGTATACTATGTTTATAGTATAGATTAAATGCATGTTTGGGTTGTTTGATGATGAATATCCATGATTTCATGTATTGTTTATATTCTGATTTTCATGTGTTTATATGATGTTTTGATGATGATTTTTATGATTTTATGATTGATTATATTTTGTTTTATGATCATGATAATTATGTTAAAGTTTGATGAATTTTGGATAAGTTAAAGAGTAATTTTCGTGTGATTCATTGAGTTTTATGCGTGTGGATTAATGGGTTTGGATGAGTTCTTGATTGAGTTCTTGAATCTTGATTGAGTTCTTGATTGAAGATCTTGAATCTTGAATGAGTTCTTTATGAGTTCTTTATGAGTTCTTTGAGTTCTTTATGAGTTCTTGATGAGTCTTTATGAGTTCTTGGTTGAGTCTTGAAAGTTAAAGAAAATGGTTTAAATAATAAAGAAAGCTAAAGAAAGTGTCTAAGTTGATTAAAGAATGAGTAAAGATTGTAGGATTGTGATTGGTTAGACTCAAGATTAAGGCTAGAGGCAGTTCTTGAGAATAACTTCGATATTTTAACTAGTTATTTTCAAGAATCAAGGCATTGAGGCAATTCTTGAATATAATTTAGTTAGGTTGAGATAATTAAATGAATAACATGATTAAGATGATTAAATGATTAATTAATTAAGATTAGCTTGATTTCATTTTTAGACGCCTGATACTTTGAGTAAGATTCATTGTATTTGGGTTAAGACGTTGCCCCTATTCTATCCGCGGTATTGGGATAGTTGGAGTCATACTATGTGATCTTTGTGAATTTCCAGTAAGATTGGTTTCACGGGACATGGATTTCCAGTAAGATTGGTTTCATGGGGTTTGGGAGTAAGATTCGCAAATCCGAGCATAGTAGAAAGTTCGAATGCGTAAGATGCGTTCGTACGAGCACAGTCCGGTCTAGAATATGAATGATTGCGCCAAAGATAGTTGATTAGGTTGGTTTGAGTCGAGTTCACGTTTGGGTTGATCTTGTTCTCTAGATTATTGATTCGATGTGGTTTATTTGATTTATGCTATGTGCATGTGTATTCCCATTAGGGTGAGTCAGTTATGTTACTCGCCACTGATGGTGGACTGTTGTATATTTTTCAGGTATTTCTGATGATGATACTCTTGCTTAACTTTGGGTTGGGCGAGCGACGTTTATTGTTTCTATTGCCTGATGTATTTTCCATTTCAGTTGTTTATAGATAGTATTGACGTATTGTGTAGACTTTATACGTTATTGTATGGACTTCTATACGTTATGTTTGGACTCTGACGTGTGGTTGGAGTTATTCGTATTTTAGTATTTTTAGTTTGACTTTTGGACTAGTTGTGTACAAACTTGTGGGTATTTGTACTTTGTGGTTTAATAATAATATTTGAGGAATTAGCTTTTATTTCTTAAGTAATTTGAGTTGTAGTTTCTAACTATTCGACTCGTCGGTTTCTTCCGCGCCGATTTAAGCAAGTCGGGTCGTTACAGTTTTTGCTTCATAGAGGTGAACCCTTAGAGAGCTGCTTCCAACTTCTACGGGGAGCAGGGATTCAGATTGAATGGTGTCCTGCCTGTGGATTCCTTGGAGGTGGTCCTCAGTGACCACAACGTGCTGGGAAGTTCTCTTAGCCATCTTCCTTTTTTGTCGTCCAGTCTCTTTTTTAGAGCATTCAAGATTTGTTTATTGGCTGCTTCAGCTTGGCCATTGGATTGAGGATGACACACTGCAGAGTAGGCAAACTTGATGTGAAATTGGGTGAGGTAATCTCTGAGGGTTTCGTTGTCGAACTGCTTCCCATGATAAAAAAAAACCATGCACCTGGGCACTCCATATCTGGTTATGATGTTTTTCCATATAAACTGCCCGACGTTGCCCTCTGTGATAGTGGTTAGTCCCTCTGCTTCTATCCACTTGCTGAAGTAGTCAATGCTCACTATCAGCCACCTCTTCCCCCCCCTGGGCAATGGGGAAAGGACCTAGCAGGTCCATACCCCATTGAGCAAACGGAATAGGGTTGAGGATGGGACAGAGGTCGTTTGCTGGTTGGGATATGGTTGGTGAGAACTTCTGGCACTTTGAACATTTCTTGACAAGGGCCCTTGTGTAACGACCCGACTCGCTTAAATCGGCGCGGAAGGAACCGACGAGTCGAGTAGTCAAAACTACAACTCAAACCTAATAAAACTAATTCCTCGAGGTATTATTAATAACCCAAAATGTACAAGTACCCACAAGTTTGTACATACTAAATCCAAAAGTCAAATTAAAACTACTAAAAATACGAGTTGACTCCAACTACACGTCAGAGTCTTAACCAACACATAGAAGTTCAAAAGTAATGCAATGGCATCTATACAAAACTATCACCAACTAATGCTAAGAAAACAGTAAATACATCAGATAGCAAGTACAACAACGTCGCTCGCCCAACCCAAAGCTAAGCAAGAGGATCATCATTAGAAATACCTGAAAAATATACAACAGTCCACCATCAGTGGCGAGTAACATAACTGACTCACCCTAATGGGAATACACATGCACATAGCATAAATCAAATAAACAATATCAAAACAATAACCCAGAGTACAAGATCAACCCAAACGTGAACTCGACTCAAACCAACCTAATCGACTATCTTTGGCGCAATCATTCATATTCTAGACCGGACTGTGCTCGTACGAATGCATCTTACGCATTCGAACTTTCTACTATGCTCGGATTTGAGAATCTTACTCCCAAACCCCATGAAACCAATCTTACTGGAAATCCATGTCCCGTGAAACCAATCTTACTGGAAATTCACAAAGATCACATAGTATGACTCCAACTATCCCAATACCGCGGATGGAATAGGGGCAACGTCTTAACCCAAAAACAAAGAATCTTACTCTAGGTTTAGGGCGTCTAGAAACGAAATCAAGCTAATTAATTATTAATCTTTTAATCATTATTATTATCCAACATAACTAAATTAAGTTCAAGAATTGCCTAAAGCCTTGATTCTCGAATTTAATCTAGCTAAAACATCGAAGTTATTCTCAAGAACTGCCTCTAGCCTTATTCTTGAGTCTAACCAATCATCATTCATTAATCTTTAATCATTCTTTAACCATATTAGACACTTTCTTTAACTTTCTTTATTCTTTAAACCATTTTCTTTATCTTTCAAGATTCAATCAAGAATTCATAAAGACTCATCAAGAACTCATAAAGAACCCAAAGAACTCATCAAGAACTCATAAAGAACTCATTCAAGATTCAAGATCTTCAATCAAGAACTCAATCAAGATTCAAGAACTTCAATCAAGAACTCATCCAACTCAAACATCACACGCATATCATCATCATTGAACATTCGAAAACTCCACTTTTACTCATCCAAAATTCATCAAACTTTAACATAATATTCATGATCATAAAACAACATATATTCAATTATAAAATCATGAAAAAACATCATCAAAACACCATATAAACACATCAAAATCAGATTATAAAATCATACATAAAATCATGAATAATCATCAACAATCAACCCAAACATGCATTTAATCTACACCATAAACATAGTACATCAATTAAGTTGAGTTAGTATGTTACCTTATTGAAGATTACACACAATTCAACACACAAAAGCAACACAAGAATGTAGTCCGGAATTGCAATAAACACGGCCACACAACACGGCTCACACACGGCTGCACACACGGCACCACGAACCACTTGCACGGCCTTCACCCAGCCACGGCAGCCCACTGCACGGCTTCACACGAATCCACCACCCTTGCACGGTCTTCAACACGGAACCCACACGGTCACCTCTCGAACACGATCAACCCAAACCCGAACCGAAGATCTTGAATGCAAATGAAGGTTTAGATTGTGTTTGAATACTTAAAGATCAATAGAGTTTGAATCCTTAAGTTTTGGGCTAGGAAAGATGATGAACAATTGATGGGTTCAATTGCTCAAAAATGGCGTGTGGAAATAGGCAAGAGAGGGAGTTTTTGGTGCTTTGAATTTGATGGCAAGTGCATAAAATGGCAAGGATGACAAAATGAGCAAAAGCCTTACTAACTTCTCTATATATAGAGTTAGTCAAGGTGTGAACACAAAGCAAGTGGCAAGCCTTGCCATGCCTTAGGAAAACCGGCCAACAAGGGGGAAATGGGCCTAAAATGGGCTCTCGTGATCCACTGGGCTAATTTGCAAAAACCGTATGACTAATCATGCAATATCGACTTAGCCCAAAATATTAAATAATTAATTAGAAAATTAAATAATAAAAATTCCAATTAATTAAATAATAATTAACAATAGATAATAAAAACTAAGAAATAAACATTTCGATTAAATCGAAATTATTCACATAAAATTAAAATAAATAGTTCAAAAATTAATTTGAACCAGCACATAACAAACATAAATACACATAAATACCAGCAAAAATACCGATAAAATCGGGGTCATTACACCTTGAGTCTGCTAACATGGTTGGCCGGTAATACCCGGCTCTGAGGGTTTTGTGGGCCAGGGTTCTTCCTCCCATGTGGTGGCCACAAATGCCTTCATGAACCTCTCTTAGGATATGATTTCCCTCATCAGTGTCAACGCATTTTAGCAGGGGCTGGTCTGTGAATGATTTTCTGTATAGCTCTCCATCAACCAGGGTATACCTGGTAGCTTTTCTTTTGAATTTTCTGGCCTGACTCCTTTCAGTTGGGAGCTGGCCTGTTGTTTTGAAGAGGATGATTTCACTCATCCAGTTTGTTGGTGAGTCCACCTGGTAGGTGTACTCCTTTGTTTGCTCTATTGACTTCGTGGGCAAGATCTCCACGAAAACCTTCCTGGTCAGCTCCTGAAGAGTGGAGCTGGCCAGCTTTGTCAGTGCATCAGCTTGCATGTTTTCCTCCTTGGGGATCAGCTGTACCACAAATTCCTCTAACTTGGAGGACCGGTCTTTCATCACTTTCAGATATTCGATCAAGGCTGGTTCCCTTGCTTCATATACTCCGTTGAATTGATTGGCAACCAGCTGTGAATCTGTAAAGAGGTGGACCTTGGTGGCTTTCATCGTCGAGCACAGTTGAAGACCTGCTAGGGCTGCTTCGTACTCTGCTTCATTATTTGTTGCAGTGAACTGGAATCTCAGAGCATATTCAATCACGTCTCCTTAAGGTGAGATCATGACTACCCCTGCTCCTGATCCCTGCTGTTGAGATGAGCCATCTGAATAAACAATCCATATACCAGGGGCTTCTATTGCTTCCTCGTGATAGGAGCATTCAGCAAGAAAGTCGGCCAGGGCTTGTGCTTTGATGGCGTGCCGTGGTTGGAACTTGATACCAAAGGCAGTCAATTCCAAGGCCCATTTTGATATTCGCCCTAACCTGTCCAGCTTTTCCAGTGACTTTTCTAAGGGCATGTCTGAGAGGACCACTACTTCATGAGCATCGAAGTAGGGTCTGAGCTTCCTTGTTGCTAGGACCACTGCATAAGCTGCTTTCTCTATCAGGGGGTACCTGGTCTCAGCTGAGACCAGGGCATGACTCACAAAGTAGATCGGTTGCTGGATTTTTCCTTCCTCTCGAAGGAGCACTGCACTGACAGCTGCTTGGCACACGGCTATGTACAGGTACAAAACTTCACCTGGTATAGGCCTGGCCAAGGTAGGAAGCTTTGTGAGGTGGCTCTTCAATTGCTTGAAGGCCTCTTGTTGTTCTTCGCCCCAGGTGAATTGTTTGTTGCCTTTGAGGACCTTGAAGAAGGGTTGGGTTTTTTCCAAGGATTTGGCGATGAATCTGGACAGGGTTGCCATGCGTCCAGTCAGCCTTTGAATGTCTTTGACTAACTTGGGCTCTGGCAGGTCCATGGTTGCTTTGACTTTATCAGGGTTCGCATCAATTCCTCGTTGACTCATCAGGAAACCCAAGAACTTGCCTGATCTGACCCCAAACACACATTTTTTGGGGTTCAACTTCACATTGTGCTTTCTCAGGTTGGCAAAGGTTTCTTGAAGATCCTTGACATGATCTGTTGTATGTACACTTTTGACTATGGAGTCATCCACGTACACTTCAAGATTTCTGCCTCTTTGGTCTTTGAAGACCCTGTCCACCATTCTTTGATATGTGGCCCCTGCATTTTTCAGGCCAAATGGCATCATGACGTAATTGAACACTCCACAGCTGGTGATGAAAGCCGTCTTGTGTTTGTCTGCAGGGTGCATGAAAATTTGGTGGTAGCCAGAATAGGCGTCCATGAAGCTCAGCATAGCATGTCCACTGGTTGAGTCTACCAGCTAGTCTATCCTTGGCAGAGGATAGAAATCTTTGGGGTAGGCCCTGTTTAGATCTGTGAAGTCTACACACATTCTCCATGTTCGTTGGACTTCTTGACCATGACCACATTGGCCAACCATTCAGGGTAGTCGCAGGGCTCAATGAAGCCTGCCTTGATTAACTTGTTAACCTCTGCCTCGACAGCCTTATTTTTCTCAGCAGAGAAATTTCTCCTCTTCTGCTTGATGGGTTTTGCTTCTAGGAGGACGCTCAGGTGATGGGAGATGAGACCAGGGTCTATCCCAGGCATATCACTCGCCTCATAGGCAAAGATGTCACAGTTTTTTCTGAGCAGGGTGATCAGATTGCACCTCTCCTCTCTGTTCATCTCCGTCCCTATAATGACGGTTTTACTTGCCCCTTCTTCCAACTGAATTTCTTCCGTGGTTTGACCAGGTTGGATGGCCTGGTCCCTGTTTTTCTCTTCAGCTGGCCTGGCTTTTGGGTCCAGGTACCGGTCTACTTCCATCGATGTGTTGGGAGTATTGTGACTGGTGGCAAAAATTTTGTTTGGTTGGGGCTGCTCTTCCCCTGTTAAGCGAGCTTTGTTGGGACTGTTTTTAGCTAGCTCCGATAATTCTTAAGCCAACCTCCTGGTCCTGGCCACCTCCTCAGGTCTAGATTGCTTGATTTGGGTTAGGTTACAACTTCTGACAGCCTCTTGAGATCCCCTAAGGGTGGCTACCCCCCAGCACCAGTCACATACTTGAAGCATAGGTGGAAGGTGTCGAACTGATCTATGAAAGTCCTGCCCAGAATGGCGTTGTATGGTGAAGGTGCATCTATCACATGGAATCTCACCATGCAAATTCTTTCAGAATCCTCCTGTCCCAGCTTGACAGGTAGGTTGATTTCTCCCCTGGGCACTATTGATTCACCCATGAAGCCTAATATCGGTCCAGGGGAGGGGACCAACATGTTGTCCTTCAGGCCCATCTTGTGGAAGCACTCCGCATATAGAATGTTGATGGAGCTGCCTCCATCGACCAGGGCTCTTCTCACCAGGCTGTGAGAAATTTGAACAGAGCAGATCAGGGGATCGTTGTGGGGATAAGATACTCCCTCACAGTCCCCTGGTCCGAATGAGATAGTAGGCAGAAGTGAGGGCCTGGTATTTGGCAGGTCTCCGACTGAGTACGACCTGCCTGATCCCATTGCTCGCAGATCTGCCTGTAAGGAGCTGCTGGAAGGTTGGTCTCCAAAGATGGCCGCTATGATGTTGTAGGGTATCTCTGGGGCCTTCTTCTTTTGTGGCTCCTGGTCACGTTTTTTCTCGTGAGCAAGGCCACCTTTTTCTCGGGCAGCCTTCCAGTCCTTGTATTGCTTGAAGTACCCTCAGGTCTTCAATATTGTCGTGTAGGGATCTGCACTTTTCTGTTGCATGACCAGGGCAGTCATGGAAATCACAGTATAGGTCCCTCTCTCGACCAGCTGTTTTCATGGGGGGTGGCCTTCGCCACTTGTCTTCGTTCTTGTGGGCGACATAGATTTCTGCCACAGATACAGTCAGGGGGGTGTAGGAGTCAAAGGTTGGAAACTCACGTTTCCTGGGATCCCTTTGTTCCTTTTTCCCCTTGTCTCCTTTCTTTTCCTGTTGTCCTCTTTTCTCACCAGGGGGAGTTCTTAGTGCTTTGTTGAACTCCTCTGTCCTGATGAACTTGTCCGACTCTTGCATTGCCTCTGTGAGGGAGGAGACATTTTCCCTGACCAGGTGGTCCTTGTAGGACCCTGGTTGCAAGCCATGCTTCAAGGCCATCATTACTATGTCTGGTTTGAGGGGAGACACAGCGATGGCCTCCCTGCTAAATCTTGCCAAGTACGGCTTTCTTCCCTGCTTTGTTTGACACTCATGAGCTCCATCGAGCTTTTTTCTCTTCTTCGTCCACTGATGAAATGGCCAGTGAACTGTTCAGTGAGTTGGGTGAAGTCATAGATGGTACCTGGTGGTAGACTCTGGAACCAAGATTGGGTCAGGCCTGTCAAGGTGGTGGGGAAGTATTTGCACCAGGTAGCGTCTGTGTAGGGGGCCAAGTACATATGGCCTTCATAGAGTTGAATGTGGTCGTTGGGGTCCCCTGTCCCGTCATATTTGATATGACCAGGTAGTTTCACCCTTTGAGAAGGCTCGAATATCACCGAAGCATGGAATGGTGACTTCGTGGGGGTTCTTACTTCGGGCCTTGGTGGCCGTCCTGCTTGAAGACTTGTGGATGGCCCTGGAGTCCCTCGTTGGGTTGGCTCCGGAACAGGTCTGGTTGCTGAGGTTGGGCCTAACCTATCCCTGACAGATCTTGGTTCTCCCAACCTGTCATGGATGGATGGTGGTGCCCCCAACCTTCGATGTACAGGCGTTCTCTCGCCTAGCCTATCATACACTGTGGTCCGGTAGGAAGACCTCGTGTTAGCTTCCTCCCGGGCAGTGGTACGCGGCGACGGAGACCGCTGGTGACGGCGCTTCGTCTCTCGAGCAGTTGGTGGTCTTTTTGCCACCTCATGGGTTGTTTGAACAATGTTGTCCAACACCCTTGTTTTGTTCGAGGTCGAGAACCAACTTGGGTGGTCTCTTACTTCCCTCGTCGTATCCCATTCGCTTTCTTCCCACTCCCCTGGAAGAGATGTAGGTGGAGTGGGTCTATGCTGGTTGGTTGAGACCCTTTGACTGCCTGACCCTCGCGAGTAGCTGAGCTTTCTACGCACGCGAGGTGGCCTTTGGTCATCCTTGGATGGAGCTTTCGAAGTAGATGGCCTCTTTGTGCCGACGGAGGAGGATGGTCGTGATGGGGACACTGAGTAGTCCTCGTTTGTGGACTCATCCTCATCCTTCGATCGTTTGCTTGCATCGGGCTCACTTTCTTCTGATTCTTTCTTCAGTAAAGAAGCCGCTCGAAGGACTCGAAGTGCTTCCTTTACCTGAGACTTTGTGGGTACGTTTGCACTGCGGTCACTTCGGGACACCTTGGGGGTGTGGGCACTACCGCTCTTCTTTTGGTTTGAGCGTTGTGGTTGCTTGCTCGGATGGTCACCGGAGTCACCGTGTTGAGACATGAGTCAAAGGTGTTCGGAGGTGGAAAATGAACTGAATATGGCACTCGCACCCTCCTTCTAGCGCCAAATTGTTGAGGTGATTTTATGGTCACAACAATGTAAATGTGTTGATGGGCTTGAGAGCTAGTCCAAATTCCACGTGATGTGCTCGTCGATCTGTACAAAGAACAAGCGTGAGCTACCCCCGGAGGTGTCCCGGGGAAAGACTCTCCGACGCTCAAGTCAGTTGGGTGTAAGAGTATGAGAATGTAGAGAGAGAAAGTGAGGGAGAAGTTTGAGGTGTGTTTGGTATTTTTTGGATACCTTTGCATGTGCATGGATGAAGACTATTTATAATACCTTGAGAATATAATAGGAAAACTGCCCTTGGTAGGTTGAACTGGACCTGGCAGGCTGGGCTGGACCTGGTCAGTAACCCTGGACCTGGTAGGCGTTCCTTTGACCTGGTAGGTTTGGACCTGGACCAGGCTGCTGTTCTCAGGACCTGGTAGATGTGATCTTGACCAGGTAGGTGCTTGAGCGTGGATTTAGGTGGTCAGGTCCCCTGTACAGACTTTGGCCTGTACCTGGGCCTGATCCTTTTAGTGGGCTCTCCTTGTGATGGACCTCTTTTGTTCGTTGATAGCTAGATTGTGCCTTAGCTTTGTATGTGGCTGGTCCAATAGCTAATGGGTGCATTTTGCCCATCAGTGGGTATCTTTTTTTTACAACAAATTTTTTAATTCTCCAAATATTTGAAAAAAAGGGAAAAAAGAAAAGAAAAACGTTGAATGCTGTTGGATTACAACATGTGTTAAGCTCTCCAATTGTATGAACTTGCTGTCGGAGTTCACATCAAGTGAAGATGATTTTTTTAAAAAAAATAAACAAAAATCAATGGTTGGGCACTTGGGCCCACTTATAAATTGTTAGAGCATATTGCTTTTTGGAGCTACATTGCTCTCACAAGCTACAAGTCCAAAAATGCTCGAACAAGTAAGCTTGTTGCTCCAACAATGCTCTAATTGCAAGCAGATCCTTCCATAATACCACCAGAATTGCTCTAAATGTCTATGTGCTCCTTTCTATGCAACTAAACTTGTTCCCAAAAAAAAGACCCCTCTCCTCACTCACAATTATGTTTAATTCAACTTATTTTAATACTCCGTATTTTATTATTTATTACTCCCTTTGTCTCCTAAAAAATGCACCAAACACTTTTTGTTTCGTTTTTGAGGTTTGTTTTTGTCTTTTTGTGGTTGAAAAGTGTTTTAAGGGTATAAATATAATTTTATAAGTGACTCATATAACTAAAAGTAACAAAGTAACATTTATTTTAGGACGGATTAAAAAGTAAAGTGGACTATATATTTAGAGACAAATGGAGTACGTTGGACTCAGTTTTGGGATATGGTATGGTCCTTCTTCTGTCTTCTTGTTGAAGAATTGACTCCTAGGCTGGTTCTATGCCCGGGCTTGACCTAGATCTGTCCAGGGGATGGAATCAAGGTTTTCAACCCTTTTTTTCTTGCTCTTGATATTTCTTAACGGCCCGTTTGGTTGATAGTAATGTATTTAAAAGTGTAATTTGTTAAGTAAAAACTTTATAAAAATACAAATAATCATATAAAATGATAAAACCCTTTTGAAATAATAATAGAAAGACGAAAAATGGTTAAAATAAGGTAAAATAATTTTTAAAAATATAATAAAAAATTAGAGTGATTTATCAGATATCCAGTTAAATATCGATATCGTATCATATCGATATCCAACACAGTGTTTGAATCAATGCATCCTAGATTAGCCTCAGTACCCTACATTCTTACAAGTTACAACACTAACACTAAACCCTTGAAAAACCCTCTGTTTATTGTTTACCCCATTTCTCTCACATTCACAATTTCACAGTGACACCATTTCCCATCACAGTAAGTAAAGCTTGCAATGGCGTTCTCTAAACCCTCCTCATTTCTCCACCACCTTAAAGCCCTCCCTCTTCCCTATCACCACCGCATTCTCAACCGCCAATCCCCAATTTGTCTCTCCTTCCGCCTCCTCTCTTTCGCCACACCCGACGACATCGCCGCCGAACGCCGCAAACGCAAGCGTCAGCTCCGTATGCAACCACCCTTATCTCCTACTCGCCACAACAACCAACAACAACAGCAGCAAAGAAAACCCCCAAGTTCAAACCCTAACCCTAATTCCCCCAAAATCCCCGACCACGTCTTCCTCCTCACCGGCAACCGCCTCAATCTTCACAACAAGATTTTGAAGCTTATTCGCGAGAATGACCTCGACGAAGCTGCTCTCTACACGCGTCACTCTGTTTACTCCAATTGTAGGCCCACCATCTTCACTTGCAATGCCGTTTTGACCGCGCTGTTACGCCAATCCAGGTACTCCGATTTCTTGTCGCTTCATAGGTTTATTACTCAGGCTGGAATTGCGTCGAATTTGATTACTTACAACCTCTTGATCACTCTCTATTGTGAGTGCCGGAAGGTTGATACTGCGTTAGAGCATTATAAGAGGTTGATTGAGGATGCCCCTTTTGAGCCGTCGAAGGCGACCTACAGGGTTTTGGTCAAGGGGTTGGTGGATAATAGTAGGGTTGATAAGGGGGTTGAGATTAAGGATGAGATGCTGTCGAGAGGGTTCGAAGTGGACGAGGTTGTTTATGGGTGGTTGATGAATGGTTGGGGTAATGCTAAGGATGGGGATAAGGTTTTGGGGGTTTATGACGAGTTGAGGGAGAAATTAGGAGACCGTGTAGGGGAGGGGATTGTGTATGGACCATTGATGAAAGGGTATTTTTTGAAGGGGATGGAAGACAAGGCAATGGAGCTGTTTGAGGAGGTAATGCGGGTTGGGGAGGATTCGAACAAGGTGAAGATTGATGGTACCGGGTATAATCTGGTTCTGGATGCTTTGTGTAGGAATGGAAAGTTTGAGGAGGCTCTGAGGTTGTTTGAGAGGATGAAGAACTTGCATAATCCACCATGGAGTATGACTGTGAATCTAGGGAGTTATAATGTGATGGTAGAGGGGTATTTCTTGGAAGGGAGGTATAGGGAAGCTGTTGATGTTTTTATGAGTATGGGTGAGAAGAATTGTAGTCCTGATATTATATCGTTTAATAATTTGATTGAGCAATTGTGTAACCATGATTTGCTTCCTGAAGCGGAAGAATTGTGTGGGAGGATGAGTGAAAAGGGGGTTAGTCAGGATGAGGTAACTTATGGTTTGTTGATGGGTGCCTGCTTGAAGCAGAATCGGCATGATGATGCAGCTGGGTATTTTACGAAAATGGTTGATGAAAATTTAAGACCTAATTTGTCTACTTACAACAAGTTGGTTGAAGGCTTGGTTCAAGTAGGAAAGATTGATGAAGCCAAGTCTTTTTTCGACTTGATGGTTGAGAAGCTCAAGTTCAATTATGCTAGTTATGAGTTCATGTTACAGGCTTTGTGTGATGTTGGAAGGGTGGATGATATGCTCAAGATTGTCAGTGATATTTTAGACGAGGGGAGTATTGACCTTAATGAAGACATGCAGAAAATTGTCAAAGATGGATTGAGAAGACAAGCTCGGGAGGAGGAGGAATTGGATAGGTTGATTGAGCAAAAGGAGAAGGACAAGGAAGAAGCTAAGAGAAGGGAAATTGAAGAAGCAGAAAGAGCCAAGGCCAGTGCGAAAGCTGCAGTTGCTTCATTACTTCCTTCTAAGTTGTTTGGAAACAAACAAGACAGCAAAGAGTCTTCAGGGTTGTCTGGAATCACTGATACGGTGTCAAACGATGAAACACAAGCCAGTGGAGAAATTGTACCAGAAAGCAATACAGCGGATGAATCTGGGTTCAAGAGTCTTGACTCTAAACAGGCTACAGCTTGATCTTCGAGTAATCCGCGAATGCGAAAAAGGTCTTTCTTGGCTTCCTTTTTATGACACTGCCATAACAAATTATAGCTTTTTTCTGTAATATGTTGTATAACTCAGATATGTTAGTTTTTTTTTTTTTCTTGATCTAATGATGATTTGATAGTTTTTTCATGTCATTTGGCTAGTTTATGATATTAGGTTTACACCTGATTGCAGATTATTGACTAACACTTTCCTTGTAGTCTCACTCAGGCTGCTTTAAATCAGACTGTTTATATGCATATTTCATGCTGCTGTTCTTGGGTCTTATATTCTGTTAGTTGCTTGTTTATTCACAATTCTTTTATTTTTTATTTTTTTATTTTTTGCTGTGGCATATTTAATTAAATTACTCTGGAAATATTATGATATTGAAATGAAATGAATGATTATGTGGCAAAGTTTTGCAACTAGGAGTTCATTTAGTAATAAAATTTCTCTTTCTCATCCCTGAGCCCCTCTTTTTAGAAAAAAAGAGAACTCTCTGGGGTTCAGACTTTAGGCAAGACATTTGGCTGCTAGGCTCTAAGATCAATTTTGAAATTCCTGCTGTGGTTTCACTTGTTTGTAGTGAGATGTACTAACGGCCAGTTTGGTTGTTGGTAATAAATTGTTGTAATGGTAATGAATTTATAGTGTAATTTTGCTAAGAAGGAACTTTATAATCTCCATGGAAAATAAAATTTCATTCCCAAGCTTCAATTTTCTTCTCATTTTTCATTCCCATCCATTACCATTGGGGAGAGTGGTATTTGATGGGAATGAATATTTGTAAAGAAAATTAGATAAATTGGAGCTAAAGTAGCACCAATTTTCTTCTCATTTTTCATTCCCATCCATTACCATTGGGGAGAGTGGTATTTGATGGGAATGAATATTTGTAAAGAAAATTAGATAAATTGGAGCTAAAGTAGCACCATCATGGGAATGAATTTTGATTTCCATTCCAAATTTAGTTATAAATTCATTCCCATTACCATGATTTATAACCGGCTACCAAACAGGCCGTGAGAACTTTTGATTGATTAGACACCAAATGAACATTTTGAATAAATAAGGATGGGTTCACAATGAGCACAGCATACTAATGTGATTCTTTTCTGTCTACTCGACATAGTGTATGGCAGAGTGATAACGAACAGAATCAACAGATGGAAATTACTAAAAACTACTCCCTTCTTTTTTTTAATGCTTGTTCCACTTTCTTTTTTGAGAAATCTTTAAATAGATGTTTCATTCCTTCCTTTTTAATGATCGCATGGGTCTCTTTTTGTTACTTTTTCAGGGGAACACATGGGTTCTATTAGAAACCAAAACTAAAAAGCTATTTTGCTTGAACATTGTGCCATTTTTGGTTTGGAACAACTAATTAAAAATGGAGGGAGTACATTTTTAAGGCACTTATTCTGTTTTGGCTCTGTTGGGTGGTATACTGGTATGGTGTTTATAAGTTGCAGAGTTTCTTTTAAGTTAAATAAGAACTTGTTGCAGTCAGTTCCATACTTGATGCATTCTTCAATCTTAAAGCATAGGTTAAATTGTCAACTAAATTCTTATTGATTTCAAACCATATTGGGGGGGGGGGGGGGGGTTGCTTAATTGGGTGAATTGCCTCTTGGAATGATGAATGATTTTGGCCGCTATTTGTGTTCAATTGAAGGATTGCCATTAAGGATCTTTATGGAGAATGATGAATGATTTTGGCCGTTATTTGTGTTCAATTGAAGGATTGCCATTAAGGATCTTTATGGATGATTGGGTATCGGTAGCATTCTTTGCAAGTTTCACTATAGTCCAACTTTTAATTCATTTGTAAGTTTGCATGAAGTGAGTATATTGGGCATCAGAAGAGTGTTATCAGTCAATATTATTTTGGAAAGGGTAATCTGGGTTGTTCGCATTATTAGGATCTTAATAGCTTATAGAAGACTCTAGAGTTAGGTAGGAATTCTCTATAAATAAAGATAAGCAGGAAGAGCGTATCATGATGAGGATTTTTTTTTTTGGTGTATTATTCTAGGTTGTACTATATCTTAGTTTATTTAATTTGTGAACCTTATTTATCAATCTATGTTCATCTCCTATACTTAGGATCACCATTAGAATCAGTATTTCCTTGCTTATATCACCATTAATAGCAGAAAACTGAGGAAGAAGAAGGTGATTGTATAACTAGGAGTCTAGGATGCATTGTAGTATTGTACAGTAAATGTTACTGATAATTCCACTTTAAGAGATGGATTCTCTCCCAAGCATGAGCTTTCAAGGCTCACTCTCTCCCACTAAACATTTAGATCTATTTTCTATTTATAGAAAAACTAACTTGCTAACTTATTCCTCAGGTCACTACTAACCAACTTGGTTCTGTCTTTTGGACCGAATTAATCTGAATTGAACTGAATCAAACAAAATCCTAGACTCATTTGGAGCTGTGCTGCTGAGGTTCTAAGTTGAGCTAAACTGATCTGAACTTGTCCGGAATTAAGTCCCAAAGGAAAGGGGCTAGTAGCATTCATAAACTACCCTTCCCAATCTGTTAGTACTGCCACTGCCCTCAAGGTGGACTGTAATCAGCTGCTTTATTTTGGTCTTGACAGTTTAGGGTAGTGTCCTGCTTCAAGAACCAACTGAAATCAAGGGTCTGTTTTCAGTGGAAGCTGTAGCTCCTCATCGGTGAGTGTTGGGTTGAGTGCAAGTGACCCATCTCGGAAAGCAAAGTGCATTAATTTTTTGTGGCAGGAAATCGTGCTTTGGGTGAATGGGGTGGTAAATATAATTGTGTTGAGGTTATATAAGATTGGGGGTTAAGATGAGAATTCATGGAAAATCTTGGCAGCCAACAACAAAGAGGTTATTTCATCTCGATGCTCTCCTGTCCTCTTAGCTTCCTTTAAGCTACACTACATGTCTTAATCACACCCCTATCCCCATCGCCACCCACACAAAACCAAAAAAAAAAAAAAAATCATCCAATAATTGACTACTTTTAATAATGCTCCTTCCTTTAACAGCTGTAAGACTTTACCTTATATGAGCGTTTTGAATGCAGGGAGTTTGCATAAGGTAAAACAAAAGGCTTACTTGACCATAATTTATGTAAAATAATTCTGGATTGTTGCTTGGTTTGTCCATACTGTTCTGTTTGTTTGCAACTTTGCACAATGTGTATAAGCTGGGCAATGTGGTATTTTCGTTTTGAATCTGAGCTGGCTGTTTCCTCTGCTAAAGGGTCTGTGTTTACTAGGAAAGCCTAGGATATATGCAGATATACATGTACTCATGATTATTGGTTAGATCTGAGTAACAAAGATAATCCAATTCGAATTTTTGCTGATATAAGTTTCCAACTTCCGGTAAATCTTGAAAGAATTCTGTGCTGGTCACACTCAGTAACACTTCTCTTGTTGCAGCATACTCAACATCCTCATTTCTAGTACAGTAGTTCTAATTCTTCCTTAGTTTATGTGCCTGAAAATGGGGTGTATTGTTTGTAACAGGTTACCTAAAAAGTGGAAATGGCACGATTCAGCAGCATTGTGAGACTTTAAGGGACAATGTGCTGGTCTCTTGATTGAAGTTGGTTTGTTGTGGTTATTATGAATATATGAAAGATTGAAATTGATCTATAATCAACAACATTAAAATACCATATTCGATGTACTGTATCTGTGATCAATGTTGTTGACAGAGCGTATTTGGAACGCCTGTGATCTACCCCAGAATCTGGACAAGGTATAAATACACCATTTGAGAGGCTTAAGCATTCATGTGTTTGGTGTCAGCGATTTGCCTGTAGCTATATTCCCCATTTAGTCCTAAACATGCCAGAATTTTAACCTGCAAACTGCAATGCCAAATGAAGCAACGGAAAGAGTATCATTCCCTTTCTCTTTGATGAAATAACCTGTGTTTATTTCCAAGTTATTTTCTTTACTGTATTACCTACCATATTTTGAAGTTAAGGACTTGTATCTCTCTCTTTCTATATAAATACTACATCCGTTTTTTTATTTATTTATATTTTTTTTATATAGATATAACAAAGGTGTGGGACATGCAATTTCCTTTATGAAGAGTTTTTTTTTTTAAGAAGTGATTGAAATCGTGTAAGGCACGGTGGCATAGCACGTACCTGCCCGCCACAAAACGTCAGTTGTGTTGTGCATAAGCTTGATATTTTATAACTTGGTGCGAACTTGTCACGACAAAAAACTTTTTTTGGCAGGTTATAAGCATAGCCCGCTGTGGCACAAGGCACATGGGTCGGCTAGGCACGTAACCACCTTTATTATATATTAATATATATATATATATATATTATATGAAATTTTGGCATTGTTTAGTTGTAATGGGAATTAACTTTCCTCACTTAATTCTTAGGAATTGATAGTTTGTGTTTGGTTATCATTAGAGAAATTTTAATTCCTAGGAATTTTGAATGACATAGGATGGACTTGGTTATTAAATTCCTACATTATGTAGGAATTGGAAATTTTCTAGGAATTTAAACTTCCTTCATTTTACACTTTTTTTTCAACCAAACAACATTACATTGATCTATTTCATAGGAATTTTGATTGCCTATGTGAATTTAGTGTAACCAAACAAGCACTTTGTTTAATTTGTTTAAATTTATTGCTTTAAAATATTAACTTTAATAAATTTTGATATAAAGCATATAGTGAAATAAATATGATAAAACGTGAGGAAGTCCATTTTTCTCATCAATTATCATTCTCAGTAATGCCATTCTAATCTCCAAGTGGTAATGAATGTTATTGAAAAAAACATAATGATATATTATTGCAACATAATAATGCATTACCATGCATATATGGATTATAAGGTTGATTACTTTATTTACATGCTAACTTGTAGTATTGATTTCCATTAATGCAATACTTATTGACTACCAATGGGATAGTACTATAGTAGTGATCCATCATCCATTATGTATATTGGAATCCTGATAAGATTTCCTCTTTTTAAAGCGTGGCATTGACATATATGTATGTATGTATGTATGTAGGTGTCATTAGAGATAATTAAATTTGATTGATCACTGATTTGACCTCCTTAATTAATGAGCATTAGTTGCAATGTGATGTAAGATAACTAGAATTTACTCCTATATTAATTATGTTGATTGTGCAATGCAAGTGTTAATATGGTATATGGGTTAGTAACTCATTATCAACCAATAAGATACAGGATTTTCGACTTTATTAAAACAATCAAGCAAAAGTACTTGTACAAAACTACGTACAATTGTACATATTCTTTGTTTCATTTTATTTGTTACGTTTCGACTATATTTTTCTCACAAAAAGATTTCAAACATAATAAACAAAATGAAACGGATTAAGTATTATATTATTCAAGAGATAATCATCCTTTTTTGGATGCTAAGTTTTCATTCTTTATCGCAGCTGATAGTTCAGGGTGTCTCTTCGAGAGGAAGAGTTCTTGATCTTTTGTTTATCTTTCCTTAAAAAAAAAAAAATAAGTGGAGTAATATGTTTTTTTTTCCGCATTATGCTTAATACAGTAGTACCTATTATACATTATTTTTTATTTATTTATAAACCTTGTACTCCCTCCGTTATTTTAAATTTACTCACTTCACTTTTCACACTTGTTGAGGCAAAATTTTGAAGATTAATATCTTTAATTGTGTATTTGTAAAAATTATAAAAACTAAATATTAAAAAACTACATGTTGAAACGAATCCAACGAAACCCCACATGACTATGTTTTATCTTATGTATAAATCACAAACGATGATCAAAGTATACTTATGAATAATGACAAAGCCAAACTGAAAAAACTAAAAAAAATTGGAGGTGGTATAAGAGAAATATATATACACTAAATTAGTATACAACAAATTAAAAATTAGTCCAAACATATTATCAGTTAGCCCTCGATAAAAAAATATTTAACTTTGTAAAGTATGGTACTATAATTGCACTAGTTTTTAATTCGTGGTTGCCACGAACGAAGTATTTTTTTTTTTTTTTTGGTGTATTCACACGGTTCACCCTTTTGGGCTAATCTGGACTCAGAGCGCGTCCTGAGGTTAAGGTTTTAAACTCCTCCCAACATACTTGCAGGGATCGAACCGTGGTTCTCCCTACCAAGTCTAGCCCCTGACACCACTAGATCAAGACAACATTGGTACGAACAAGTAGTTAACACAATATTATATTATTGTTAAGCTAGCACATGGTTGCTGGGAACTTCTGCAGAGTACAGCTAAAATCATTGCTATAATTAAGCTAATAATGACCATAAACAATGCAATTCAATGATAATAATAACACATTAACACAAGCTTATATGCTTTTGATGATTTATTGTAAGATTCTGTACTTTGATTGGTGCCAAATTTCTAGATGAAACACCTTCAATTGAGACCATTTTTACATAAGAAAACTATAGTAGATCACGTTCCCGTTTTTTTTTGGTTCTTTTTCTTTCTTGATTAAAAAACAGTTAGAACTATTAGTTATTTTATAACAGTCCAAATTGGTGTTTAAAAAAAAAAAAAGGTCTCAACTATTTATTTTCTTCTAAAAACAGTCTTGTCAGTCTCATTAGTCTCTATTTGGAATTGTTTTTAGAATACATAACAAAAAGTACAAACTATTTTTATGAAAGAACCTTTAAACTTGAGACTACTTTGAGATAATCAATAGTTTGTTAGAACTGTTTTTAAAAGAATGACAATACTTGAGAATATTTTTATCAGTTTTTTTTCCAATATTTTTTTAAATATAGCTTATACATCCAATTTGAAAAAAAAAAACTTTCATTGGCACCGAACTAAACCAGTCCAAAACATGGTACGACAAACACGAAAAAAGCACAACACAACATGAGCAAGTACGGAACATCGTGCAATTGTGTGGTTCAAACAATGAGTTGGGCCTGGGCCGCACAATTAATCTCAAAGCATGACACGACACAATTTAACCCTATAAACATGATAAAGCACCACAATAACAATACGAAGGCATGTTGGCTAAACACGAATCACAACACGGCATGACCATTATCATCTTTACCATAGGATACTTGAAGGTGAATTGATATTTTTGTTTGTATAACTTATAGTGTAGTGTTGCCTAAAACCTTAGCCTTTTGGATTCTCATTATCCACTCTAGTCTCCTCCCACATTGTGTGGCACAATAGATCGAGAATCCACGCCCCACTTTACAATAATGTTTTCTTTACTTTTCCAAGCAAAATATTTCCTCTCCTGAATAAGTAAGTTAGTGATCCTTGATATTGACCTATGTTGTAAAAGTACTATGAAATACTCCTAGGATGTAAAAACACGTTCAATTAAAAAATAGGGCATATGATACCTTCGGTGTCCGTCGGTACTAAGGGCTCGTTTACATTAGCTTAATAGAGATGAGTTGAACTGAATTGAACTGAACTGAACTGAATAGAAGTGTATTAATTGAACTAAATAGAGATGAACTGAACTGAATAGAGATCAACTGAACTGAACTGAATATAATCTGATGTAAACAAGCCCTAAGTCGGTTTTATTCGGTTACTGATCAAATTTGATATTTTTCTTGGCATGTGTCAACTGATTTAAGTTCGATCTTTATTAGTCAGAGATTATTGTTGGCACCGGGTCAAACTTGGTCGGTCTCAACCGATTTTTTTGTCGGTAATAATCGGTGTGCGAGGCGAAACGGTTGGTCATCTACAATCGGTATACAAGTTAAATTGGGTGGTTACAATTGGTATATCTGTCGTAATCCATCGGTCACAATCAATATAAATATTGTAATTAGTTTCAACAAGTTTTTAACATGTCATAATTGGTCGGTCATTATTGAGAATGATGACGATGACAACGATGATGATGATGGATGGTCATGATGTTAATGATGACGATGGTGATGGATGACGAAGATGAAGATATTAGTTTTTAATTTATTTATTTTCAATGCTTTACTAAATAATAAAAATCTAGAATAACTTTTTCTAATTTAAAATTTGAATAAAAAATAACTAAAGGATTAAGTAAAGATTTGATTTTTATATAGTTTGCGTTTTATATTATTAAAAATTGTTGGGAAGTTGTTCACCCAAAGTCCCACATCGGAAGAATAAAGAGTAGGAGAGCTCTTTATTAGTGTCACCAAGCACCCATTAGTATGAGGCCTTTTGGGAAGGTGCCCAAAAACAAATCCGTGAGGGCTTAGCCCCCAAAGCGGACAATATCGTACTAATAGTTGAGCTGTGGTGTGTACGCCTGCGGCCCTTGGTTTGATCTAATCCTGGTCAAGTGGCTGTTATGGCGGTGTATATGGTGTGGTGCCCCTCATGTATGTGACATTGCGATTGGGTGATCTGGTTCCAAATAGGGGGTTGGAAACATATTCGAATAGAAATAAGGATTATAAGTTACTAATATCAAAATTATTTTGATTAATTTGATCGTTTACACCCTCAAATCGCTTCCTCAAAATGCGTGAAAAAACAAATGTTGAAATCTTTATGTTACGGAGGGGAGTATATTTTTTATTGTAAATATGTAACTTTTTATATAATCATCTAAACTTAATACAAAAAGTTATGCTCAACACTTGCCCCAATGATAAGCCCTTTAAACATCAGACTTGAGGTTTTAGATTCAAATTTCACTTAAAATATTTATGAAGATTCCTTATTGTTCTCCTTTAAAATGTGTATCGACTAAATTGAATCGGTTAATTTGCATTATATCTGATTTAAATCCTATAGTACCATCTACATTTCCATTAAAAAAAAATTATGTACAAATAGTTATGATTTTATGTTATAAGATTAAAAAAAATTAGCAAAAAATTATCCAATTAGATGGTCACACTCGACTACTCGAGTACTCTAAGCCCACAATACTTTTTCATATACAAATTGGTATTTGATTCATTACTTCTTTCCACTATGTTTTATTTTGCTATCATCAATTGAAGAAAAGAGAAACAACCTTACCTCACTCTCACGCAATCATTGGTGCATATCATATCGCCCCCTTTACCAAAAGAGATGATACACACACAATTATTATAAGTAGTCACCACATACAATTACTAATGAAATTTTAGAAAAAGGTAGACAAAGAGGGAGAAAAATAAAACGGATTTTGGAACCCACATAATTAACCAATAGAAAGTCATTATATGTGGGCTTTTATACAACCATTGTATGTGTAGTTTTATCCCTTTACCAACAACCGGTGTTCTCGTTGGCCCAGTGCATGCACTCCAAGTAATTTCTAGGTTAAGAGTTTGACCCTCTTTGTTGTTCAAGTTAAATTGTGTAATTTGAGCAAGGTTTAAAATTGTGTAACCTCTACCAAGGTCTAATACATGCCCCACTAAAACTAATCAATCATTCAAAAAAAAATTGTTTTTTGCACGTTTAATTAACTACATAACATAGAGATATCAGTCTAAATCTAGCTTGTTGACCTGAACCGGTTTTTTAGGCGGACTTCAAACACATTATTTTTTGAAATCTTAGTTAAACTTTAGACCCAATAAAAAAACCCCACAATATTGATCCGGAAAAAGCAAACTTTGAACATAAATTTTGTGACCTGAACTTTAATCTAGACCAATTAGGGTTGAATACAGTGCAATCCAAATCGTAATTCGAAAAATAAATGTCAATATGGTTAAACCACACATTGAACTTGCTTTTAGAGTTATCTCATTGTTTTAGACTTTTAGGAATATAAAAAATGTGGTGAAATCACAATTCGAACTTGCTTGTAAGTTATTGAATAGTTTGACGTCAATTCAAACTTTTTATGAAATTGTTTTAAAAATTAACAAAGTGGAACCACACCGCATCAAACCATGTATTACAACCGGTTTGGTCTACCTCATTTTGTATATAGTATTCCCTCAATTTCAAAATAGTTGTTCCACTTTGACAAAAAGCTCTCACAATCTTGATTAAAGTGGAGTATTTATTTTGAAACAGAGGGAGTACAAAAAAATTATCAAACCACATCAAGGGGCCGTTTACTTGGGTGTAAAACGTTTTCAATGTAAAATGATTTTCCATGAAAAAAATTTACCTTGAAAAACTCATTTTCATAAAAAAATTTCCAATATTGACTTGCACAGAAAATACGTTTTACTCTCAAATTTGAGAGAAAATGTTTCCACTATAATGTAAAATGAGTTTTCACTCCATTTTTTATTTTTTTACCCAAAATAAACGATGTAAAATAAGAAAACTACTTTTTTTTTTAAATACGCTTTAGTAAATGGAGCCTAAATCGAACTGTGTTTATCCTTAGCCCTTAGGTTTGACTTTATTGGCTGAAAATTTCACATCCAGTACGACCCCGCCACCACGAGCCATGATCACCTCAGCACTATGCAGTGCACAAAATTACAAGCACGAAAAATCCGGTGTGGTCCCCTTTTTATAGGTCTGAATCAAGAAAAAAAAAGGAAAAAAATCAGAGAAAAAAACGTAAAAAAAAATCAATAATGGATAAGCAACGAAACACAAATAAACTGTTTCACTAGACTAGAAGTGCAGCCTTTGTTTTCTCTCTAATGTCTCTTTCAAAAATTCCAGAATTTGATAATTGATTCAACCCCATGTGGAATTTCAGATTTTTTTCAACCCAATTCAATTAATAATGCTACAAATGTGTAGTCTTTTTTAAACTTTTTTTTTTTGGGGGGGGGGGGGGGGGGGGAGAGCAATATCTTTTTATTTATTTTTTTAAATGGTTTTGGAAAATTGTTAATTTATCTTGAACTGGAAAAAGAAAAAGAAAAAAAACCCAGATCATATTTTTCATGTGTTGTTACCAAAATTTGGGGATTTTTGCAATTGGGTTTATCAGAAAGTTGGAAACTCTTTATTAACTAAAGAATTATGTTAAGGGTGTGCAATTTGTGGAGAAACTTCCAACTTTTGATTGATCTGGATTTATTATTAGGGTTTTTACTTTATGTTATTGATCATCTGGTCAGCAATCAAGTAGCAATTTCTGGGCATTTGATTTAAGAAGTTAAAATTAGGGTTTTAATAAGTAAATAAATTATGTATGACATCAATTTGATCACAACTGTTATAGGGTTTGGGATGAGTTCTATCTTCATAGTGTTTATATGCACAAGGCTCATCTGTAAGAGGCTTCAAATGACAGGTGAATCCAGGGGTAATGTCGATACCGAACTCGAAATCGATGCTGAGCAGGTATTAATCTATCTTCTTCTTCTTTGTTATGAATGATCTGCTTCTTAATTTGTAGAGCATTGTATATTTGAATATGAGTAAATTATGATGTGAATTTTAACATTTTTTTGTGAAGTTGAACTAATGGAGCTCTTACTTATTGTTTTCTTGAATTGTAATTTGTAATCAACTGATGCCCTGTTCTGGAATTTATTTCGGAAAGATCAGTTCAGCTCAGCTCCGGCTGAATCTATGATTTAGTTTAATTCAGTTAATTTTAGACAAATTCAGTTCAGCTCAGATTAATTCAATCGAAAAGAACAAGCGTTTTCTTGTTTGTTGATCTTCGAACCATATTTGTGTATGTTATATATGAAGTGATCAAGTGAACTTGGGCAGTCCGTCTGAACTTATCTATCTGGAAATTTATGTTTTACAGGTTGGCTTAGCTTTATATATTTGCAGACATGTTAATGCAGCATAGCATTAGTCTCAGATGAAGTTCTAAGACTCTTAGTTAATCTTTGTAGTGGCAATACTTGTCTTCCATCAGCTTCTGTTTGTTATCCTTGGAAGTTGGAACGGGCATGAGGCATGACTACATGAGTGTTTACAACATACTTTTTTTTTATGGGTGAGACGGTCTCACTGTAAGACCAAATTTGACTAGAGAAAAGTTGAGGAAAAGGTTGTAAAAGTTACGGGAAACATACAAGTAAAAATTTTCATGGTGAATTCCTAAAACATTAGGTTGTGTATTATGTGAAACTTCAGGGGTACCCCCATGAAAAAACCGTAAGAAGTTTAATATATAAAAATTACTATATGTCGACTTTTCATGTTAATAACTTTTGTTGATTTTTCCTTAACTTTTATCTGGTAAGAGATTCTCACGAGAGAATTTCTATTGCAACAATCAATCGACTTCTCATAATTGATACTTGGTATTTGATAGTGTATACCAAATCAACTAATGAGTACTCCCTCCGTCCCATTTTACTTGCTACATTCTCTTTTTCACACCTCCCGAGACACAACTTTAAATAAAAATATCTTTAACTATATATAATAAAAAATTATATATTTGAAAAGTGCATGTTGAGATCAATTAAACTAGATCCATCATGACTATGTTTTTTCTTATGTATATTAAATTAAATAAAGTCAAAGTTCACATGTGAACAATGCCCAAAGTCAAACTATTGTTTTTGGTGTTAGCCAGAGCAAAGGGGTGATGGACTTGAACCAGTTGTGGTTGCTGCAATACCTACAATGAAGTTTCACCAGGATGCTTTTAACTCTGCTGAAGATTCACAGTAAGTTTCATCAATAGCTGTTAGAATTTTATGCTTTTACAATTATACTGTATCACTGTAAATTCAGGAATTGCTGCTTGTTTTTTAAAACAGATGTTCAATATGTTTGGGGGATTATCAAGAGAAAGAAGTCCTTAGAATTATGCCCAAATGTGGCCACAGTTTTCATCTTTGCTGCATTGATCCCTGGTTGATGAAGCAATCTACTTGCCCGGTTTGTCGACTGCCCTTGAAACATACCTTCAACCCGAATCTAGGCATGGATGAAAGAATTTGATTGATCTTATTTCTGGTTTAGTATGATTGATTTCTTTCAGAGATTTTATGTCATGAATGAATCATGATGTGATCATTGTTAGAGATGATAGTTTACTGTAAAAACAAATCAATGCTTAGAGATTGACCATGTTAAACATTTGTGTAGATCTCAGTCACTTGATCTGAAGCAATTTTGCTGAGAACTACAATACTGAAGAATCAATCAGAAAATCCATGTGAAATTCGAACACGATGAACTCGGTTTTTGTATATATGATCCGAGAATAAATTCTCGCACAGTGAAATATATGATCCGAAAAAATTGCTCCCGGAAATGCTTGTAGTGTTGTGGTTACTACGAAAAATGGAGTTTAGGACCAATCTTTATAATATCTCGAATCATTGATTACCTCTTAACCATTCTCAAGGATTTTTTTTTCCGATTCAAGCTATATACGTTCCACTGAGGATCAAGTGGGAGCTCAGTAACAGAGCTCGCCACTTGCACATGGGGTTGCAGGGGTCAAACTATCACCCCACATCCCTTACAGGCTGCTGCCAAAGTGATGTGTTATCTTATCAAATCCAAAAAAAAATCATTGCAACTACTTGTAGAGAGTTGTAGCCTTGTTCAGTTGTTTGTAGGACATAGGCTATGTTCTCCACATCACTTTTAAACATTGTTTTGCTTATTGAAAATAACATCTTTAATTTTATAAAAATAAATAATGAAGATCACATACTTGAATACTACTCGTCAATACAACTATAATGATACCTCACTTGATAATTTTTGTCCTTGTAAATTAGTACATAAAGAAGTTCAAAGTTTAGTTAAAATTATAGATCATATTAGATCAGAAGAAATTCAGATCAAATAAAGAGAACATAGCCATACGGCCCATACTATCACTGATACAGTACCCTTCGATGGCGAGTGCAAAAGGTGTATTGTACTCCCTCCGTAATATATTAGCTGCAACAATTTAAAGTTTTTTTTTCTTTACTTTATATCAAATCATTGTAGTTAATATGTTAAGGAGTACGTACTACATTTTCTTAATCACCTCAAATCACATAATAGCCAAGCTTTTACAAAGATGACTTCAATATGATTTAGGTTGCATACAAATTACAAATACAACAGTTTTTTTTTTCTTTCAATATCATCATGAGAATTTCTGAGATAACACCCTAATTTCTGGTAAAATCACAACTATAAAAGTGTAATTGATTATTTGTCATATGCTACTTTGAATCACAAAGTGAACGTACAACTGATGGAGTAATTGAACTATCTTACAAGGAACAAAAATATATCGATACAAAACTAGGGGAAAAAAAACAGCGTTCTTCTTCAGCACTATGAACCTGACATGTAAGTATACCGTGTTTGGGCTCCGAAAATAAGCTCCACTAGTTTTTCTGCAGGATGTTGAAAACTTGTAATGTATTAGAAATTGTTCACATCATATACTGTGTCCTATTTATATTGTATTTAGTGCAAATGTAAGTTGTCCCACATTACTACATAGGAGAACATAAAAAATGAAATTTAAAGTTGAGCACTCTCTTAGTCTCATGCTCTCCCATTGGTTATAGAATGTAACCTTTGGGTTTGTTTGTAAGTGATATTACTCCCAATGTCAGACTTTGAGGCCGCGTTTTCTTCAACTTATGAAGCTTAATTTTATAAGATACGACCTGACCCGACAATTAAACATGATTGACCTTGATTAGAACTAATTAAACCTGGTTGACTTGATACGCACTGATTAGAATTTATTAGACCTTACTTGATTGACCCAATAAGCCCTGGTTTGAACTTATTAGAACTTGGAATTTATTAGACTAGGCTAGACCAGATAAAACCTAACAACTGATAATATACGTTGAAGATAGCACATCCTTACATAGGTTCAATCTCAAAGGTTGTGTTAAATACCAAAATATCTCCCCTTCCTCAAAGTTTACGATTGCTCCACCATAACAGTTGCACAATGTTAGCTTATTAATTTATAAAGTGGTCTACTATTTTTTTTAACAAATTTTAAGTAAATGTAGCCAAATTTTAAGAGATGAAGTGTAAACTATTTGTTGATATGAATAGTTTGATTATAATTAAGTTTGCAAGGGAGAAGAAGGAACAGAAGAGAAATTTCATATTGCACCTGTAAGTAAACCAATAACAGGAACAGGTTCCAACATTTTCTGTGCACTTTCAAGCCTTTGCCTGTAAACACAAAATTAAACAAAAGCAGTTAAAAATGGCATCTATCATCAGCACTGCAAAATTGATTTAAAAAAAAAAAAACACTAAACCTGGTATAAGTGCAAAAGAATGGGTCTCTCATGATATAAAGCGCCCACAACACTTTCCGCCTTCGTAACTGCAATTAAACACATAACAATATTCAAAAATTAAGACACCGCCATACATGAGGAATATAAAGATATTTAAATGAGGATATGGTAGTAGCGTGGTGGTAAACTAGTCCATCTCTCACCCAAGTGGTAGTGGTGAGGGATCAAATCCCACCCCTTACAAGAGGAATTTTCCCTTGTCCCCATTATCAATTACAAATTTAACTCTTTACCAGACATTGAACTGATAGGCTTTCATTACCAAATAAAAAAAATAGATTTGTTAAATAAAAAGGCATAAATGATGACCTCATCCTTTTCTTCTACAGAAAGATTAATCCCTCTACGGGCATTTGTCCCTCCCTTAGATTTCAATGCTTTTGAGGTAGCACCGAGACCAACCAATTCCACGGCTAAAGAAGTGAACCATGGTATCCATGAACGTGTCCCATATTTTCTGATAAACAATACATAAATGAGTGGCCTCAAAATAAACAGTGTCTCCCCCATCAAAAACAATCCCCCATGAAGACCCTTCTCAGACAATATTGAGGAAAGTTTCGGCCTTTCAATCACCATAGCTGCAAAACATATCAATAAAAAGTGATTGCTTGATTTCCAAAATTAAAAGATAGCAAACCAATTTAAAGTTCCAGAAGAATAATTACTTGGAGGGTCTGAAATTGCTCCTGGCTGTTGAGTTTTTCTAAGCCATGCTGGATCATAAACCATCCTAACATTTTGGCCAAACCTACTCAATGCAGAAAGTGCCTTCCCTTCACCATTCCATGGGTTTTGTACATTGTGACTATTGAGGTATTTAGGCCTCTGATCAACAGGTTTTGTCAAGTCTCCATGCTTATTATAGGGAAGAGAAGGATTTTCAATGTTTGGTATTTCACCGCCATGTAAAAGCATCTTGTAGCCACTGTCTCGAAACAATGCTAACCTCAACAAAGCCCTGATGGAAGTTGCATGCAAAATATTAACAGTGTATTATACACCAATAGGAATTAGCGGGTTCATAAGACTTGAGAGGAAGAATGCATGTAAAGCTTACTTAGAGGCTTCTGTAATCAAGATAAAGTCCCACTTTTTGTCATCACCGTACAACTGTTGTGCTACAACTTCAACCAAAGTCTCCACCTCCTTCAATGCAGATATACATAGCGTAAAAGGAAAAGATGATGAAGTGGGCACTTTCCATTGTGCTGATGTTGATGTTGTCCCGATTATATATTCATTGATTGCTGTAATTATGCCCAATATTGAAGTGACTGTATGAAATTCAATAAGTATGAGTATTAATGCCACTTGAGATGATATTATTATAGCAAAACGCAGCACTGGACCTAAAATGGCACCAAAAGCAACATATAAAAGCTAGTGAGAAGAACTAAAGGTTACCAAAAGATTCACAAAACCTGCTTCTGGCCCAATTTCGGAAGCAGAAAAGCGTTCAGGAAGAAGCCATGTCAACCCCTAGACAACAATGTTAAAGAAAGATGTCAAACAACAGATTCAAGCACATTATCCAATGTCAATTGTACTGACTAGATCTGTTGGTATAATGGTACATCTTCAAAGGAAAAATTAGGGTGAGGATATTATCAAAGTGAAGGATAAAGTCATCCCTGTTTCTACTAGTATAATGACTCCACATAACTAAAATAACAGATAATAATAGCAGAAATTATTAACTTAGATACAGAAGCACATTTAAAGCGACACTTTGGCTGGAAAAAAAAAAAAAAAAAGAAAAAAAGAGAGTTTATTTTCTTCACAGGGTAAAGGCACAGTGCAATGCTATTTACAGATATGCAGTCATGACTCTTGACACTAGCTTAAATCCCTGAAAGCAACAAGTGGAGAAGGAAAAAATTATTAAATAAATTAATTGCAAGGGTAATGCTACTATTAAAAACAAACCCAGGGAATTCATTGATATTCAGACGCAATATTTGGAGCCAAGGGAATTCAAAGATCCTAAAAGGATATTACATATGCAGGACACAATTGCAAGCTGCTATCAAATGGCACAACATCTACAAAATCTACCAAATCAAAGTCTGCAGGTAAAAAAAATAGTAAATAACCTTCGGCATTGAGATAGTGGAGGGCGAAACTCAAGCGAAATACAAGTGTAGACTTGAATGATAGGAATTCCGATAATTAAAATACTTTTTCTACTCTCCTACGGAATAAACTTTAGCTAATTGACATTGAGAAGCTATAGTGCTGAAGCAAGTGTTTGAAAACAAGGAAGTGCTCATTCTGAGATTGACTAAACAATTTTGTTTCTATTTGGTCCACTATAATTAATCCCCTAGTTCAGAAATCATCAATTTCTCCACTATCATATACCATAATTATTGTGTGTCTATGATTATGTCACCGATCAAAGTCCAACTATGAATAAGATTATTAAGCAAGGTCCAAAACTGCTCCAGAAGTCATGTTATTTCACACTTCCATAATTCACAAATTAGCATAGCAACCCCCAACATCAAGTGGTAGTGTTTATAGAACACAAGTGATTCACCAAAGAGTCACTAGAAGACCTGAAGTTGCAAACTGGCATACAACAGATATATGTAATTTAATACTTCATCCATTATAAAGTTATTGCGACGTTTCCCTTATTTGGAAGTTTCATATTAATCTCAATCTCACTCTCCTTAAAAATGTGCATAACTTTAATGTTGCAATTAAATAAGGAGGAAGCCGATGCAGCTATAGAGCTCTTATAATCGGGACAAAAAAAATGATCTTTAACCTAAATATTCAACAAGATATACATCCAAAGATCCGCTAAACTCAGAAAATACACTAATGATGAATCTGAGTCCAAAATAAAGGCTCAAAACTAAAGAACATCAAATTATACAGCAGATGACATACTCTATAAAAAATCATAAAAAGTTAACCTGGAAAACTAGCTTAGGCACAAATTAAAACTAATCACACTGAATTATCTCTCTTTTCTGCTAAAATATCCTAAAAATAGCAGAATTTTTTTAACTCCAAACTTCCTAATTGCTTGAATAATAGAAAGAAAATAAAAATTCTAGCTAAATGATTCAAAAAGTTCCAATCTAAGTATGGCAAAAGTTGCAGAATCCAATAATTTGGAACTTGTTAATGGAGTAGGTAGATAACAGTTTAGCAGAAAAATTAGTGCAGCTAAAATAAGATGAAAAGCTAAAAAGGTAAAAATAATCTTACACTAGCAAGAGACTCCAAGGAGTGAACATAGTCCCTGTTTTGGCGAACCCAGTTCTTGTAAGCTTCCATAAGAAAAAAAAAAAACCCTCAAATCGAATGATTAAATTAAATTAGGGAAAAAATATCAAATGGAGATGGAAACCCTAAATTAGAGTCGCTGAACCCCCTTTTCCCACCTCCATTCAATAACCAAACATTCAGCGTACAAATTTGTCTCAACCCAGAAACCTAAGTTGAACAAGAATCAGGTACGGCTGTACGAGTAGTACTGTAGTAAATTACTCCGTAATTCTACTTGGGTGTAGAATTTAAGATCTGCTGTAAATTAGGGAGATTTTTTATTTTATTTTTTGCAATTAATCTGGTTGTTACAAGAGGAAAGAGTTTGTTTCGTGTTAATGTTGAAAACGGGTCGGGTCATTCATGGGTCAAGTAAGTGCATTTGGGTTGGGTCATTATCGGGTTGGGTCCAATTTTGGTTTGGATTGATTCCGGATCTAGCCTATCCAGGTCATTTCATTTTGGCTCGGATCGGCTGCAGGTCAAGTCGATCCATGTTGGAGCACTGAGCAAGGATATGTGGATTGTACATTTATATTAGGTGTGAGAATTTTTGGATAAAAGATCGAACCCAGTCCAAAAACCCAGGCATTAATTTTGTTGAGGATAATTGTTTTTTTTATTAGGATCCGGATCTGAAGAACCAGAAATCCGGTTTTAAATTTAAAAAATTGGATAATCTGAATTTTTTAATTATGATTTTGTATTCGATTAAAAACACCAAATCTGATCACTTACCGAATTTCAAAACTTCTATTCCGTTGTCGGGTTTCGACTCGACGCAGATAATTCTTTGACTAGAAGTAGAGGTGATCATGGGTCGGGCCCAATGTAAAACTAAAGTCCATTAGTCAGGCCGCGCTTAGTTCGGCTCTTAATTTCTTGGCCAAAACAGGAAATTAAAATTTTGTGCGGGTTTTTTCGAACCGGCCTAAAAAGTAACCAAAAAGTCTAGATTTAAGTGTACAAAGCCCACACAAAAATGAAAAAAAAAATCAGGTTGGGCCCAAGTTCAAGCCTAATATGTATGATCAAAGCACACAAAAAATCAGGTCGGACCGGGCTAATTTTGATCAGGTCTAACTAGAAGTTCGTAATTACAAAATTATGCTCACCCCTAGAAAATAAGCAAAGTCCATTCACTTCCATTCGGGTTGGTTCGGGTGTGAATTGGGTCGGGTGCGAAATGGGCTAGGTTGAAGCGGGTTTAAATTAGGTGTATTTGGGTTTGGGTGTTTTTTTCGGGTTGGGTGCAGGATGAGTTTGGGTATTTCTAATACAGGTGTGATTCGGGTTTGGATCAATGTGGGTCGGGTGTGGTGTAGGTAAGGGTGTCTTAATTACGGGTTACGTTCAGGTCATGGGTGTGTGTGGAGCAGGTTGGGTTCAGGTGCCTAGATTTTCGGATCAAAACAGGTCGGATCGCAGGTAAACTTCAGGTCATTTTACAGTTCATGTCAGATTTAACAGCTCTAGATTCAGTTGGGCCCTTTCCTCTTATAAGTTGTTTGTTTGCTTATTTTATTCATTCTCTTTCCTCATTTTTCCTAATCACTTTACCCCATTCCAACACTTTATCAAACCCTACCCTCCTATCTATTGCATTCTCATTCCTCCCCCCATTACTCACACTCTCTCCTCACATTTCTTCACTCACCAATCACCATCTCCCTTTCTCCATCTTCACTCATCATCTCTGACGACCACCCACCCTCACCGACGACCCATCTCCATTCAACCCACCACCGCCATCATTCGACCCTATTTTCCATTCACATTCGACCCATTACTGCCCCCAATCAACGACCCACTATAATTCGACCCACCCCCCCAAAAAATCTACTAAACCTATTAAACCAAGCCCGGGGAAACATCAGTAGCGGTGGCGCTAGAAATGGAGGAAACGACTGGCAAGGAAACGCAGCAGCCATGGCAAGAGATCAAGGAAGTTAAAAAATATAAGGTATTAAAGAACAACAGGGTGGTGGAGTGGGTGATCAAGTTGGGTGGATGTGGACATGTAGGCGGTCCTTTCTCTCTGATTCTCTTTCTGGATTCCATTTCGTTTCCTCTGCCAGAACCAAACGGCCCCTGGGTTTTTTTTGGTTGTCCATTATCATGTCATTATTTATTTCAGAGGAAGTACACATATTATGTAAATGGAGGTACTTATACAAAATATTCTCACATTGGTGAATGTTCATTTGGTCTAATTTTAAAATTTGAGTAGTAATGTTCATTCAAACCGAATTGATGTACATAGCAATATAGCATTTGCACCATTCTATTGGTTCACATGTGTGCATTGTGTACCACTGAATTTGTAGACATCATTCACATGTTTTTGTTTTTTTTTTTTTAATATTGGTATTTACTAAAAGTGGCCCAATTTAATTTAGTTCATACATGCATTTGAGGTAAGGGACTAAGGGAGAATAAAGAAAATAGGCTTTCACCATGGTAAAACTCTAGCAATAGCAGGACTTGTATAATTGTATTTTGGATTTGTCATTTGCTACAACTATATTGGTAATTGCGCAATTTGGTGATATTGATTAAGGGTATGCGTTCTCTTCAACTTATTTTTTCTGATCTGATATGTTCTAATATGATTTTATTAGTCTTTTAGCTTATCTCACATCTGATCTGATCTAATTTGGTCTAATCTGATATGATTTTATTAGTCTTTTAGCTTATCTCACATCTAATCTGATCTGGTCTAATCTGATATAAGTTGAAGAGAACACACCCTAAGAAGCCTTTTTTGTGTAGTTGACTATTTGGTATTTGCTATAATATTTAATCAATATATTGAGATACATCGAAGGAAAAAAAATGTACCGACCAACTGACCTGGTACCAAAAATTTTGGGTCATGAACAAATAAATTCAACCTATTATTGAAAAAGTACCAACTTGAACATGATCGAAATTCAATTTTAAAAGATTGATACTGGCCGACCGATTTGCTAGGTATATTCGCATTTAACAAATGTAGTTGTACAATATACTAATATACTAGTCATATATTACACACATTGAGAATCAGAATGACGATCACGATGACAAAATGCCCCTAAGCTATTCGAGATCCTAACTATTTTCAAACATGGAAAATAATCTACAAAGAAACAATCTATTAGCACACTAACTCTCTCCATTTAAGCATAGGCATGCTCTAATCAAACCTATCTTTTGTAAATTTAAATTAAAAAATTATGATGTCTCTTGCAGGTTTATAATAAATAAATAAATAAATTTTAGTGCAAAAAAGCTTTGCATATCACAGCCTAGTATCAAATCTCCTTCTTATGTTTTGGTTCCTCTTTATTCCGTCCAAAGTCCAAACAATCAAACATATTGGTTTTTCCCCATTTTCCTTTTCCCTTTTTAATTTTCTTTTTATTTCATTAACTGATAATATTTCATTCCAAATACAAATTATCCTTAATTTTGAAATTATATTACTATCATTTAGAAGCTTACACAAGAGCAAATGAATAATGAGCAAATAACATAGATGATAGTTTTACAAAGATATAAGATCTCATAAATCAACCATGGCAATCAAGTGTTACATCAATTGCATGAAAATTCCATGTGTAACCATCCGAATTTAAATACACTAAAAAACGCATCATACACGTTGAGATTAATGCGGATCACAAGAGATTTTTATACTTCCACTACATTAAAAAGAATTGAATCAAGATCTACTTCAAAACTATTGCAGTTTGATAATTATCTTTGCGAAAAGCTGTATGAAGAAGCAACGATGTAAAAGATGGGCGACTGTACTAGCAAGCTGGAACTCGAGGAAGTATGAATTATTTTTAAGACTATTCCAACAGATAGACTATGATAATACAATACAGCAAGCAGTTGATCTCACTCAACTCAGTCCAAAAGAGAATAGCAAGTCACAGGACAGGACAAGACAGTATAGTCCTCTATAACTCAACAAGCCCATAACTGAACTCTACAATCTTACACTAATAATTACTCCGTACTAGACTAGAAGTGAATTACTATTGCATACAAAATCTTAGCGCATGAATGAATGTAAATGTAATCAGCAAATGGCATATATTATAGTAATCTAAAATAAAATAGTAGGATTTCTCTTAAAATAGCAGTAAAACCAGTCTAACCCAAGAGCATACTAACTTAATTGTTTACTACAGTACTCTATATTCAACTATCAAGTCATCGACGAAAACCAGATTTAAGAAAATCAGTTAAAGCTTAGAAGGATACCATTAATATTGATAGATATCATCACAACTCACAAGGCTCTCAACTCAAAAAAAAAAAAAAAAAACAAGAGATTACTTTAAAACCATGAAACTCTAACAAATTTGTTAGATCACAGGAACACACAATTACAGACCTAGAATTAAGGTCATGAAAAGGGAATGACCTTCAGCTACAACTGAAAGCAGGATCATACTTTATAATCTAGATTTCTTCAAACTGTCGCAAAAGAGATAATTGCCAATGATCTAAACTGCTCAGCAAATTTCTTCACCTTCCTGGCTTCTTATAATCCTTCACAAAGATACCACTCATACAAGTTGACTTAAGCTGTAAACATCCCTAAATGTATTTGTATATCAATCCTATGATGGGTTCCTTTATCTTACCCTACTCTAAGTTAATGAAAACTACTAATTTGCATACAGGCATACAACTCCTATGTTATGTTACTCGGACTTTTCATTTCACACCAAGTCATTGTTAAGGGCAAATGAAGTCTAAAGCCTGAAGGAAGCAATAGCTGGACTCCTGGAGGATTCTCTTTATGCACGCATGCAAATTTTAGGTATTTTTTTAAAAACAAATCCTCCCAAAAGTAAAAATACCTTGTTACAAGGGTAAACCAATCTCCTAAAATAAGCAAAATGTAAGAGCTTGTTTGGTTGACACTAAAAAGCATAGGAATTAAAATTTACTAGGAATTGAAGAGTCAGTGTGTTGTTTGGTTGACATAATCATAGGAATTTGGATTTCCTAGGAAATTCTATTTCCTACAAAAGAACAAAATGGTGGAAATAACTTACCAAGGTCACCTTGGTGAGTTGAAATTCCCATAGGAAACAATAATCTTGATTTCCTAGAAAATTGAAGACGGAAATAATTTCCCATGAAATAGAAATTGCTATAGGAAATTATTTCCTATGTGAACCAAACGAGCTCTAAAAGTGACAGATTAGCCCAACTTACAAATAAGAATTCATCCCTCCATACCTAGTCATCTATTATGTAAATACATTACCTTTGTCTTTGGTCATAAATCCTTATGTTATACTTGTCAATTTTCTCATATGTGGGTCAATTCCTCTATCCCACAATCCTACTAAGTGGCACAATCCTTTATCTCACCCACCTAAGTAATCTGTCTATAAAACAGAACGCAGGCTTGTAAACAGTTCCATGTAACAAACTATGGATTTTGTATAAACATCAATCATCAGCATAATAAAAAAATTAGGTCATAATTCAATCTAGACCACCAATTGGTCAATTGCCAGTAGGTCAAGTGTCATACTGCATACACCAAAAGCCTTCAGAAGAAGAGCAAGACCCAAGCATATTTATTCACAATGGTGAAGGCAAAGGACATAAGATGGCAAATGGCAGATATTGGCAAACCATCACCAACACTTCAGAAGGTGGTCCAATAGCCACACATTAACTATCAAATTTTGTACAAAGCAAAATCTTAAGCCTACACTATCAAGTCAATCGATCAGAATAAGACACTCCTATGGGAAAACTTAGTTGCAACTTGCAAGACCTAAAGGAAGCAAAAGGTTGAAAAATTCTCCATAGGCAAGGATGTAAATTTTAGGTTTTCCAAAAAGAATAAACTCCCAAAAGGGGTCAAAAAAAGTACCATGTTCATTAGCAAAATAAACTCTTAAGGTGAGAGCAACTCAAGACTCAAGAGCACTAGAATAGACCAAGGCCCTATTTTTTTGTACTTAATTTATGAAATTTTAGTTCATTCAGCTCCACTCCTAATGAGTCTAGGGGTTTAGCTTAATTCAATTAAGTTCAAATTAATTCAATCAGTGCCCAAGTCATCCATAATACGGAGTATTAAACCAATTATTATGTCTTATGGGTGTTCCCTTATTGTGAACTTGCCTTAATCACAATCCTAGTAATAGGAGTCCTTCCCACCCACCTTAATAGTATGTCTCAAATACAGTGTGCAAGCTTCATAATCGGTTGTGCATAAACACCAATCACAAATCAAAATAAAAAGGTTTCCACAATTCCCTCTAACTCAACAAGAAGACATCAATTGCATACGCTCTCCACAAACGTATAGCGTATCGTATCATCAACAAACACATATGAAACACCAATAACCCTAAAAAGTCATACAATCACATCACTGTATCCATTAATCCACTAATCACAAAACAAGCAACCAATTGACAACAATAACCCAGCAACCCTAAAACACCAACATAAAAAATTCACATCTAATTCATATTAATTAACAACCTGGGATAACTGAGTAGCCCGAAACATACAAAATAAAATCAAATTCATTGTACCATAATATAATTAGGAAAAAAAATTCCAAAAAAGCAAAAATAAGAAGGGTCAATTATTCAGCAAACCCTTATTTCATCCACTACAAGTAACCCATTATATATAGTCTACAACAGAACCCCCAGATATAGAAAAAGATTGATGATGAAAGTAGAAAAGTTACTCAGAGGAGGAAGAGTGCTCTTGGGCCTGAAGGCGTTCGAGGGCTTTCTGATGGGCCCAAGTCTCGAGAGTAAGATCGGGCTTAGCATTAAGACCAACACCAAGGATAACAATAGTGAGGAAGCTAGTGATGTAGCAAGGCAATTCCCAATCTTCCCATTTGCGAGAATGACCAGGAGGTGGTGGAGGACGGTTGAAGAGGTAGCCGTTGGGCCTATCTTGGTGACCTGGGCTGCTCCATCTGTCGGCGGATCCTCCGCCGCGGGTTCGGAGGGATTGGATTAGTCGGCTTCGGAGAGCTCCGGCTGCTGTGGCTATGGGTTTCGGGTTACCCACCATTGTAGCTGCACTTGTGTGAGAGAGAAGAAGAAAACGAAAATTTGTTTAAAGCGAGATCTGTTGGTATTGTTTTTAGCACGGAAAAAAAAAAATTCTAAACTATAATTATTTTTCGGTTTTTTTTTTTGTTTTTTTTTTTTGCAAAATGAAAATTTTAAAAGATTTTTTTTCGCAAATTTTCCGTTTGTTAAAATACACCAAATTGAGAAACCGGCTATTCCCGGTTTATTAGTAGCGCGTAGAGCATTATCCTCGAAACTTATTTTTCTCTATTGAAAATTTTATATTGTTTAGTTTACAAAGTAGTGTAAAAGTGTTTTTCGTAAGATTAAAAATATTTATTACATTGGTAGAAAACTATTTACCTTTCAAGATGAAGAAACACTTATTTTCCTTCAATTATGTTACCTTACCTCCTTACAGCCTTACTTTCCCTTACATTTTCCTTATTTTCCATCATTTTTGTTACATGATACTAAACGATGAAAAACACATTTTGCAATTGTGTTTTCCATTTTAATGTTCTTCATGAAAATCATAAATGCCCATTATTTGCCTTACATTTTACTTAAAGTCATGAATGCCCATTATTTGCCTTGTGTTTTGGCCAAAAACATCACAGAAAATATATAAATCTCACTTTCAAGTTTCAACTTCCAGGAACAGTCAATATAATCCAAATTGAAGGGGAAAAAATATATATACATGGGTAGAAAGGACTTGAAAGTTGAAACAAAATTTGACAACTTTCTACAATCATAGAGTTCAAAATCAAGAAATTACATTAGTTCTCTCGAATGCTTCAATACATTGCTAAAATTGTTTGTGTAACATGCATCAGAACATAAAACAAATCTTCCAAAGAAGCTGCCCTACCCTGTTCCATAAAACAGGGTAGAAAACAGAAAATCATTAACCACCATGTAAGGTAGAAATAAATACAACCACATCTTTCTCTTCTAGTGTTGTGTCAAGCTGACCGCTAAGTTCCCAATCACAGTCATTCACTAGCACAAGAACTCCAGGTCTCCTGCATATATACGTACACAATTTAGTAGTAAAAAAAATCTCTTGTCAGACCGTCAGCTTAAAAATTATAAATTTTTACTATAAATTTATAACTTTGTTTTTGCATAATTAGTTATGCTTTGTATAAAAAGTTGCGGTTTTATGCTAAAAGATTACAATTTAAAAGTTATCTCGTTAGGCTGCCTTTGCTGACAACTTAAAATTGTGATGAAGCTGATGTTCAACTTATCAAATGTAGTAGAAAAGAGAAGATTATCTTGGAGCTTACACAGTATCTCCTTTCATAAACATCTCAGGCCTCTCTTTTATCAAATTTGTTCGGACCCAAGATAGCAATGTCTTCATTGTTATCTGCAAATAATGTATAAAGCTAATGCAAATAAATAATAAATAGATTTGTTATCTTTCATTGTCATTCTTTTATTAAGAATGGAATTTGCAGAAGAGGTGATGATGATAGTAAAAAAAAAAACACTCACATTCTCGTCTTCGTCTGTTGGATCAATGTTGACTTTGTGGACTTTTACAGAGTTGCACAGAAGTTCTAACCCCCCTCTTCACAGAAAGCCCAAATCATCAAGAGAAAGCCAGAGACAATGGAAAAACGAAAAGGCCCTTTATAGGACATCAATGGCAAGGATCTAAGCAAAATAAAATAAATAAAAATGTTCACCATATCTAGGGTAGGCCATATAGTACTTGAGAAAGGGAGACAAAACAACAAACAGGTTGAGTCAAAAGACCCTTCACAACATGGGCTTGTGAGTGTAGGAAAAATATATGAGTATTTCAAGACTAGCTACTAAGGTTATTTTTTGTGGCATAACAAAAGAATAATTTAGGATTAAGGTATGTGATGTCGTGGAAAAATCACTGCCTTGAAAACGAGATTCAGCCCGTTCAAGGTACAAAATGTTATGGCCGATTCGTTCCCCAAAGTTAACCTCACTCCCGCACACACACATGTACTTGAGTGTGAGGGATTGGAGTCACACAAACTTGCTCAAGAGAAAAGGAATATAAGATTGATGATTGGAATTATTCTCTCCTTTATACTAGAGTGACCAAACATTTATTTATAGGGAGACTCAGCCAACAACAAGTATCATCACAATAATAATCCATTATTACAAAATATTGATGTAATTTCAAAAATTAATGGGAATTATTGTCATGTTTAAAGTTCTTACTAGTTGTTAGGAATTTAACTAATCATAACACTCACAATGGAACCCTAAGAGATTACCATAAATATTGTTAAATAAGGCTTTTAAAGCCATTATTCCAACAGTGACAAAAGTATCCGCATCCATAATTTGATATAAATACAGCAAATTGAATCAATTGAATGACAACATTGAAAGCAACTTCAAATGCCCTCATCTCAAATAAATTTCATAATACCCAGAGAGCAACTAGCTTTTGCAGGAGAACTCCATAAATATATGATCAAAACATTAAAATTTTATCAATTTAAGTTTTGGATGAAGATACACTAACCACAGTAAGTTTGTTTTCTTCCATCCTTCCACAAATCACATTTTCCACCTCCAAAAAATGTTATGATCCCATTGCAAGGTATGAGAGTTGAGACCCACATCGGTCATATGGGGGCTGATGTGGGATTTATATAGGACAATAGGCTCTCCTCCTCTTAAGCTGGCTTTTGAGGTGGCTCTCCTATTGTCCTATATAAAAAAAAAACCCTTCCATCAGACCATCACAAACACATATAAATAAAAAATGGCAAAAAGGAAGCATGTTGCATCCACCTCCGCCTACTATAAAACCTCAAACATCTTTCCAACCCACAGAACACCATCATGACCCGACTAAAACAACGCTCCCTCACCCACACAAAATTTCCCTGCCTCCGAACCCTCCAAAAACCACATATCCCTGATTTTAAAAAAGTCTTAATTGTGCTCGATTTGGGTTATTGACTGATTTAGGGTTTACAGAATTAGAACATAGAGGCAAAATAGAATTATGCATCATAATTAGTTAATAATGGCAAAAAAAAACTCTGGAACAATACTGAGGTCTAAGAAAATCACAGATAAATCAATCAACCCAAAACAAAAGAAAAAAAGAAAAAAAAAGAAAAATAGATAGATTACCCAAATTCAAGAGTGAGTTGCATGATGAGGTAATTGCGCAAATTCTTGAAGGAAGATGGATGGAATCAACAAGAAGCAGGATTGCAGAAATATTATGTCCCTTGACCCCTTTTGCTTTTGCAGGGTTTTAGCGTTGGTCTTACACTCTTACTAGTTGCTATGCTGCTTCAGCTTCAAACGACGCGAACCAGTTTTAGTGACCACGTGAACGCGTCGTTTGAGAAACACTTTTTTGGACCTTATACCTATCGAAACGGTGTAAAATAATTGCGGGTTTGGATTGTAATCTTGTAACATGCCAGATGCCAGCGGGTTCAGGTCGGTATTAACGTTTTTATAACTCAAAGTCGTCAGGTTTGGGTCGCTCTAGTGGGTTGAGAATTTTATACTTTTATAACGTCGTTTAACATGTTTTAATGCAATATATGTACTAGCAAAATGTACTTTAAACGTTCTAAAAAGTACTCCCTCCGTTTTTTTTAATTTACTCACTTTCCTTGTTGGGATTTTTTTTTATTAATTTATGATTTTCAAGTGTATTTTCCACACTCTCTCCTTCTCTTAACTAACTTCAATAAAATTACCCTCTTTTCTCTTTTTTTTCCATCCTCTCTCTTACTTTTTATACAACTTTTAATCTTCATTTATTCTTTTTTCTTCAACTCCCAATACTTTCTTGGTTTTAATAAAAACTCAAGTGATTGAACTAAAAAACCCGGAGGGAGTACGAATTATAAGAAATATATTCATTAATAGTCAATTTATGGCAAATAATTGATGTTGTGGTAAAAAAAAAATGTTAAATTCAAGGTTTTAATGGTAGAAAGTATTTTTGCCTAAAATTTCTCATAATATCATAGGTTTAATACATTACTAATAATTGTTTTAGGTTGGTTCAGGTTGAAAGCATGTCGGATTGGATTAAGAGCATATTATATTTAATGGGTTTTAAAATGGGTTCGGGTTGTTTGATTTTTTTTTTTTTGTCAAAACCCACTATTTACGGGTTGAGTTGAAATTTGACAGCTTTATTTGGACATGTGCAAGGTACATGCGACATTCTTAGTAAAACTCTATGATTTTGTATAATTTTTAGAAGTATTGAATAAAATTACATGGAAAATGAGAATGACCAGAAGTGGAAAAAATGATAAGGGAAAAATCAATTTAAGAAAAATGATTGTCACTTGCTTTTAACATAAATGATGGTGTTTCCCTACATGTCACATCTTATATGATTTTAAAGGGTGGATGATATTGTTCTTAATTATTTCGAACTTACTTTTTAAGATACTAAGTATAGACATAGATATATTGGATTAAAACTATTATGATATGTTATAATGATGAAATTAGTAAAAGGAAGATGAAGGGAGAAACTTAAACAGAATAATAAGGGCAATGAACTAATGAATAGAATATGATCGAGTTAGAGATTTGAAGAGAATAGAGAAGATAATAAAGAAATACTTATAACATTGAAAATTGAATTTAGGAGAATAATTGAAGATGATTTGTCATTGAAAGAAAGAAAAATGAGGTTTCATTGTGAGGAGAATGAAGTGATTTTTTAGGAGAGTAATTTGTAAGAAGCCATGTGTCATATGTGTGTTGGGGGAAGAGTTTTAATAAACTAGGTATACATTATCATTTACCTAATATGTGAATTAGATAATCGGGTGCACAATGCGGATTTATATAACATCTTTATTTAACATATTGTAAATGTAAATTTATAAGTAGAAGTGTATGCACAAAGTGTATTATGTATATGCATCATGATATTCTTTGATAATTTACTTGATATTCATTATAATTAGTAACTTACGTTGCGCTCTTTAGTATTTAATAAGCTACTGATAAATTGTCAAATCAGTTTAAATAATTTATCATTTACTTTATACACGTGTTCGTTGATTTTGTTGTTTATGTTCTTGTCTACCTTCTTATTTTGTAGCTCATCAAGTTAATACAATGATTAATTTATGAAGAACTTATTTTATGAAGTATGTGTTTTTTAAAAGTAAAAAAAATCACTCATTAAAAAAAAAATTAATATAGTGACCATTAATGACAACTCATCCATATTTCTAGAGGTGAGAATTGTGTCGATTTGGGTGGAATTTTATATAAACTTGTTTACATGCCATTGCCCCTAACTCGGCTTGTTTAATAAACAGGTATCGTTGTGTACCCGAATAAGTCAAACCTTCCGATCCAACCCAAACCAGTTAATAATGAATCGATTTTGTACCCGAATTAGAGGGTCGTGCCAACTTTTTACCCCCTACATGTTATTCGGCTTTTTTTTTTATCCTTCATGTCTTGTTAAAAAAAAACCCTAACAAATGTCCTTTAAACTAGTTTTCATTTTCTCCTTTCTCTTTCACACAGGTGCACCTATACAACGGTGGATAACTCGAAAGTCGAAACCCATAGCCACATCAATCGGACTCCAAAGCCAACTAATCCAAACCGAACCTGTGGCGGAGGATCCAATTCACAAATTCCACACATTTCAATTGAAAAAATCTCAATATGAAATCATTTATGGGTTAGGTTGTGTACCTTTAAACATTTTGCTAAATTTTTGAATTAGCTCTCTAATGTATATATCTACAAAGACTTAAATAAATTCTCAATTAAACACCTACTTGATTCCTCCAAAAGCACAAATTAACAGGACTAAACAGAAGCCTAAGTCCCTAACTTCTGCTTACCTTTGGGATGCTGGGGGGTTTAGACCTTAGCTTTTATTCCTTCCATTTGAACAACTCAAGAACTAAAATGGAGGAATATGTGAATCAAAAAATAATAAAGAAGGATGAAAGCTTACCTAGCTGCATCCATGGGGTGAGAGAGGGAGGGAGTTGAGTTAGCTTTGTTTGATTCAACTGAAATTTGCTTATCAGATCAGATCTGAATTTATTTTTTTTGATCTGATTTTAACTTATTGTCTAATTTAACCAAACTTTGACAGCGTATATATGTTAATCCATAAGGAAAAAATATATCGATTGAGATCTTATTTTATTTGTATTAATGAATAGTTTTTTAATAGAAAAAAATGGAAATGAATAATCACACCTTTGTGGTGTCTGCTCAAAATAATCTCATCTTCCATGTATTTCAAAATAATCCCACATTTATATCATATCTTCTTAAAATGGACCATTAGACCTAAAACTTGCTTAACATGTTTTTATTTTGGTGTACCCACCCGGTTCACCCTTTTGGGCAAATTTGGATTCGGAGCGTGTCCCGGGTTAATGTTTTAAACTCCTCCCAACGTGCTTGTGGGGGATCAAACCGTGGTTCTCCCTACCAAGTCTAGCCCCTAGCACCAGTAGACCAAGACAACGTTGGTGCTTAACATGTTACCTTAACTATTTTATTTTCTTTTTTTCTTTTCCCCCCTTTAATAATCCTAATAAATTAGCTTGAATGTACAACGAAATTGGAGGAAGAGAAATTTTGGGGAGTTTAATCTCAAAACTAAGAAAATTGTATGTGAGTTGTTATGAGATACAATTATGATGAAATTGATAACTCTTGAACTCGTTTTCTTGTTGAATGGGGTTTATTGGGTCTGGGTATTAAAAGAGAGAATTTCATTGCCAACTCCTTATGTAATGAATGCATTTAACTTCAATTTATCTTGCCAAACCTTATTATTATTATTATTATTATTATTATTATTATTATTATTATTATAAAAGAAAAGCATAAACCACTCAGAATTTAACTTGTCAAACTGGTCACACATTGTTAACAACATGTAATGGTCCATTTTGAAAAGTTAGGGTATAAATGTGGGATTATTTTGGAATAAATGAAAGGTTGGATTATTTTGAGCAGACACCTCAAAAGTGGAATTGTTTATTTCCATTTTTTCCTTTTTAATATGTAATTTAATGGCCTTGTTTGGGAGTTGGCTGATAGCTGTTAAAGGTTAGCTGATTGAGTTAGCTGTTTTTACTAGCTGATTTGACTAACTGATTACATTAGCTGTTTGTATAAAAGTGTTTGGTAAATAGTGGATAGCTGTTAGATGCTTAAGAGTAAAAAGAACAAATAAGCTATAAGCTCTTCCAAAAAGCTCCTCATATGAGCTTTTTGAAAAAGAGTTTTTTCACCCCAAAACTCTCTTCCAAACCTCTAACTACCAAACACCCAAAAATAGTTTTTTGAGTTGGTCAAACCTCTCTTTTTGCCTCGAACCGCTAACTCCCAAACACCCCCAATATTTTTTGTCACAAAATTAAAGATCTATAAAATCTAAAAACATCAACTTAAATTATCATAAAAATGCAGTTTGTCTTATTCTCTCTCAGATTATTTTTAAAATAATAAAAAACAATTTGTCTTATTTTTAAAAAAGTTATTTAACTTTAAAAAATAGTGTTTTTTAAATTAAAAAAAAGTGTTTTTTTTATATTAAAAAGTTGTTTTTTGATTAAAAAACAGTTTTTTAATTAAAAAAAAAAATCAATTTTTTAAATTAAAAAACTGCAGTTTTTTTTAATCAAAAAATAAAACATTTTTTCTTTTATTAAAAAAACAGTTTTTTAAGAAAAAGTTGTATAAGAAACCCAAAAAAAAAAGATCTGGATAACTGGTTTCCGAATTTTTGGGTTTCCGGTTCCAGGTACAAAAAAAACCCGATTTTCGGGTACCCGAAAATCCAAATACCCGAATTTGCCCACCCCTAATATCGGCAACCAAGCCATATTTCCTTTTTTTTTTTTAAAGAGACCCACATCTATAATATATATATATATATTATATATTATATTATATATATTTATATACATTATATTATATATATATATATATATTATATATATTTATTATTATATTATTATATATATAAAAGCCACACTTTCCTTGATTTTTTGACATGTGATTTTTATAGTGTGTTGGTCACTCTCCCTTTGCCGCGTCAGATTTGCCACCCCTCACCCCCGAGGAGTGATTTCAGCACACTCTTTTTTATTTATGCTCCCTCACCCCCGAGGAGTGCGGAAATCATGCTCCCTCACCCCATCTAATTCATTCAGAGTACTCCTCTTCCCACTCTCTTCTCTTCTTCCCATATTTCTCCATCTGGGATTTCATTGAGCTCTACTCCACTCTCCCCTCTCTCCTCCATCAACACTGCTTCACTCTCTTCCCATGTACGCCATCAACGCGTCGTGGTCTTTGATTTTCCTTTTCTGCGATTTTGTGAATTTCGAGGTAAGATTTTGCTTGTTTGAATTTTCTCGATCTTTTAGGGTTTTTTTTTTTTTTTTTCAAATTCTTGCTTCTCTTTCACTTCTCGATTTCTTTAGGGTTGTTTTGGCCATTTTTGTTTGATTTTTCGTGACCTCTTAGGGTTTTCCTGCCACTGTCGCTTCTCTTTCGATTCTCGATCTTTTAGGGTTTTTTGGCCATTTTTGCTTCACTTTCATTTCTCGATCTTTTAGTGTGATTTTGGGTTTTTCTTCCACATATAGATTGTTCATGATTTCTGTGGCGTTTTCAAAGAGATCGAAAGCTTCGAACTAGGGTTAGGGAATTCTGAGGTTGTAGTCAAAGAAAAAAATCGCGAATCTCTGAATTTTCAGGTAAGGTTTTGCTGCTTTGAATGTTTTTGACTTTTTTGGATTTTTTTTCCGGCCATTTTTACTTATCTTTAGCTTGTCAATTTTTAGGGGCTTTTTTCCATAATTGATTCTCTTTAATTTCTTGTTTTTTTAGGGTTTATTTGGCCATTGTTGATTCCGTTTGTGTTTGCGTTGATGGCGTTTTCAAAGAGATCGAAAGGTTCGAACTGGGGTTAGGGAATTTTGAGGTGGTAGGATTTTCAAAGAAAAAAATTGCGAATCTTTGAATTTTCAGGTAAGGTTTTGCTGCTTTGAATGTTTTCGATTTTTTTTGGATTTTTTCCGGCCATTTTTACTTATCTTTAACTTCTCAATTTTTAGGGGCTTTTTTCCCATAATTGATTCTCTTTAATTTCTTGTTTTTTTAGGGTTTATTTGGCCATTGTTGATTCTGTTTGTGTTTGCGTTGATGGTAGTTAAATATATTAGAACTTTTTTCTTCCACATATAGATTGTTCATGATTTCTGTGGCGTTTTCAAAGACATCGAAAGCTTCGAACTAGGGTTAGGGATTCTGAGGTGGTAGGATTTTCAAAAAAAAATAAAATTGCGAATCTCTGAATTTTCAGGTAAGGTTTTGCTGCTTTGAATGTTTTCGATTTTTTTTGGATTTTTTTTCGACCTTTTTTACTTATCTTTAACTTCTCAATTTTTAGGGGCTTTTTTCCATAATTGATTCTCTTTAATTTCTTGTTTTATTAGGGTTTATTTGGCTATTGTTGGTTCTGTTTGTGTTTGCGTTGATGGCAGTTAAATCTATTAGAACTTTGTTTTCTTTAATCTTTAAATACCCAAAAAAATGTTGTTTGAATTTGTATTGGCAGGGAAGAAATGGGAAAGATGAGGCAAAAGAAGAAGATCAGATTATGTTTCAGGTTAATTTCTTGAAATTTGTTGGTGTAGGATTACTCCATTTCTTCCATTGCTCATTCTTGATCAAATGACTTCTCTTAAAACTTTTCATCAATTGACTGAGAATAATGACTTATTTAAGGGAAAGTACCTGTCCTTTAAGTTTTATTTAGATCATCATTGAATTAGAATATGCATGTATATCAACAAATAATTTTCTTATCTCAACTGTTTACTTATTTTGGTCTTTGCCCATCAACTCTGAGCAGCTTAATCTAATTTTTATTTATTCTTAATTGACCTAATTGATTAAACAAGAATTTGCATGTGCTATAGAAAGATAGAATGTTTGGTGAGAAGAATTGTATTACACATCTTCTATATAAAATAAAATTGCTTTTAATGGTAACTCTAGCAATTTTATGTATACAAGATCAAACTAGCAGACACATGAAAATATTAACCATTTCAAATATGAACTACATAGGAATTGAAGTCAATGCTTCTCATGCTGTGTAGACAAATTCTGGTCGGTAAATTGTGATTGAATTTAATCTTAACGCTTTTCATGCTGTGATTGGTATGCTGGACAGATTCTGGTTGAAGTTCAAAAAGCATATATGCCTTTGGGAAGACGAAGACCTTGAAATATACATGAAACCTGATCCAAATAATGGGACCATCACTATTAGGTATGCATTTTTTCTTTTTAGTTGTTGCAAAACTTGCAAATGCATAATGTATTATAATGGTATGATTGAAATTTAGTTTGTAATCTTTAATAAACCTTCACGGATAATGGTATTGGAATGTAAAAAGAGGATCTTATTGATTGCTTCGGAACTATTTCTAAGAATGGCACCTCAAAGTAATTAAAGGCATTGAAGGTACTTGAAAGCTTGTGATATTAATGAAAATTATACTCATTCTGTCCCCAAATATTTGCCCCATTTTTTATTTTGTGTTTGATTGTTGAACTCTATTGTTGTATTTCCTTTTAATGTATTTTTTTCGTCATATCTTTTTTTAACATGATGGGGGCACACTCCATTCTTGTATAATTTTCGATCTGTTTTTTATCTCCTCGATTTTACAACATCTAAATAACGATTACAATCAGCTTATGAAAAATCTATTAATGAAAATTTGGTTTAATTAATCTAAAGAATGATCGATTGTGTGTTTCTTATAAAAAGGAGAAAAATATATGAAAAAGCCTAATGCTAGAGTTCAACATGACATATTTAAGTTTATTCTTTCGATTACTATTTGATTTGATATGGAATTTTGATATTGACTTGGCATATATATATATTTAGGTTGGTCTATTCTATACTCCACGGTAGTTATCTTTTGTTAGTCCTCTAAGCTATAGGATGAAGAATTGTTCTAACACCTTATTTCTTCCCCTCTTTAAATGGTACCAGGCTTTTATTTCTTTGTTATTTGACTGATAATTGCAATAGTATAATCATTCTTAGATGAGTATTTATCAAATTTATTCTGGTGCGAGCATTTATCAAATTGGAAACTGCATTTTAGTGTCAATTCTGTCTCATGGTCTGCCGTTAGAGCGTGGTTACAGCTTCTCATTCAATGTTCTTGATTTGGGACAAAATTTGCTGACGGGCTCTCTCTCCCCTTCCATTTGGAATCTCTGTGATTGTTTATAGATATTTCAACAGTTAAGTAACTTATGTCACTTATGTTACAATATTATGTTCTGAAATAGGCCAAAAGGATAGTATTGTTCACAACTTCACAAGTGTTTCCCCTGGCTTGATTAGATGGGATTAAGATGTATAGCCATTTACGGCTGTATTGCACATATTCAGTAATCCTCAAATCTAGAAAAAGAAAGGGCCAAACAAACGCTATGTAAATACTACATTAATTGGAGATAAGAAGGGTAGAATTAAGAATGCTATATATACGAGATTACGAGTATTATGTTTGCATTTTTAAGGATAACTCAAGGGGAAAAAAATGGAAGTACATGCCTGATATACTTAGAGGGATCAGGGAGTACCTAAATAACATACTATAAATAGTGACTGGTGAGTTGATGAGAAATTAAAGAGCTTAATATGATGTGACATTAAGCTGCATTGTTTTTTAAGTGCTCATTACAATTATGAAAGCAAAATGATTTCTAGATTTGCTCTTGTGACGAAGTAGCCATGAGGCTACCGGAAGTTTTGACTTGCTTATTAAGTTCCTTCCTATTATATTCTCTGTTTTTTCCAATATGCTGGACATTTTCTTAGTGATTCTTTTGGGAAATTTCTTTTGTAATGAATTTTGTTAGTTGATTTTCTTCTCTTATTTGATTCCATGGAGCAGCTTGTTTTTTGATATTAATTGGAAAATTGATTTTTTTTAGCCTAGATTTCACTATACCAACCAAACGGCTCTCGAGAAAAAAAAATTTTCGACAAAATAGTTAAGGTAAATGATTTGTTGGTGCATGTGTTGTTGTATTCAGTTCATGATTTTTAGGGTTCTAATTTTTGGATATGCAATGAATTTGAAGGTTCCTGGTTAGCTTTCTCTATTTTCAATGATTTGTTGGTGAAGTTTGTTTTAATTTCCATTGAATTTTCCTGGTTGTTTGTAAGTTTTTTTCCATTGAATTTTGGTATGGGTTGTTTCAACGTTTCAGTACAAATTTGGTTTTGTGACCTTTTCATGGTGATGATGCAGGAAGAGGGGGCTGGAATTTTATTTTTTTTGCAAGCTTTATAGAATGTATAATGAGGCAAGGAGAGTAATTGGGAGTTTTTGAGAACCGTTTGCCGCTCTCAATGAAGGATTCACCCTTCTTTTTTAGCCTATGATTTCACTATACCAACCAAACAGCTCTCAAGAGAGAAAAAAATTCTCGAAAAAATAGTTAAGGTAAATATATAGGCTAATAAGCAACCACAATGAACGTTGTTGTATTCAGTTGAAGATTTGTGGTACTTTAAAAGTCATTAAAGAAACCCCAAATGATGAGCTTGACGGGGAACTTCTTAAATGGCTTATTTAGTTTTATATCTCCTGAATCCCATACAACTTTTATTTAACCTTCAACTAAAGTTTTAAAGAAGGTAAGTAATTTACTCTATGATGACATAGTTCTGAGAATAATTAATCTAATCCTTTTTTCACTTTCACTTATAGCTTCAACTTTCACTCCTTGTTATTATTAGCTTGCATCGATATCCATCTCCACAAGGATTTTTAGGGATTAGATTGTTGGAGTCAGTTGATGGAGACGATTTTCAGGTACTTCATCCCTTTTTTCCACTCTATTTATGTTTAGTTGATGGGTTTAACTCTTTTATACTTGTTTTTGCATAGTTTAGTTTGTATTTAGGGATAATATTGTTGTTGGTTCAATTTTTAGGTACTCAATAACTGGTGTGGACGCAGTTGCAAAGTTGTGTTGCACGACTCTATGACAGACGGAAGTATTAAGACAGAGTCTGGCAAATTATTTGCTGCAGCAACAGAACGAACCCAATGTTGGAATGGAATTCAACAAGATATCACAGCTAGAGTTAAGAGAAAGCTGGCTTACGAGGTTACTGCTGTTGTTGGGATATATGGTAATAAAGTTACCAATGCTGGTGTCCGAGGTAAGCTATGGGTTCAATCATCTGATAAGTGTGAGCAGTACATTGGCATCTCAAAGTAAGTTTCTTTTACTTGTACATTTTCTTTCTTTTACAACTGTTGATTAGTACTGTCTGGATATGTAGATGTTCAGCTCCTATTGCAATTTCTACATTTGCTAACTCTTACACAATCCTTGAGCTTGCAATCTCTACATTTGCTAAATGTAATTATCAACCTTTTCTAACTTTTTTAAATTTTTATTCACACATATTGAAAAGAGTCAAGATGTAAATATAAATGCATAACAAACTAACAAAGTGAGAATTCCCTCACTTGGTAAGTATCATTTATTTAGATCCATGAATGTGTTGTTCTCTAATGTTTAATATTTTTTTTGTAGATATATGACTTCAACATATAATTAGACATCAATTGATATACATACTACAATTGAAACAAACTACTGATATATTCATGGAGAAGGGAGCAAATCTTGATGGACATGGCATGAAACTCTTTTGACCATTTTATATGATGATGTTGTAGGTAGAGGAAGGAAGAAATAATTACTGAGCAATTTACTCAATCTGGCCCCAATGTAATTGTTGTGAGTCTTATTATGATTAAAGCCTAATATTTAGGAGTTACTCTTCTTTTGTTCTAATGTATGCTGCGAGAATTCTCCATATTTAGCAATAAATTATTTCGGATGGCATGCGTACTTTTTTTTCCTCGGGCAATATGATCAAATTGGTAAATATAGACTCTTCTTGACAAATTGTTAAAAAAAAGTTAGCTTTAGTAAAAAAAAAATTGGTGAAAAGGGTTAGCTTGGGTAACAAATTGGTAAAAAGGTTAGCTTCGGATGACAACATAGTAGAAATAATTAGTTTTGGATAACACACTACCTGTGATGCCTAATGTGCCTTTGCACAAATGAACACACCATTTTGTTCTTAACTCCTTATTATGGTCTCCAATGTATTTCCTATGTTGCTTGGCTAGCTATATGTATGTGCAACTAAAACATCTTTTGGACATCGTTTTCTATTTTGAACTTCTCTTTAGGATACTTAGTACCAAGCTATTGTGGAAGTTTCCTTTGTTGGAGCCACAGAAACAGGCTATCTCTTTTAAGACTATTTGATGCACGTCATCATATATGCACTCTCTATGTTTACTCACTTCTTACGCTCAAGTTTTGACTATATAGAAATAGATAATGTAGAAAAATGGATAACCTATAGGTATAGTATAGAATCCAACGATTGATTCAAAATCCAAAATAATTGAGGCAACTTAGAACAATGCTCTAGACAAAACATGTGCCATAGAAAAAAATGACCCATTTAACCTTTAGTTGTGAGATGAAGTAAGTAATCAAATAGCAATAAAATATGTTTCCTACAGTGCTGATCCAAGGAATCCATTATATTATTGTAAAATACTATAATGTAAACAGGAGAATCATTATATATGGTGGCAATTAATTTCATTAGATATATAGATTTTATTTCTTAAATTTGTGGGATACATTAGATCCATTTGTCAACTTGTCATCATAGATTTAATAACTGTTTAGAGCAACGTAATACAATAAGAGGGGAAGAAGGGGAAGGATAAAACAATACATAAAAGCAATTTTTACAAGCGTTCAATAAATTACATATATGTCTAATTATGCATGGTGTATTACATTTGTATCAAAGACCAAAAAAAAAAAATAAAAGAACCCAATCAACTTAGTCAACTACCACCATACAAAGCATATCTCATACTTCATAATCTACCAAAAATTGATGTAAACTTTTGCCTTCATTAACTTCACAACAGCATGCATACATTTACATCCTTGGTTCATTAGCGCAATACTTCCGATATACATTGTTACCCGCTACTGTATGTTGTCAAAACATATAAAAATATATTAAATATATGGCTCTATTACCAATTGACTGTTATACAAAATTTGTAACGTTTACTATTAGAATTAATATCAGTTTCTTTATACACCCACCTGCATAAGAAAAATCTCGACGCTAACACAATACATGCCCGCAGCACTTTACAGCGTTCAAAATCTTAGCGTTGGCGTTGCGCGCCGTGGACAACTAGTATTCCTAAAGGTGGGAATTGTGTCGAGTTGGGTCTGGTTCGTCTAATCTTGTTTACATGCCATTAGCCCTAACTCGACCCGTTTACTAAATGGGTATTGTCGTGTCGACATACTTATCTAAACGAGTCCGGCCAACTGCTTTATCTAAACCCGTTAATAATGGTTCGATTTCAACCTGAGTTGATGGGTCGTGTATGTTTTTGTATTTTAGGTTGGCAATTAGAAGTAATATTGCCGTGTCAACCCGTTTACTTAAACAAGTTGAAACCCCGCTTCAACCCTAACCTATGGTTGTGTCGTGTTAACCCGTGTACTTAAATAAGTCAAACCCTTCGACCTAAATCGGTTAATAACATGTCGATTTCATGTTGGATTAACGGGTCGCGCCAAAATTTTCACACCCATGCATGTTATTCTTGTCTGAGTTTTATTTTTTTGCAAAAATTTCACAGAATAAATCAATTTTTAACCGATCTTCCACAATTAAATTATCTTCTGAAAATCCAAAAATAAGTTAACCCAAAAGTCATCCAATCATCTAGATTAAGTTGGCTTATTTTTGAATTTTCAATTGCAAAATATGGGCCAAAGACAGGCTTAATTGGGCAATTTTCCTTTTCTTTTCCTTTTTTTTGGGTTTTTCTAATCTAAGCCTATGGGCCAAAAACCCTAGAATTGTAGAGGGGAAATTACCCTCCCACGAAATGCAACACCTTTAACGAATCTATTAATGTTGAAATAACGGAGTGAACACTGTTAACTAAAAAACCTAAGTTTGAGGGGCATAGCTTAGAAGTTTAAAAAAGCATGAGTACAACAAAGCAGAAAAACTTAGGGCTATTATGTAATATGTATTAGTGGATGACCATTATACCCCTATGTATACTCTAGGAACATTCTGGAATTAGGGTTTGTTGTAAATACTATATATACCCCATTACTGAATGAAATGAGATACACTCTTCCTCAATTTCACAACACGTTATCAGCACGAGCTCTAGGGTTTTGTGAAAAAAAAAGTAACCGTCACTCCTTTTCACTCGATTACAATTGCTCCTCACATTAGCGCAAATTATTATATGGTCCCAGGACCACGTAGCTCTACGTGGTCCCTTGCCAAAACGACGTAGTTTTGAAGTTAAAAAAAATCTGTTTTAGGTTTTTACGTAAAAACAGTTTCTAAATTCATGGAAAAATCAGTTTTTTTTGTAAAATATCTTATTATAGAATTCCTTCTTTTAAGGAATTAAAAGCAGTTTCTTAATTCATAAAAAAAATCAGTTTTTTTTATACGTAAAAATTAATTTAGATTTATGTTACATTCATTAGTTCTTTATTTAAATATATGAATATTGTATTGGTAGGAAATAAATATTGTGTATTAGTTGTTCAACATATTATGATTTTGCATGGGATGAAGATTTTGGTTTCATTGTTATTAAAAAATGATTGTTATGCTTTTGAATATGAAGATTTTCTTATGTTTTTATGAAGTTTGTTTTGTACTTTGTGAATGGTGTTAATTTTGCGTATAATATGTTACATTCATTAGTTCTTTATTTAGATTTATGAATATTGTTTAAAAAAAATGAATATTGTATTGGTAGGAAATGAATATTGTGTATTCTTTGTTCAACATATTATAATTTTGCATGGGATGAAGATTTTGTTGCAAAATGAATATTCAGTTATCGCAAAAGTGAATGTAAATTCAGTTTCTTTGTGGTAAAATGAATATCTAGTATAACAAACTGAATATTCAGTATTAGAAAATGAATATTAAGTTTAGTTGGAGCAAAGTTGATTGTTGGTTCAGGTTCTTTGTGATAAAATGAATCAACATTAAAAAAATGAATATTTAGTATTAAAAAATGAATATTCGATATACTTCCTCCGTTCCAAAATAAATGCAACAATTTTTATTTCAGGAAGTTTCAAAATAAATGCAACAATTTTAATGTTTCCATTTTTGTAAGTATTTTATTTCTATCTCTCACATCCACTTTCTCTCTCTATCCCTTTTTACTCTCACAACAAAAAAATGTCTAGGAGTCCGTGCATCCTAATTTGTTGCGTTTTTTTTGGAACAGAGGAAGTACAATAATGTAAGCTTGGATTTTTTGCGGTAAAATGAATATTCAGTATTAAAAAATGTGAATATTTAGTATAAAAAAATGAATATTTAGTATTAAAAAATGAATATTCATTTTAGTTGTTAAAACTGACTCGCTGACGCGCGAAATCACAATTGTTCTATGTACTCCGGGAGCATTTTACATTATAGTTTTAAAAATTAGTTTAAAAAAATTGTGGTTAAAAAAATTAATATTATAGTGTACAAAAATAAAGATTAAAAATTAAAAAAAAATAAAGATTGTTCAGTAAAAAATGATGATTTCATTTGTGGTCGTGGGAGCACCATATAACAATTGTCACATTAGTAAAAGAAAGATAAGCAAAATTTTATTAAAAAAAAAATAAACATCGTCTTCATCGTCATCACAATTTTTTTTTTTTTCCTCAAATCTTCATCTCTGTTGTTTCCTCCGTAATTCATTTTCACAACTGAGCTTTTGAGCTCTCTAAAATCTCCATCACCATTTTCAAGTTCATCTCTCTAAAATCTCTGTTTTCTTTCTCTGATTCCTCCATTAAAACTGAGCTTTTGAGCGCGGCCCTCTCACCTGAGCCACCGGAACACCACCACACCAGAGATCTCACGAAAGCACCCATTAGCGCCGCCACCGACTTCGCGTTGCCTGATTTTCGTTTTTGTGGAGAAACAAGCGCAGATCTGTAAGTTCTCCCCAATTTTCGTTTAGTTATTTTATTTTATTTCTATTTATCGTTCGAATTTGGTTCGATTTTTGTTCCCATTTTATTCGAAATTCGTTCGATTATTATTATTTTTTTTTGTTCCAAAATTTGTTCGAATTCCTAATCTGGTTAGTTGTTGTTCAATCTTTTCTTCGTTTTTATTTTTGTATGCTTTTTCGTTCCAGATCTGATTTTATTTTCACTCGAATTTTGCCTTGAATTTCGGTTTGATTTGTAATCGAACTTTGGTTTTATCTTCGTTCGAGTTTTGTTCTGATTTTCACTCGAATTTTGGGTCTGATTTTCGTTCATTTTTTCAGTAGAATTTATGTTCAAGTTTAAGAATTCAGTTCAAATTTTTTGTTGAAGCTTATTCCTGTCCAAATTTTATTCCAATTTCATTTGGGCATTTTTCGTTTGATTTAGGTTAATTTCTTGTTTTGGCCCTATTTTCGTTCGATTTTTACATGGATTTTTCAATGATGTAGCAAAGAAAATTTGTCTAATATTTTTTTAAAGTTGAAAAAAGGGGGTTAAGTTTGGTTGTGAATGAAGCACAGCAACATGTCCTGTTTTATTTAAAAAGAAAAAGAGTCCTCAATGTCGAATAATTTTAAGTTTTAATCGGCATTGTTATTTGTTTTGTTATAGTTGTTTTATAGTTTTTTTTTTTTTTCATTTTTTTTTTCCTGGCTATAGCTTGATTTTGTATTTTTGACAAAGGAATTATTATGTGGTATAAAAGTAAGATTATTTTTGGTGGTGGTGTAAATTAATTGGTAAACCAAAACCAGTCACTAACTCAGTTATCCCATACCCCAAATATGTTGCACGTCAGGTTTGTTAAGTTGACTGAGTTGTAGTGAATTCTGATGGCAGTCTGTAATTTTTTTTAATTTTTTTTTTGTATTAATATTTTTTTTTAAAAAGGATGAACAAACCCGTTTAAAGTTTAGTTTTTACAAACCGACTATTTGATTATAGTAAATGCAAACTTGCAACATAATTCTTAGTTGCAAAGTTTTTTTTTTTAATGGATTATATTATATGCTATCTTAGTTTTCTATCGATGTAGGGAGTACTTATTATGAAATATGAAGTTCATATATTGTAATTATATAATGTAATTAGGTTTTTTTTTTTAGAAAGATCAAAAACCACCATTGATCAAACTAATGTGTTTATATATTGATACCGAAGGATGACAATTCATTATTCATAGCTAATTAATTACATTTACTAGTTCATTTCCCGAAGTGAATGAGAAAGTATATATGAACATCAATGAAATATCAATGTACAAATTTACATTTACTAGTTCATTCCCCGAAGTGAGTAACTTTTCTACTTTCATCATCAATCTTTTTCTATATCTGGGGGTTCTGTTGTAGACTATATATAATGGATTACTTGTAGTGGATGAAATAAGGGTTTGCTGAATAATTGACCCTTCTTATTTTTGCTTTTTTGGAATTTTTTTTCCAAATTATATTATGGTACAATGAATTTGATTTTATTTTGTATGTTTCGGGCTACTCAGTTATCCCAGGTTGTTAATTAATATGAATTAGATGTGAATTTTTTATGTTGGTGTTTTAGGGTTGCTGGGTTATTGTTGTCAATTGGTTGCTTGTTTTGTGATTAGTGGATTAATGGATACAGTGATGTGATTGTATGACTTTTTAGGGTTATTGGTGTTTCATACGTGTTTGTTGATGATACGATACGCTATACGTTTGTGGAGAGCGTATGCAATTGATGTCTTCTTGTTGAGTTAGAGGGAATTGTGGAAACCTTTTTATTTTGATTTGTGATTGGTGTTTATGCACAACCGATTATGAAGCTTGCACACTGTATTTGAGACATACTATTAAGGTGGGTGGGAAGGACTCCTATTACTAGGATTGTGATTAAGGCAAGTTCACAATAAGGGAACACCCATAAGACATAATAATTGGTTTAATACTCCGTATTATGGATGACTTGGGCACTGATTGAATTAATTTGAACTTAATTGAATTAAGCTAAACCCCTAGACTCATTAGGAGTGGAGCTGAATGAACTAAAATTTCATAAATTAAGTACAAAAAAATAGGGCCTTGGTCTATTCTAGTGCTCTTGAGTCTTGAGTTGCTCTCACCTTAAGAGTTTATTTTGCTAATGAACATGGTACTTTTTTTGACCCCTTTTGGGAGTTTATTCTTTTTGGAAAACCTAAAATTTACATCCTTGCCTATGGAGAATTTTTCAACCTTTTGCTTCCTTTAGGTCTTGCAAGTTGCAACTAAGTTTTCCCATAGGAGTGTCTTATTCTGATCGATTGACTTGATAGTGTAGGCTTAAGATTTTGCTTTGTACAAAATTTGATAGTTAATGTGTGGCTATTGGACCACCTTCTGACCCACATATGAGAAAATTGACAAGTATAACATAAGGATTTATGACCAAAGACAAAGGTAATGTATTTACATAATAGATGACTAGGTATGGAGGGATGAATTCTTATTTGTAAGTTGGGCTAATATGTCACTTTTAGAACTCGTTTGGTTCACATAGGAAATAATTTCCTATAGCAATTTCTATTTCATGGGAAATTATTTCCGTCTTCAATTTTCTAGGAAATCAAGATTATTGTTTCCTATGGGAATTTCAACTCACCAAGGTGACCTTGGTAAGTTATTTCCACCATTTTGTTCTTTTGTAGGAAATAGAATTTCCTAGGAAATCCAAATTCCTATGATTATGTCAACCAAACAACACACTGACTCTTCAATTCCTAGTAAATTTTAATTCCTATGCTTTTTAGTGTCAACCAAACAAGCTCTTACATTTTGCTTATTTTAGGAGATTGGTTTACCCTTGTAACAAGGTATTTTTACTTTTGGGAGGATTTGTTTTTAAAAAAATACCTAAAATTTGCATGCGTGCATAAAGAGAATCCTCCAGCAGTCCAGCTATTGCTTCCTTCAGGCTTTAGACTTCATTTGCCCTTAACAATGACTTGATGTGAAATGAAAAGTCCGAGTAACATAACATAGGAGTTGTATGCCTGTATGCAAATTAGTAGTTTTCATTAACTTAGAGTAGGGTAAGATAAAGGAACCCATCATAGGATTGATATACAAATACATTTAGGGATGTTTACAGCTTAAGTCAACTTGTATGAGTGGTATCTTTGTGAAGGATTATAAGAAGCCAGGAAGGTGAAGAAATTTGCTGAGCAGTTTAGATCATTGGCAATTATCTCTTTTGCGACAGTTTGAAGAAATCTAGATTATAAAGTATGATCCTGCTTTCAGTTGTAGCTGAAGGTCATTCCCTTTTCATGACCTTAATTCTAGGTCTGTAATTGTGTGTTCCTGTGATCTAACAAATTTGTTAGAGTTTCATGGTTTTAAAGTAATCTCTTGTTTTTTTTTTTTTTTTTGAGTTGAGAGCCTTGTGAGTTGTGATGATATCTATCAATATTAATGGTATCCTTCTAAGCTTTAACTGATTTTCTTAAATCTGGTTTTCGTCGATGACTTGATAGTTGAATATAGAGTACTGTAGTAAACAATTAAGTTAGTATGCTCTTGGGTTAGACTGGTTTTACTGCTATTTTAAGAGAAATCCTACTATTTTATTTTAGATTACTATAATATATGCCATTTGCTGATTACATTTACATTCATTCATGCGCTAAGATTTTGTATGCAATAGTAATTCACTTCTAGTCTAGTACGGAGTAATTATTAGTGTAAGATTGTAGAGTTCAGTTATGGGCTTGTTGAGTTATAGAGGACTATACTGTCTTGTCCTGTCCTGTGACTTGCTATTCTCTTTTGGACTGAGTTGAGTGAGATCAACTGCTTGCTGTATTGTATTATCATAGTCTATCTGTTGGAATAGTCTTAAAAATAATTCATACTTCCTCGAGTTCCAACTTGCTAGTACAGTCGCCCATCTTTTACATCGTTGCTTCTTCATACAGCTTTTCGCAAAGATAATTATCAAACTGCAATAGTTTTGAAGTAGATCTTGATTCAATTCTTTTTAATGTAGTGGAAGTATAAAAATCTCTTGTGATCCGCATTAATCTCAACGTGTATGATGCGTTTTTTAGTGTATTTAAATTCGGATGGTTACACATGGAATTTTCATGCAATTGATGTAACACTTGATTGCCATGGTTGATTTATGAGATCTTATATCTTTGTAAAACTATCATCTATGTTATTAGCTCATTATTCATTTACTCTTGTGTAAGCTTCTAAATGATAGTAATATAATTTCAAAATTAAGGATAATTTGTATTTGGAATGAAATATTATCAGTTAATGAAATAAAAAGAAAATTAAAAAGGGAAAAGGAAAATGGGGAAAAACCAATATGTTTGATTGTTTGGACTTTGGACGGAATAAAGAGGAACCAAAACATAAGAAGGAGATTTGATACTAGGCTGTGATATGCAAAGATTTTTTGCACTAAAATTTATTTATTTATTTATTATAAACCTGCAAGAGACATCATAATTTTTTAATTTAAATTTACAAAAGATTGGTTTGATTAGAGCATGCCTATGCTTAAATGTAGAGAGTTAGTGTGCTAATAGATTGTTTCTTTGTAGGTTATTTTCCATGTTTGAAAATAGTTAGGATCTCGAATAGCTTAGGGGCATTTTGTCATCGTGATCGTCATTCTGATTCTCAATGTGTGTAATATATGACTAGTATATTAGTATATTGTACAACTACATTTGTTAAATGCGAATATACTTGGCAAATCGGTCGGCCAGTATCAATCTTTTAAAATTGAATTTCGATCATGTTCAAGTTGGTACTTTTTCAATAATAGGTTGAATTTATTTGTTCATGACCCAAAATTTTTGGTACCAGGTCAGTCGGTCGGTACATTTTTTTTTCCTTCGATGTATCTCAATATATTGATTAAATATTATAGCAAATACCAAATAGTCAACTACACAAAAAAGGCTTCTTAGGGTGTGTTCTCTTCAACTTATATCAGATTAGACCAGATCAGATTAGATGTGAGATAAGCTAAAAGACTAATAAAATCATATCAGATTAGACCAAATTAGATCAGATCAGATGTGAGATAAGCTAAAAGACTAATAATCATATTAGAACATATCAGATAAGAAAAAATAAGTTGAAGAGAACGCATACCCTTAATCAATATCACCAAATTGCGCAATTACCAATATAGTTGTAGCAAATGACAAATCCAAAATACAATTATACAAGTCCTGCTATTGCTAGAGTTTTACTATGGTGAAAGCTTATTTTCTTTATTCTCCCTTAGTCCCTTACCTCAAATGCATGTATGAACTAAATTAAATTGGGCCACTTTTAGTAAATACCAATATTAAAAAAAAAAAAAACATGTGAATGATGTCTACAAATTCAGTGGTACACAATGCACACATGTGAACCAATAGAATGGTGCAGATGCTATATTGCTATGCACATCAATTCGGTTTGAATGAACATTACTATTCAAATTTTAAAATTAGACCAAATGAACATTCATCAATGTGAGAATATTTTGTATGAGTACCTCCATTTACATAATATGTGTACTTCCTCTGAAATAAATAATGGCATGATAATGGACAACCAAAAAAAACCCAGGGGCCGTTTGGTTCTGGCAGAGGAAACGAAATGGAATCCAGAAAGAGAATCAGAGAGAAAGGACCGCCTACATGTCCACATCCACCCAACCCAAACCGACGACCACCCAACTTGATCACCCACTCCACCACCCTGTTGTTCTTTAATACCTTATATTTTTTAACTTCCCTGGTCTGTTGCCATGGCTGCTGCGTTTCCTTGCCAGTCGTTTCCTCCATTTCTAGCGCCACCGTTACTGATGTTTCCCCGGGCTTGGTTTAATAGGTTTAGTAGATTTTTGGAGGTGGTGGGTCGAATTATAGTGGGTCGTTGATTGGGGGCAGTAATGGGTCGAATGTGAATGGAAAATAGGGTCGAATGATGGCGGTGGTGGGTTGAATGGAGATGGGTCGTCGGTGAGGGTGGGTGGTCGTCAGAGATGATGAGTGAAGATGGAGAAAGGGAGATGGTGATTGGTGAGTGAAGAAATGTGAGGAGAGAGTGTGAGTAATGGGGGGAGGAATGAGAATGCAATAGATAGGAGGGTAGGGTTTGATAAAGTGTTGGAATGGGATAAAGTGATTAGGAAAAATGAGGAAAGAGAATGAATAAAATAAGCAAACAAACAACTTATAAGAGGAAAGGGCCCAACTGAATCTGGAGCTGTTAAATCTGACATGAACTGTAAAATGACCTGAAGTTTACCTTCCATCCGACCTGTTTTGATCCGAAAATCTAGGCACCTGAACCCAACCTGCTCCACACACACCCATGACCTGAACGTAACCCGTAATTAAGACACCCTTACCTACACCACACCCGACCCACATTGATCCAAACCCGAATCACACCTGTATTAGAAATACCCAAACTCATCCTGCACCCAACCCGAAAAAAACACCCAAACCCAAATACACCTAATTTAAACCCGCTTCAACCTAGCCCATTTCGCACCCGACCCAATTCACACCCGAACCAACCCGAATGGAAGTGAATGGACTTTGCTTATTTTCTAGGGGTGAGCATAATTTTGTAATTACGAACTTCTAGTTAGACCTGATCAAAATTAGCCCGGTTCGACCTGATTTTTTGTGTGCTTTGATCATACATATTAGGCTTGAACTTGGGCCCAACCTGATTTTTTTTTCATTTTTGTGTGGGCTTTGTACACTTAAATCTAGACTTTTTGGTTACTTTTTAGGCCGGTTCGAAAAAACCCGCACAAAATTTTAATTTCCTGTTTTGGCCAAGAAATTAAGAGCCGAACTAAGCGCGGCCTGACTAATGGACTTTAGTTTTACATTGGGCCCGACCCATGATCACCTCTACTTCTAGTCAAAGAATTATCTGCGTCGAGTCGAAACCCGACAACGGAATAGAAGTTTTGAAATTCGGTAAGTGATCAGATTTGGAGTTTTTAATCGAATACAAAATCATAATTAAAAAATTCAGATTATCCAATTTTTTAAATTTAAAACCGGATTTCTGGTTCTTCAGATCCGGATCCTAATAAAAAAAACAATTATCCTCAACAAAATTAATGCCTGGGTTTTTGGACTGGGTTCGATCTTTTATCCAAAAATTCTCACACCTAATATAAATGTACAATCCACATATCCTTGCTCAGTGCTCCAACATGGATCGACTTGACCTGCAGCCGATCCGAGCCAAAATGAAATGACCTGGATAGGCTAGATCCGGAATCAATCCAAACCAAAATTGGACCCAACCCGATAATTACCCAACCCAAATGCACTTACTTGACCCATGAATGACCCGACCCGTTTTCAACATTAACACGAAACAAACTCTTTCCTCTTGTAACAACCAGATTAATTGCAAAAAATAAAATAAAAAATCTCCCTAATTTACAGCAGATCTTAAATTCTACACCCAAGTAGAATTACGGAGTAATTTACTACAGTACTACTCGTACAGCCGTACCTGATTCTTGTTCAACTTAGGTTTCTGGGTTGAGACAAATTTGTACGCTGAATGTTTGGTTATTGAATGGAGGTGGGAAAAGGGGGTTCAGCGACTCTAATTTAGGGTTTCCATCTCCATTTGATATTTTTTCCCTAATTTAATTTAATCATTCGATTTGAGGGTTTTTTTTTTTTCTTATGGAAGCTTACAAGAACTGGGTTCGCCAAAACAGGGACTATGTTCACTCCTTGGAGTCTCTTGCTAGTGTAAGATTATTTTTACCTTTTTAGCTTTTCATCTTATTTTAGCTGCACTAATTTTTCTGCTAAACTGTTATCTACCTACTCCATTAACAAGTTCCAAATTATTGGATTCTGCAACTTTTGCCATACTTAGATTGGAACTTTTTGAATCATTTAGCTAGAATTTTTATTTTCTTTCTATTATTCAAGCAATTAGGAAGTTTGGAGTTAAAAAAATTCTGCTATTTTTAGGATATTTTAGCAGAAAAGAGAGATAATTCAGTGTGATTAGTTTTAATTTGTGCTTAAGCTAGTTTTCCAGGTTAACTTTTTATGATTTTTTATAGAGTATGTCATCTGCTGTATAATTTGATGTTCTTTAGTTTTGAGCCTTTATTTTGGACTCAGATTCATCATTAGTGTATTTTCTGAGTTTAGCGGATCTTTGGATGTATATCTTGTTGAATATTTAGGTTAAAGATCATTTTTTTTTTCCCGATTATAAGAGCTCTATAGCTGCATCGGCTTCCTCCTTATTTAATTGCAACATTAAAGTTATGCACATTTTTAAGGAGAGTGAGATAGAGATTAATATGAAACTTCCAAATAAGGGAAACGTTGCAATAACTTTATAATGGATGAAGTATTAAATTACATATATCTGTTGTATGCCAGTTTGCAACTTCAGGTCTTCTAGTGACTATTTGGTGAATCACTTGTGTTCTATAAACACTACCACTTGATGTTGGGGGTTGCTATGCTAATTTGTGAATTATGGAAGTGTGAAATAACATGACTTCTGGAGCTTGCTTAATAATCTTATTCATAGTTGGATTTTGATCGGTGACATAATCATAGACACACAATACTTATGGTATATGATAGTGGAGAAATTGATGATTTCTGAACTAGGGGATTAATTATAGTGGACCAAATAGAAACAAAATTGTTTAGTCAATCTCAGAATGAGCACTTCCTTGTTTTCAAACACTAGCTTCAGCACTATAGCTTCTCAATGTCAATTAGCTAAAGTTTATTCCGTAGGAGAGTACAAAAAGTATTTTAATTATCGGAATTCCTATCATTCAAGTCTACACTTGTATTTCGCTCGAGTTTCGCCCTCCACTATCTCAATGCCGAAGGTTTTTTACTATTTTTTTTTTCCTGCAGACTTTGATTTGGTAGATTTTGTAGATGTTGTGCCATTTGATAGCAGCTTGCAATTGTGTGCTGCATAAGTAATATCCTTGTAGGTTTTTTACTAAAACTGGTTCGCGTCGTTTGAAACTGAAGCAGCATAGCAACTAGTAAGAGTGTAAGACCAACTCTAAAACCCTGCAAAAGCAAAAGGGGTCGAGGGACATAATATTTCTGCAATCGTGCTTCTTGTTGATTCCATCCATCTTCCTTCAAGAATTTGCGCAATTACCTCATCATGCAACTCACTCTTGAATTTGGGTAATCTATCTATTTTTCCTTTTTTTTTTTTTTGTTTTGTTTTTGGTTGATTGATTTATCTGTGATTTTTTTAGACCTTATTAGTGTTCCTGAGTTTTTTTTTGCCATTATTAACTGATTATGATGCATAATTCTATTTTGCCTCTATGTTCTAATTCTGTAAACCCTAAATCAATCAATAACCCAAATCGAGCACAATTAAGACTTTTTTAAAATCAGGGATAGGTGATTTTTGGAGGGTTCGAAGGCAGGGAAATTTTGTGTGGGTGATGGAGCATTGTTTTAGTCGGGTCATTATGGTGTTATGTGGGTTGGAAAGACGTTTGAGGTTTTATAGTAGGCGGAGGTGGATGCAACATGCTTCCGTTTTTTAGTTCCGGAAGAGGAAGCCATTTTTTGTTTATATGTGTTTCGATGGTCTGATGGAAGGTTTTTTTTTTATATAGGACAATAGGAGAGCCACTTCAAAAGCTAGCTTAAGAGGAGGAGAGCCTGTTGTCCTATATAAATCCCACATCAGCCCCCATATGACCGATGTGGGTCTCAACTCCCATACCTTGCAATGGGATCATAACATTTTTTGGAGGTGGAAAATGTGATTTGTGGAAGGATGGAAGAAAACAAACTTACTGTGGTTAGTGTATCTTCATCCAAAACTTAAATTGATAAAATTTTAATGTTTTGATCATATATTTATGGACTTCTCCTGCAAAAGTTAGTTGCTCCTTGGGTATTATGAAATTTATTTGAGATGAGGGCATTTGAAGTTGCTTTCAATGTTGTCATTCAATTGATTCAATTTGTTGTATTTATATCAAATTATGGATGCGGATACTTTTGTCACTGTTGGAATAATGGCTTTAAAAGCCTTATTTAACAATATTTATGGTAATCTCTTAGGGTTCCATTGTAAGTGTTATGACTAGTTAAATTCCTAACAACTAGTAAGAACTTTAAACATGACAATAATTCCCATTAATTTTTGAGATTACATCAATATTTTGTAATAGTGGATTATTATTGTGATGATACTTGTTGTTGGTTGAGTCTCCCTATAAATAAATGTTTGGTCACTCTAGTATAAAGGAGAGAATAATTCCAATCATCAATCTTATATTCCTTTTCTCTTGAGCAAGTTTGTGTGACTCCAATCCCTCACACTCAAGTACATGTGTGTGTGTGGGAGTGAGGTTAACTTTGGGGAACGAATCGGCCATAACATTTTGTACCTTGAATGGGCCGAATCTCGTTTTCAAGGCTGTGATTTTTCCACGACATCACATACCTTAATCCTAAATTATTCTTTTGTTATGCCACAAAAAATAACCTTAGTAGCTAGTCGTGAAATACTCATATATTTTTCCTACACTCACAAGCCCATGCTGTGAAGGGTCTTTTGACTCAACCTGTTTGTTGTTTTGTCTCCCTTTCTCAAGTACTATATGGCCTACCCCAGATATGGTGAACATTTTTATCTATTCTATTTTGCTTAGATCCTTGCCATTGATGTCCTATAAAGGGCCTTTTCGTTTTTCCATTGTCTCTAACTTTCTCTTGATGATTTGGGCTTTCTGTGAAGAGGGGGGTTAGAACTTCTGTGCAACTCTGTAAAAGTCCACAAAGTCAACATTGATCCAACAGACGAAGACGAGAATGTGAGTGTTTTTTTTTTACTATCATCATCACCTCTTCTGCAAATTCCATTCTTAATAAAAGAATGACAATGAAAGATAACAAATCTATTTATTATTTATTTGCATTAGCTTTATACATTATTTGCAGGTAACAATGAAGACATTGCTATCTTGGGTTCGAACAAATTTGATAAAAGAGAGGCCTGAGATGTTTATGAAAGGAGATACTGTGTAAGCTCCAAGATAATCTTCTCTTTTCTACTACATTTGATAAGTTGAACATCAGCTTCATCACAATTTTAAGTTGTCAGCAAAGGCAGCCTAACGAGATAACTTTTAAATTGTAATCTTTTAGCATAAAACCGCAACTTTTTATACAAAGCATAACTAATTATGCAAAAAACAAAGTTATAAATTTATAGTAAAAATTTATAATTTTTAATCTGACGGTCTGACAAGAGATTTTTTTTTACTACTAAATTGTGTACGTATATTTGCAGGAGACCTGGAGTTCTTGTGCTAGTGAATGACTGTGATTGGGAACTTAACGGTCAGCTTGACACAACACTAGAAGAGAAAGATGTGGTTGTATTTATTTCTACCTTACATGGTGGTTAATGATTTTCTGTTTTCTACCCTGTTTTATGGAACAGGGTAGGGCGACTTCTTTGGAAGATTTGTTTTATGTTCTGATGCATGTTACACAAACAATTTTAGCAATGTATTGAAGCATTCGAGAGAACTAATGTAATTTCTTGATTTTGAACTCTATGACTGTAGAAAGTTGTCAAATTTTGTTTCAACTTTCAAGTCTTTTCTACCCATGTATATATATTTTTTCCCCTTCAATTTGGATTATATTGACTGTTTCTGGAAGTTGAAACTTGAAAGTGAGATTTATATATTTTCTGTGATGTTTTTGGCCAAAACACAAGGATAATAATGGGCATTTATGACTTTAAGTAAAATGTAAGGCAAATAATGGGCATTTATGATTTTCATAAATGCTCATTATTTGCCTTACATTTTACTTAAAGTCATAAATGCCCATTATTTGCCTTACATTTTACTTAAAGTCATAAATTGTGACGACCTGTCTCGCTTAAACCGGCGCCGAAGAAATCGATGAGTCGAATAGCCAGAACTAACAAACTAAAATACTTAAAATTTAAAACAATACCTCAAAATACTTTATTACTAAACCAAAAAGTACAAATACCCACAAGTTTGTACATTATTAATCCAAAAGTCAAACTACAACTACTAATGAACGTAACTCCAATCACATGTCAGAGTTATAGTAAAGTATACAAGTATCACTACTATAGTTCAATACTATCTGAAATCATAAAACAATAGAAATACAACTATATAATAATATCGGCGCTCGCCAACCCAAAGCTAAGCAATAACCTCATCATCAGAATTACTTGAAAAATAACAACAGTCCACCATCAGTGGCGAGTAACATAACTGTCTCACCCTAACGGGAATACAGACGAACATAGCATAAATCAAACAACCCAAATCATAACATCAAATCATGCGAATCATACAAATATACATGCTCGACTCAACTAACTTATCCAAACTTATCTTTGGCGCAATCATTCGTAAACTAGATCGGATTATGCACGTACGAACGCATCTTACGCATTCGAACTTTCTACTATGTTAAGACTGAGAATCTTACTCCCAAATCCCGTGAAACCAATCTTACTGGAAATCCACATCCGAAGTCAACATAGTAAGACCACCAACTATCCTAATACCGCGGATAGGATAGGGGCAACGTCTTAACCCAAAAACAAAGATTCTTACTCTAAGTTTTAGGCGTTTAGCTACGAAATCAAGTTAATCTTAAAATCTTTAAATCTTTAATCCGAAGTTTACATTCTTAGTTACTTCTTAAGTTGCATCTTACGCCTTGACTTAAGAAAATAACATGCAAACCAAACATCTTACATCATTTAATCACTTTCTTTAACCCTTTCTTTAACTTTAAAGACTTAATCAAGAACTCATAAAGACTCTTAAAGAACTCATCAAGAACTCAAAGAACTCATCAAGAACTCATCCAAGATTCAAGATCTTCAATCAAGAACTCAATCAAGATTCAAGAACTTCAACCAAGAACTTATTCAAGATCAAGAACTCAACCAAAACTTCATCATATCACACGCATAAACTCAACTATTCAACATATTAAATCATCAACTTACTATCATCCAAAATTCACCAAACTTGAACATGATTAACAACAAACTTAATACTAACATTTCAATCATAGAATCATCATATTCAATCATAAAATCATCATCAAACCACTTAAAAATCAGATTTACATTCATACTAAAAAACATGATCAAAACTTCATGTAAACTAATCTTGTTCATTTAATCTATACTATGAAACATAGTACACCAATTAAGTTGAGAAAGTATGTTACCATTAGTGGAAAATTCTCTATTAGCATCATGCCTTTTGAGCTATTAGCATCGTGCCTTTGGCGTTACAAATAAAACAGTTACAAATAATAAAGTTATTTGGAATGTGCCTACGGCACGATGCAAATAGACATTATTTGGATCGTGCCTTTGAAGGCACGATGCAAATAAGTGCACTATTTGGATCGTGCCTTTGAAGGCACGATGCAAATAAGTGCACTATTTGGATCGTGCCTTTGAAGGCATTTAAAGGCACGATCCAAATAATGCACTATTTGCAACGTGCCTTTGAAGGCACGATCCAAATAATGCTCTTATTTGGATCGTGCCTTCAAAGGCACGATCCAAATAGCTTTTTTTTTTTTTTTTTTTGCTATACGCATATATACATGTAAGCATTAAATAGGAGACAACATATTTCATATGCATTAAAATTTGAATTTTATTAATTTTTTTTGTTATTAATACAAAAAAATTATGATATTAAAATACAAAAAAAGAAAGAAAAATATATAAAATAACTTATTCATCTAAAATTCTATACAAAATAAACTAAATAAATTATTAAAAAAAAAAAAGAAACCTTATATCTAAGCTAGTCTTTTCACTTGTATCACTGACATGAAGAACTACTAGAAGGCTTGTAACGACCCGACTTTTCGACTTGTCGATTTACAAAGGGAAAGCGACATTCGGATCGTTACTAACTTAAATAACAATAAATCAACTTAATTGAATGAATAAATTATCTTTTATTAAATTAACTACTGAAAATCCATAATCCAAAAGTCACTAATACATATAAAGTCTGGAAATTCTGTCCCAACATGCTGGGATCATAAGATAAACTAAATTAATGTCTCAAACTGTTCTGGGAATACTAAATACTCAAAATAAAATACTAATCTACTCAAGCCCATCCAGCGGAGCCCGCTCTATTCTGCTGCATCGTCATCTGAAACTGAGGGGGGGGGGTCCACCGTCAGTGGCGAGTAACTAGGCTGTCCCATTTAATCGAGGGACCACCAAACACATAATAGCATAGAAATATGCATAAAAACTGTAAAGAAATCTAATACATGTCTTTATAAAAATGTACAAAAATACGTATAACAGTACGTATAAAAATACGTATAAAAGTACGTATGCGAATACGTATAAACACACCTGCAGAAATACGGTTAGAAATACGTATAATCTACGTATAATGTACGTACAATCAACCCTGCAAATACGGTTAGAAATACGTACAAAAATACACTCAACATTCATACATACATGCATCCTTACTCGCATACATACATACCCATAAATACAGAAATACACAGCGGAAGACTTAACATACTGAACTTATACCTTATACTATACATCTTAAATTATCCCAATCCTTAACTTATACTTAACCCTTCTTAAATTATATCATTAATAAATCTTAATCATATCTTATCATAATCTTATCTTAATCATATCATATCATAGTCTTATCTTGATCATATCATATCATAATCTTATCTTAATCGTATCATATCATGTCTTTCTTATCATATTAGATCATAACATACCTTATCATCACATCTTAGAAATCATCTTAAACTTCATCTTATGATTTCATCTTATCAAATCGTATGATCGTAATATAATATCTTTGTTGGACCGGTCACTATAACTCGTTATGGATCTCGTGTTTCACCATAACTTCCTAGAACATGCCGGGAGGAGCTCGTGTACTCAATCCCGTAGCGGATCCCGTGTTTCACCACTAAGTCTAAGCTATGGCCATAACTCCTAGTAGCGGCTCGTGTACCACTACCAGACGACTACATATCCTAAGACTCAAAACTACTCGGGGGAACTCGTGTGTTCGTCCCATTGAGCAGTGGCTCTGACTTAACCCACTAACGACTCGTGTATCATCAGGTGGGCGTCCATATTGTATCTTATATCTTCATTTAATTTAATCATATCATATATTAGGATAATACTAGGTGACCGTAATAGGAAATGAAATGTTCGGAGTCCCAGGAAAGAGAGGTGCGGCACGTATATTGGCCACCTTAAATACCAAGTCTTTCCTAGCCAGAGACCGAAACATAACATGTATAGCTATTACTCTGTTTCCTTTCTTATCCCTAGTAGTATCTTATGCAACTTCAAATCTTATAATATACTATCATATACTTATAATCCTATCCTTTCGGATACTAACCTTAATATCATATACTAACTTGTAGATATTATTATTAATAATGGTAATAGCCGAATACTAATAGTAATAATAATAGTCATATTATCTATCCTTTCACTTTACAACTTATCCCTGATAATTATTTTGTCCGTAACTTTTATTATTAACTATTCCCTAAATTAATAATAATCCAAAAATTAACCAAAATTTGACTATTTCATATATCCCACACGGCAACATTAAAATAACAACAATAATTAACTATTTTCTTGAATTAATTTAATTAATCAATATAATTACAAAAATTACCAAAATAAGATAAAAATCATATTTTTCAACAACATTCATCAAGATTAACATAAAAATAATATTTTTAACTCTTCTTTTAATTTCTATACACTCGACAATTAGAAGATAATAACAAGATTTAATTTTTAATTCAAGATTTATCAATATAATTCAATACTATCAAGATTCATCATAAAAATCATATTTTTAGTTCCCTTTTAATACTTAGGTCACTCGAAAATTCAATAATTAATAATAGCATATTTTAATAATTCAATTGCCCTATTTTATACAATCTGATTTTTAAAGAATTAAATTAAAAACGACCATCTAAAGATCTCTAAAAATCTGGAAATTTTTATTGGAGCTAAATATGGGTTCAAGGATTTACGTGCATAAATTTCGTCTAAAAATAACATCTTTTACTATTTTTAAGTGATTTTATAACTAACCAGTCAGATTAGGCTGAATTCGGTTTCAGAATTTTATGCCATATCAAACGATCTTTAAAAATTACGAAAATTTAACACAAGCTGTAAAACATTATCACTGACTTCCATATAAAATTTCGTAGCATTCCGAATTGATTAAGTACACTAATAAATTCGTAAACCTATTCTGGACAGTTTTACCGGTTTGAAAGATTAAATTTTTATAAATAATAAACGGACGAATTTTGCCACGAAATAAATCATGGTTAATAATCAAACAGTAAACCAGATACCATGAAAAATTCATCAAGAAATAACAAGATTTGATTGGTAAATAAATTCATACAAGATCATACATAAAATCAAGAAAATACATAAAAATCAATCAAGAAATTCATGCTTCATGCTCGACATGTTCATATGAAAACAATATTAAACTTCCTACAATTTTCATGCTTCAATTCCTAATTAACTATGTGTTTTTCTACCCATAGATTAAAGAGGTGAGCATAGTTACCTGAATTCGCTTAATAATTCCAAGGCACGAAAAATTCACTATTGGTGAATTTTTCTCAAGAGTTCGGCTTTTGAAAGGGAAACAAGGGAAAGAAAATATTTTTGGAGCTAAGTAGAACAATTTGCAAAATAGGACCCAAATGAAATGAGTGGTCCTATTTATAAAAAAAAACAACACAAACCCTAAGAGAGGGTTAGGGCTGCCGTGTGAATAGAGATTAGGGGAAGGTGAGTGAGCAAAAATAGTTGACTTAACAAAGTTTGTTAGGTCAACTTTGAATGGGTATTTAAAATATTTAAATTAACTAAATTAAATTAATTATCCAAAATAATATAATTAATATTTAATTAATTAAAACAAAACCAATGTTGGCCCAACACTAAGAGAGAACCGGCCATGGTAAAATAGAGGAAGGAAATTGGGTCTTTGGCCCAATTTGAAGAATAGATTGGACTAGGCTTTAATAAATTAAATTATTTAACTATTCTAATTAATTAAATAACTTAATTATCAAATAAATCCAAAGAAATTAAAATGGACCAAATTGAAAGTAAGGGCCGGCCAAGTGGTATAAAAGAGAAGAATTGGGTCATTGGCCCAATTTTAGAATAAAGGATAAGAAATAAGATAAAACAGTCCAAAAATAATGGGCCTTTTGGACTTAGAATTAAGACATATCATTAATAACCGCGAAATTTTCTGGCCCAAAATTCCGGGTCGTTACAAGGCTTCTATCATTTACATTTCCAACTATCATATCCAGGAGCCTTGCTAAACTTGAGGAATGTTGATTTAAATACTCAGTTCCACCCAAGAGTAAGTAGTCCGCCTAAGATGAAACTTATTTCCCAACTCACATAAATTTGTGGTGTGCAACAACATCAAACACAGGCTTGTTTTGCTGGCTGTCAACCATGGCCATAATGTTTCCCAATCAGCTATTTTTGGCCTTCCAAACAATGAATCCTGAGCAAAATACAATATGATGTATGAGCAAATTTGTACAAAGATAAAATACAACACCCATAAAACAATTCACAAGCATATTGCATATATGAGCTTTGTTCCAAAAAGGGCAATCAGAAGTGTCATCACACTGATTGCGAAACACAATGTATAATCTATGTTGGCCATTTTGTTTTCACTTCTGGACTCTAGGTATAAATGTACTAATGTTAGCATTATATTAAATTATATGACAAAAAGTATAATTTAAAATATATGACAACATCTTTGAACTAGAAAACATTAATAATTTCAAATTTCAAATAAGTATCGGTTTACCACATGATTAACATTTAAATTAAATCATAATATGACACATGAGCAGCAGTAATGAAATTATTTGTGCTCATCTTGAAAACAAAGCATATTTAGTTATACCATTCCTTCAACGATAACCAGGTCTGCATCACTGGCCACCTATGCAACCTCGTATAGTTATAAACTTTTAAGATCAAGGCTATAGTAATTAGTAAAATAAACTAAAGAACCATGGACAAATAAAAGAATGATGGAATACAAACTCATTTATTGCAACAGGTTAAGTTCAGGAACATTACTGTGAAGGAGGAGCCATTCCACTTGCATTTCCAAAGTGATTCCCAGCTACAGCAACTGGAATGACATGATTTTTTCTGCTATTGAAGTTGTGTGCCTATGCATAATCAAAACACAGTGATGAAAGACTCAAAGACAGAATAATCACTCAAATTAAGAACCAATATTTTCATCTTCAAAATTTCAATAGAACCCATGGAATGATGATTAAAAAAAAACAATAAAGGTCGACTATGCATGGGAATAATATGCAAAAGAAAAAGAAATAAAAAAATTGTGTACAATAAAACAAGAAACGATTTGAAAAAGAAAAAAAAAACCTACTTGTTTTATCTTGAATCATCTTGTCTATAACATGTTACTGAACTGCCAACTTTCTGAAAGTATAGCAAACAGGATACACTCAACAACAATATTCAATACAATGCTCTTCCAATTACCCTAATATAAGTTTCTCTTTCTTATCATAATTAGAGATGCCCATTTTTTGAATTTTTTTTTTATAAAAAACACTGATTAAAACAAACAAATGTTTATGCCAGGAAAGTAAATAATGGCAATAAACTAACCACAACCCTTTTTTTTCTTTTGTTATTCAAAGTAATTGAGTTATTTCCTACTTCTCTTTATTAAAAACTTGATGTAAGAAAAGCCCACATGTTAGCAACATGAAACATTTACAATGAAATTAAATCAAAGCAAATAACCAACCCCATAGAAGTAGAACCATCACAGAACAAATTACAGCCACGACCATAACCTGCATAAAGCAGCCCCACAAGGCTAGGTAATGTGCCTGAGTAGAGCAGACAACCAGCACTGCACCTGACCAGACAAACATCCATGTATTTTAGATGGTTATATTAAATTCAAATTAAATTGACAAATGACAGTGTTACTCACAAAAAAAAAAATCATTCTTAACTACATTATCCACAGATTAACTACATTCTAATCTAAACCACCTAATTTACCACTATTCTTTCACCTTCAATGTTCCGTTGTTGAATAACATTCTTAATCCAAATAATAAATTCTAATATATTCATGACCCAAATATTAATTCATCCAATAATCCAAATATTATTTTCAATGTAGCCAATGCATTCATATTTACATTCCAATATAAGCTCATACTAAATCTCACTTCTAAAAAAAAAACATCCTGAAAATAATCAATCACATTTACATATACTTATCTTCACATTACTTATCTTGGATTTCTTGTGTTTGAATCAAAATTTCAAACAAATTTCAGACAATAATACATCAATCATCATTCAAGCATTTTGACAAACATCTTGTAGGCATAAACTACTAGTGTGATTTTTCACATAAATAGCATAATAAGAGTAAATGTAAAGCATTTCCTACTAAAATTCAACCACAAATCAAACAATAACAACCACATATTGAAACTAGTTGAACAATATAACGACCATAACAACTTGTTTAAAAGAAATAATAATAAAAAAACAAAAATAAATAAACGAACCAGCGAGCAAGACGAACCACCAGCGAGCAGCAGTACGTTCAGCAGTCGGTGGTCGCCATCGAACCACCAGCGAGCAGCAGCAGACAAACCACCAACGAGCAGCAGCAGACGAACCACCAGCGAGCAATAGCAGATCGACAAAGCAGAGGCGAGCAGTAGCAGATCGACAACGCAGAGGCGAGCACAAGGAGAAGCAGCAACAACTGTCGGTGGCGGTGGTCGAAGTGCGTCATTGGTGGTGCAGTGGGTGTCGATAGAGAGAAGTAAAAGGTTAGGGTTATGCGTGCAGTGGGTGTCGAGGTAGAGAAGCAATTCTCAGAAATTTGGTGGAAATGAGGGAAATTAAAATGGGAGTTGTTCCATTTATTTTGTTGGGTTACCCATTAGGATCGTGCAATTTAGGCACGAACCAAATAAGAACTATTTGGATCGTGCCTCTCAACGCACAATCCTAATAGCAGTTATTTGGATCGTGCCTAGTCGTTCCATACTAGGCACGATCCAAATAAGCAGTTAAAAATACTAATTTTTTTACTAGTGTACCTTATTGAAGATTAACACACAAAATCAACACAAGTTGCAACCCAGAAACTCGAACCACACGGCCCTATCACACGATGCACACGGCACCACCACGGTCTGCCCAGCACGGCACCCCACGGCTGCACCACACGAACACGGCCCACTCGAACCACCAACCACAGCCAACACGAGCACGGACCCACTGCACGGCCACGACACGAACCACCACTTGACACGGCCTTCACACACGACCACCACGAACCACTCACTTGAACAACCCACTTGAACTAGTACCCAAAAACCAACCCGAACTAGAAATCTTGATTGGAATTATGGAGGTTTAATTTGTGTTTTGGTTCTTAAAGATCAATGGAGGATTAATCTTTAAGTTTGAAGTTGAATGGATGATGAACAGTTGAGATGGGAGATTAGCCAAAAATGGCGTGTGAAGGGAGAGCAAATGGGAGGGAGTTTTATGTTTGATCTTTTGATGGCAAGAGCATAAGATGACAAATGAGCAAAAGGATTAACAAGCCTTACTAACCCTTCTATTTATAGAAGTGGTTTAAGGTGTGAACATGAGGCAAGTGGCAAATCCTTGCCATGCACATGAGGAAAACCGGCCAAAGCAAGAGAAAAGGGCCAATTTGGGCTTTCGTGAACAATTGGGCTAATTTACAAAAATTGCATGACTAATCATGCTTAAATCGATTTAGCCCAAAAATATTAAATAATTAATTAGAAAATTAAATAATAAAAATTCTAATTAATTAAATAATAATTAAAATAAATAATAACTAATCAAAATAAAATAATTCGAAATAAATCGAAATTATTCACATAAAATAAAATAAATAGTTCAAAAATAAATTTGAACCATACATAGCAACACATAAATACACATAATCACCTAGCAGAAATACCTATAAAATCAGGGTCGTTACATAAATGCCCATTATTTGCCTTGTGTTTTGGCCAAAAACATCACAGAAAAGATATAAATCTCACTTTCAAGTTTCAACTTCCAGGAACAGTCAATATAATCCAAATTGAAGGGGAACAAATATATATACATGGGTAGAAAGGACTTGAAAGTTGAAACAAAATTTGACAACTTTCTACAGTCATAGAGTTCAAAATAAAGAAATTACATTAGTTCTCTCGAATGCTTCAATACATTGCTAAAATTGTTTGTGTAACATGCATCAGAACACAAAACAAATCTTCCAAAGAAGTTGCCCTACCCTGTTCCATATAACATGGTAGAAAACAGAAAATCATTAACCACCATGTAAGGTAGAAATAAATACAACCACATCTTTCTCTTCTAGTGTTGTGTCAAGCTGACCGCTAAGTTCCCAATCACAGTCATTCACTAGTACAAGAACTCCAGGTCTCCTGATATATACGTACACAATTTAGTAGTAAAAAAAATCTCTTGTCAGACCGTCAGCTTAAAAATTATAAATTTTTACTATAAATTTATAACTTTGCTTTTGCATAATTAGTTATGCTTTGTATAAAAAGTTGCGGTTTTATGCTAAAAGCTTACAATTTAAAAGTTATCTCGTTAGGCTGCCTTTGCTGACAACTTAAAATTGTGATGAAGCTGATGTTCAACTTATCAAATGTAGTAGAAAAGAGAAGATTATCTTGGAGCTTACACAGTATCTCCTTTCATAAACATCTCAGGCCTCTCTTTTATCAAATTTGTTCGAACCCAAGATAGCAATGTCTTCATTGTTATCTGCAAATAATGTATAAAGCTAATGCAAATAAATAATAAATAGATTTGTTATCTTTCATTGTCATTCTTTTATTAAGAATGGAATTTGCAGAAGAGGTGATGATGATAGTAAAAAAAAAACACTCACATTTTCGTCTTCGTCTGTTGGATCAATGTTGACTTTGTGGACTTTTACAGAGTTGCACAGAAGTTCTAACCCCCCTCTTCACAGAAAGCCGAAATCATCAAGAGAAAGTCAGAGACAATGGAAAAACGAAAAGGCCCTTTATAGGACATCAAAGGATCTAAGCAAAATAGAATAAATAAAAATGTTCACCATATCTGGGGTAGGCCATATAGTACTTGAGAAAGGGAGACAAAACAACAAACAGGTTGAGTCAAAAGACCCTTCACAGCATGGGCTTGTGAGTGTAGGAAAAATATATGAGTATTTCACGACTAGCTACTAAGGTTATTTTTTGTGGCATAACAAAAGAATAATTTAGGATTAAGGTATGTGATGTCGTGGAAAAATCACAGCCTTGAAAACGAGATTCGGCCCATTCAAGGTACAAAATGTTATGGCCGATTCGTTCCCCAAAGTTAACCTCACTCCCACACACACACATGTACTTGAGTGTGAGGGATTGGAGTCACACAAACTTGTTCAAGGAATATAAGATTGATGATTGGAATTATTCTCTCCTTTATACTAGAGTGACCAAACATTTATTTATAGGGAGACTCAGCCAACAACAAGTATCATCACAATAATAATCCATTATTACAAAATACTGATGTAATTTCAAAAATTAATGGGAATTATTGTCATGTTTAAAGTTCTTACTAGTTGTTAGGAATTTAACTAATCATAACACTCACAATGGAACCCTAAGAGATTACCATAAATATTGTTAAATAAGGCTTTTAAAGCCATTATTCCAACAGTGACAAAAGTATCCGCATCCATAATTTGATATAAATACAGCAAATTGAATCAATTGAATGACAATATTGAAAGCAACTTCAAATGCCCTCATCTCAAATAAATTTCATAATACCCAGAGAGCAACTAGCTTTTGCAGGAGAAGTCCATAAATATATGATCAAAACATTAAAATTTTATCAATTTAAGTTTTGGATGAAGATACACTAACCACAGTAAGTTTGTTTTCTTCCATCCTTCCACAAATCACATTTTCCACCTCCAAAAAATGTTATGATCCCATTGCAAGGTATGGGAGTTGAGACCCACATCGGTCATATAGGGGCTGATGTGGGATTTATATAGGACAATAGGCTCTCCTCCTCTTAAGCTAGCTTTTGAGGTGGCTCTCCTATTGTCCTATATAAAAAAAAAACCCTTCCATCAGACCATCACAAACACATATAAACAAAAAATGGCTTCCTCTTCCGGAACTAAAAAACGGAAGCATGTTGCATCCACCTCCGCCTACTATAAAACCTCAAACGTCTTTCCAACCCACATAACACCATAATGACCGACTAAAACAACGCTCCCTCACCCACACAAAATTTCCCTGCCTCCGAACCCTCCAAAAATCACCTATCCCTGATTTTAAAAAAGTCTTAATTGTGCTCGATTTGGGTTATTGACTGATTTAGGGTTTACAGAATTAGAACATAGAGGCAAAATAGAATTATGCATCATAATCAGTTAATAATGGCAAAAAAAACTCAGGAACACTAATGAGGTCTAAGAAAATCACAGATAAATCAATCAACCAAAAACAAAACAAAAAAAAATAGATAGATTACCCAAATTCAAGAGTGAGTTGCATGATGAGGTAATTGCACAAATTCTTGAAGAAAGATGGATGGAATCAACAAGAAGCAGGATTGCAAAAATATTATGTCCCTCGACCCGTTTTGCTTTTGCAGGGTTTTAGCGTTGGTCTTACACTCTTACTAGTTGCTATGCTGCTTCAGCTTCAAACGACGCGAACCAGTTTTAGTGACCACGTGAATGCGTCGTTTGAGAAACACTTTTTTGGACCTTATACCTATCGAAACGGTGTAAAATAATTGCGGGTTTGGATTGTAATCTTGTAACAGGCCAGGTGCCAGCGGGTTCAGGTCGGTATTAACGTTTTTATAACTCAAAGTCGTCAGGTTTGGGTCGCTCTAGTGGGTTGAGAATTTTATACTTTTATAACGTCGTTTAACATGTTTTAATGCAATATATGTACTATCAAAATGTACTTTAAACGTTCTAAAAGTACTCCCTCCGGTTTTTTTTAATTTACTCACTTTCCTTGTTGGGATTTTTTTTATTAATTTATGATTTTCAAGTGTATTTTCCACACTCTCTCCTTCTCTTAACTAACTTCAATAAAATTACCCTCTTTTTTTCCATCCTCTCTCTTACTTTTTATACAACTTTTAATCTTCATTTATTCTTTTTCTTCAACTCCCAATACTTTCTTGGTTTTGATAAAAACTCAAGTGATTAAACTAAAAAACCCGGAGGGAGTACGAATTATAAGAAATATATTCATTAATAGTCAATTTATGGCAAATAATTGATGTTGTGGTAAAAAAAAATGTTAAATTCAAGGTTTTAATGGTAGAAAGTATTTTTGCCTAAAATTTCTCATAATATCATAGGTTTAATACATTACTAATAATTTTTTTAGGTTGGTTCAGGTTGAAAGCATGTCGGATTGGATTAAGAGCATATTATATTTAATGGGTTTTAAAATGGGTTCGGGTTGTTTAATTTTTTTTTTTGTCAAAACCCACTATTTACGGGTTGAGTTGAAATTTGACAGCTTTATTTGGACATGTGCAAGGTACATGCGACATTCTTAGTAAAACTCTATGATTTTGTATAATTTTTAGAAGTATTGAATAAAATTACATGGAAAATGAGAATGACCAGAAGTGGAAAAAATGATAAGGGAAAAATCAATTTAAGAAAATTGATTGTCACTTGCTTTTAACATAAATGATGGTGTTTCCCTACATGTCACATCTTATATGATTTTAAAGGGTGGATGATATTGTTCTTAATTATTTCGAACTTACCTTTTAAGATACTAAGTATAGACATAGATAGATTGGATTAAAACTATTATGATATGTTATAATTATGAAATTAGTAAAAGGAAGATGAAGGGATAAACTTAAACAGAATAATAAGGGCAATGAACTAATGAATAGAATATGATCGAGTTAGAGATTTGAAGAGAATAGAGAAGATAATAAAGAAATGCTTATAACATTGAAAATTGAATTTAGGAGAATAATTGAAGATGATTTGTCATTGAAAGAAAGAAAAATGAGGTTTCATTGTGAGGAGAATGAAGTGATTTTTTAGGAGAGTAATTTGTAAGAAGCCATGTGTCATATGTGTGTTGGGGGAAGAGTTTTAATAAACTAGGTATACATTATCATTTACCTAATATGTGAATTAGATAATCGGGTGCACAATGCGGATTTATATGACATCTTTATTTAACATATTGTAAATGTAAATTTATAAGTAGAAGTGTATGCACAAAGTTTATTATGTATATTGATCGGTCCATTTTGGACCCATTTTCCGGCTTTGTTTCACTTGTCTTTCGGGCCTTTTAGACTTTATTTTCTTTGGTTTTTAGTCTTTTAGTATAGAATTAGTTTATTTCATGGTTTCCTTCAATAATGTCGTGTTTTATTTGTTTTCATGAATAATTAGGCTCAAAATGGAAGCATTTTAAGTGCTCTTGCATATATAGTCTGATTCAAAGACTCGTATCTTTTTTTCTATAACTCTTTTTCAGGTGATTCCACTTGGAGAAGATTCCTTATTCCAAGAGCTTTAATTTGATATATTATATGCTCAATTCCGCTAAGAAACGAAGGAGATATGAGCATTTGAAGACTGAGTGTGCAGATCTGCACGACCTGCACGATCGTGCACTTAGTTGCACGATCGTGCAGAATGGTCGTGCAGAGGTCAGAAAGCCCTTTTAGAGTGCACGACCGTGCAGTAATAAGATGCACGATCGTGCAGCAAGTCCTTCGTTTCGCCACGATCGTGCAAGGATCAACTGCACGATCGTGCAACTAAGTTGCACGATCGTGCAGCCTATTACTGCACGATCGTGCACGGTTAACTCGAGATTTTTTTGTAAATTTAGCCATTTGCTTTGTAATTTTTCTTATAAATAGGAGGTTAAGGCATTGTTTTAGATATGAAAAAATCTATGAATGGTATGCAATATTTTCTGATTTTTAGTATAGTTTAGGCTAGCTTAAGCACTCCTAATTGTAGTAGTTTACTTTCTAAAGTTTTCAATTCAAGTTTATTCTAGTTCTTGTTTTCAATTTTACAATTCAAGATTAGTTTAGTTTCAATTCAAGTTCAATCCAGGTTCTTCCTTAGTTTTTACATTGTTAATTAGATTTTAATTCTTTGTTTCTTGTTGCATTTTAATTTCATTAGATTAGTTTCAATTCATAGAATAGTTTTAATTGAATTTTATGATTTTAATTTCAATGGATAGAATTAGTGAGTAGTTCCTTTTCTAGGGATTGGATGACTTGATGTTATAGATTTTGGGGGTTAATCTTTGGATTGATTGTGTTTGAATAATCTTGATTGTAATTGCTTAATTGCTAGAGATAGAATTGGGATTTTAATTGAAAAAGAATTTGACGAATTCGATTTTGGGTTTTGCTAACTTGACTAATCGAGAGAGGTTAATTTAGCCGATCCTAGAATTTCCTATCGCCTAATCGAGAGAGGGTGTCGGGATTGAGTTCTTTGAATACTTTTGAATGTTTACATTGCAATCAAGATAATCGAACATAAATTGGTACATTGATTATAATTCCTCCAATTGAAGTAACATTAGGGAGTCCAATCCTTAGAGTTTTAAATCTTGATAATTTTCCTTACATTGAATTCCTTTCTTGCATTTAGTTTTAATTCTTGTAGCTTAGTTTAAATTTCGACTTTCAATCAAAAAGTAAAAGATCCTTGGATCATTCAATATTCACGACTAATTCCGCATTAGTTCCTCGTGGATCGATCCTAACTCCGCTAATACTACGTGTTAGTTGTTAGGTTTATAAATTGTATATTTGTTGGCGACTAGGGCCGCGACACCCTAGGAGCCGGTCATATATGCATCATGATATTCTTTGATAATTTACTTGATATTCATTATAATTAGTAACTTACGTTGCGCTCTTTAGTATTTAATAAGCTACTGATAAATTGTCAAATCAGTTTAAATAATTTATCATTTACTTTATGCACGTGTTCGTTGATTTTGTTGTTTATGTTCTTGTCTACCTTCTTATTTTGTAGCTCATCAAGTTAATACAATGATTAATTTATGAAGAACTTATTTTATGAAGTATGTGTTTTTTAAAAGTAAAAAAAAAAATCACTCATTAAAAAAAAAAATAATATAGTGACCATTAATGACAACTCATCCATATTTCTAGAGGTGAGAATTGTGTCGATTTGGGTGGAGTTTTATATAAACTTGTTTACATGCCACTGCCCCTAACTCGGCTTATTTAATAAACAGGTATCGTTGTGTCGACCTGTTTATCTAAATGAGTCAAATCACTTTATCTAAACTCATTAATAATGGGTCGATTTCATGTTAAGTTGATGTGTCGTGTGTGTCTCTGTATATATTAGGTTGGCAATAAGATGTAATCTTGTCATGTCAACTATTGTACTTAAATAAGTCAAACCTTCCGATCCAACCCAAACCAGTTAATAATGAATCGATTTTGTACCCGAATTAGAGGGTCGTGCCAACTTTTTACCCCCTACATGTTATTCGGCTTTTTTTTTTATCCTTCATGTCTTGTTAAAAAAAAACCCTAACAAATGTCGCTTTAAACTAGTTTTCATTTTCTCCTTTCTCTTTCACACAGGTGCACCTATACAATGGTGGATAACTCGAAAGTCGAAACCCATAGCCACATCAATCAGACTCCAAAGCCGACTAATCCAAACCGAACCTGTGGCGGAGGATCCAATTCACAAATTCCACACATTTCAATTGAAAAAATCTCAATATGAAATCATTTATGGGTTAGGTTGTGTACCTTTAAACATTTTGCTAAATTTTTGAATTAGCTCTCTAATGTATATATCTACAAAGACTTAAATAAATTCTCAATTAAACACCTACTTGATTCCTCCAATAGCACAAATTAACAGGACTAAACAGAATCCTAAGTCCCTAACTTTTGCTTACCTTTGGGATGCTTGGGGGGTTTAGACCTTAGCTTTTATTCCTTCCATTTGAACAACTCAAGAACTAAAATGGAGGAATATGTGAATCAAAAAATAATAAAGAAGGATGAAAGCTTACCTAGCTTCATCCATGGGGTGAGAGAGGGAGGGGGTTGAGTTAGCTTTGTTTAATTCAACTGAAATTTGCTTATCAGATTAGATCTGAATTTATTTTTTCTGATCTGATTTTAACTTATTGTCTAATTTAACCAAACTTTGACAGCGTATATATGTTAATCCATAAGGAAAAAATATATCGATTGAGATCTTATTTTATTTGTATTAATGAATAGTTTTTTAATAGAAAAAAATGGAAATGAATAATCACACCTTTGTGGTCTCTGCTCAAAATAATCTCATCTTCCATGTATTTCAAAATAATCCCACATTTATATCATATCTTCTTAAAATGGACCATTAGACCTAAAACTTGCTTAACATGTTTTTATTTTAGTGTACCCACCCGGTTCACCCTTTTGGGCAAATTCGGATTCGGAGCGCGTCCCGGGTTAAGGTTTTTAACTCCTCCCAACGTGATTGTGGGGATCGAACCGTAGTTCTCCCTACCAAGTCTAGCCCCTGACACCACTAGACCAAGACAACGTTGGTGCTTAACATGTTACCTTAACTATTTTCTTTTCTTTTTTTCTTTTCCCCCCTTTAATAATCCTAATAAACTAGCTTGAATGTACAACGAAATTGGGGGAAGAGAAATTTTGGGGAGTTTAATCTCAAAACTATGAAAATTGTATGTGAGTTGTTATGAGATACAATTATGATGAAATTGATAACTCTTGAATTCATTTTCTTATTGAATGGGGTTTATTGGGTCTGGGTATTAAAAGAGAGAATTTCATTGCCAACTCCTTATATAATGAATGCATTTAACTTCAATTTATCTTGCCAAACCTTATTATTATTATTATTATTATTATCATTATTTAACTCATTTTCTAGTTGATACAATTGTTATTATTATTATTATTATTATTATTATAAAAGAAAAGCATAAACCACTTAGAAGTTGACATGTGTGCAATTTAACTTGTCAAACTGGTCACACATTGTTAACAACATGTAATGGTCCATTTTGAGAAGTTAGGGTATAAATGTGGGATTATTTTGGAATAAATGAAAGGTTGGATTATTTTGAGCAGACACCTCAAAAGTGGAATTGTTTGGTAAATAGTGGATAGCTGTTAGATGTTTAAGAGTAAAAAGAACAAATAAGCTATAAGCTCTTTCAAAAAGCTCCTCATATGAGCTTTTTGAAAAAGAGTTTTTTCACCCCAAAACTCTCTTCCAAACCTCTAACTACCAAACACCCAAAAATAGTTTTTTGAGTTGGTCAAACCTCTCTTTTTGCCTCGAACCGCTAACTCCCAAACACCCCCAATATTTTTTGTCACAAAATTAAAGATCTTTAAAATTTAAAAACATCAACTTAAATTATCATAAAAATGTAGTTTGTCTTATTCTCTCTCAGATTATTTTTAAAATAATAAAAAACAATTTGTCTTATTTATAAAAAAGTTTTTTAACTTAAAAAAATAGTGTTTTTTAATTAAAAAAAAAGTGTTTTTTTTATATTAAAAAGTTGTTTTTTGATTAAAAAACAGTTTTTTAATTAAAAAAAAACAATTTTTTAAATTAAAAAACTGCAGTTTTTTTTAATTAAAAAAAAAAACATTTTTTCTTTTATTAAAAAAACAGTTTTTTAAGAAAAAGTTGTATAAGAAACTCCAAAAAAAAGGATCTGGATAACTGGTTTCCGAATTTTTGGGTTTCCGGTTCCAGGTACAAAAAAAACCCGATTTTCGAGTATCCGAAAATCCAAATACCCGAATTTGCCCACCCTTAATATCGATAACCAAGCCATATTTCTTTTTTTTTTTTTTAACGAGACCCACATATTCCTAAAGGTGGGAATTGTGTCGAGTTGGGTTCGGTTCGTCTAATCTTGTTTACATGCCATTAGCCCTAACTCGACCCGTTTACTAAATGGGTATTGTCGTGTCGACATACTTATCTAAACGAGTCCGGCCAACTGCTTTATCTAAACCCGTTAATAATGGTTCGATTTCAACGTGAGTTGATGGGTCGTGTATGTTTTTGTATTTTAGGTTGGCAATTAGAAGTAATATTGCCGTGTCTACCCGTTTACTTAAACAAGTTGAAACCCCGCTTCAACCCTAACCTATGGTTGTGTCGTGTCAACTCGTGTACTTAAATAAGTCAAACCCTTTGACCTAAACCGGTTAATAATATGTCAATTTCATGTTGGATTAATGGGTCGCACCAAAATTTTCACACCCATGCATGTTATTCTTGTTTGAGTTTTATTTTTTCGCAAAAATTTCACAGAATAAATCAATTTTTAACTGATGTTCCACAACTAAATTAATCTTCTGAAAATCCAAAAATAAGTTAACCCAAAAGTCATCCAATCATCTAGATTAAGTTGGCTTATTTTTGAATTTTCAATTGCAAAATATGGGCCAAAGACGGGCTTAATTGGGCAATTTTCCTTTTCTTTTCCTTTTTTTACTGGGTTTTTCTAATCTAAGCCTATGGGCCAAAAACCCTAGAATTGTAGAAGGGAAATTACCCTCCCACGAAATGCAACACCTTTAACGAATCTATTAATGTTGAAATAACGGAGTGAACACTGTTAACTAAAAAACCTAAGTTTGAGGGGCATAGCTTAGAAGTTTAAAAAAGCATGAGCACAACAAAGCAAAAAAACTTAGGGCTATTATGTAATATGTATTAGTGGATGACCATTATACCCCTATGTATACTCTAGTAACATTCTGGAATTAGGGTTTGTTGTAAATACTATATATACCCCATTACTGAATGAAATGAGATACACTCTTCCTCATTTTCACAACACGTTACTAGCATTTTGTGCACGCTATGCGTGCTGAGATTTAGGGTTTAGTGTTACTCGATAGTAATAAACCAATTCCAAATTAAAAGTTTGTAACTACGTTGACATCCATACGGCTATGGAAGAAACATTGATTTACTTTAAAATATTAATTAAAACACATTTTTAGTTCTTTATGCATCCATTTACGCTGTTTGCAACAACAGTTTATTATTTGTAAGCTTTACTTGGGGGGCACCATGTAAAGATTTAAAAAATTTAGTATTGATTGAATTTTTAAAAAATTATGTAAAAAATATAGTATCAATTTATAGGGAATTTAAAAATATGAATTTACATATTTTTATTTTATTTTTTTGAACTATATATTTTATATTAATTTCATTTAAAAATATAAAAAATTCGTATGAACTTTCCTTAATTATGTAATTTATATTTTTTTTGGAAAAATGCAAGGGCATTTTAAACTATTCAAGGGGACACCATAGCTCACCTTGGTTTATATAATAAAAATCAGCACAAGCTTTAGGTTTTTGTGAAAAAAAAATAACCGTCACTCCTTTTCACTCGATTACAATTGCTCCTCACATTAGTAAAAGAAAGATAAGCAAAAGTAATTTACTAGAGTACTACTCGTACAGCCGTACCTGATTCTTGTTCAACTTAGGTTTCTGGGTTGAGACAAATTTGTACGCTGAATGTTTGGTTATTGAATGGAGGTGGGAAAAGGGGGTTCAGCGACTCTAATTTAGGGTTTCCATCTCCATTTGATATTTTTTCCCTAATTTAATTTAATCATTCGATTTGAGGGTTTTTTTTTTCTTATGGAAGCTTACAAGAACTGGGTTCGCCAAAACAGAGACTATGTTCACTCCTTGGAGTCTCTTGCTAGTGTAAGACTATTTTTACCTTTTTAGCTTTTCATCTTATTTTAGCTGCACTAATTTTTCTGCTAAACTGTTATCTACCTACTCCATTAACAAGTTCCAAATTATTGGATTCTGCAACTTTTGCCATACTTAGATTGGAACTTTTTGAATCATTTAGCTAGAATTTTTATTTTCTTTCTATTATTCAAGCAATTAGGAAGTTTGGAGTTAAAAAAATTCTGCTATTTTTAGGATATTTTAGCAGAAAAGAGAAATAATTCAGTGTGATTAGTTTTAATTTGTGCTTAAGCTAGTTTTCCAGGTTAACTTTTTATGATTTTTTATAGAGTATGTCATCTGCTGTATAATTTGATGTTCTTTAGTTTTGAGCCTTTATTTTGGACTCAGATTCATCATTAGTGTATTTTCTGAGTTTAGTGGATCTTTGGATGTATATCTTGTTGAATATTTAGGTTAAAGATCATTTTTTTTGTCCCAATTATAAGAGCTCTATAGCTGCATCGGCTTCCTCCTTATTTAATTGCAACATTAAAGTTATGCACATTTTTAAGGAGAGTGAGATTGAGATTAATATGAAACTTCCAAATAAGGGAAACGTCGCAATAACTTTATAATGGATGAAGTATTAAATTACATATATCTGTTGTATGCCAGTTTGCAACTTCAGGTCTTCTAGTGACTCTTTGGTGAATCACTTGTGTTCTATAAACACTACCACTTGATGTTGGGGGTTGCTATGCTAATTTGTGAATTATGGAAGTGTGAAATAACATGACTTCTGGAGCAGTTTTGGACCTTGCTTAATAATCTTATTCATAGTTGGACTTTGATCGGTGACATAATCATAGACACACAATAATTATGGTATATGATAGTGGAGAAATTGATGATTTCTGAACTAGGGGATTAATTATAGTGGACCAAATAGAAACAAAATTGTTTAGTCAATCTCAGAATGAGCACTTCCTTGTTTTCAAACACTTGCTTCAGCACTATAGCTTCTCAATGTCAATTAGCTAAAGTTTATTCCGTAGGAGAGTAGAAAAAGTATTTTAATTATCGGAATTCCTATCATTCAAGTCTACATTTGTATTTCGCTCGAGTTTCGCCCTCCACTATCTCAATGCCGAAGGTTTTTTACTATTTTTTTTACCTGCAGACTTTGATTTGGTAGATTTTGTAGATGTTGTGTCATTTGATAGCAGCTTGCAATTGTGTGCTGCATATGTAATATCCTTGTAGGTTTTTTAGCTAGTCAAACTGGTTCGCGTCGTTTGAAGCTGAAGCAGCATAGCAACTAGTAAGAGTGTAAGACCAACGCTAAAACCCTGCAAAAGCAAAAGGGGTCGAACGACATAATATTTCTGCAATCCTGCTTCTTGTTGATTCCATCCATCTTCCTTCAAGAATTTGCGCAATTACCTCATCATGCAACTCACTCTTGAATTTGGGTAATCTATCTATTTTTCTTTTTTTTTTATTTTTTTTTGTTTTGTTTTTGGTTGATTTATTTATCTGTGATTTTCTTATACCTCAGTAGTGTTCCTGAGTTTTTTTTTGCCATTATTAACTGATTATGATGCATAATTCTATTTTGCCTCTATGTTCTAATTCTGTAAACCCTAAATCAGTCAATAACCCAAATCGAGCACAATTAAGACTTATTTAAAATCAGGGATAGGTGAATTTTGGAGGGTTCGGAGGCAGGGAAATTTTGTGTGGGTGAGGGAGCGTTGTTTTAGTCGGGTCATGATGGTGTTCTGTGGGTTGGAAAGACGTTTGAGGTTTTATAGTAGGCGGAGGTGGATGCATCATGCTTCCGTTTTTTAGTTCCGGAAGAGGAAGCCATTTTTTGTTTATATGTGTTTGTGATGGTCTGATGGAAGGGTTTTTTTTTTATATAGGACAATAGGAGAGCCACCTCAAAAACTAGCTTAAGAGGAGGAGAGCCTATTGTCCTATATAAATCCCACATCAGCCCCCATATTACCGATGTGGGTCTCAACTCCCATACCTTGCAATGGGATCATAACATTTTTTGGAGGTGGAAAATGTGATTTGTGGAAGGATGGAAGAAAACCAACTTACTGTGGTTAGTGTATCTTCATCCAAAACTGAAATTGATAAAATTTTAATATTTTGATCATATATTTATGGACTTCTCCTGCAAAAGCTAGTTGCTCTCTGGGTATTATGAAATTTATTTGAGATGAGGGCATTTGAAATTTACATTGAAAGCAACTTCAAATGCCCTCATCTCAAATAAATTTCATAATACCCAGAGAGCAACTAGCTTTTGCAGGAGAAGTCCATAAATATATGATCAAAACATTAAAATTTTATCAATTTAAGTTTTGGATGAAGATACACTAACCACAGTAAGTTTGTTTTCTTCCATCCTTCCACAAATCACATTTGCCACTTCCAAAAAATGTTATGATCCCATTGCAAGGTATGGGACTTGAGACCCACATTGGCCACATCAGTCATATGGGGGCTGATGTGGGATTTATATAGGACAATAGGCTCTCCTCCTCTTAAGCTAGCTTTTGAGGTGGCTCTCCTATTGTCCTATATCAAAAAACAAACCCTTTCATCAGACCATCACAAACACATATAAACAAAAAATGGCTTCTTCTTTTGGAACTAAAAAACGGAAGCATGTTGCATCCACCTCCGCCTACTATAAAACCTCAAACGTCTTTCCAACCCACAGAACACCATCATGACCCGACTAAATCAACGCTCCCTCACCCACACAAAATTTCCCAGCCTCCGAACCCTCCAAAAACCACATATCCCTGATTTTAAAAAAGTCTTAATTGTGCTCGATTTGGGTTATTGACTGATTTAGGGTTTACAGAATTAGAACATAGAGGCAAAATAGAATTATGCATCATAATCAGTTAATAATGGCAAAAAAAAACTCAGGAACACTACTGAGGTCTAAGAAAATCACAGATAAATCAATCAACAAAAAAGAAAAATAGATAGATTACCCAACTTCAAGAGTGAGTTGCATGATGAGGTAATTGCGCAAATTCTTGAAGGAAGATGGATGGAATCAACCAGAAGCAGAATTGCAGATTTATTATGTCCCTCGACCCCTTTTTCTTTTGCAGGGTTTTAGCGTTGGTCTTACACTCTTACTAGTTGCTATGCTGCTTCAGCTTCAAACGAAGCGAACCAGTTTTAGTGACCACGTGAACGCGTCGTTTGAGAAACACTTTTTTGTACCTTATACCTATCGAAACGGTGTAAAATAATTGCGGGTTTGGATTGTAATCTTGTAACAGGCCAGGTGCCAGCGGGTTCAGGTCGGTATTAACGTTTTTATAACTCAGTCGTCAGGTATGGGTCGCTCTAGTGGGTTGAGAATTTTATACTTTTATAACGTCGTTTAACATGTTTTAATGCAATATATGTACTAGCAAAATGTACTTTAAACGTTCTAAAAAGTACTCCCTCCGTTTTTTTTAATTTACTCACTTTCCTTGTTGGGATTTTTTTTTATTAATTTATGATTTTCAAGTGTATTTTCCACACTCTCTCCTTCTCTTAACTAACTTCAATAAAATTACCCTCTTTTCTCTTTTTTTTCCATCCTCTCTCTTACTTTTTATACAACTTTTAATCTTCATTTATTCTTTTTCTTCAACTCCCAATACTTTCTTGGTTTTGATAAAAACTCAAGTGATTGAACTAAAAAACCCGGAGGGAGTACGAATTATAAGAAATATATTCATTAATAGTCAATTTATGGCAAATAATTGATGTTGTGGTAAAAAAAATGTTAAATTCAAGGTTTTAATGGTAGAAAGTATTTTTGCCTAAAATTTCTCATAATATCATAGGTTTAATACATTACTAATAATTGTTTTAGGTTGGTTCAGGTTGAAAGCATGTCGGATTGGATTAAGAGCATATTATATTTAATGGGTTTTAAAATGGGTTCGGGTTGTTTGATTTTTTTTTTTTTTGTCAAAACCCACTATTTACGGGTTGAGTTGAAATTTGACAGCTTTATTTGGACATGTGCAAGGTACATGCGACATTCTTAGTAAAACTCTATGATTTTGTATAATTTTTAGAAGTATTGAATAAAATTACATGGAAAATGAGAATGACCAGAAGTGGAAAAAATGATAAGGGAAAAATCAATTTAAGAAAAATGATTGTCACTTGCTTTTAACATAAATGATGGTGTTTCCCTACATGTCACATCTTATATGATTTTAAAGGGTGGATGATATTGTTCTTAATTATTTCGAACTTACTTTTTAAGATACTAAGTATAGACATAGATATATTGGATTAAAACTATTATGATATGTTATAATGATGAAATTAGTAAAAGGAAGATGAAGGGAGAAACTTAAACAGAATAATAAGGGCAATGAACTAATGAATAGAATATGATCGAGTTAGAGATTTGAAGAGAATAGAGAAGATAATAAAGAAATACTTATAACATTGAAAATTGAATTTAGGAGAATAATTGAAGATGATTTGTCATTGAAAGAAAGAAAAATGAGGTTTCATTGTGAGGAGAATGAAGTGATTTTTTAGGAGAGTAATTTGTAAGAAGCCATGTGTCATATGTGTGTTGGGGGAAGAGTTTTAATAAACTAGGTATACATTATCATTTACCTAATATGTGAATTAGATAATCGGGTGCACAATGCGGATTTATATAACATCTTTATTTAACATATTGTAAATGTAAATTTATAAGTAGAAGTGTATGCACAAAGTGTATTATGTATATGCATCATGATATTCTTTGATAATTTACTTGATATTCATTATAATTAGTAACTTACGTTGCGCTCTTTAGTATTTAATAAGCTACTGATAAATTGTCAAATCAGTTTAAATAATTTATCATTTACTTTATACACGTGTTCGTTGATTTTGTTGTTTATGTTCTTGTCTACCTTCTTATTTTGTAGCTCATCAAGTTAATACAATGATTAATTTATGAAGAACTTATTTTATGAAGTATGTGTTTTTTAAAAGTAAAAAAAATCACTCATTAAAAAAAAAATTAATATAGTGACCATTAATGACAACTCATCCATATTTCTAGAGGTGAGAATTGTGTCGATTTGGGTGGAGTTTTATATAAACTTGTTTACATGCCATTGCCCCTAACTCGGCTTGTTTAATAAACAGGTATCGTTGTGTCGACCTGTTTATCTAAATGAGTCACATCGCTTTATCTAAACTCATTAATAATGGGTCGATTTTATGTTAAGTTGATGTGTCGTGTGTGTCTCTGTATATATTAGGTTGGCAATAAGATGTAATCTTGTCGTGTCAACTATTGTACTTCCTCCATAACATAAAAATGGCAACGATTGTTTTTGCACGCATTTTAAGGAAGTGATTTGAGGGTGTAAACGATTAAATTAATCAAAATAATTTTGATATTAGTAATTTATATTCATATTCTTACTTGTGTTAAAATCGTTTTGATTAATTCATTCGTTAACATCCTTAAATCGTTTCCTGAATATGCGTGAAAAAATAGTTGTTGCCATTTTTATGTTATAGAGGGAGTACTTAAATAAGTCAAACCTTCCGATCCAACCCAAACCAGTTAATAATGAATCGATTTTGTACCCGAATTAGAGGGTCGTGCCAACTTTTTACCCCCTTCGACTTTTTTTTTTCCCCTTCATGTCTTGTTAAAAAAAAAAACCTAACAAATGTCGCTTTAAACTAGTTTTCATTTTCTCCTTTCTCTTTCACACAAGTGCACCTATATAATGGTGGATAACTCGAAAGTCGAAACCCATAGCCACATCAATCGGACTCCAAAGCCGACTAATCCAAACCGAACCTGTGGCGGAGGATCCAATTCACAAATTCCACACATTTCAATTGAAAAAATCTCAATATGAAATCATTTATGGGTTAGGTTGTGTACCTTTAAACATTTTGCTAAATTTTTGAATTAGCTCTCTAATGTATATATCTACAAAGACTTAAATAAATTCTCAATTAAACACCTACTTGATTCCTCCAAAAGCACAAATTAACAGGACTAAACAGAACCCTAAGTCCCTAACTTTTGCTTACCTTTGGGATGCTTGGGGGGTTTAGACCTTGGCTTTTATTCCTTCCATTTGAACAACTCAAGAACTAAAATGGAGGAATATGTGAATCAAAAAATAATAAAGAAGGATGAAAGCTTACCTAGCTCCATCCATGGGGTGAGAGAGGGAGGGAGTTGAGTTAGCTTTGTTTGATTCAACTGAAATTTGCTTATCAGATCAGATCTGAATTTATTTTTTCTGATCTGATTTTAACTTATTGTCTAATTTAACCAAACTTTGACAGCGTATATATGTTAATCCCTAAGGAAAAAATATATCGATTGAGATCTTATTTTATTTGTATTAATGAATAGTTTTTTAATAGAAAAAAATGGAAATGAATAATCACACCTTTGTGGTGTCTGCTCAAAATAATCTCATCTTCCATGTATTTCAAAATAATCCCACATTTATATCATATCTTCTTAAAATGGACCATTAGACCTAAAACTTGCTTAACATGTTTTTATTTTGGTGTACCCACCCGGTTCACCCTTTTGGGCAAATCCGGATTTGGAGTGTGTCTCGGGTTAAGGTTTTAAACTCCTTCCAACGTGCTTGTGGGGGATCAAACCATGGTTCTCCCTACCAAGTCTAGCCCCTAGCACCACTAGACCAAGACAACGTTGGTGCTTAACATGTTACCTTAACTATTTTCTTTTCTTTTTTTCTTTTCCCGCCTTTAATAATCCTAATAAACTAGCTTGAATGTACAACGAAATTGGAGGAAGAGAAATTTTGGGGAGTTTAATCTCAAAACTAAGAAAATTGTATGTGAGTTGTTATGAGATACAATTATGATGAAATTGATAACTCTTGAACTCATTTTCTTATTGAATGGGGTTTATTGGGTCTGGGTATTAAAAGAGAGAATTTCATTGCCAACTCCTTATGTAATGAATGCATTTAACTTCAATTTATCTTGCCAAACCTTATTATTATTATTATTATTATTATTATCATTATTTAACTCATTTTCTAGTTGATACAATTGTTATTATTATTATTATTATTATTATTATAAAAGAAAAGCATAAACCACTTAGAAGTTGACATGTGTGCAATTTAACTTGTCAAACTGGTCACACATTGTTAACAACATGTAATGGTCCATTTTGAGAAGTTAGGGTATAAATGTGGGATTATTTTGGAATAAATGAAAGGTTGGATTATTTTGAGCAGACACCTCAAAAGTGGAATTGTTTATTTCCATTTTTTCCTTTTTAATATGTAATTTAATGGCCTTGTTTGGGAGTTAGTTGTTAGAGGTTAGCTGATTGAGTTAGCTGTTTTTACTAGCTGATTTGACTAACTGATTACATTAGCTGTTTGTATAAAAGTGTTTGGTAAATAGTGGATAGCTGTTAGATGTTTAAGAGTAAAAAGAACAAATAAGCTATAAGCTCTTCCAAAAAGCTCCTCATATGAGCTTTTTGAAAAAGAGTTTTTTCACCCCAAAACTCTCTTCCAAACCTCTAACTACTAAACACCCAAAAATAGTTTTTTGAGTTGGTCAAACCTCTCTTTTTGCCTCGAACCGCTAACTCCCTAACACCCCCAATATTTTTTGTCACAAAATTAAAGATTTTTAAAATTTAAAAACATCAACTTAAATTATCATAAAAATGCAGTTTGTCTTATTCTCTCTCAGATTATTTTTAAAATAATAAAAAACAATTTGTCTTATTTTTAAAAAAGTTTTTTAACTTAAAAAAATAGTGTTTTATAAATTAAAAAAAAGTGTTTTTTTTTTAATATTAAAAAGTTGTTTTATGATTAAAAAACAGTTTTTTAATTAAAAAAAATCAATTTTTTAAATTAAAAAACTGCAGTTTTATTTAATAAAAAAATAAAACATTTTTTCTTTTATTAAAAAAACAGTTTTTTAAGAAAAAGTTGTATAAGAAACCCAAAAAAAAAGGATCTGGATAACTGGTTTCCGAATTTTTGGGTTTCCGGTTCCAGGTGCAAAAAAAAACCCGATTTTCGGGTACCCGAAAATCCAAATACCCGAATTTGCCCACCCCTAATATCGACAACCAAGCCATATTTCTTTTTTTTTTAAACGAGACCCACATATTCCTAAAGGTGGGAATTCTGTCGAGTTGGGTCCGGTTCGTCTAATCTTGTTTACATGCCATTAGCCCTAACTCGACCCGTTTACTAAATGGGTATTGTCGTGTCGACATACTTATCTAAACGAGTCCGGCCAACTGCTTTATCTATACCCGTTAATAATGGTTCGATTTCAACGTAAGTTGATGGGTCGTGTATGTTTTTGTATTTTAGGTTGGCAATTAGAAGTAATATTGTCGTGTCAACCCGTTTACTTAAACAAGTTGAAACCCCGCTTCAACCCTAACCTATGGTTGTGTCGTGTCAACCCGTGTACTTAAATAAGTCAAACCCTTTGACCTAAACCGGTTAATAACATGTCGATTTCATGTTGGATTAACGGGTCGCACCAAAATTTTCACACCCCATGCATGTTATTCTTGTCTGAGTTTTATTTTTTCGAAAAATTTCACAGAATAAATCAATTTTTAACTGATCTTCCACAATTAAATTAATCTTCTGAAAATCCAAAAATAAGTTAACCCAAAAGTCATCCAATCATCTAGATTAAGTTGGTTTATTTTTGAATTTTCAATTGCAAAATATGGGCCAAAGACGGGCTTAATTGGGCAATTTTCCTTTTCTTTTCCCTTTTTTTTTGGGTTTTTCTACTCTAAGCCTATGGGCCAAAAACCTTAGAATTGTAGAGGGGAAATTACCCTCCCACGAAATGCAACACCTTTAACGAATCTATTAATGTTGAAATAATGGAGTGAACAGTGTTAACTAAAAAACCAAAGTTTGAGGGGCATTGCTTAGAAGTTTAAAAAAGCATGAGCACAACAAAGCAGAAAAACTTAGGGCTATTATGTAATATGTATTAGTGGATGATCATTATACCCCTATGTATACTCTAGGAACATTCTGGAATTAGGGTTTGTTGTAAATACTATATATACCACATTACTAAATGTAATGAGATACAATCTTCCTCATTTTCACAACACGTTATCAGCACGAGCTTTAGGTTTTTGTGAAAAAAAAAAGTAACCGTCACTCCTTTTCACTCGATTACAATTGCTCCTCACATTAGTAAAAGAAAGATAAGCAAAATTTTATTAAAAAAAAAATAAACATTGTCTTCATCATCACAATCTTCATCATCATCACAATTTTATTTTTTTTTCCTCAAATCTTCATCTCTGTTGTTTCCTCCGTAATTCATTTTCACAACTGAGCTTTTGAGCTCTCTAAAATCTCCATCACCATTTTCAAGTTCATCTCAAATCTCTGTTTTCTTTCTCTGATTCCTCCATTAAAACTGAGCTTTTGAGCGCGGCCCTCTCACCTGAGCCACCGGAACACCACCACACCAGAGATCTAACGAAAGCAACCATTAGCGCCGCCACCGACTTCACGTTGCCTGATTTTCGTTTTTGTGGAGAAACAAGCGCAGATCTGTAAGTTCTCCCCAATTTTCGTTTAGTTATTTTATTTTATTTCTATTTATCGTTCGAATTTGGGTTCGATTTTTGTTCCCATTTTATTCGAAATTCGTTCGATTTTTTTTTTTTCTGTTTTTTGTTCCAAAATTTGTTCGAATTCCTAATCTGGTTAGTTGTTGTTCAATCTTTTGTTCGTTTTTATTTTTGTATGCTTTTTCGTTCCAGATCTGATTTTATTTTCACTAGAATTTTGCCTTGAATTTCGGTTTGATTTGTAATCGAACTTTGGTTTTATCTTCGTTCGAGTTTTGTTCTGATTTTCACTCGAATTTTGGGTCTGATTTTCGTTCATTTTTTCAGTAGAATTTATGTTCAAGTTCAAGAAGAATTCAGTTCAAATTTTTTGTTGAAGCTTATTCCTGTCCAAATTTTATTCCAATTTCATTTGGGCATTTTTCGTTTGATTTAGGTTAATTTCTTGTTTTGGCCCTATTTTCGTTTGATATATTGTTGGACTATTTTCATAACCCCATATGCATGGATTAGGGGGAGATAAAATATCAATAATGCGATATATTGATGGTCAGTTTTGCTATATAAGTACATTAACTTAAATGTCAATGATTTATTTAATAGAAGTGGCCACGTGATAATATCTAGTTATTGACTATACACTAGTTGTAAATGCTCCAACTAAATTTGATGTCCTAGAAGACAACATCAATGTCTAATGATTTTAGAGCATGCTTAAAGCTTGGTAAACCAATGGATTCTAAAAATCATAATATCTAAAAAAAAAAAAAAGATGGGAGCAATTACTAACAATGGTAAATTCGAGAAATTGATACATTAAACGAATCTCCTAAGGAGGATAATGTTCAGTAAAATTTATATGCACTATGATGATATGAAACGATCTAGAAGAGTATAAGGTATCCAACAATATTAGCATGTATCAAGATTGAATTTAATGCTCCAGCTTAGTAAGTTATTATTGAGTAAAATATTAATTATTGTCTTGCCAAATGCTAATTGCATAATGAAAAACACATGTTAGTGCTCTTATATCACATCATATTCATCGCCATGAATAAAATACATCTAATAAAGTGATCACTAGTAGAAATAAAAACTGACCATGTATAATTTAAATTTAAAAATGCGATTGGATGTGATAATAATTTTAGGCCATCTGGGTTTGATGATTACCAATTGTAGAAACTTGAAGTTTCATTTAATATGTTGACGCTCTCTCATGTTAGATATATGAAGTGAACGGGTTGGCAAGACATAACATTGAGATTGAGCCATATTTGACTTATGATTTTAATAGTTTGTTTTGAGGAATTTCAAGAGATTATAAAATAGTTTTTAACAACTTTGTATGTGCATATGTAATAAGTGGCCAGAAGCTCACCATGATAACTTATAAGATGTTCAGTATAGGGTGACTAGGAGCTCACCAAAGCTACTTGTATGTAGAAATTTTTGTGTAACTAGTATCTCATTATTAAAATCTTTGTTGATCCAGAAGATCATCATCTAGTGGAATTACATACAAGTTACTTATATTTATACAACAATCTCTTGATTATTGGACCTATTATCAGTCAATACAAAAGACAAAAGAAAAGAAGAGAGGCAACTGCACAATACATGTCTCCCCATTGATATTATCTTCAGAAGAGAATGAATTATGAAAGAGTTCATAATAAATAGTGAAAAAAAAAAACTAATTTTGTTTTAAGTGGTTCTCCAGGAGAGATAAATAACACTTAATATAATTCTTCTGAGAGATGAAATATGTTGAATATATTTTGCCTATGTGATGAGGCATTTTGCACAAGAAATAGTATGCTAAGTTGGTATAGAATTCAACGCCCCTATAAACGAAACATTTTACCAACTTAGGGGGAGAATTAGCATAAGTTGGCAAAATCAAAATAAAATAAATATTTGACGATCCCTATAATGATAGTTTGAAAAGTTATGTGCCAACTTTTGTCTATATATTATGTGTGGGATAAATCTTGCCAATTATACTTAAATCACTACACTAGAAGTGTAGATTATATGATCGGTTCCAAGATAAAGATATGATAAAGGGCAAGATGGTGCAGTTGACACTTTTAATAGTGCTTTATTATATTAATATCATAGTGTGAATACCTTAAAAGTGATATAAATATCTGAATTATTATAATTGATGGCCTATGATGTAAAAATAGTTGTGATGGTACCAATGAGAATTTATTCAGATATCATTGTAAAATAGCATGCAAATTAAAATTATATTTTGAGGAATTATATGGATGATACCGGTATATGTTGGTACCAATAAATAATTATAGTTTAGAATATTTTTTTTCCTTCCAAAAAAAAAATACCAACAGATCTCGCTATAAACAAATTTTCGTTTTCTTCTTCCTCTCTCACACAAGTGCAGCTACAATGGTGGGTAACCCGAAACCCATAGCCACAGCAGCCGGAGCTCTCCGAAGCCGACTAATCCAATCCCTCCGAACCCGCGGCGGAGGATCCGCCGACAGATGGAGCAGCCCAGGTCACCAAGATAGGCCCAACGGCTACCTCTTCAACCGTCCTCCACCACCTCCTGGTCATTCTCGCAAATGGGAAGATTGGGAATTGCCTTGCTACATCACTAGCTTCCTCACTATTGTTATCCTTGGTGTTGGTCTTAATGCGAAGCCCGATCTTACTCTCGAGACTTGGGCCCATCAGAAAGCCCTCGAACGCCTTCAGGCCCAAGAGCACTCTTCCTCCTCTGAGTAACTTTTCTACTTTCATCATCAATCTTTTTCTATATCTGGGGGTTCTGTTGTAGACTATATATAATGGGTTACTTGTAGTGGATGAAATAAGGGTTTGCTGAATAATTGACCCTTCTTATTTTTGCTTTTTTGGAATTTTTTTTCCTAATTATATTATGGTACAATGAATTTGATTTTATTTTGTATGTTTCGGGCTACTCAGTTATCCCAGGTTGTTAATTAATATGAATTAGATGTGAATTTTTTATGTTGGTGTTTTAGGGTTGCTGGGTTATTGTTGTCAATTGGTTGCTTGTTTTGTGATTAGTGGATTAATGGATACAGTGATGTGATTGTATGACTTTTTAGGGTTATTGGTGTTTCATACGTGTTTGTTGATGATACGATACGCTATACGTTTGTGGAGAGCGTATGCAATTGATGTCTTCTTGTTGAGTTAGAGGGAATTGTGGAAACCTTTTTATTTTGATTTGTGATTGGTGTTTATGCACAACCGATTATGAAGCTTGCACACTGTATTTGAGACATACTATTAAGGTGGGTGGGAAGGACTCCTATTACTAGGATTGTGATTAAGGCAAGTTCACAATAAGGGAACACCCATAAGACATAATAATTGGTTTAATACTCCGTATTATGGATGACTTGGGCACTGATTGAATTAATTTGAACTTAATTGAATTAAGCTAAACCCCTAGACTCATTAGGAGTGGAGCTGAATGAACTAAAATTTCATAAATTAAGTACAAAAAAATAGGGCCTTGGTCTATTCTAGTGCTCTTGAGTCTTGAGTTGCTCTCACCTTAAGAGTTTATTTTGCTAATGAACATGGTACTTTTTTTGACCCCTTTTGGGAGTTTATTCTTTTTGGAAAACCTAAAATTTACATCCTTGCCTATGGAGAATTTTTCAACCTTTTGCTTCCTTTAGGTCTTGCAAGTTGCAACTAAGTTTTCCCATAGGAGTGTCTTATTCTGATCGATTGACTTGATAGTGTAGGCTTAAGATTTTGCTTTGTACAAAATTTGATAGTTAATGTGTGGCTATTGGACCACCTTCTGAAGTGTTGGTGATGGTTTGCCAATATCTGCCATTTGCCATCTTATGTCCTTTGCCTTCACCATTGTGAATAAATATGCTTGGGTCTTGCTCTTCTTCTGAAGGCTTTTGGTGTATGCAGTATGACACTTGACCTACTGGCAATTGACCAATTGGTGGTCTAGATTGAATTATGACCTAATTTTTTTATTATGCTGATGATTGATGTTTATACAAAATCCATAGTTTGTTACATGGAACTGTTTACAAGCCTGCGTTCTGTTTTATAGACAGATTACTTAGGTGGGTGAGATAAAGGATTGTGCCACTTAGTAGGATTGTGGGATAGAGGAATTGACCCACATATGAGAAAATTGACAAGTATAACATAAGGATTTATGACCAAAGACAAAGGTAATGTATTTACATAATAGATGACTAGGTATGGAGGGATGAATTCTTATTTGTAAGTTGGGCTAATCTGTCACTTTTAGAGCTCGTTTGGTTCACATAGGAAATAATTTCCTATAGCAATTTCTATTTCATGGGAAATTATTTCCGTCTTCAATTTTCTAGGAAATCAAGATTATTGTTTCCTATGGGAATTTCAACTCACCAAGGTGACCTTGGTAAGTTATTTCCACCATTTTGTTCTTTTGTAGGAAATAGAATTTCCTAGGAAATCCAAATTCCTATGATTATGTCAACCAAACAACACACTGACTCTTCAATTCCTAGTAAATTTTAATTCCTATGCTTTTTAGTGTCAACCAAACAAGCTCTTACATTTTGCTTATTTTAGGAGATTGGTTTACCCTTGTAACAAGGTATTTTTACTTTTGGGAGGATTTGTTTTTAAAAAAATACCTAAAATTTGCATGCGTGCATAAAGAGAATCCTCCAGGAGTCCAGCTATTGCTTCCTTCAGGCTTTAGACTTCATTTGCCCTTAACAATGACTTGGTGTGAAATGAAAAGTCCGAGTAACATAACATAGGAGTTGTATGCCTGTATGCAAATTAGTAGTTTTCATTAACTTAGAGTAGGGTAAGATAAAGGAACCCATCATAGGATTGATATACAAATACATTTAGGGATGTTTACAGCTTAAGTCAACTTGTATGAGTGGTATCTTTGTGAAGGATTATAAGAAGCCAGGAAGGTGAAGAAATTTGCTGAGCAGTTTAGATCATTGGCAATTATCTCTTTTGCGACAGTTTGAAGAAATCTAGATTATAAAGTATGATCCTGCTTTCAGTTGTAGCTGAAGGTCATTCCCTTTTCATGACCTTAATTCTAGGTCTGTAATTGTGTGTTCCTGTGATCTAACAAATTTGTTAGAGTTTCATGGTTTTAAAGTAATCTCTTGTTTTTTTTTTTTTTTTTTGAGTTGAGAGCCTTGTGAGTTGTGATGATATCTATCAATATTAATGGTATCCTTCTAAGCTTTAACTGATTTTCTTAAATCTGGTTTTCGTCGATGACTTGATAGTTGAATATAGAGTACTGTAGTAAACAATTAAGTTAGTATGCTCTTGGGTTAGACTGGTTTTACTGCTATTTTAAGAGAAATCCTACTATTTTATTTTAGATTACTATAATATATGCCATTTGCTGATTACATTTACATTCATTCATGCGCTAAGATTTTGTATGCAATAGTAATTCACTTCTAGTCTAGTACGGAGTAATTATTAGTGTAAGATTGTAGAGTTCAGTTATGGGCTTGTTGAGTTATAGAGGACTATACTGTCTTGTCCTGTCCTGTGACTTGCTATTCTCTTTTGGACTGAGTTGAGTGAGATCAACTGCTTGCTGTATTGTATTATCATAGTCTATCTGTTGGAATAGTCTTAAAAATAATTCATACTTCCTCGAGTTCCAGCTTGCTAGTACAGTCGTCCATCTTTTACATCGTTGCTTCTTCATACAGCTTTTCGCAAAGATAATTATCAAACTGCAATAGTTTTGAAGTAGATCTTGATTCAATTCTTTTTAATGTAGTGGAAGTATAAAAATCTCTTGTGATCCGCATTAATCTCAACGTGTATGATGCGTTTTTTAGTGTATTTAAATTCGGATGGTTACACATGGAATTTTCATGCAATTGATGTAACACTTGATTGCCATGGTTGATTTATGAGATCTTATATCTTTGTAAAACTATCATCTATGTTATTTGCTCATTATTCATTTGCTCTTGTGTAAGCTTCTAAATGATAGTAATATAATTTCAAAATTAAGGATAATTTGTATTTGGAATGAAATATTATCAGTTAATGAAATAAAAAGAAAATTAAAAAGGGAAAAGGAAAATGGGGAAAAACCAATATGTTTGATTGTTTGGACTTTGGACGGAATAAAGAGGAACCAAAACATAAGAAGGAGATTTGATACTAGGCTGTGATATGCAAAGCTTTTTTGCACTAAAATTTATTTATTTATTTATTATAAACCTGCAAGAGACATCATAATTTTTTAATTTAAATTTACAAAAGATAGGTTTGATTAGAGCATGCCTATGCTTAAATGGAGAGAGTTAGTGTGCTAATAGATTGTTTCTTTGTAGATTATTTTCCATGTTTGAAAATAGTTAGGATCTCGAATAGCTTAGGGGCATTTTGTCATCGTGATCGTCATTCTGATTCTCAATGTGTGTAATATATGACTAGTATATTAGTATATTGTACAACTACATTTGTTAAATGCGAATATACCTAGCAAATCGGTCGGCCAGTATCAATCTTTTAAAATTGAATTTCGATCATGTTCAAGTTGGTACTTTTTCAATAATAGGTTGAATTTATTTGTTCATGACCCAAAATTTTTGGTACCAGGTCAGTTGGTCGGTACATTTTTTTTCCTTCGATGTATCTCAATATATTGATTAAATATTATAGCAAATACCAAATAGTCAACTACACAAAAAAGGCTTCTTAGGGTGTGTTCTCTTCAACTTATATCAGATTAGACCAGATCAGATTAGATGTGAGATAAGCTAAAAGACTAATAAAATCATATCAGATTAGACCAAATTAGATCAGATCAGATGTGAGATAAGCTAAAAGACTAATAAAATCATATTAGAACATATCAGATCAGAAAAAATAAGTTGAAGAGAACGCATACCCTTAATCAATATCACCAAATTGCGCAATTACCAATATAGTTGTAGCAAATGACAAATCCAAAATACAATTATACAAGTCCTGCTATTGCTAGAGTTTTACCATGGTGAAAGCCTATTTTCTTTATTCTCCCTTAGTCCCTTACCTCAAATGCATGTATGAACTAAATTAAATTGGGCCACTTTTAGTAAATACCAATATTAAAAAAAAAAAAACAAAAACATGTGAATGATGTCTACAAATTCAGTGGTACACAATGCACACATGTGAACCAATAGAATGGTGCAAATGCTATATTGCTATGTACATCAATTCGGTTTGAATGAACATTACTACTTAAATTTTAAAATTAGACCAAATGAACATTCACCAATGTGAGAATATTTTGTATAAGTACCTCCATTTACATAATATGTGTACTTCCTCTGAAATAAATAATGACATGATAATGGACAACCAAAAAAAACCCAGGGGCCGTTTGGTTCTGGCAGAGGAAACGAAATGGAATCCAGAAAGAGAATCAGAGAGAAAGGACCGCCTACATGTCCACATCCACCCAACTTGATCACCCACTCCACCACCCTGTTGTTCTTTAATACCTTATATTTTTTAACTTCCCTGATCTCTTGCCATGGCTGCTGCGTTTCCTTGCCAGTCGTTTCCTCCATTTCTAGCGCCACCGCTACTGATGTTTCCCCGGGCTTGGTTTAATAGGTTTAGTAGATTTTTTGGGGGGGTGGGTCGAATTATAGTGGGTCGTTGATTGGGGGCAGTAATGGGTCGAATGTGAATGGAAAATAGGGTCGAATGATGGCGGTGGTGGGTTGAATGGAGATGGGTCGTCGGTGAGGGTGGGTGGTCGTCAGAGATGATGAGTGAAGATGGAGAAAGGGAGATGGTGATTGGTGAGTGAAGAAATGTGAGGAGAGAGTGTGAGTAATGGGGGGAGGAATGAGAATGCAATAGATAGGAGGGTAGGGTTTGATAAAGTGTTGGAATGGGGTAAAGTGATTAGGAAAAATGAGGAAAGAGAATGAATAAAATAAGCAAACAAACAACTTATAAGAGGAAAGGGCCCAACTGAATCTAGAGCTGTTAAATCTGACATGAACTGTAAAATGACCTGAAGTTTACCTGCGATCCGACCTGTTTTGATCCGAAAATCTAGGCACCTGAACCCAACCTGCTCCACACACACCCATGACCTGAACGTAACCCGTAATTAAGACACCCTTACCTACACCACACCCGACCCACATTGATCCAAACCCGAATCACACCTGTATTAGAAATACCCAAACTCATCCTGCACCCAACTCGAAAAAAACACCCAAACCCAAATACACCTAATTTAAACCCGCTTCAACCTAGCCCATTTCGCACCCGACCCAATTCACACCCGAACCAACCCGAATGGAAGTGAATGGACTTTGCTTATTTTCTAGGGGTGAGCATAATTTTGTAATTACGAACTTCTAGTTAGACCTGATCAAAATTAGCCCGGTCCGACCTGATTTTTTGTGTGCTTTGATCATACATATTAGGCTTGAACTTGGGCCCAACCTGATTTTTTTTTTCATTTTTGTGTGGGCTTTGTACACTTAAATCTAGACTTTTTGGTTACTTTTTAGGCCGGTTCGAAAAAACCCGCACAAAATTTTAATTTCCTGTTTTGGCCAAGAAATTAAGAGCCGAACTAAGTGCGGCCTGACTAATGGACTTTAGTTTTACATTGGGCCCGACCCATGATCACCTCTACTTCTAGTCAAAGAATTATCTGCGTCGAGTCGAAACCCGACAACGGAATAGAAGTTTTGAAATTCGGTAAGTGATCAGATTTGGTGTTTTTAATCGAATACAAAATCATAATTAAAAAATTCAGATTATCCAATTTTTTAAATTTAAAACCGGATTTCTGGTTCTTCAGATCCGGATCCTAATAAAAAAAACAATTATCCTCAACAAAATTAATGCCTGGGTTTTTGGACTGGGTTCGATCTTTTATCCAAAAATTCTCACACCTAATATAAATGTACAATCCACATATCCTTGCTCAGTGCTCCAACATGGATCGACTTGACCTGCAGCCGATCCGAGCCAAAATGAAATGACCTGGATAGGCTAGATCCGGAATCAATCCAAACCAAAATTGGACCCAACCCGATAATGACCCAACCCAAATGCACTTACTTGACCCATGAATGACCCGACCCGTTTTCAACATTAACACGAAACAAACTCTTTCCTCTTGTAACAACCAGATTAATTGCAAAAAATAAAATAAAAAATCTCCCTAATTTACAGCAGATCTTAAATTCTACACCCAAGTAGAATTACGGAGTAATTTACTACAGTACTACTCGTACAGCCGTACCTGATTCTTGTTCAACTTAGGTTTCTGGGTTGAGACAAATTTGTACGCTGAATGTTTGGTTATTGAATGGAGGTGGGAAAAGGGGGTTCAGCGACTCTAATTTAGGGTTTCCATCTCCATTTGATATTTTTTCCCTAATTTAATTTAATCATTCGATTTGAGGGTTTTTTTTTTTTCTTATGGAAGCTTACAAGAACTGGGTTCGCCAAAACAGGGACTATGTTCACTCCTTGGAGTCTCTTGCTAGTGTAAGATTATTTTTACCTTTTTAGCTTTTCATCTTATTTTAGCTGCACTAATTTTTCTGCTAAACTGTTATCTACCTACTCCATTAACAAGTTCCAAATTATTGGATTCTGCAACTTTTGCCATACTTAGATTGGAACTTTTTGAATCATTTAGCTAGAATTTTTATTTTCTTTCTATTATTCAAGCAATTAGGAAGTTTGGAGTTAAAAAAATTCTGCTATTTTTAGGATATTTTAGCAGAAAAGAAAGATAATTCAGTGTGATTAGTTTTAATTTGTGCCTAAGCTAGTTTTCCAGGTTAACTTTTTATGATTTTTTATAGAGTATGTCATCTGCTGTATAATTTGATGTTCTTTAGTTTTGAGCCTTTATTTTGGACTCAGATTCATCATTAGTGTATTTTCTGAGTTTAGCGGATCTTTGGATGTATATCTTGTTGAATATTTAGGTTAAAGATCATTTTTTTTGTCCCGATTATAAGAGCTCTATAGCTGCATCGGCTTCCTCCTTATTTAATTGCAACATTAAAGTTATGCACATTTTTAAGGAGAGTGAGATTGAGATTAATATGAAACTTCCAAATAAGGGAAACGTCGCAATAACTTTATAATGGATGAAGTATTAAATTACATATATCTGTTGTATGCCAGTTTGCAACTTCAGGTCTTCTAGTGACTCTTTGGTGAATCACTTGTGTTCTATAAACACTACCACTTGATGTTGGGGGTTGCTATGCTAATTTGTGAATTATGGAAGTGTGAAATAACATGACTTCTGGAGCAGTTTTGGACCTTGCTTAATAATCTTATTCATAGTTGGACTTTGATCGGTGACATAATCATAGACACACAATAATTATGGTATATGATAGTGGAGAAATTGATGATTTCTGAACTAGGGGATTAATTATAGTGGACCAAATAGAAACAAAATTGTTTAGTCAATCTCAGAATGAGCACTTCCTTGTTTTCAAACACTTGCTTCAGCACTATAGCTTCTCAATGTCAATTAGCTAAAGTTTATTCCGTAGGAGAGTAGAAAAAGTATTTTAATTATCGGAATTCCTATCATTCAAGTCTACATTTGTATTTCGCTCGAGTTTCGCCCTCCACTATCTCAATGCCGAAGGTTTTTTACTATTTTTTTTACCTGCAGACTTTGATTTGGTAGATTTTGTAGATGTTGTGCCATTTGATACCTCAGTAGTGTTCCTGAGTTTTTTTTTGCCATTATTAACTGATTATGATGCATAATTTTATTTTGCCTCTATGTTCTAATTCTGTAAACCCTAAATCAGTCAATAACCCAAATCGAGCACAATTAAGACTTTTTTAAAATCAGGGATAGGTGAATTTTGGAGGGTTCGGAGGCAGGGAAATTTTGTGTGGGTGAGGGAGCGTTGTTTTAGTCGGGTCATGATGGTGTTCTGTGGGTTGGAAAGACGTTTGAGGTTTTATAGTAGGCGGAGGTGGATGCAACATGCTTCCGTTTTTTAGTTCCGGAAGAGGAAGCCATTTTTTGTTTATATGTGTTTGTGATGGTCTGATGGAAGGGTTTGTTTTTTGATATAGGACAATAGGAGAGCCACCTCAAAAGCTAGCTTAAGAGGAGAGCCTATTGTCCTATATAAATCCCACATCAGCCCCCATATGATCGATGTGGGTCTCAAGTCCCATACCTTGCAATGGGATCATAACATTTTTTAGAGGTGGAAAATGTGATTTGTGGAAGGATGGAAGAAAACAAACTTACTGTGGTTAGTGTATCTTCATCCAAAACTTAAATTGATAAAATTTTAATGTTTTGATCATATATTTATCGACTTCTCCTGCAAAAGCTAGTTGCTCTCTGGGTATTATGAAATTTATTTGAGATGAGGGCATTTGAAGTTGCTTTCAATGTTGTCATTCAATTGATTCAATTTGCTGTATTTATATCAAATTATGGATGCGGATACTTTTGTCACTGTTGGAATAATGGCTTTAAAAGCCTTATTTAACAATATTTATGGTAATCTCTTAGGGTTCCATTGTGAGTATTATGACTAGTTAAATTCCTAATAACTAGTAAGAACTTTAAACCTGACAATAATTCCCATTAATTTTTGAGATTACATCAATATATTGTAATAATGGATTATTATTGTGATGATATTTGTTGTTGGCTGAGTCTCCCTATAAATAAATGTTTGGTCACTCTAGTATAAAGGAGAGAATAATTCCAATCATCAATCTTATATTCCTTTTCTCTTGAGCAAGTTTGTGTGACTCCAATCCCTCACACTCAAGTACATGTGTGTGTGTGGGAGTGAGGTTAACTTTGGGGAACGAATCGGCCATAACATTTTGTACCTTGAACGGGCCGAATCTCGTTTTCAAGGCAGTGATTTTTCCACGACATCACATACCTTAATCCTAAATTATTCTTTTGTTATGCCACAAAAAATAACCTTAGTAGCTAGTCTTGAAATACTCATATATTTTTCCTACACTCACAAGCCCATGTTGTGAAGGGTCTTTTGACTCAACCTGTTTGTTGTTTTGTCTCCCTTTCTCAAGTACTATATGGCCTACCCCAGATATGGTGAACATTTTTATTTATTCTATTTTGCTTAGATCCTTGCCATTGATGTCCTATAAAGGGCCTTTTCGTTTTTACATTGTCTCTGACTTTCTCTTGATGATTTCGGCTTTCTGTGAAGAGGGGGGTTAGAACTTCTGTGCAACTCTGTAAAAGTCCACAAAGTCAACATTGATCCAACAGACGAAGACGAGAATGTGAGTGTTTTTTTTTTACTATCATCATCACCTCTTCTGCAAATTCCATTCTTAATAAAAGAATGACAATGAAAGATAACAAATCTATTTATTATTCATTTGCATTAGCTTTATACATTATTTGCAGATAACAATGAAGACATTGCTATCTTGGGTCCGAACAAATTTGATAAAAGAGAGGCCTGAGATGTTTATGAAAGGAGATACTGTGTAAGCTCCAAGATAATCTTCTCTTTTCTACTACATTTGATAAGTTGAACATCAGCTTCATCACAATTTTAAGTTGTCAGCAAAGGCAGCCTAACGAGATAACTTTTAAATTGTAATCTTTTAGCATAAAACCGCAACTTTTTATACAAAGCATAACTAATTATGCAAAAACAAAGTTATAAATTTATAGTAAAAATTTATAATTTTTAAGCTGACGGTCTGACAAGAGATTTTTTTTACTACTAAATTGTGTACGTATATATGCAGGAGACCTGGAGTTCTTGTGCTAGTGAATGATTGTGATTGGGAACTTAGCGGCCAGCTTGACACAACACTAGAAGAGAAAGATGTGGTTGTATTTATTTCTACCTTACATGGTGGTTAATGATTTTCTGTTTTCTACCCTGTTTTATGGAACAGGGTAGGGCAGCTTCTTTGGAAGATTTGTTTTATGTTCTGATGCATGTTACACAAACAATTTTAGCAATGTATTGAAGCATTCGAGAGAACTAATGTAATTTCTTGATTTTGAACTCTATGATTTTAGAAAGTTGTCAAATTTTGTTTCAACTTTCAAGTCCTTTCTACCCATGTATATATATTTTTTCCCCTTCAATTTGGATTATATTGACTGTTCCTGGAAGTTGAAACTTGAAAGTGAGATTTATATATTTTCTGTGATGTTTTTGGCCAAAACACAAGGCAAATAATGGACATTCATGACTTTAAGTAAAATGTAAGGCAAATAATGGGCATTTATGATTTTCATGAAGAACATTAAAATGGAAAACACAATTGCAAAATGTGTTTTTCATCGTTTAGTATCATGTAACAAAAATGATGGAAAATAAGGAAAATGTAAGGGAAAGTAAGGCTGTAAGGAGGTAAGGTAACATAATTGAAGGAAAATAAGTGTTTCTTCATCTTGAAAGGTAAATAGTTTTCTACCAATGTAATAGATATTTTTAATCTTACGAAAAACACTTTGACACTACTTTGTAAACTAAACAATATAAAATTTTCAATAGAGAAAAATGAGTTTCGAGGATAATGCTCTACACACTACTAATAAACCGGGAATAGCCGGTTTCTCAATTTGGTGTATTTTAACAAACGGAAAATTTGCCAAAAAATCTTTTAAAATTTTCATTTTGCAAAAAAAAAAAACAAAAAAATTTTTTTTTTTTTTTTTGGCAAATTAAAAAAGAATGTTGAGAGTGGGATTTGAACCCACGCCCTTTCGGACCAGAACCTTAATCTGGCGCCTTAGACCAACTCGGCCATCTCAACTTTTAATTATTTTTCTATTAAAAATATATTTATTCCTAAATTTTGAATTTTAAAAAAAGTAACGCTTAAAATCCAGATACTACTTTGGGCTTTTGGCCAAGTCCTTGCACTACTTGGGTCGTGCAAAGCCTAAATACATCAAGTGTAATGTGTTGATCTTTTCAAGTATTATTCACTTGTTAATTGTTATTTTCAGTCCATTTTTTTTTACTATTGCTCTTTCCTGTATCTATAAAAAAAGCTATAGCTCTTTTCTATCTTCAGAAATTCTCACTGGTACACATGAGAATTTTACAATTCTCACTAGTATATGCAAGTTTTTGAAATTTTCAAATATATATATTCGAGTTTTTTACAATTCTCAACCGTAATATTTATTAAGAAAAATTGTTAAATTTTTGCCTCGATTTATGTGCAATTGGCTTGTATGATGAAAAAATAACCGATCAAAGGATTTTGGGGTTATTTTATCCCTTAATGGAGCAAATTGAGGTCAAAATTTGCAAAAAACAAAGTTGTTCATCTTGAAATGCGTGCTAAAAACTAAAATGAATAGTAATTTATTAACATAAATTTTTTTTTTCAAACGAAATATACCTTTTAATGATCTAAATGTTACATTTGAGAATTGTAAAAAACTTAGGTATATTTTTGGGAATTTAAAAAACTTAGGTATATAAGTGGAAATTGTTAAATTTTCCGGTGGGAATAAGGGCTTTTTTACTTCAGATCAAGGGCGGACCCAGCTTTTTTTGGATAGGTGTAGCACAAAATAACTAATAAAAAAAGTGAAATATGTGCAACTTAATATTAGCAAATTTTAGACAAAAAAAAAAGAAGCAAATTTCTATATAAATAATCCTAAATTTCAACCGTATTTCCAAAATAATCACAAATTTTTATTAATCTAGAATAATCCCAGCATTTAGGGATACCTTTAATTTGGAAAAAAAAAAATCAAGCTGAACTACTTTGTTATATAAAATAGGCTTGAAATGAATCAAAAAAGGCAACAAGAAAAACACTTTAGTTTATTTTGAGAAGATTACCCTCTAAAATTGGAATTATTCATAAATAATCAAGAGTTGAGATTAATATGAAACGATAGCTAAAAGTTGAAATTTTATATATGGGATATATCAATTCTTCCTAAAATTTATATGGCATAATATGTTATCTAGTCTAATGCCAAGTATAATTACATAAGAAATATGTAAATGTAAAAAGGTGGTTGAAGGTTATTTTTAGGAAGATACAAATACAAGCAACAAATGTGGTTAAAAAAGAAAAACAAAATATTACAAAGTAAAAAGTTGGGCCTATTCCATCAACAAAAAAGGGCGTAGAGCACGCTAACACATTAAAAGTGTACCATAGAGATGGAATTAAGCTTCAATCTCGCATAAGTGTACCATAGAGATAAGCCACTAAAGCACAGGTGTGTTTGTATTTCATTATGCTCAAACTATGGTATATATTTGTGAGTTTGGGTGTCGCACGTGCACTACGGTGCTCAAACGTGCGTCCGCCCCTGCTTCAGATTATATTCAGTTCAATTCAGTTCAGTTCATCTCTATTTAGTTCAATTAATACACTTCTATTCAGTTCAGTTCAACTCTATTCAACTAATGTAAACGAGCCCTAACCCTTCTATCTTTTCTTTAAATATTACCCCAACCCTCAACTGAATTTATTGAACAAGATTATCTCATTTATCTCTATTATATAAGTGAAGAATTAGCAATGCCCCCCCCCCCTCCCTCCCGGCCCCTAAATGACTTAATTACCCTTAATGAATATAGTTTTAAAATTTTGAAAACTTTTTTCTACTTGTCATACTAAACAAGATTAAAATGGTATATTATTATTGTATGCATTATATATTTTACTCAATTCAATTGAAAAAATAAAGTAATATCAATCAATCAACAAAAAAAGAAAGTTTAATTTTATATCAAAGAATTAATTCAAACTTTATCATGGAAAATAATTATTAACATTTCTAATTGAATTCAATATATAATAAAGTAAAAAGTATTTCCTCTCTAACAAACTAAACACAATTGTGTATTATTTGTGATGTATTGTATAAATTAAAATATTCATTTGTTGCATTTATTTTATGACATAAAATTATATCGTATTAGTATCATGTTGATATGTTGACACTAATAATCAACCTTTATTTGTTGTTTAATCACCAAAAGTACAGTAAAAATATAATATTTTTATTTTTAAAAGTTCATAAATTAACACACGCATCACGTGCATATATGATGTGACTAGTATTTATATATAGGACAGGTCAATGTAAATTGTAAAGACAAAAAATTAATGTACCGATTTTGCCATTACTTTTTTGAGAATAATAAATATTTATACACTTCTTATTTTTGGGTTGACACCTTTATTTTTTTTCCCTTGCTTTAGTTCACTTCTTATTGGCCCGACCCACTTCTTATTTTCAGCCCATGCTGACTTTGACATGAAGCTAACCATATTCTCTCTCCCTCCATCATCACCACCATTACTATCCAATTCACCACTACCTTTGAGTGACCATCACAAGGCCTAAAACTAAACATTGTGAAAAATTTTATGGTAATGGACATGATTTCTTATATATTAGTATCAATTTCAAAATTTTCTCTTATAACGAATATTGTCAAAATTTTAAATGGAAAAAATTTTAGAGACAAAAAGGGTATATACCAAGCAACAATAATTTAGAAGAATCATGAATGAACATGGTAGGAATACGCTGCGAAATTCTGATCACCGGTATATTATTGTCACATTGAATAGGGATATAACATTTCAGGTACTAACAGAAAAAAAATCACCTCGTTCGATCGATAACTTATCGTTAGACCGTCTATGAGACAGAGTTTGCAAAACTCGCATCGTAAATTATACAGCAGCACATAATAATTTTTTATATGTTTCCTATTTATCAATTTATTTGTTACAATTTGCTTCTACATGACAGAACGAACTATGAATAGGTGACCAAAAAAATAAAATTATATATTGTGGATATGCATCCTGCATAAAAATCAATAAACAGGCTATCCCTAAGACAAGCCCCAAAGAGGACTGTAAAAAAAAGGGAGAAAAAGAAGGGAAATGAGCTAAAACAACAAAATTTTCAAGAAAATAAAGGCGTAAAAAAAATGTAATGGCATCTTATGATATGCAATTACACCTTTTGTTTGCCCTTTCGTACTTTTTCAACCTCTTCTTCTGCATTCTTCAACTGTAACTTCAACTCCGTTATCCTCATCTCTAGCTCCTCGACAGTTCCTTTCTTGATCGAAGGTTGATACGGTACAATAAAATGGCGAGAGAATGAATTTAATGCTTGAAAGCCAGTCACCTATGAAATACAAACAAGCTTATGTGGTGCTTCAAGTTCAAATTACTTGAATGAAAAAGTAACAGTATTAGGAAATAACTATCCGGAGTTAACTCGAGCATATAAAAGTTTTCAGTCACCATTGGACAAAACTCCTTTTGGACTGAATGAATTTGAATTGAATTGAACTATACCCTAGGCTTAGCATAAGCTGAGCAACACTGAATTTGTCTGAAATTAAGTCCAAAAGAACAAGGCCTTAGCCTCCCAAATTCCCTTAAAAATAAGAGGTTAAATTTTTGAAAATTCAAAAGAAAATGGACAACAAAGGATTCTACTGTATTAGAAATGGACGACAAAAACCTCCACATGTTGATGATTCTTGTATGGTAACAATATATCAATGATATTACTATACGGAGAATAAGTAAAACATAGACTTATTTCAGTGGCTTAAAGAATTCAGCAGCACCTACCTCTTCTGGCATCAAGGGCAATTTTGTAATGTGGAAATCTTCATACAACATATAGAACTGATCAATGTACCTCTCTTGCATTCGCATTCTTGCTTTCAGCAGCTTTGAGTCTACGACTATAATCACCGAATTTCATCTTGGAGTAAGTTTTTTGTCTCTTTAAGTTATGAATGATGTAAATATAAACTTTATAAATTTAAAAGCCTATATGAATAAAAGAAATTACCTTCATCATCAAACAGCACTTGATTGATGATGATATTGTGAGTATCAATTTCAAACTTGGCAAGCTCTTGCACCAGTCTTTCAGTTTCATAGAGAGATAGAAATTCAGGAATGCAGACACAGACAAAGGTTGTCATATCCTACAAAAAATCAGCATCATAAGCAACAAGAGCATTGGTGGATTTCAATATAAATTCAACTTGCACACCAACGTTAGCCATGGCCCCAGTATCTCAGTATACACAAAAGATTAAACAAAGTAGAAAAAGGATAAAAGGTCTTACTGGATCCCTGAACTGCTGATTTACTTGTTCAATAACGTCTTTCATGCCCTCGAGCCTGCCAAGGATTGCATCTTCACCGAAGTCATCTTCAACACCAAATATACGAGTCATCTAGCAAAAAGAAACAAAACATTACTTGTAGAGAAATGAAGCTATAAAAGATGTTATTAGCTATGCAAGCCAGCACAACTGTAGAGGTAGGTCAATAGACCTACATCATCAAAGATCAGGACTAATCCCTTTTTCTAGATAACAGTAGCCAAATCTTTTCTTTACTTTTTTTTTGTGTGTGTGTGGTGGTGGTGGGGGGGGGGGGGTTCAACTACAAAGTATATTGAGTTGTTTACTTTTTTTGCCACTCAAATGAGCATTACTATATCCCATCAACAGGAGACTGGGCCCTGAGCCCTCAGGCAAAGGGCAACTCATAGTTGGCAATTCACATGAAGGAAAGCATGCTAGAATAAAACACAAGACATCCCACCTTGGAAGCAACTCTAACATTAACAGGAATACATCCTAGTACGCCGTGAATAAAGAAACTGAGTAACATAGCATCGGGATCTAACCAAACCATACCTGACTCAGCAAGCCCCCAAATTTATTTTTCAAGGTCATCATTTTTGTTAGTCCCTTTTCTAACGTGGAAGGAAATTGCAAAAGACGAAGTGTATGCCCTGTGGGAGCTGTATCAAACACTATGATAGAGTAATCCAATGTCTGAACCAATCTGGAAAAAAAAAGTTACAGTATTAACAAGGTTAATAATCATACAAATTAATGCATCAAGGAAAAAGAAGTATACATTAAAAGAAAAAAATTGATATAGACCAATTGCCACAGGAAAATGCTTTAGAAACTGTAGTCCAAATCTCTAAGGAATATATTACATCTGCAACATACATTAATAGCCAATCACTAGTATGTTTCATTTGAATTTCCAAGAGAGTCATGCCTCACAAATCAATCTTTCCTGACCATAACTCCTCATTGCCCAAGCAACAATGGAGTTGCATTTTTTGAAAGAACCAAGAGTCATCGGCCAAAAACACAATGACAGGGGAGCAGGAACTAGAACATGATATCTAACAAAACATGATCAATCTGAATGCCACATAGCCACATAGCCACATAGCAGTTTACATTTTTGCTTACAGCTAAAGGATGTCTTCTATTTCTGTTCTTAACAACAAAAGATATGTAATGAATCAAGCAATTAATGGGATTGGCGGCTTGACGCGACTTCCAATAAATCAAGGAACTAAAAGTGAGCCAGTTTCTGCGGCCAGCTGAAAAGATTATAGAGAAAGAGAAGGAGAGAGAGAGAGAGAGAGAGAGAGAGAGAGAGAAGTATACAATAAAAGAGGGCATAATGTTCTTCAAAGTAAAAAATTATTAGAAAAATTACTTTGAATAATCCAACCTTTTTGTGATTTGGTTCTAATCAACCTTTGGACTATTCTCTAATAATCTAATCTTTACTCCCAAGTATAATTTAGTGGTAGTGTGGTACTATCTGATTTGGTGGCCTCCTTTTTTGAAGCTATTTTTTACAGACAAAACTTATCTCACTGTTTAAAGATCAAAATTGATGAAAACTTTGTCCGCAAAAATAGCTACCAAAAAGGGGACTACTAAATTGCTTTGGGTCCACTAATTTTTTTTAGTGGTTTAGGGTTGGATTATTGAAACAAAATTGCAAAAACAAGTTGGATTATTCAAAGTTATTTTTGGATAAATACCAAGAAGAACCCCCCTGAAACCCCTCCAGGAAGAACACACCAGTTAATGGATAAACTAAAACAACAGAAAGCATAGAGTTAAAAATGAAAGGTTAATTCTTTATTTCTTTTCACTGTTCATCATTTTTCCAAGATTAATTGCTATTCCAACAATCAGGATGATACTATTTCACTGTACATTGTACAACATGCATTGTCATCGGTCTAAGAATCTTCATTCACAGAGCACATCCATCTACATAAAGACAAGATATTTTTCAGTACTTCACTTACAACTTGATATCCCAACCTTCAGTTTATGCCCTCAAAAAGTTTTTCTCACCATCTTTATTTCAAAGGTAAATTTTCCACACAACTATCTATTCTTATTCTCAAATAAGCTACTCCCTCCCTCTTTCTTTGACCCATGCACCCACTTTATGTGAGAGCTTTGGGGTTAAATGGATTAAAGAAAATTGGAGAGTAACAGATTATTGGTTAAAATATAGATTCATTGCACTTGATGAATCAACATTTATGCTGCATTAACACAATATCCTCCCAATGATGAAGTAATTTCTTGATGTATCAAATGATCAGAAATACAAGGAATTAAAAATTTAAAACACCCCAACCCCCAAATAAGGACAAAAAATGACTCGCCATTTTTTATTTAGCTTGCTTTGTATTGCCTATCTACATTGGGAAATACATATTGAGAAAATTATCTACAACCTTAGGCATCTTATGCAACTGCGGAATTCATCAGTGTATTTGAGTGTCTGAATTCTGAAAGGCTGGATAGGAACTTTTATCTTCACAAACCATGAGCATAATCCATGAAATGGGTTCAATGTGAACTCGGATCATACCTTTTAACATTTATGCTTTATTCGGATAGCAAGGTAGAAGAGAAAGGAATAAGAGGAAAGAGGAGAGGCAGAGGTGGAGAAAGAACGGGAGTAAGAAGGTACAAGAGTATAGCTATATTTTTCCTCCAAGTTTCTCTAGTTTTGGAGGGAAAAATATTTATTAAAAATGGAGGAAAATGGATCCCATTCTCTATCTTTCCTTACTTCCCTCATTCCTTTATCCAAAATCGGGCATCTCTCCCTCTCTCAATTTCCTCTAATACAAAAAGACGTGTAAAGCCCTATTGTGATTGATACCCTGGCCGCCAAATGCATACTAATCTGCCAATAAGGATTTATTGAATGATGACAGACCAAGCAGGTAAAAACTGATAAGTAAACACACCTTTGACTTTTGCACAAAACGTTACATAATTTAACATTCTGAACTGAATAAATAAAAAGAAAATGAAAATGACCTCGACCAAGAAGATTTTCATACGAAGTATATTTTTTCTCAAATCTTCCTTTTGACTGAATAAATAAAAAGAAAATGAAAATGACCTCGATCAAGAAGATTTTCATACAAAGTACTCCCTCCGTAACATATTAATAGCAACGATTTGACATAAAGTAGAGAGGAAAAATGTCAAATCGTTGCCATTAATATGTTACGGAAGGAGTATATGTTTTCTAAAATCCTTTTAACAAAATGATATTCACTAATCACTAATCACTATCACTAGTATACACCATACAAATGACTATATGCAAAGTGGAAAGCAGTAGAAAATCTTTTTTAAAAAAGGAATTGTAGAAAAGAGTAGACAAATTTCTTACTTCAGCATTTCTGCAAAACTCATGGCTTCATCAATTCCAGGAATTGCATTTGCCAGCTCAGACACAAAGTTATCAGGCCCATCACTAGAAAAATCTTCATTTTCTACGCTCGGATCCACTTCCTGCAGATAGATGCACACTGAAAGCATTAAAATTACAAATATAGCAAAACAACAGATCAGGGTGAAAGAGTCAAACAATTAGCAAACAAAGATATTCTATACGACTATCAGAGTATCAGACATTCAGAACATTAGACATCATGCTGATATCAACATGAGATTTATAAATTTTCACCTAAAATTCCTAATTACTACGTAATTGTTTGGTCATAACTATTAATCCAAAAATCATAACAATAAAACTCAAAATTATAACTATCAAACCTAAATTATATTATTAACAAGAGTACTACTACCTCCGTATTTTTCTGCTCTTTCCAATGAAAATTTAACACTATTTTTTTTTTTGTGTGTGTATAGAGAGCCACAAGGGTGATGATGAGAATCGATCCAAGGATCTCTTGAAACCGGCTATAATTCACTTTTTTTAGATCGCAATTCATAGGCACTTTAAGATACAAACTATGTAACATTGTTGAAAATCTATTTGGATTTTTTGTTTTATTGGAATTCAGCTATGTAATATATTTTTCGGACATTAATTGCTTGAGTAAAGTTTTTACTTGTTTAGCATTCGGGTTCCTTTTTTTTCAGCTAAAGAAACAAAGAAAAGGATGTGAGAATAGGGAGTAACATAGAGGGTTGATGGATAGCATTTAGGAAATTAAATAAGCAAGGTCAGATTCCATTTGCAAGGTCAAACATTTTAAATGGGCAAATTAACTATCACACCAGGGTGCAGTAGGTTTAGACTTGTTAGCATATGAGCCAAAAATGTGGGGTAATTCCTGAATTTCTACAAGGTGGGACTAGTAGATGAATACCTCAAATATTAATCAAATCTAACAAAATATAACTAAGGGGATGCGTTTGGACAAATATAAATGATGACAATCTTATACAAGAATTTATAATAAATAAAAGTGAAATTCGACAACTACCTTACTTCCATATAGGCATTAAAAAATGTCTCTTTTTATACTTACTTCTCTCTCTAACACTAGTCTTTCCTCACAGCATAATACATAGACCTTCATTAGTTCATTCCATTGCTTTTATTTGCTCTTATTCAATGATTTCAGTGATAAAAAATTATCTCCAGCCAATTACCTATGTGCCTGTTCACTTTGAGCTGTTTTTGGAAATTGTACCCAACAAAACCAAAGGCAATACATTCCTCAGTTGCTCATTTTTCTTTTTATGACTATGATTATCCTTGTAATCCTATGGTTCAGAAAATTCAATAATTTAAACCACTTTACTTTCCCATGGAATAGCCATCTACAGAATGTCTCAAAGTTGAAACAATTAAAAATTTTGGGGCACCCACCTTCTTTTCTGACACTTGGATGTAATTTTTCTCACTACAATGTGGTTTCTTGAATACCAACCAATGTTTCAAATGGCTCAAGGCACCTCGCTGAAGTGAGGGCACTTAGTAAAAAGAGGATTTTTTTCAAAGAAAATAGGAGTGCGCCTCAAAATATACCTTAGTAAGCCTCGGTGCACCTTTTGTGCACCTCATCGAAGTCGCCTCACCTAGACCCTAAAGGTGCAGACCCCTGATCGCCTTGCACCTTGCTTGCCTTTTCAAACACTAATGAAAACAATAATTGCTATTAATATTTCGAAAATCTCATAAAAAAGGAGAGTGATAGAGTAATCCTAAGGCCGGCAACCCTCTTAAAATTGGATTTTCATTGGTTCATTCTGCATGAAAACATTAATTTAATAGACTTCGATCTCCTGTTTATTACAAATATATTAAATATTAATATTTAAATTTTGTGTGTCTAAGAGGGTTACCACCCTAAGGGTTACTCAAACAATTTCCTATAAAAAAACTTGTGTAGGATGGTCTCTTTGCATTGGGATTAGGCTATTCAACCATAGGTACACCACACACATGCCCTTACCCCACTTAAACTCTACTGTTTGGAAAGAGAGGTTGAAATTACAGATTTAAAAAAAAAATAAGAACTAGCAAACAAGTCAACTTGAATAATTCCATATTCATTATTGGGTTTCTAATAAGAAAAGTGCATTTAAGTCTTCTAAAATCAAGAATATATATCATGAATGCCATGTTCCTTTCCAAACATTCGAGCCCTATTGTGTTTGGCACATGGATATGTAACCTAATACTCTATTGTGCTTTGTTCGTTCCACCTCAAAGAATTAAGTTCTGATAAAATTTAGTTTAGGTAAGGCCACCAAGTTCAATTAGAAACAAGAAATAATTTACAACAGGTTCAGATAAGGGGAAATTGGCATTGCATCAGATACAATCATAGGAGTCTATAGCTAAATCAAGCAAAGCAATCAACTACTAAAATCAAACCAAAAACAGAAAAATACTTGTAGTCATCCAATTTCCAATTGCCAACAAACTATTAATCTCACAATGGTGACAGTTTTGCTAAATATTATACTTAAACAAGCAATTAAATTAAACTTAAATCAACCAACAAACAGAATTTCACCCCTGGAAATATGATCTCTCTAATTCATCAAAAACTCATCCTTTTGCATGTAACCATATCTCCGTAATTGAGATCAAAATTACTGTACCATTCAATCAAAATCAAAATAATCCCATTAAAAGAAAATTGAACAGAAAAAAAATACCATGGCAAAGAGATTGGTGAAGCCATTAACAAGGGTTGGGGATTTGGTGAAACGCTGTTGAAAAGCATCGCTGAGATTATGAGCAGGGTCAGTGGAGATAATAAGAACAGAAGGTCGAACACTTGCAAGAAGAATAGCAAGAATTGAGCTGCATGTTGTCTTTCCAACACCTCCTTTGCCTCCTACAAATACCCATTTTAGGGTTTGTTGGTCTAGAATGTTTTGCAGTGTTCCTTCTGGAATTTCTTGATCTGATGCCATTGAAATTGAAATTGTAAGATCTAAACTTTCTCGCTCCTCCTTTTTTTTTTTTTCCTGTTCTAAACTCAAAAAATCAAGAGTTTAATAAGATTACAGTAAATTTTTTTGTGTGTGATTTATATACGTAGCAGTATTAGTTTTGTTTGATTGAACAAAGAAAAGAGAGAAATACTCGTATGACCCACCCAAGGATGTTGAATCATAAAAGGGATTTTCCTGAGTTTAAGAAACTGCAATGGTGGAGCTTGAGACTTGAGAGTGAAGCTGACGTGCGTTTTCTTATGGCTTTCTTAGTATAGATAATATAATGTGATGGAGGGCCTCGGTTAAGGAATTCTTTGTGCGGTGAGCCGGTGGGCATTGCCCGGGCCAGGCCGACACGACGGGTCAGGCGCGGCACGTGTTGGCCCGGTTCAACATGAACTCCACCCCTAGCATGGGAGGCAGTGAGGCACGCTCATAGGTCATGACTTAGTATGAGTCAGGCCAATGTCACAGTTGTTATGATTAAAAATTCGCAAAAACATAAGAATTTGTAAAATACGAAACATGGGACATTGAGACAGGTTGGACATGGGACATTTTCTACAAACTTAGCATGAGCTCGGCACGATATAACTATCTTTTTGTTCGCTCTAGGCACGACCTACCATGGCACTACTGCACGAGACTTGTGGATCGTCCCGACACGACCCATGTCCACCTATAAATAGCTGGAGAGATTCGAATTCAAAACCTCGTATTTAACGTATCCATGACTATAATAACTAATCAATACTTGTGATAAATTCTGGTATAATTTGGCATGAGCAAGACACGACACAATTATTTTTTATTTCGTTTTAGGCATGACCCATCGTGGCACCAGATTTGTGGGTTGTCCTGGCACGACCCATTTCCACCTTTAAATTAGAATAGGAGATATGCAAATCCAAAAACTTCATATTTAACGTTTATATGAATTAGATGACGCATCTATTCTTATATAATAAATTATTCTTCCTATATATTGTAGCGAAGTTATGGATAGTTTTAAGTCATTATGTTGATTTAGTGTACATAAGTTTATTTTCTATGATATAAATATATCCCCATTCGTTTATAATTGTAATATTTAGACTTTAACACTATTCAATTTAACATAGTTATGTAATTTCTTATTTAATTTGTTTCAATCTATATATATTAATGTATAAATTCATTTTCATATATTTTTTTTCAAATGTACGTAATTAAAGATATTGAAGTAATTTTGAAATTTTATATTGACAACTGCAAAGACATAAAATTTCCAATAACAAGTATTTAAGAACTCGAGAACTATCTTGCCACATGTTATCACCCCGTGCAATTTTTTTTATATATAATTATTTTTAAGGTAAAAGATTTTTTATCCTCTTTTCCTTAATTAAGCAATGTTTGAATACCTTTTGTTCCATTCTTACCCTTACAACCTTCAAAAATTATATTAAGGATACAAAGACATCATTCTTTTGGATTTAGTTTCGATCAAATCTAGTTTAGTTCAATTCAATTATGCTTTCACTGAGTCTATGATTCAATTCAATTCAATTAAGTATAGATTAGTTCATTTTAGTTCAAATTAATTCAGTCTAAAAAGTCGAGGGTAATTGCTCCAATTGGTATAGCACTCTAAACTCTAAATTCTTACACAGTCTTTTAGTCATAGCCAGAAGAGTTTAGTATATTATGCTCTCCCTTTCTTTCAATTATCCAATAGTCACTACAAAAGACTAATGTGTGATATCAAAGTGCTTTCTACTCTTTTGTTCATTTATTTTTTTTGCATGATTGTAAATTTGTAATATCGATAGTTTTTCTTGATTGTTTGATTTTGAAGGTAAATTATTAAACTTTCCAATTCAATAGTGAATTCCATAGGAATCCAAATTCACTCAATACACAAAACTTTTTAAAAAAATATGGTTTCATTGTTCCACCAAACTGAGTTATATCATCTCATCTTAAATACTGTAATAATGCATTTGATTTGTTGGTCTACTATGTACTGTAATTGTAATTGAACGTTTCACACGTTTTTAGTATTAAACAACACCTAATCAACATTAATATATCAACTCTGAATATATAGTTGAGCTGTACAATTTCCCAATTCCTTGCATTTATGAGGGAATTTTAAACTAATTTCTAGAAGGAATCAATACATTGAGTTGTAAGTGAAGCAGGTGGCTATTATTGAGGAGATACATATCAATAGTGAAGGGAGGAGTGTAGTATTTAAAAGCCTGCTTTCGCCCCACAACCCCGCCAGAGTTATCGTACCATCAGCGATTACTCGAGCTAGGGTCCCGGCTTCTGTTGAAAGCAGCCCCCCATTGTAGGTCCCACGAGCAAGCCTCGACGACATGACTCTAGATAGAAGTGAAAGATTAACACCTGCACTTATCAAGTGAGTAGTACTTTGTAAGGAAGGAGCTAGATATGTCACATAAAATGCAATATATAAGAGGAAAATTAAGGGGGGAAAACCCACCTTCAAGTACTTCAGCAGATACAAATGTAATTATTGCTGAAATGACATACTGTGGAACTGTATAAGGGATTCCAACTTTGAAGCTAAGGACAATTCCTATGCAAACAATGACCTCAGATGCCAATAAAACTTGCCTGCATCAAGTAGTCCACCATGAACTAGTTTTTAGATCATCGGAACGTATATAATCACAAGGCTTTTGACTTTGTAGAAGAAACAATTCAGTTATTATGTGCAATAATGTGTGTGAGTCCATTTACCCTAAAGTGAAGAAGAGATTGCAGCAACAGCTACCAGTTTACTTGTAACTTCACAATTATAGAAAATTAGAAATGTTTTGAAAAGATAGCAAGTCTCTTGTCAGTATGTCACACGGTCTAAAAGTTTGATTGGATAATTTTTTACTGAAAATTTGTAACTTTTTAGCATGAAACCACAACATTTTATAAAAACTTTAACTAGTTATGTAAAAAGTTGTAGATCTATGGTAAAAAATTACAATTTTATTGTCAAAAGTTAAGACAATTACCTTTCTTCAAACATATTGCTGATGTAGGATCCAACTAGAACATTGACTGGGAGAACTGTTAGCCCGAGACATGCAAGAAAAAGTGCTACAGATTGAGTAGACCACATAAAATAGTGCCCCGTAATCACACTTGATTCTGCTAGGAGTATCTCCATTGCATACTTGAGCATGAAGTATATCAATAGTTGAACCTGATAATAGGTGAACAGGGAGATTAGTTGCAACTAAAGAAGAGTACAAATCTATTGACTACAATTCCAGCTGAATAAAAGTGTTTGCTAGTTGCTATTGCTTAAATGATGCAATAAAATTGGCCTAGGTCCATCATAAATCTCTAGGTCCTGCTTAACTGCAATCCTTGGGTGCAAGCCCTAGTACGACACCAAATGGCATACAAATTTCTTCTTATTAGATAATAAAGGGGAAACAGAAGACTGAATTCCATACCTTGACAGACGGTGTCAGCAACCTATAAGCTGCAACAATTGAGGTGGCAGGCTTATGATCTTCAGAATCTTCGCCATTTTTGTCAAAGTCTAAACCTTCATCATCATCATTATCATTATCATTATCATCATCACCTAGTTGATTTTCCTTTGAGCCTACAAGCAATGGTTGCGCCAAGCCATTCTCCATTGCATTGTGACTCTTTTGTCCTGTTGCATAACACTTATTAGAAAAGCAGAGAAGAAAAATAAACATGTAAACAGTAAGGCAACTGTATTAAAGAAATGGGTGCCTCAATCACTTGTACTAAATCAGAATAAAGAGATGCTGCAGTGAGACTAAATAATACTCCCTCCGTATTCTAATAACTGCAACGATTTGAAATTTTTCCTCTCTACTTTATGTCAAATCGTTACAGATATTAGAATACGGAGGGAGTAATAATTAAAAAAAAAAAAACCATGCAGAAATATAAAGAGTGATAAAGAAAACTAGCCTCTTTAGAACTTTTGGATGAGGAGGAAAATAAATGTAGCAGAAATGTAAAACTCAGTAACTAAAATTCAAGAATTTAATGCATAATCGCATCTATTTTAAGAATTTATAGTATAAAGTCTTCCATCTCTTATAATAAGTACTGAGGTAAATCAAAAGCAGTGATTAGATGAACATTCATACAGCATTAGGTCATCCATGGAAGTGATGGATTAATAATTACCACGGTTCGATTCCTGCGGAGTAATTTTGCATTCAGGCTTAGGAGGCTCTTTGAATGCAATGCAAAGCCAAAAAAGGTAAATAAGCCACGCTAGTGCCATAAACCACCCAGGTAAAGTGTCTTCACTGAATGTTAATTTGTACAATTTGAATTTGGTTTGAAATAAACAAGCCAGAGCAGGACCACAAGCCATTCCAAGTGCACTGGCAGTAACAAAACCTGCAGATGCCTTCATCCGCAACTTTGGAGGCACACAATCACTAATATAACGTCTATTAACAGCTCTGGCAGAACCCAGCCTGAAACAATGGCATTTAACTTCCAAAATGAGACCAGTTGCAAATTTAAAGCAGTACAAGTATAATACACAAAAGGAGGTTAATGTAAGTTTAACCTTGGACCAAGGCAAATAATCTAATGGAATGCAGAAGTACCGTTTGCAAATATTATATGGCCTCCATCCAATTGTAACAGTCTAACAGAGTAAGATTTAGCTAATACCTAGCAGTCTAACCTCCATAGATAAGTTTCCAATGAGAAAATTAGGCATATTGCTTTAGGATCACTATTTCTGTTATTTTTCACTAACTTCACTCAAATTCCTTTCCCTGATCCTTCTTTTGCATTCTCATCCTATATATGCATGAATCCACAAAGTGATCCAATCCAAGGACAGTGTGTTTAGAAATGAACATCACAAAACTTTAGAAATTACAGTGTCTTGGACATGAAAGAATTAGTATAGAGAATTGGAGGCAAGGGGGTTTCTATTGGAAAGAGAAAAAACAGCTTAAACAGCTTAAACAGAATTAGTAATTTCCTTCTAACACATCAAGGTAATTTCAATTAATATTGGAATGAAATATGAATTGATTATTGTGTAAAAACACAAAATTATCAGAATAAGCAAAAATGTATTACCCACAGAAGATGCGCCCAATGAGAAGTACTGATATTGAGTTGAGGTCATAAGCCAGCGCATACAAAACATTTCCAACAAGGAGAACAACACTGCTAAATATAAGGGGCTTCTGATATGATTTATTTGACCAAGCACTAAAGTAAACCGAGGAGAACATCTGGGCAACAGCCATTGATCCAATGACAGCTCCACAAACAGTTGCTGCAGCACCAAGGCTTAGAGAATAGTTATCAGCTGTCGGGACAATAATGTATGTATTGACCATGTATAGGAATGTGTTCATCAAATTTAACAGAAGAGACAATAGATGAAATTCCTCATCACCAACATCATCCAAGGATGGACTTGGTATATCTTCATGCACAATCATGGCATGTTTCCCCATGAAATGAAGGAAGTTTGTTGAGTTTGTTAGCCTATCTACAGCCTCTTGGATGGAAGTTACAATAGGATCCTGCAGACAATTTTTATTCACCAACACGATCAATTGTCTTCAGAAAGGTTACCTCTGTTTAGAATTTTTTTGAGAACGTTGAGTTGTGATTCATGTTTCATTGAGGAAGTATGAACAACTGAATGAAGTACTCTGTCACAAAATGCACAGAATGATTCTGAATTGGCAACTCTTGTCTATCAAACATATATCAGAAAAGGCTAAACAAGATTATTCACCAGCTTTTTTGTTTGCCGAGAAAATTCAATTAAAAAATTGTGTTAAACCAATTTAACAATTAAAAGCCAGCATCCAAGACAAATCTTCTTCTCTCTTTCACTGCTTCTTCCTGTGCTGCACCTTAATCCCAAAACGATGGCACGAGGACTTCCTAAGAGGTCACCCATCCTAGTACTATTCTCGGCCAACCACAGGGTCGGTGGGGTCGGCGACATGGCAACACAAGGACTTCCCAGGAGGTCACCCAACCTAGTACTATTCTTGTCCAACAATGTGCCTGGATGTGACATATTTTTAGCTGGCTGTCACAGGCCTACCAAGGAATTTGAACTCAGGCCAATAGAAAATTTCAATTCAACTAACCAGTTTCAACCCTCTAGACTGAACAGATTTCAATGCAAGTATGATGTCCTATTTACATAAATTCATTTTTCAGAGCCATTCTCTAGTAATATGTTACCTCAAATTATGCAATTGTTTCAGACAGTGACATAGTGACAGCTTATTTGCCTACTCAGGAAAGTATTATTTCCTTTAGTTTGATAATGAACAAAAAAAAAAAAAACTGTAGGGTTTTTTTTCCTTACATGGACAAACATAAATGGTTGAATGCATATATGCATGCAGAAAGTTCTTGTAAATGTTTCCGAGAAGAAGAAATGCTAAAACAAGATGTCTTTGTGAGACCTGGAGATGAAGAAGAGGTTGATCGTATATTGAAACATAGTTTCCTTGGTTGTCCTGAAGATCTGCAAGATTGCGGGATATGGCTCCAACAACAGCACCAAAACCCTGCTTGTTCAGCCGAAAAAGTGGTCACTGTTTTTGTTATAAAGCATCAAGAAAGGGACACTCCATCATTCACGAGATAAAAAGTCTCACAGTTTCAGTAAAAATAAAAATCGCAGTTAAAGATTTCAAGCTTAAGTTCTAATGATTTGCTCTCAATTCAATTCATTCGCTGTTGTGAGGGCTTGTGAGGGCTTTATACATGCATAGCTTGTATATATGACAATATGACATAGCCAACTCCTCGAAATATCCCATCCACTTTTTTCAAACTACAAAGCTAAGGAACATCAAGCCAATTGCTTCCTACCACAAAGCTGAGCAACCTTAAGCCAAGACACAAGTGTTTTTAAACTAATATATATTTACGGATTTACCCCTCCAAGAATTATAAGAGCATGAGAAAATAAATACATTTCCCCACCTAAAAAAATGCCCTTACAAAAAAAAAGGGACAGAAAAAAAAATTTGCTTGAGGTGAGAATGAGAAGCCCGACAACAAAGCAAAGACTAATCTCAGATCAGGCAGAAGTTTTAGTTCAAAGCTTATCATACTTTTGTTCAACAAACATAGATTCCCTTTAGATGTTGTGAATCAACACAACTCCAAACATCCAGGACCTTTCCCTTTGTTAAACTGTAAATTAAAAGGAAAAAAGCAATATGATTCAAACAAATGTGTTTAATCATTGGCAGAAATTTACCACATGCTTGAATATTTGTTGCAGTTGTGAATAGGGATGATTAGCACGAGTTTTAACATAATACTTGGTGAACGCATAGCCCAAGCGTTTATCAAATTTTTTCAAAATCTTCCGTAGACCTATAGCATTCATTTCAACAAAGAAGAGAAGCCTCAATAGATATTGCCCAACTGCACGATATCCTTCTCTTACTTCAGACATATCAAGACTGCTGCCTCTATTAAAAGCAGTGTCCTGCTGCTCTCTAAGAATAGACAGCCTCTTTGCGAGTAGCCCTTGTTGCTCTAGAATGAACAGGACAATCTTCTCAAGCTGTTTGCAGAAAAGAGTATATTAGCATCAATCATGTAACATCCGTAGGAAAAAATACAAAATATGAGCAATTAGTTCTTCAAAGGAGCAAGTCTTTATTTCATGTGTACAAAATGTACTCAGTAATTGTTGTAGGTAACAAGCCAATGGCACGCATCTTAGATCAATACGAATGGAGAATCCATCAGCATGTTGCCATATTATTTTGTAGTTCAGTTGTTTTTTTATTTTTTGTGAAAGGAAAATTTAGCAAGCTAATAATTATGCATTTGAGCTATGTTTCACTATGAAGGAAGCATATACTCTGTCAAACTAATAAGTATTACTTGTTATAGTATGGAACATTAACAAGTAGCATTACTTTGTTTCTCATCAAGACTACACAAGTCAACTCCATAATCATCGTTTCAAACCAAAAAAATATATATTACTCAAGTGAAAGACTTCTGATCATTAGGACTGTTAGAATCATATGGGTTGCAGGGTTGGCAAACAAGTCTGAACGCTACCTTCAACTTTGCCCGTAAAACTCAATAAAATGATCCAAAAAAATATTACTCCGTATTCAGCAAAAGGTTTTCTGAATCAAGTGTGCAACAAGCATTGTACAGTACATTATATTTGTTTGTGATACCTGATTATCCAGCATAATAGAGAAATCCTTAAGAACAAGAAGATGATCTCCTGATCCATTCTCAATTTGTCGAGCATATTGATTGACCTTCTTCTTTAAAATCTTGTAGTTTATATAGTACCTTGAAGAGTTGAGATAAAACAAAGAGAAAATAAAGGCTGTTAGTATACACTATACAGGCTAAAATCTAATGATTAATCTGTGCCAACATAGTTCAATTGTAACCAAAAAGGTGGAATAGTAGTAGCAGTGGTGGAGCCGCCACTAAGAGACATGGGGTACAACGGTGCTTCCATTTTAACAGGTGTACACTAATTTAGTGTAACATGGGTATAGAGTTATTCCAAACATATAAAATTTTACCTTATGAAAAGGTTACTTTTTAAAGGGTAACTTTATTTGTTGTGCATTAGTTTCGTGTACACCAGTATACATAAGACTTTTTTTTAAAAAAAACAAAAGATTAAATTCACAAAGCCAAAGCATATAAGCAATAACCCTTCTATCAATTATCCAATAACGACATGAGAGCCAAAATCCAATCTAACTCCATATCTCTTCCGTCAGGCATCAGTCCAACCTAAGGTCAAACAACAACCACCTCTGTTTGTCTTATAACTTTCTGTCGACTAGAATAAGTGTTTTCCATTTATTTTTTGTTGAACTTTAATGTTTCTGAACTCCAAAGTGTCCGACACTACTCCGACTTCCATATCCGTCCCCCCATTTTGAAATTCTTGACTCCGCCACTGATTAATATATGACAACTCTCTAGACTCTAGTATGTTCTTGGAACTTATGATGCTTGCTAAAGAAAAAAAAAAACATGTGTAACAGAATCAACAACTACACATATCTACGTCAATTTAACATCACAGGAGACCAATTCATCCATGTGCAATCATTTTCATTCACTAAACCCCTTTTATTGGTGTCTTTTCAACCTCACCCTCCAAATGCACAGAAAATGGCTTCAAAATCCTTACATAAACAAGGAGCTGAGGAAGTCTATTGTTAAACTAGTTCAAAATTATAAAATGTACTCCGTACTAATTTTCTTGTATAGTTTGAGACTCACATAAACAAGGCTGTTAGGTAACCCTGTGGCAGTGTGAAAAGACAAATTGATCCACAATACCACATGTATGGTGTGTAATTGTATCTACTAATCCGTAACTAATTATGCGTATCGATTTGACATAAAGTAGAAAGGAAAACTGTCAAATCGTTGCAAATAATTAGTTACACAAAATCAATATTCATTTTATTAAATAATATGAAAAAAAAGAAAAAAAATACCCTTGCCATTCTTCAACTTGAGTTGCTTTTAGCTTTTTACCAAAAGCCACCATCCTTTGGAAGATTTTTCACACTGCAAATCATGTTACAGAAAATATCTTTAACTTTGAAAATGCAAACATTACAATCACAAAACAGAAATTATACTGCTCAATAAAGTTTTGTTTTGTGTGTACTTTTTTTCTTTAGGATTAACTACTTTGAAGATGCAAGCCTACAATCACAAAACAGGAAACTATGCTATTCAATAAAATCAACCAATTAAAATTCATCTTCTCTATGCTTATATTACTGCAATATATTGAACTAATTGAAGTATACAAGAAGAAATGATCAACATCATTAATAAATATAAATATGTAACAAAATTAAACGTAGAAAAAATCAAGAGGAAAACAATAAATCGACATTGTTCTGCCTTTTTGTTTCTTTCCAGGACGCAAAAAAAATAAAATTAAAAATAAAATAATTTGTTTTTTTCTGTAGTGATTCTGACATGCGGCGTATTGAGATACAGTCGCGTAAAATACAAATAAATTCCTTGATTCTTCATTATCTTCAGAGTCACAATCAAACCCAAAAATAAAATAAACCCAGAAAAAACGAAAATAATAAACGGCATTTAACATACTTGTATTTATTTCGGTGGAGAATCTATATGAACGAAAATTAAATATTAATTGAACAAATAAATGAAAAATGATTACAAAATGAAATGGAAAAATGACGAACCCTAAAGTTGTCGAAAAACTTGAAAATTGTTGAGCAGCAAATTAAATTAGCTGAGGAAATTAAATACGATGGTTAAGAAAGAAAAACGAACATATTGAATTCGAAAAGAGAAGGTGAATGATAATGAAGAAGTGTTTTGTGTGATTCAGTTAGCTTAAGAGAGAGGCAATAAATTAAAAATGGTGTAAGAAGCTGAGATGGTGAAGAAAGTGATATTTATGAGGAGTTGCAGAAGAGAAAGAAGAAGAAGAAGAAACAGAGAGAGAGAAAAGGAAGTGACAAGTGAGTGAGAGATTTCGAGGGAGCACTGGCGCCTATTAATGTTTTGCGGTTGAGTTGAGCTCCCTTTTTATTTTAAGTCCTTCGCTATTTTTTTTAAGTAATAATTAATTTCAGTTCAGTTTTGCTCAGTTCTCTCAAATTATTTTGGCACTTCAAGGATTGATAATGACACTTCTATGATAAGACTAATTTTTTTACTATGTTTGCCAAAATAACTAAAATAGTATATGTTCATGTTCTGAAACTTCTTATGAATAGTCAATGGTCTATGATGTGTTGATGTTGACTCCGAGTGCTCCTTGCTAAGGTTAAGTCCTGCAAAACAGTCAAAGATTGCTAACCCGGACGGTCTCTCGCGACTCATAATTCACAAAAACCATAATACTCTGACTTTTTACTCCCGATATCTGACTTAAGCATCGAAGGGGCGTTCCCGAGTTCCACCCTCGGGTTAGCAACCTTTGACTGTTTTGCAGGACTTAACCCTAGCAAGGAGCACTTGGAGTCAACATCAACACATCAGAGACCATTGAACAGGAACAGTACTGTCAAAATCATTTTCCATCACTTCAAGGTTTAAGATTTTGTTTAATTTAGTTCAGTTTGGTTTAATTTATACAAGTTTAGTTATATTAAGTTCAATGTTTTGTTATGTTAATTCAATCGAAAAGAGCATTGCCTCAGTTCAGATATATATTATTCTAATTTCTAATTATATTTATATTTATATACTTTATTTGTTTCTTATTATGTGCAACAACTTGCTATTGTGGATTCATAAGCAAAAGTTAAATATATGTGTGTGGAAAAGAGTTCGAAAGAGGGAAAAAAAATATGTAATGGATCGTCATAGGAAGAGATAGAGATAAATGGCATGTATTAAAAAAATTGCACATAAATAAGATTTTTAAATATTGCACATAATAAAAGGAAGTACGTAAAACCAAAAAATTATGTGACCTCGTATACTTGACTCAATATGCACTTTATAAATATGTGATTTTCATTACTTTTTTTTTATTGTATGATTTTATCTTTGTGTCAGATTATGTGCAACAAAAGTATTCACTCGGACTTTTAGGTTTAATTTGTTTGTCAGTATTACATGAAAAGAACAAATAGTAGTACTATGTGATGAGAAAAGAGATAGATAGAGAGAAATGACAATTTAAATATGAAAGTGAACTTCGTTGTAAATAATCCTTCTTTCACTCCATATTAGTTGCATCATATAGTTCTTTGACACACATTTTTCTGAAGAGATTTGAAGAACATTACATTACATTAATTATTATTTTTTATTTACATGCTCAAATTACTTTCTTAAAATGTGTGTCAAAAAATATGTTATGATTTGCAAGTAATATAAAACAGATCTATGAAGCATTCTTTTTGGTGAAATATTGCAAATAATATGAAGCAGAAACGAATACAGTACACACTGAAACTGTAGTGAAACATGTTTAAAATTGAGGCATTGAGCTGAAAAGCATCATCTTTTCCCTTGTTTTCATCTCTCTCACCACCCCAACTCTCATCTATTCTTCTGTTAGGAATTTTGTGACCATATCAAACTTTTTTTTTTGGCAAAATATCAAACTTCTTGTCATATCAAACTTGCTTGCTGATTGTGAAGCCATTTCGTTAATTTTTAAGCCGTGTGATTTTCAATTAAGCTTGAAGTTTGAAATGGATATTTTCTATTAAAAAAAAAGTTTGAAATGGATAATCAAGTTTATGAATCAATTATTCACATTTATTCTTATTGGAATAATGTTGTGTGCTTCTTGGTATTTCTCTATTCCTTGAGGATTACTCCATTTAACTTTTTACGATGTTCAAAACATGTGTTATAGTTCTATAATCTATCTGTAAATATATATAACTGTTACTAAAGAAATAACCAATAAAATAGATTTTTCCTCTTTTTATGTTTTATTTTCCCACCCAAATTTAGTTTTTTAGTTTTTTTCTCACAATATATTTATTTCATTAGCAAATCCCCCTCGATATTAACATATTATAAAGTTGTTATATTTCATTTCTTGAAAGAAAAATATATTTGTTGATGTCTTTTTTAAATAGACTTGCAAGTACCTTCTTTTTACTCCATATTTTTTTAACATAAAGAAAATGATTTTGATTAGATTTTCGTTTTTTAAATTTTAATTAATGACTTTTTATTTTCTTAATAAATCAAGTTTTATAATTTTTAACTTTTAAATTGAAAATCCGAGCATTTTTTGGGGATTGTCTAGTTGCTAATACCCCCAGTTCCCCACGGATATACACGTTAAAATTGTTAAATAAATAAATGAAATGAGTGCAATAAAAGTTCATCACACTATATTATCTCTTACAAATTGATAAAAATTCAAGGTCATCAATGAAAATTTACAAAGGCAAAAGTTACCTCAACTTTAACCCACTTTGCGAAAATTAAAACTACATCCACTTAACAAAATTGCCCTGAAATAGCTTAACTTTCAAAACCATTATTGACCACTAAGAGGTTTTTTGGCTTTTTTACCACAATTTTTCAACCACGAAAGTGGTTACTTGTCCGAATTTAGTGTATATGATTCACTTTCAAAGAGCCATAATTTCTCGTTACTTGTGAGAATTTAGGGTTTCGTTCACTTTAGTTGAATACAACTAAACTAAACTGAGCTGAACGAAATTGAATTGTGCTGAACTGAACTGAACTAAACAGAATTGTGTTGAACTGAAATAAAAATATTTAACTTTTGGATTAATGATTTTAAATAAAGGAGTAATTAATTTGAAATTTTAATTCTCTCTCCTTAATTTTTGAAATAAATTTTAAATAATTTTTGAAATAAATATTTAACTATTGGATTAATGATTTTAAAGTAAAAATAATGATTTCTCACTTTTGGATTAATTTTTGGATTAATGATTTTAAATTAATATTTATTATTATTATTTTTTCAAACAATTTTACGATAGTAGATGTATTAATTGAAAGGCTATTATTATTGTTGTTGTTGTTGTTGTTGTTGTTGTTGTTGATGTTATTATTATTATTGTTATTATCATTGCTGTATTATTATCAATATTATTATCATCATCATCAATATTATTATTATCATCATTTTTACTATTATCATTGTTATCATTAGAGGTGGGAATTGATTTGGGTAGGGCTCGTGTCAACCCGTTTACATAAACGGGTTGAATCCTTTGACCCTAAACCGACCCGTTTAGTAAACAGGTCGTGTCAGGTTGACCCGCTTATTTAAACGGGTCAAACCGCTCAACCCAAACCCGTTAATAACTAGTCGATTTCGTGTCGGGTTAGCGGGTTGTATCAATTTTTCCCACCTCTAGCTATCATTATTATTACTTAAATAATATAATAGAAAGTAATTAGTAAAATTATTGAAAAAACCTGAACTGAACTTAATAGAACTGAATTTAAGCTGAAGTATAAACAAGCCCTTAGTGTATGACTTATTGTTTAGAGGCTTTTGAAGTCTACTTTCCAACTTAATCAGAATCACATCAATCCAATTTATTTGTATATCAAAATTTATGATTATGATCGTGGACAAAGGTGTAGATACATTCTTAATATTTGATCAAGCTAGTCGACCGTGCCATTGATGAGATGATCTGAGAGCACCCTTTGGAGGGGAATTGGTATTGGCACAACTAAAATTGATAAAGGCACAATTTTTATGACAGGAATATAAGAAGAGTGCTCTCACAATGGGTTGTGCCTATATCAATTTTAGTTATGCATTTATCATTTCCCCTTAATTTTGAAGAAATGAAGGGTTTTCTCTCGATAAATTCCGTTTTTAAGTTTGAAATTTCTCAAGCCACAAACAATCTCTAACAATAACACCACAGTCCAATTTTCAACAAATAAATAAGCACATAAGGAATATACCCAAGTTTCAGTTTATGAAATTGACACATTTTTTTGTAACATCCTCATCAAGACCTCAACCTCCCATAATCCCACTTTTCATACAAGATATAGCGGTATTAGATGATTCCTTATTCATATGTTCAAGTAAGTATGATACCACACACTAAGAAGTGTGATGGGATTTTGCATTGTGAATATACTTGTGAATAAGTTTGTGGCTAGGATTTTCCTAAATAAAAGGTGTCTCTAAATTAGAAAGGAAAAATTAACAAAAATAATCCCAACTTTGGTTGGTCTTCCGTTTTTAATTCCAACTTTTCGAAAACCAAAAATAATCCCAACTTTTGCTTTGGTTTTTCATTTTTGGACCATTATACCGGTAACCTGCTGCGACGGTAAGCACCTTATTTTTATGATAATTAAACTCTTTCATTTTATATTAATTGAGTTTTAAACACAAAATACAGTTCCTCTCCCCTCCAAAACCCAAATTATGTACATAAACCCTTTCCCTCCCAAAATCATTTACCATTGTTAACTATTGCCATTGAAGCAAAGTGAAGGTTTGTGAAGTTTACTCTTCTTCCAGTTGTTGCCCCAATTCATTCCAGTGGAAAAAATCCCAAATAATCAAACCCCATGTTCTTTTTTTTACTTTGTAAATACAATTTTGTAGGTTTTGTAAAATTATTTGAATTGTTGTTGTTGGAATTTAGGGTTTTTAATTTCTGAGTTTGAATTTAGGTTGTTAAGTTTGAAATTTCCTGGGTTTGAATTTATGTAGTTTGAAATTAGGTTTTTGCAAAATTCTGTGTTAATGGTTTTTATTGGATGTTTATGGGTTTAAATGATGTTGTTCTTGGTTTTTGTAAGGGTTTTTATTGCATGTTTACTTTGGTTGATCTTCCGTTTTTAATCCCAACTTTTCGAAAACCAAAAATAATCCCAACTTTCGCTTTGGTTTTCCATTTTTGGACCCTCTTCAAATTTTAACCTACAACTACCGGTAAACCTAGCTAATTAGCCGGTTAAAATTTGAAGAGGGTCCAAAAAAGGAAAACCAAAGCGAAAGTTGAGATTATTTTTGGTTTTCGAAAAGTTGGGATTAAAAACGGAAGACCAACCAAAGTTGGGATTATTTTTGTTAATTTTTCCAATTAGAAATTCACTCTGTTGTCTCTAAAAGATAGTGTGATATTGGCATTTAAAAACTTACTTCCCACACCCTACTTTATTAATATGTTCTCAACTAAAAAATTAAAGAAAGTTGAGAGTTGGATGTAATTTTGGAGTGTCTATACCACTATTCGTTATGGGTGGGCAAAACCGGATATCCATATTTTCGGATCGTTTATTTTTCGGCCCCAGGTCTGATCTGGATAATCCGGGTATCCAAATTTTCGGATATCCGGATAATATGGATATCCGAATTTCTAGATATCTGGATCTGATTTTAAATAATTAGATAATAAACAAAAAATTAGAAAATCAAGCCATCAAAAAATTAAAACACAACCAGTAAAACAATAAATATATAAATAAATAAAAAATCAGAAAAGCTAAACTAAAACCAAATAAATAAAAACAAAAATTGTATAAATTGTCACTCTATAAACCAATATAATTGTATGATTTGTATCTGGGGTTCACAAACGAAAAAGAAAAAAGAAACAAAAACAAAGTTACACTGCAATACTAACATAGTAACACTAGTACATGCTACAGAGTACAAATAAATGTTGTTTTAAAATAAAAACCGAATATCAAATAATCCAGTTTTTAAAAATTGTGGCTCGGATCTAACTTGGTATCCGGTTATTAAAATCGGATAACCGTTTCGTTTTTTTAAATCGGGTCAGATATCCGCTTTTACCGGATAAAAAATAACCGGATACTGAATCGGAGAACGGATACGGTTTTTTATGCCCACCCTTACTATTCGCCTCTAAAATGGTATACATGGCCGTAACGCCCGTAAGCCGCAAAGGGTTATGTATAAGACATTATTATATTTATTTAAAAAGAAATAATTTATACATTCATGATAAAATCATGCGCAAATCAATTTAATAAATTCTTATCTTATCAAATATTACCACTTTTGGCTCTTTATTCATGCCTTAAAAGACCTATTTGATTGTTGGTAATAAATTGTGGTAATTATAACGGATTTATAGCGTAACTTTGTTAATGAAGAACCGTATAATCCCCTTTGAAAACATATTTTCATTCCAAGTTTGAATTTTGTTAGTTGTGTGTAGTTATCATTTTTTATTTTAGTTTATTGTTGGTAGGTTTTTTTTTAAAATTAAAAATCACTAGAGTGAACCGATGCAAATGCAATAGGCATATTTAAAATTTTGTTACAACATCTTTACATAAAAAAAATAAATAAATAACAATGTACTACTTCTTATTATGATCAGTATATTTGAAATGTCATTTTATTTAAACTACAAAAAATTAGCTCATTAACGACGGTTGAACATTAATGACGGGTCTAAATTCTGTTGTAAATGTAGATTTTTTATGGCACTCCAATACTAATCCCAACTATAGGTTATTACACTATAATCCAAACTATGGGGGTAGTTTTATGATATTAGTCCATACTAACTTTTGACCGACTCCGATTTCCTTCGTAGAAAGGGAGGAAGGTATAGTCAAGTATAATAAATAGGCAAAGAGAAGAAAAAAAAAAGCGAATTCCTTATGAATTGGTGATCGATTATAATATGTTAACTAAGTCAATGGACTAATATCATAAAACAACCCCAAAGTTTGGATTATACTGTAATAACTAATAGTTGAGATTAATATTGGAAGACGTGTAATAGTTGGGATTATTTATATAAATTTTTCCAAAGATAAATTATAATTTCAATATACTTTTTTAACAAAAAAATAATCATTATATAAAAGAATAGAATAAAGAAAAATTAACAGTAAATTATGATTCATTTAATTAAATATTAATAAAAAATTATCAATATAAATTAAATTTACTAAATAGTTACTTTGTTAAAACCGTGCATCTCACGGGTGCTAATCTAGTAACCTTATATATAGGGTGTCAACCAATTTTTTTTCCGAGTCAGCCTACTACTCCGTATTTCCGTAATGAGTTCAGATCCTCTAGATTTCAATTTTGATAGATTTAGTAGATTTCTAAAATCTGGACCCTTGAAAAACAATCAATGGCTAAGATAATTTCTGCAAAAGTCAAACAAAAAATATTTAAAAACTCTCACTCTCACAACTCTACCAAATCTACCAATTCTAAACTCTAGAGGATCTCAACTCTTCCGTAATTAGTAAAGTGTGTGGTCCACCAGAACCCAAAAGCATATTCTTGTTGGATTCGGTATACGTGTCCTGAAACCGTGAAACGTGAATATCATGGTTCAGATTTCCAGGTATTCTATAGCCTTTGTGGCTAGATAAATGCCTTGTCTAATGATACTACGTATATTCCGTAATTTAATCCATGGATGAATGATAATCATTCTCTCATATTTAGGCACTTTCATTAAAAAAAAAATAAAAAAAATATTTGTTAGTATTTTTCAAAAGTCGACATTTATTTGATAGCTACTTCTGAACAGTTTTTTTTAATTATTACAACAATATTCGTGCAATGCATGGACTTAAAAGTTAAAAGTAATAAGTAGTTGTGTTAATTTTCTAAATTTTCTCATTACTTTTTTGTCTTTATGCTTTCCAGTGTCCACATAACAAGTCTCTCTTGAGAATGAAGTCATAGCACAGTGGTTAGGGCTCCAGAATTTCAGACACGAGGTCCTGGATTCGATTCTCACCGCACGCATTTAAGAGGACTCCTTATTATCCCCCCCTTACAGATGTGTGTGTTAGCTAAAATTGGATTGGGTGACCTGCCATAGGGTCCGATTTCAAGGTCTAGTATCCCACACATTATCCAATAAAAAAATATCGCCTGATTTTTTTTGGGCTTACTTTATAAAATTCCAGTTCAATTTATTGTTATTTAGTTCGTTTTAGTTTCGCTCTAGCTAAGCCATGAGCCCTAAGCGTTAAGCCAGGCCACAAGCCAATTGTTATTTATACTCCGACATTTTTATTAATAATATAATTACAGTTGGATTTAGGGTTTAGGGTTTATATTAATATAATTGCATAAAGGAGACAAGAACTGAGTATATCATTTTTGTTAATATTAATTAAATTTAAAATAATACTACCTAGTCAACATTGATTGATTAACCCTCTACAGTAAATTAAAGTGATAAGTAATTAAATATAATATCTTGTATCCTAGGGGACATATCAAATTACAAGATATTCCCATGTTGTAATAAAATTAACATAATTCTTCCGTAAATGAATTTTTGGTGATTAGAGTTTAGAGTTTAGAGGTTAGATGATTACTTTTTATTCAGAGAATTTGACTACTGCTGATTTAGATAGTTGATTGTTTAAAAGTATTTGGTAACACATAGCTGATTGCTTAGAATTTTGTTGTGTAAAATGACATTTATGGACATTTAAAAATAACTTATAGGGTTTAATAGGTTTAAATATGTGGACAAATTAGTCAATTAATATTTCTCATTCCAAAACTCTGAAGAAAAAGCTACCCAACCCAGCTTTTTCTAAAGAGAGTTTTAATCAGAGTTTTTGGTACAAAACTCTCTTTTAAACTCTTTTTTACCAAACACCCAAATTAGAGTTTTGATTGGTCAAAACTCTAAACTCTCTCCAAAACTCTAAACTCTCATAAAAAAATCTCTTAACCAAACAAACTCTATTTTGGGATGTTTGGCAAAGAGCTTTTTGCTCAGAGGTTAGAGTTTTGACTATGTTTTAGAGTTTTTGACCAATTGAAACTATAAACTCTTGTTTGGTGGGGAGAGTTTCAATTTAGAGTTTTGATTCCAAAAATCTAATTTTGTAATGTTTTTGGACAAAATTACCCACATTGATTTATGATTTCCAAAAAAGATAATTAAATATATTACAAAAACAAATGTCTATAAATGTCATTTTCCACAAACAGCTTTTAGCAATCAGCTAAATGTTACCAAACACAATTATTAAAACAGCAGTCAAATCAACAGTCAAATACTCTAAACAAAAAAGTAAAAAACTCTAACAGCAAAGTCTAAACTCTAACAACAAACTCTAACAGCTGTTTGCCAAACAGACCCGTTCCCAATTTGGTAAGTTTTTATTTATTTCTCTCTCCTATTTTTACTAATCTACTAACAAAATACTAATAAAATACCAACTTTCCTTAGAGGGACCACTGCATCTTATTCTTCTCTCCTACTTTTACTAATCCACCAACTTAAACATACTTACAAAATTATTTTTTGAGTCCGTGCCAAGAAGGGTTGTTGCAAGAATTCGTTTACGGAGGAAGTATAATAATTTTATTATATTAGTAATTTAAAGGGCACATAATGCAAGGTATACAACAAAGCAGAGAGGAAAGAGGTCATGATCCTAAATTTACATCAAGTGATAAATTTACTCAATCTCCAGCTAGAATATTGCAGACCCCATATATATATATATATATTCGTATATAAGATCTAAAAATAGATCTTTGGTACACAATTTTAAAAAATAACTGTAACCTAGAATTTCTAATTTAAAATATGAGGTATTTTTCCTTATCATTTAATAATTATTCAAATTTCACTTGTTTAAATTATATATTGAAAACAGTAAGATAATACGTTGTTCGAGGCCCATAGATTTGGAGACCGTGGCGGTCGCCTATCTCATCACACGGGCCTAGAACTACCTCTAGGTTCGTTGAGGCGTTATCATAGTTGTATAAGTTTTTCGAAAATCATATCCAATGGGAGATCTTGGGTTTGAACATAATAAGCAAATGCAGGGCCGGTGAATAGGGCGTGCAAAGAGACCTAATGCACAAGGCCTCATCATTAAAAGGGCCCCAAAATTTTAAATTTTCATATATATTAACTAAAAAAAAACTCATTCTCCTACCAATGTTTTAGAAAATTCATATATGTTAATAATATGAAGGGTCTACTTTTGATTTTTAACACAGGGCCTTTATTAAGTTTAAGATGGCCTTGAGCAAATGTATCGGGAAGACTTTCTTATCATCTTTCTCTCAAATATATATATGTCGGGACTAATTTGAATTAAATGACTTAATATAGGATCAGTCTTATATAAAATTAAATCTGGTAAGCACTCTCTATAGTATCATACCTACTACCCCCACAACATTATCAATTAAAAAGATCAATCTCCTTGATCTTTTTATCATGCTATATATTAACGAATGTATATATAGGTTTACAACTAACCCTAATAAACCTAGTGAAATATATATTATATTTACCTAATTAAAAAAAATATCAGTACAAAATTAATATACCGAGAATATATATCTAAAATATTCTCTTTAAAAAAGTGATAAATTTACTCATACTTTTGCAAAATTACTCTTAAATTTACTTATTTACATGAAATGAACAAATTTATTTTGCTGACTTACACATCAATATTGTGTAAAGGAGCAAATATGACAACCTAGAAATTTTTGAATAATAAAAACTCTTCTAGAACTGGAAGAAGTACCCTAGCCTCGCTCGTAAAAAATAGACCAGCTTACATACCCTGTTTTGTTTTAGTAATAGTTATAGATAAGATTTTCTTAAATATATATATATATATATATATATATATATATATATAAAAGATAAATTTGACAAGATTCAAAGGGATTATTTAATTTATTTATTTTTGTTTGTTTGTAGGGGAAATAATTTTAATAATTGATTAATTTCTCAAGTGATAAGTAGTATCAATAATGAAAGTGAATCATCAATAAATAAAGGAAATAAGTGCAACACAAGGCTTAGGCTATATGTTAGTTTAGTTTGCATGAATTTTTCTGTTCAAATTTTTTTTTTTCACAAACTTGGCATTTTTTCCTCTGGTATTGGTTGCTTGATCTAACTAAATTTTGCTCTTATATGAACACTAATTGATATGAAAAAACGAGAAGTTACTAATTTATTAGATGCGAATGTTTTATAATTGGAACTTGCTAAACGGTGAAAATAATGATCTGAAATAGAATGAAAATAAGAAAAAAAAAAAAACTTGTTAAGTAGGTTTAAATATCGTCATCTACTTAATACAAACAGTAAGGGATATTGTACTGTTATTAAACATTATCACTGTTCTATAGATAATATGTCAAAATTATTAATTGCAACTTGCTAAACGGTAAAGACAAACTCATTTTGGCTTATAAATAAAAATTGACTATAGTACCCCTACAACCTACAATTGAATTGAATAGCTAAATCCACATGCTGTAATTGGTTTATCATTCTTCCTGTTCTATAGTTTGAATGTTCACACAATGAGCACTAGTTTGTGTCATAATGTTCACATTTTATACTCATTTAATTTATGCTTGCTATAACATATTTATGTCACCTCCTTTTCTTATACTCTCTTTCTTGACTCCTTTCTAAACATTTCAGGACTAGCTTTATTAGACATTGCAATTGCAATTTCATAGAAAAAAACTTTTGACCAAGAATTTTTAAGTTCATAAAAAGACATGGGATATTAGATACGGAGTAGAAAAATTGATAAAAAAATTTAATTATTTATAGTCTTCTAAAAAGGTCTCAATTATAAATTATCTTATAATGATCACAACTTTAAAGGATGTTTTTGTAAAATAATCACAATTATTGATTGTTTTCTAAAAACATTCACAAATTAAATTAGAACTATTTTTAGAAGACATGTGGGTAGTTAGAGACATTTTTATAATATACTCATAAAGTTATCACCGCTATACGATAATCCATAAGCCATAAGCAAAAATGATGAATCCAATGCTATGACTAACCTAAGATCGAATCAATATGCCTTTACATTTTTTTTTTTTTTTTTTAAGTTTTAAAAGTCTAAGACCATTTTCTTTTGGGCTAAATAAATTTGAAATAATTAAATTGAACTAAATTCTAAAATCCACCTAAAGTGAACTGAATAGAATTAAACTAAATTTATCGAAATTCAAGTCCAGACGCTATCACTCGCTAACAATAATATTTTATTTAAGAGTCCATGCCAATACAAGTTCTTTTATGTAGCAAATAATATTTGATGCGGAGGAAACAATTAGGTGAAATCTGTTTTTTATTCATTAGCTATTTGAATATGACCAAATAAACTTCAAAGATGCAAGCTTCATGCAAGTGAATAGTGAATTAGTGATGCAACAACTCAATCACATTATTATTTTTTTTTGGAATATTTGCCCGGGCACACTTGAGGTTAGGCCTAATAGCTATAATGCTCCCACTTTTTTTTAACTTGCATTAGGTGCCCATGAGGTCAGTATAAATGGTCAGAATGTCATTATTGCAAATTTCGACCTCAAATCATGACTAATCTGTTCGTTTTTTGCAAATTCCGACATCAAATCTGATCCTTTAGGGTTAAAATGACCAGTAAAATCTTAAGATGACAGTTTTTTTAAAACACGTAGATCAAAGCGCGCAAATCGAGGCGAATCAAGACGTAGATATATGTGCCCAAAAATTATCATCTCAAGGTTTTACGCGCCATTTTAACCCTTAAGGATCATATTTGAGGTCGGAATTCGAAAAAACGAACAGATTATAGCCTTGATTCGAGGTCGGAATTTGTAGTAATGACATTCTGGCCATTTATACTGACCTCAGGGGCACCTAATGCAAGTTAAAAAAAGTGAGGGTTTTTTTTACTATTAGGCCTAACCTCAGGGGTACCTGGAAAAATATCCCTTTTTTTTTAGCAGGGAGTTGAACAAACAATATCATTAATAATTAGTCGTACGTCATCTACAACGATAATATAGATCTGAAACACTAGATATTAAAAAAAAAAACCTAAATTTTACAATCAAGCACAATTTAGAAATCACATACTTCCTCCGTTCCAAAATAAATGCAACAATTTCTATTTTAGGAAGTTTCAAAATAAATGCAACACTTTCTATTTTAGGAAGTTTCAAAATAAATGCAACAATTTTAATCTTTCCATTTTTGTAAGTATTTTATTTCTATCTCTCACATCCACTTTCTCCCTCTATCCCTTTTACTCTCACAACAAAAAAATGCCTAGGAGTCCGTGCATCCTAATTTGTTGCGTTTTTTTTGGAACGGAGGAAGTAATATAACTTTATCAATCAACGATAATCTTTATAATAATAAGGAATATTAAATAATCAGTTCTAAGTGAAAAGGATAGAATCAAATCAGTGTAATTCATGCAAGGAAAAAGTGCAAGTCATTTTCTTCATCTGCTTACTAAAGGAAAATATGCCACTAATGTACAAAAAGACATGTAATGAAAAGATTAAAGCATAATAAAGCAGATTATGGTTCCTTCAAAATGGCAAATGTTGATTTGTTCTTTTTTTGTTTTATAAATACCTACTTTAATTAATTTAATATTTATTAAAAGCTTCTCATGACTATGGCTATCTTGCTATATCTTCAATGACCTTTATTTCAGGTACTTAATTAGTCGAATCAAATCAGAAAAAAATAAGTTCAAATCAGATAGACTTGTTAATTTCAATTTATTTTTTTAAACTTTAAACATACATCTCTAATTTCTTAACAAAAAAAATTATAAAAAGTACATATTTGAAAATTTCTCATCAATAGAAATTAGAATAAGATAGCTTATAATTAATTTCATGGAACCCTTTAATTTTTCTAGTACCCATTGTTCCATCCCCCACCCCATCTTTTAAAGTTATACTTCCTCGATTTATTTATTTACAACAAATATTATAATTGAAAATTTCTATTTAGATGCAACAAATATCTCGTTACTTATTTTGAAAGTTCGATCCTTTGTCATTTTCTTTTTCTTCATTGCATGTAATTTTATCTCATTTTACATACAACACTTGCAACTAAAATTTTCTTATGAATTCGTATAAAAGAGTTTGTTGCAACTAATTAACGGAGAAAGTTTGAAAAGAAGTTTTTTTTTAAAAAAAAATTGAGAGCCTGACACTTGAACTTTTTTTATATTATATAGGAACCTTATTGTTTAAACCAGGCTGAAGAACTAACAAGTCATTTATGGATATTATCAGGAAATCCGGGTATGATCATTGTTATCAATCTAGTTAGTTAGGTTTCTCCAGTGGACAGACCAGCTGGCTACAACGGGGATGCGCCCTGCAGAAGGACTGCGAAGGGCGAGGACACCAAAGAAGGCCGATACCAGAATGAGAAAGAGTGGATAAAGTGTTAAAATGCACGATTTAGCTTTTTATTGTTTTATCTTCTATCTTTTAAGCTTTTCCCTTTATCCATTAGCTACATTAACAAAAAAAACTACAGTAGTTGCATTAAAGAAGCGAATTCTTTGCATTCAAGAGGGTTACTGGCTTCAATATATATATATATATATATCAATCAATACTTTATTAAATGGAATAATGTTACGGACATTTGTTATATATTCGATTTTTAATTATTTAACATAAACAACAACAGAAGCAAAAATACAGAGTAAAAAAGAGACGGAGGGAGTATTACTACCTGTAGGATCCTACATATTAGCCGTATTTGGGGTCTAAGTGTTACCTCATGTCTCAATTTTATTTTTATTTTTTAGCGAATGATCTGAGCCACAAAGGGCGGTGATGAGATTCGATTCCAAAATCACCTGGAATCAGAAGAAAAACTCTAATTGGTATTAATTATTCATTTTTATTTTATTTCCTATCTAGTGGGTAATAACTAATAACCCACAAAAGGAAAGATCATCCAATACCTCCCACAACTTTATATCATCCACTACTTTGAAGCATATCCACATTCTATAACTTACTAGCTAGTTGCTACTACAATTCAAACTACTCCTAATAAGTTAGATAATGTTCATAAGCTAATTTAGTCCATTTGTTTTCTTTTGCTTCGTCATTGTTTTGGCTAACTATACATATGTGTATAAAACTGATGCATAATGAATTGAATTTTATAATTTTGAGATGTTAAAAATAAGGAAAAATTGTAAAAAAAAAGTCAACATTTAGCCGGTTTCTCAAATTAAGTCAAACTTTTGATTAACTCAAAATAAGTTAATCTAATATAGATGTATTCTCAAATTAAGTTTTTTGAATAATTGTTTGTTAATTAAATTAAGATTTTCAATGAAAACCCATATAAACAACAACATATTAATGCACTACCGCTTTGATTTTACTTTGAATTTGATGAATTTCTGCACATGGCCTGTAAATTGTAAAAAAAAAAACTTAATTTGAGCAAATATGTGTACAAGGTTGACTTATTTTAAGTTAATCAAAAGGTTGACTTATTTTTAGAAGATCGATAAAAGGTTGACTTATTTTTTATAATTTTTCTTAAAAATAAAATGAAGCAATAAGGAGTCAAATGCATACATAAAATGACATATTTCAGGTGTCTAATGTATAGTAATACTTGTACCAAGCATATATAGTGTTAGTGTGTTACATATGAGTATATGACTATTACCCAAATTTGACGAGACATTATATATTTGTGTAGGAAAAATATGCTCTTACAAATGCCCTAATGAGGTATAGTTTCGTTACTTACAATGTACTAGATTGAATAGGCGGGAATAACAACGAACTTCATCGTAAGCAATTAAGCATATTTGCATCGAATGTACTAATACGGTTAGAGGTGTCAATTCTGTTCAACAGTTCAGTTATGGTTGTACCCAAACAGTTTAGTTCAAAATAATTCAGTTTCGTAATGTTTGAATATGTGGAAGTCATTTTAAATTGATTAATTCAATTTCGAAAATTGAAATGTTACAATTCACATACCAATTATTTGTTTGAGGTGTTTTTAAAATTTGAAATGACATGTTTTGTACTTTTGTTAAGTATTTGAAATACACACAATTTACTTAGGGCTCATTTACATTAGATGAATAGAGATGAACTGAACCGAACCGAACTGAACTTAATAGAGATGAACTGAACTGAACTGAATAGAAATGTATTAATTGAACTAAATAGAGATGAACTGAACTGAACTGAACTGAATAGAGATTAACTGAACTGAATATAATTTGAAGTAAACAAGCCCTTATTAAGGATTTGGATTAAGAATTGTGTCAAATCAAATTTCAAATTTCTTCATTTGTCAAACATGTAATTTGGCCTAAATTCGTCATTTCAAATAAAATATTTATATACAAACATAACATTAAGTTATTTTTGTTTCAGCAAGTTACCTACAGACTGTAACACTTTTCACTTAAAGGATGTAACTTTTTCATATTAAACCATAACTTTTAACATAAAATTTAACTAGTTTTGTAAAAAGTTAAAGATTTAGAACATAAAGTTACAGTGTTTTAATTAAATGTTATGTCAGACCGTCATACCGTCTTATAAAAGAAATAATATTTTTTTCAGTTCAGCTTTAATTGATTTATATTTTCAATTTTGGTTTAATTCAATTACAGTTCATTTCCAGTCATACCCAATCAGCTAAACAAATCAAACCAAAGAGTTGTATATTGCAACATTTATTTTCATTTTTAGTTCAGTATCTTTCAGCCAATTTATAGTTTCAGTTCACTTAATTCAGTTCCAACTTTTTTCGGATCATACTGAATTAGGTTACCAAATCAATTCAAAACAGTTGTGTATCATAACATTTTTTTCCCAATTTTTTTTTTTTTTTACTTCTTTTTTTCAACAATCCTTTTAGTTCTTTTTTAGTCAATTTATATTTCTATTTCCAATTTATTTCGGATTCTACTTTATTTATTGAAACTTTCAACAAATTAACCCAAAATAATTATGCATTGTAATAGTTATTTTTAGGTTTAGATTCGGTTCTCGTCACCTTTGGACAAATAATAAAACTATTTAAAAAAAAAGACATCCTAGAATGGCTCATATCAATATCAGTTTTCTAATTTTCCATAACTTCTTCATTCTTCGTCTCGGGTTAAAACAAATTACACCATATGTACCACCTAATTCTTGTCATTTGCACTTTCGACAATATTCATAAAACATAACCGAGAAATCTCCAAGTTCCTTCTGATATTTAAGAACAAAAAAATAGTCATATTTAGTTGGTTCTTATTAAAAAAGTGTTTTATTTATGATTTTTGTTAAACTTGATTCATATGAAGTCTTAGTTAATTATGGTTAAAATTGAATTTGGGTCAACTCAGTTACAATTTCAGTTCAGTTCAGTTTTGGGTAAATTTGGTTACAATTTCATATTGAATTTGGGTCAACTCAATTGCAATGTCATATTGAATTCAACTCAGTTACGATTTCAATTTATTTCAATTCGGTTCAGCTAATTTTTCATCCTTTTCAATTCAGTGAGTTCCAGTTGCCATTTTTTTCAATTTTGTACAGTTATTTTAAGTTGAGTTACAGTCCTGTTTCAGTTTGTTATTTCCACTTTAATTTTAACTTTATTTCAAATTTTTCAGTTAAAATATGTACTTACAAGGAACTGGAATTGAAACCTCAAATATCCAAAACTACAACCACTATCACTTCTCTATGTTAGAATTTTCGTGTAGTGATATTATAATTTTTGACAATTATTAAATGATACCGTGGATATATTGGAGAAAACTCTATTAAAAAATTGCTTCAATCATGAAATCAACGAAAAATGACATATTTGTTAATTGTTATTCGATTGCAATGCAATGTTGTTGAACATATAAACCCGGTAAGGACACGACAAGTTATAAAAGAGATTCATTTAAAATTTGAAAAAAAAAACAAATGATGAGATAACTGAGAAATATTTATCAAAATTTTATTTAATAGAGAATTTTATAGACAATATAGAGTAGAACATATGTTTATTGTGATCCGGGTCGTACCCAAAATTTTAAACATAATAATAATTCTGAACGGAGAGATTGAGGGAGTATATATAAAAATAGAAGAAATTACGCCGAGAAACCATCATTGCTCGTCTTCGGCTCTCCGGTCCCCACACAAGGCCGCAATTGTTAGGCCAGCCCGGGTGGTGGGGGTGGGAATCCAAGCTCATGTGATGTTACAACTAACTTGAGTCTCACCAACTAAAGAACTTGTGGAAGTAGCTAAGTGGAATCCTTATATAATCGCTACCGGTGATAGCGACTTCCTTAAGGAAATCGCTACTGGTGATAGCGAGCGACTGTCAGTAGCAATCTACCTACTTATTTTTTTTTTTTTTAAAAAAAAAAACCCAGCACCGAACCTACGTGGACGGCATTCACGTAAATGGTTTCAACTCCAAAGTAATCATATAAATAGTTTGAGCCTTAGCATTATTTGGGTAAAAAATTCATATATTGTTCTCATATTCCATTATTAAGCGGCCTATAATTTATCTCTACTCCCCTTTATTTTTTAACCACACGGCTATTCCCAAAGGACAGGAACACTCCAAACAATAGCACAAGGAAACCAAACAAGACAAGGAATTGACCTCAACTTATTCTCTTATATCATGTTCAAACAATAGCAACAATCTGGCTTAGCCCTAAATGGGAATCTGACGCTGTATATATACATATACATATGTATACAACTGTTATACAAGATACAAATGAGCCCAAATAAGTGATGCAGACGGTTATATCTTTTACATAGGCTTTTTTCGGTTTAGAAATTAGAGGTTAGAGTTTTCATCAGCACATTCAATTTTCGACTGAAATTTTAATACACCGTACGTTATTGTATAAAATTCATTTGGTAACACTGTTTATTTCAGATTATATTTAGTTCAGTTCAGTTCATCTCATTATTAAATTCAATTAATACCCTTCAGTTCAGTTCAGTTCATGTCTATTCAGCTAATGTAAACGAGCTCTAATGGTGCGTTTGATTTGTCTGAAATTTTCTGACCTGATCTGATTTAATCTTATTATTCTGATCTAATCTTATCGAAACTTTTCGATCTGATCTGAATTTTTTAGAGTGTTGTTATTATTATAGTTACTTCATCCTTTTCGAAACCTTGTAACAAAGTAATTTTTATCTCTCACAAAAAAATACCCCTTGTTACAAGCTTTTGAAAACGGAGGAAGTATAATTTTTCTAATTGGATCTGAATTTTTCTGATCTGAATTGATCTGATTGCTAATTGAATCACACACATAGGACTACAAGAGTACTTCTCTAAATTGAATCAAACGCACCATAAACTAATTGCTAATCTCTTTTAAATTTTATAAAATGACATTTATGAAATTTTAAATTTTTTGTTGGCTAAAAGTACCCAAATTATAAGCAAACATTTGACAGGAGAAAAAAAATCTCATTTTTAGTCAAATACTATTACTTATAATTTGGGACATATGGAGTTAAAAAAAAAAAAAAAAAAACAGATAAAAATAGGAGCCTTTAGCAAATGAGAATTAACAAATTTGCAAGCTGCAACAATATGTTGGCCATGCTCAGAACTGTAGCATAGACAGAAATAGGGCATGGGCCGGCACGAGGGCCAACTCAGATCAGCACGACACAATTTCAGATCAGCACGACACAATTTGGGTCAGGCACGACACAAGCCCACTATGAGCACGGCACGACACGAAAGCACGACTAGTGGGCCGTAGGCCACCCATGAACAACATTTTAAAAGTTTAACATGAACCCGACAGGAGCACGACGGGCCGATCCACACGTTGGCACGCTCATTTTGGTTAAAAATCCATAATATATAAAAATTAGTATAAGGCACGATGGCACGACACGTGTGATGGGCCGTACATGGGCCTTGTATTTTATTATTTGGCACGAGCCCAACACGGCAGAACTTTTCTTGGCCCGTTATAGGCACGGCACGTTGTGGCACGAGGCACACGGGCTTGACACATGGGCTGTCCCGGCACGGCCCGTGCACACGGGCTTGACACATCTTCTCAGTATAATAGTCCTTTACAAACAACTTGTTCAATTCACCCTAATATATGTAGGGTTAAAGAAAACAAGTTCCCAGCTTGAATTTTCTCCACTATTATCATCTACTGGTACTATTGGGAAATATAATATCAAATAAGAATAGATATTTGTGAAAAAAAAATAGATAAATTGATATTGATTACCATCCATTGTTATTGGGAATAAAAATTGTTTTTCGTGTAAATTAATTCCCATTATCATCATTAACAACAGGTTAGACCGTAAATGTTATCATGCAAACACAATCTAATATGGCAATTACTTAATGGCCCCAAGTATTATTTGGGCAATCTTTAACAAGAATATCCAAATTCAACCTCTAATAGTACAACCATGAAATTATAATACAAATACAATTAACAAGAAACGAACTACTGAAGACACAAAAAAATAACACAGATAATAAACTTGTCCAAATTCATAAAATTGAAGCTGGAATTATTACCTTAACTGCAAAATGACAGAATTCAAGATACAGATTGCAATTTCTTAGATGAACCAGTTACTGTCCTGTCCTGGAAGAAGTCCTGAAGGGCATACATTTTTGCAGGGCTAGCCTTCAAGCTCTTAATTGCATCAACTGTGACTAGGGCACCTGCAACCGTTGTTATGATCGGAATCTTGTAAGCTAGAGCCATCCTTCTCAGAGCTCGTCCATCGATCTGATCAAGATCATCACCGGAACTTGTAATCACCATCAGATTTATCTGCCCGTTTGCAACCATATCCCCTGCATGAGGTCTCCCTTCATGCATCTTCAAAACCCGTTCGACCGGTATGCCTTCTAGTTCGAGAACATGAGCTGTTCCCGAGGTAGCGACCATGTTGAACCCGAGGGCTAGGAAGCCGCGGGCAATGGCAGGAAGGTGAGGTTTCGTCAGATCGTTCAAACTCAAGAAGACGGTGCCAGAAAATGGTAGTTTCTGCCCGGCAGCAATTTGGGCCAAAGCAAAGGCGAGGGAGAAGTCAAAGGCAATACCCATGACTTCACCTGTACTCCGCATCTCGGGGCCCAGCAACACATCACAGCCTGAAAATTTCTCAAATGGGAGAACTGCCTCCTTCACGGACATGTGTTTCGGGATAACCTCGTTGGTGAAGTTGAGATCACCAAGAGATTTCCCGGACATGACTAAACAAGCATATTTAGCCAACGGGTGACCGATTGCCTTGGAAACAAAGGGAACCGTGCGTGATGCACGAGGGTTAGCCTCGAGCAAGAAAACGTCCCCTAATGTTGTGATGGCGTATTGACAGTTCATGAGCCCACAAACATTCAGCCGCTTTGCCAATTTCGTGGTCCAAGTCCTAATGGTCTCTAAGCATGAAGAGGCAACAGTTTTGGTAGGGAGAAAACATGCTGAGTCACCTGAGTGTACCCCAGCCTGCTCAATGTGCTCCATTATCCCACCAATGACCACGTTGCCATACAAGTCAGCTAAACAATCAACATCGATTTCAATTGCATCGATAAGATACTTGTCAATCAGAACAGGTCTCTCAGGATCCACCTCAACAGCATTCTCAAGATAAGTCACCAGCTTCTCATCATTGTGAACTATTTCCATTGCCCTGCCACCAAGAACATAGGAAGGCCTCACAACAACAGGGTAACCAACATCCGCTGCAATTTTGAGGGCGTCAGCTTCACTCCTTGCAATGCCCCCCTTTGGCTGTTCAATCTTCAACTCATCCAAAATTGCATTAAACCTTTTCCTATCCTCAGCTGCATCAATAGAATCAGGAGATGTTCCCCATATACAAACTGGGCCTGCCCCACTTGCACTCATAGGCTTGTTCTCTTCCAAATATTGTTGAATAGGCAGTGCGAGCTTCAAGGGGGTTTGACCACCAAATTGCACAATGATACCGTCGGGTCGTTCAAGGTCAATGACATTGAGAACATCTTCAACCGTAAGAGGTTCAAAATAAAGCCGATCACTTGTATCATAATCTGTGGATACAGTTTCAGGGTTTGAGTTCATCATGATGGTCTCATACCCAGCACTCTGCATAATAAACAACACCAGTCAACCACTAAAAAATTAAAAAATTACAACACCATGGGTGAAGACTGAAGAGGATAGAGTTTTTGTTATGGAAAATGCTAAATACAGCCTTTAAGGTACAAATAGAAGAAATGTTAACTCAAATCAATATTGCACCGAACAACACTTAATTTTGGCATGCATTCCCAAATTATTACCTAATTAGGAAATATATTGAATGCTTACTTACAACCTAATGTTTGGATATAAAAAAAAAGTGAGAAAAGAAAAGATGTGATAAGCAAGAGAGATACAAACCACAACCAAAAAGGTGATGCTGCAAGTATTTTCATTTTTTGCTAAAAAAGGAAAGTGTTGCCTGGTACTCCTCATCAACTAAGAACATAGAAGTAAAAGACAAGTTGCTATAGATTGAGGTTAGTTAAGGTTTTGCAGACACCACAGGAAGGGAAGACAGGCAGCACAGGACTACAAATTTACAGAAAATCTAAGCACGACTACAAACCTGAAGAGCAAATGAAGTATGGCAGCAGCAGTAGTCAAATTCAATTCCTTGGCCTATTCGATTCGGCCCACCACCTAGGATCAGAACCTTTTTCTTTTGAGTAGGAGATGATTCACACTCAAAATCATAAGATGAATACATGTAGGGTGTATTAGCTTCAAATTCAGCAGCACAAGTATCAACACGCTTATACGTTGGTGTAACACCAAATGATAACCTTGAAGAACGAACTTCTTTCTCTGAAGTTTTGGTTGCAAATGCTATTTGTTTGTCACTAAAACCTCTTTTCTTTAACTCATAGAAATCATCCTTCGTGAGATCAGATAGTTTTCGAGCTAAAAGATATTGCTCCACATCAACTAGTTCTTTGAGCTGTGTGAGAAACCATTTATCTATAAAACTCAATTCATGAATTTCATCAATTTTCATGCCTTTCTTCATTACTGCATAAACAGCATGAATGCGATCTGGGTTTGGAACACGGAGGTTGTATTTTAGCTTCTCCCAATCCCAATCCAACTCTTTTATCTTGCCACAGCCCCACCCTGAATAGCCAAGTTCTAAAGATCTCACTGCCTTCTGAAAAGACTCCTGAAACGTGCGACCTAAGGCCATTGCCTCACCAACAGATTTCATCTGAGTTGTTAAAATTGGCTCAGAACCAGGGAACTTCTCAAAAGCAAATCGAGGAATCTGCACAAGCATAAAACATGGAAATAAAATGAGATGTATAAATCCATTGATAGTAACCGTGGCAGTGACAAGAAAACATTCTCCCTGTTTCATAATATAAAGCATGTTGTTATCCACTTTTACACACTATCAATTTCAATAGAAACCATAGGTAAAGGAGGAAATATAACCTAAAATACATGAAAACAAATGTAATTATCTTAAAGCTGCTATAGTACATGAAAACAAAGGTAATTATCTACAGTAAATGTTAAATAGTTACTGGATCCAAATAATGCATCTTTCTTAATATGACAGTAAGTAGCTTTTCATAATGTCACCTCACAGCAAAGTGATAATGTACACACGCTTTGCTATACAAAAATTTCATGGAATAGACTAATTAACAGAACTTTCTTTCTCCCCTTTCCTCCATTTGCTCAGATGGCCATGTCCTAAACACAGGTCATGTCATTGACCAACTGGTTCAAAATATTTTTAAATGGCCACCCACAGTCCTTACCTCATAGAAAGGTTCACAGCTCTATGGATCATACCATATTATCAGCTAGGTCAAAAACATATAACTATGAACAACATACAGAACTGATGTTAAGCCAACTCCTGTACAAAACTACAAATAGATCAACTACGTGACAGTATCTATAAAACTTCTTTGCAGATGGAGGGCTTCATTTAGCATAATATCGAGCTACTTGCAAATTTACTATTGGTCGAGGTGCGCCTAGAGCCACAAAGATAGAACACTTATGCTTTGGAACACAACTAAGAGTCTTATTATAACATATATGAGGCTAGACTCTTCGGTAATCTTGCATTCACTGGAGAAAACAACTTAAGAAGTGAGTGTGTGCAACTTCATGAAGCCTTGCGTTTAGGGAGAACCCCTGATTCGTGTACAATACACGTCTATTATCCCTCACAACAACACGTATAGGATAAAGCAACTTGATTTCTACTGTGGAAATATAAACAATTATCTTTTTTCTCCCATCCTAAATCTACTACCTGTGGTGTGATTCTGTTACTTTCTAAGACAAGATTCGATGAATATCTAAGTTTCATGCGAGTGCACTCCATTATCAGATGTGTATATTACAAAACAGAGCAACACTCTGTAGCATGTGTGAATTCAGGACTATCTCTTCTACTACTAGCATAATAAATGCAACTTGGATTTCTACAATGCTACTTTAACATTGAGAATCACAAAAATACTTAAAATTCAAAATTGCAGGAGTGGGGAGTGGGGATAAGCTGCTTGAGAAAGTATGAAACATAAAATTCAAAATGATACTGACCTTGGTCACCACATAATCTATAGAAGGCTCGAAACTTGCAGGAGTTTTCCTAGTAATATCATTTGGAATCTGATCCAGAGAATAACCAACTGACAACTTCGCAGCCATCTTTGCAATGGGAAAACCAGTAGCTTTAGAAGCAAGAGCAGATGATCTCGACACCCTAGGGTTCATCTCAATAACCATTACTTCTCCATCAACCGGATTAACAGCAAATTGAACATTCGAACCACCACATTCAACTCCAATTTCCCTCATGATAGCAATGGAACAATCCCTAAGGCGTTGGTACTCCTTATCAGTCAAGGTCTGAGCAGGGGCAACTGTAATAGAGTCTCCAGTATGCACTCCCATAGGATCAATATTCTCAATAGAACAAATGATAACCACATTGTCAGCTAAATCCCTCATAACCTCCAATTCATACTCTTTCCAACCCAACAGTGATTTCTCCACCAACACTTGGGTGGTCAAGCTAGCAGCCAAACCTGACTTACAAATGGTCTCGAATTCCTCCCTATTATAAGCAATCCCTCCTCCGGTGCCTCCCAACGTATATGCAGGCCGAATAATCAAGGGAAACTCCCCAATCTCTTTTGCAATCTCATAGCACTCATCTAGAGTAGTTCCTATGCCCGAAGGGGGGGTCTTAACGCCTATATTCTTCATAGCCTCCCTAAACAACTCCCTATCTTCAGCCTTCTTAATAGCATCTAACTTAGCCCCAATTAACTCAACTCCATATTTATCTAATGCCCCATTTTCTGCCAATGCAACAGCTAAATTCAATGCAGTTTGTCCCCCCATAGTAGGAAGCAACGCATCAGGCCTTTCTTTTTCCAAAATTTGTTCAACTAAATCAGGGGTTAAAGGGGTTATATAAGTTCTATCAGCTAAATCAGGATCAGTCATAATAGTAGCAGGGTTAGAATTTACCAGAACAACTTCAAACCCTTCTTCCTTCAAAGCCTTGCATGCTTGTGTACCTGAGTAATCAAACTCACATGCTTGTCCAATCACAATTGGGCCTGCACCCAGAATCATTATCTTCTTCAAGTCTATTCTTTTTCCGGTTTTTTGCACATTTTTTTGTGGGGTTTGGGGTTTTGCACCATTTTCATTTCTAATGGGAGATACCCTAGTACTGAAACTCCATGACTGTTTAGATGAGGGGTGAAGTTGCAAGCTTAGAGAGGAGGAGGAGGAAGAAGACGAAGAAGAAAAAGTGTTCTTTGAGTGGAAAAGAGAGAAATTAGAGGAACTGAAGTTGAGAAAATAGGGATTTTGGGATTTAGGGAGTGAAGGTGAAATCAGTTTGTCAGAAATCTGATTGATGCAGTAACCCATTGTTGAAGTTCGAGAAATGTTTAAGGAAGAAGATGATGATAAAGGTGTCGCCGAATTGGGAAAAGAGGACGGAGAGAGAGAGAGAGAGAGAGGCAAAAGGTAGAGAAGTGGGCTGAGTGAGGGAGTGAGGAGGCTATTTGCAGGAGAGAGGGTTTTGAGGACAGCAGTTGGCAGGGTTTTTGCACTGAATGTATGATTTGATATACTTCGTATAATAATACTCGTAGATGAAGAAAAAATTCTTTAAACAAAAAGTATTCGTTGTAGTTAATAGGTTAATTGTTGAGAAATTACCACTTGAGGTGAATAATTATTACCCCACAAGTACACATATATTGTAATTTATTGTATTTACCACTCTTACCTTTGCTCATAAATAGGCACCTTATGTAAAGGCTTAAGATGCACCTCTTCTACTACAATATCAATATACATCTCCATCTACTTCCTCCCCATTCATCTTCTTATTACTAATCAACTACTACTACTCTTAACACGTTATCAGCACGAATTCCCTTAAAGGTAATAATCTAAAATTCATTCAAAATTTCTAACTTCATTACTCTTTCAAGGGATCATTTTGAGAAGTATGCTCTATAGTTGCCGAAAATTCGGATCTTCTATATCAAAAACTCAAAATGATACTTTTACTTAAATTTAATGTCAAATATGCTAAAAACTTAATTATAATTTTACTCACCTAATGATAGCAAAATTATATGCATGTACTAGTTTTATTAAACTAATCCGGTACCATAATACTAGGTTAGACTTAAAAAGGAGAATGACCATCATATTTAAATGATCAAATATTATATACATGACTTGACTTTGGACAATTATTTTGATGATTTATGGACAAAATTTCATGCAAAGTAGCCATGCATATGGTACAATACAAGGGAGTACACTCTTCACTTATTACTTTGTTGTATTTATTTACTCATGCATTATTTACATTAAGTATTACATTATTGTACCATGCATCACTATTTAGAATCTTATCTTATTATGCACTTATTGCATTTTTCTTACTACAATTGTCACATGATATTTGACTTATTTCTTACACTACCATACTTTTATGTCTCCATATTATTTTGTTTGCATTATCCTTACTTATGACTAACTAGTACCTATAGTCCTATCATATAATATTTTCTTTCATAAAATGATAATATAATTGTATTTTGCTCCCTTACCTTTCTTTTCTTCCATAAAAATAAAATAAAAAAAAATAAAATAAAATGATGTATCTTTTATGATACATCAATTTTTTTTTGTTTTCGAACCCTTGATCTCTTATACTGATCAAGAGTTCTCGGACCACTACGGCTTACATCCCAGTGTGATATATTTTGATCCTCTACAATATAAAAGGATTCATTTTTTTTTTCACATTAAGTCTGATACAATAATTTACCATGATACAGTGTTTTAAACAGATAAATTTTTACCTAAAAACAAAAAAAAAAAACATTACAAATTTTTTTTGGAGATTACTCTTATTTATTTCTACCATACCTTTCTTATCCTATCATAACTTTTACCTTACACCATTCATTTTTTTTCTCTCCTCTCTTCTTCATCCATTAAACAATCAACCACCATGGCCTCCACCGACAACCACCAATCATCACCCTCCATTAAAGAAGATTTAAGAGCTTTAGAAGTTTATTTACTTCTAATTGCGGCATTATTTGTACTTTTTGTAGCTATTATGTTTTTTATGATTATTAACAAGTAAGTTTTTTTGTTGTATTTTGTTGTATGTTTAATGTCATTATCCTAGTGTATTTTGTTGTATGTTTAAAGTCATTATCTTAGTTTTATTATTTTCTTATTGTTATCTACTACTATCATTTTCTTGTCATGTTTTAATAAAAAAAAATAAAAAAAATAATAATAATAATAATAAATAAAAATTGTTTGTTTAATTTTTTAAAGAATGTTGCTTTCCCCACGATCTTTCCCAATAAACTAGGGGGGAGAGATGAAGATAATGTAGTTTATTATGTATAGTTTATATAATTACAAAAAACCAATTTTTTTTATAATACTAACAAATATTATAATTTGAATATAGCTAATATGGGAGATCTAATGAAAAGACAATTCAACATTCTTGACTTATCTGGTGAAAAATTTCTGGAGTGGAAAGTAGATGCTCAAATGAACTTAAAAGCTCAAGGGTTGGAGCATACCATCAAAGAAAATAAAAAGGTTTCAACTGCTGTCGTTGGACAAGCAACTGATAATACGACAATTGCTAAAGTTGTTACTGAGCAAGAAAAAGCAAAAGCTTTGGTGTTATTAAGACACCACTTACATGAAAGCTTAAAAACCGAGTATTTATTGGTTGAAGATCCCAAAGAATTATGGGATAGCTTGAATGATAGGTATGGACACCACAAAAGGGTGCTCCTCCCTAAAGCTCAGTTTGAATGGACCAATCTTAGGTTCCAAGATTTTAAGTCTATCAGTGATTACAATTCTAACTTACACAGAATAGTATCTATACTGAGATATTGTGATCAAACAATTACTGAGGAACAAATGATTGAGAAAACGCTCACAACTTTTCATTTAAGCAGTATACTTTTACAAGAACAGTACCGTGAACGCCATTTTAAGAAATGTTCAGATTTAATGTCTGTATTATTGGTTGCTGAACAAAACAATGATCTTTTACTAAGAAATCATAATCTTAGACCAACTGGGTCCATAGCCTCACATGAAGTGAATACAACTGATTATCCACCCGAGGCAAATGCGATTAATAGAGGTGGACGAAGAGGATATAATGGACGTGGGAGAGGCCGCGGAAACTACCGTGGTCGAGGTCGTGGGCGTGGCAGACATAATTTTGCCCCTAGAAATGATAATTTTAAAAGTTATGACAAACAAAAGGGGAAGCAACCTAAAGTCCACAATCAAAATTTCTCAAAAGGAAAAGATCAGTGTCATCGATGTGGTATGACTGGACATTGGGGTCGTGCATGCCGTACTGCAAAGCATTTGGTAGACTTATACCAAGCTTCAATAAAGACTAAAAATATTGAAGCAAATTTTAATGAAACCAATGCACTTATCCCAAGCCTCGATGTGTCTGACTTCATCATGGGTGATTTTGAAAATGAGAATGAATTTGTTTTTTGGGAAAGTAGCAACATGTAAAATTCCCTAATCTTTATTTGTAACCATGAATGTTTTTTTTGTTTAATTTTCATTCTGTTTTTGAATTACTTATCTTAGTATTTTATGTAGGAAAATTTGATGGGAATAATCCCAACTTTCACACGTCTGCTCATTTTGGTCCCTACTTTTGATTAACTCAGTATAATCCCAAGTATCACTCTATCTTCTTATTTTGGTCCGGTTGACCTGTAACCTGTAGAACAGGTTAAAACCTTAGATTTTTTTATCCTCCTCCTTCATTTATCTGATTTCTCTCTCTCTCTCTTCCTCCTCACCATCTCTCTCCTTCATTTCTCTGAACTCTCTCTCTCTCTTCCTCCCCATCACCACCAGTCCAGGCCCACCACTTTCCTCCCCACCACGACCACCTGCCCCACCACTTTCCTTCTCTATAGCCACCGTCGCCGCTGTCGTCATCGCCCTTTTCTGTCGCCCTCTGCTGCTGTCGTTGGGATTGTGGTTGTTTTGGGGTGGGGCGATTCATGGGGTGGGGCAGTGGGGTGTTGGTTGCAAGGGTGGTTTCAGGGGTACTGTTGGGAGGGGGAACGGGGGCTGGAAGGGGCAGGGGTGGGGCAGGTCTGCACGGGTGGGGGGTGGGGCTGGGGCTAGGGATATCTGCAGATCAATGTGGGGGAGGTCTACAGTGGTGGGGAGAAGGGGAAGGGGGCTGTGAGGAGGTTCCCGGGGGGTTGTATTGTTGGGGAGGGGGTTGTGTTAGGGCCGGGGGATAGGGCAGGTGGCGTGGTGGTGGGACAGTGCTGTGGTGGCTGCTGCTGTTGTTGTGTTTGTTGGTGGGGCAGTGGGCAGTGGAGGTGGTGGTTGCTGCTGTTGTTATGTTTTACGGTGGTTATAAGGGTGGTCGTGGTGGTGGTGGGGCAGTGGAGTGGTGGTCGTGGTGGATGGGTGGTATTATATTAATTAAGTTAAAAAAATTAATTATATAAATTATTACCAATAATAGCCAAATTAGAATTAATTTTTTTTTAATTAAGCCAAATTACCCATTTAACAGGTTACCATTACTAATCAATAGGTCATGGACCAAAATAAGAAGATAAAGTGATACTTGGGATTATACTGAGTTAATCAAAAGTAGGGACCAAAATGAGCAGATGTGTGAAAGTTGGGATTATTCCCATCAAATTTTCCTTTTATGTAACTCTAAAAAAAAAAAAATGATCAATAAAATATGTGAGCTTTATTATTTTTACTGATTCTAACTTTATTTATTATGAAGATATGAGTTTTCCTGCTGATGAATCCGCATATCAATGCATTATAGACAGTGGAGCAACACATAGCATTTTGAAAAATAAAGGGTATTTTTCAGAATTGAAGGTATCTCAAGCGAATATTAACACTATCTCTGGGACAACAAGACTAATAGAAGGTTATGGTAAAGCTTGCATGACACTTCCTAATGGTACAAATTTGATAATTAATAACGCACTTTACTCGAGCAAGTCTCGAAGAAACCTAATAAGCTTCAAAGATGTGCGTAAAAATGGGTACCATTTGGAAACAATGATTGAAAATAAAAAGGAGTACTTATGCTTAACTGCAGAAAAATGTGGCAAAAGATGTGTTTTTGAAAAATTGCCAGCATCATCAGGGCTATATATTATTGATGTTCGCCCAATTGAAGTTAATATCATATCTAACCAGAAGTTAGATAATGCAAAATTGCTCACATTATGGCATGACCGCTTGGGTCACCCTGGAACGGGAATGATGCACAAAATCATTGAAACTTCAAATGGACATTCAATTAATAATATCCGAGTCCCCAGCTCAGATAAATTAGCATGCACGTCATGCTCGCTTGGTAAATTAATAATAAGACCATCATTGAATAAAATTGCCATTGAGTCTCCCTCATTTTTAGAGAGGATTCAAGGGGACATTTGTGGACCAATTAATCCTCCAAGTGGACCATTTCGATATTTTATGGTGTTGATTGATGCATCAACACGATGGTCACATGTAACACTTTTGTCTAGTAGAAATGTTGCATTTGCAAAACTATTAGCTCAAATCATCCGGTTGAGAACCCAGTTCCCAGATTACTCAATCAAGAAGATAAGACTTGATAATGCTGGAGAATTTACATCCCAAATATTTAATAACTATTGCATGTCAATTGGGATTGAAGTTGAACATCCAGTTGCTCATGTTCACACACAAAATGGTCTTGCAGAATCTCTAATCAAGAGACTACAACTGATTGCAAGACCACTACTAATGAGGTCAAAATTACCTTCCTCATGTTGGGGTCATGCTATACTTCATGCAGCAACATTGATAAGGCTAAGACCCACTGCATATCATAAATATTCTCCACTCCAATTGGTCTCCGGAAGAGAACCAAATATCAAGCATCTAAAAGTATTTGGGTGTGCTGTGTATGTTCCTATTGCTCCACCTCAACGGACAAAAATGGGTCCACAAAGAAGGCTGGGAATTTATGTGGGTTATGATTCCCCATCTATAATTAATTACATTGAACCAATGACTGGTGATATGTTTAAAGCCAGATTTGCTGATTGCCACTTTGATGAGGCAGTATTCCCAGCCTTAGGGGGAGATAAGGTGGTGGACCCTAATAGAAAAGAGATAGAAATCACATGGAATGCAACACAATTTCAATTCCTAGACCCACGAGCAAACTCTTGTGAACAGGAGGTAAAGAAAATTGTCCATTTACAAGGTATTGCAAATCAATTGCCTGATGCGTTTACAGATACTAAGAAAGTGACAAAGTCACATATACCAGCTAAAAACGCTCCTGTACGCATTGACATACCTAGTAATGAGAAGGATAAAGAAAATGAGTCAATTGCTCGAAGAAAGCGTGGAAGGCCATTTGGGTCAAAAGATTCCAAACCACGAAAGTTGAAAAAGGAAGATGATCCAACTAGTGGGACAAATACCATTAGTCCACTTGAAAATCTAGAAATGGAAAATGGAGACAATGATATCCCAAAAGATGAAGAAAACATTGACAACAATGAAACATCAATAAATTATGTTTCCCCATGGAAACAATGGAATAGGAAAAACGTTGTCATAGATGAAATCTTTGCTTACTCCATAGCAACTGATATAGTGTATGATGAAAATGATGTTGAGCCAAGGACTGTGGACGAATGTCGCCAAAGAAAAGACTGGCCAAAATGGAAAGAAGCAATCCATACAGAGTTGAAGTCACTTGAAAAAAGAGAAGTATTTGGAAATATAACTCATACCCCTAAAGGTGTAAAACCTGTTGGATATAAATGGGTATTTGTGAGAAAAAGGAATGAGAAAAATGAGATTGTCAGATATAAGGCTAGGCTTGTGGCACAAGGGTTTTCACAAATGCCAGGGATTGACTATGATGAGACATATTCTCCGGTAGTTGATGCAACTACACTAAGGTTTTTGGTAAGCTTGACAATTACAAAAGGACTACAGATGCGTTTAATGGATGTTGTAACTGCATACTTGTATGGGTCACTTGATACAGATATTTATATGAAAGTTCCTGATGGATTAAAGCTACCAGAAAACCACAAACCTAGAGAAATGTTGTCAATAAAATTGAGAAAGTCGCTTTATGGCTTAAAACAATCTGGGCGAATGTGGTATAATCGGTTAAGTGATTATCTCCTAAAAGAAGGATTTAAGAACAACCAAATCACTCCTTGTGTATTCATCAAACATTCCCAATCGGGGTTTGCAATCATTGCAGTTTATGTCGATGATCTTAATATCATTGGGACGCCAAGAGAACTTGAATCAACTGCAAAATATTTGATGAAAGAATTTGAAATGAAAGATTTGGGGAAAACAAAATTTTGCCTTGGTCTCCAGATTGAACACTTGAATAATGGAATCTTTGTCCATCAATCAAATTATACAAGGAAGGTCTTAAAACGATTCTACATGGACAAAGCACATCCATTAAGCTCCCCAATGATAGTACGATCATTAAGTGTGAATGATGATCCATTTCGACCTCGAGAAGAAAGTGAGAAAGCCCTTGGTTCCGAGGTCCCATACTTAAGTGCAATTGGTGCACTGATGTATCTGGCAAATAATACACGACCTGATATAGCATTCTCCGTAAACTTACTAGCCAGGTACAACAATTCACCCACAAAGAGGCATTGGAATGGAATAAAGCACTTGTTTCGTTATCTCAGAGGCACACAAGATTTAGAGTTGTTCTACCAAGCAAAGTCAGATGCCACCCTTATTGGGTACGCAGATGCTGGATACCTATCAGACCCTCAGAAGGCTAAATCACAAAGTGGATATGTGTTCACCTATGGAGGAACTCCAATATCATGGAAATCGACTAAGCAAACTCTAACAGCCACATCATCAAATCATGCTGAATTGATAGCCTTGTATGAGGCAGGACGTGAGTGTGTATGGCTTAGGACGATGATCAGTCACATTCAAGGAGCATGTGAGATGAAAACAATTACAGAAAGTCCAACCTTGATCTACGAGGATAATACAGCTTGTATTACTCAAGTAAGTGAAGGATATATCAAGGGAGATAGAACAAAGCACATATCGCCTAAGCTCTTCTTCACTCATGACCTACAAAAGGAAGGAAAGATTGATATCCAGCAAATTCAATCATGCGATAACCTAGCCGACTTGTTCACCAAATCACTTCCATCGAAGAAATTTAAGGCATTAGTGCACAAGATCGGTATGCGTCAACTTCATGACTTGTGCTGAACTCAGGGGGAGTATCATACTTACTGCGCTCTTTTTCCCTTCGACCAGGTTTTTATCCCTTTGGGTTTTTCCTGGCAAGGTTTTTAACGAGGCAGATTGGAACTCACAAATTGTGATAAAAGTTGTACTTTTCTACTTAGTTATAGTTTTTCAAATATGTTGTAATTATTCAAGGGGGAGTGTTGAGAAATTACCACTTGAGGTGAATAATTATTACCCCACAATTACACATATATTGTAATTTATTGTATTTACCACTCTTACCTTTGCCTATAAATAGGCACCTTATGTAAAGGCTTAAGATGCACCTCTTCTACTACAATATCAATATACATCTCCATCTACTTCCTCCCCATTCATCTTCTTATTACTAATCAACTACTACTACTCTTAACATTAATTTTATATTTTTTACGAATTTGTTTAATTTTGTCATAATTTTTTACATTTAAATATCACACTATTTTAGAAAACGGGTTTATTCTTTCCAAAAAAAATGAAAAATGATTTATATATTCAAGGATTCATATATCATTTTCTTTCAAATGCGTGACAATAAGAATTAAAGATATATCCCATCTGTCCCAAATTACTTGCTACATTATCCTTTTCACATCTCCCAATACACAACTTTAAATTAAAATATCTTGAACTACACATAATAAAAAATTATAAAAATTATATGTGTGAAAAGTACATAGTGAGACAAATCAAACTAGATCCATCATGACTATATTTTTCTTTATGTACACGAAACTATAAGCAATCAAAGTTTACAAATGAATAGTGTCCATTTTCAAAATGTAGCAACTAATATGGGACGGAGGGAGTAACTATATAGGTGGCCCGTAGGATAAAAGTAGTACTTCCTGCCTTTTTTATTTATTTACAGGTATTATAGTCCATATTACCTCACTATTTGGAGTATCTTAATTTAATTAAAAATAGAGGAGTTCCAAAGTGACATGCCCTAACCAAAAAATAAATTTGTAGACTTTGGGTAAAACATTTCTGGGTTGGTTGCAGCGTTGGGTTCGAGGTTGGTGATAAAACCAATTTATGAACAAGGGCTGACACATGTCACCCTATTAAAAAATGAAGTAAAAAAAAAAAATCATTTTCGATTCTAGTTTCGATCCAAATTGATTTGATCCAAAAGCAACCGGATCCAAAAGCAATCCAAAATTATTAAGTTACATACTTACATTATACCCAATTTTTCATATTAGCCTTTTTGTGGTTATACTTTGAAAATTCGAGCCTTTAGTGTCATATTAAAATTAATAACTAATAATATTATGTAGAGTTTGATAAAAATTATTTTCTAGTACCTATGTATATTTATTAATCTACACACCGCATGTTTTGGCATTTGTTGATACAAAATATTAAATATTATAATATCTCTAATTATGTATATGTAAAAAAAAATTAAAAACTAAAGATTAAAAAAAAACTGTATTTTGAAACGAATCCTACAAGACCTCACGTGACAATGATTTTCCTTAAATATAAATCATAAAATATTAAGTGTATTGTTTGTACAATTAACATTTTTCATTAAAAAAAAAATGTATTTTGAAATCATAAAAAAAAAAAATTGTATTTTGAAACGAATCCTACAAGACCTCACGTGATAATTTGACTAAAATAATACAAACAATACACTTAAGATTTGATGTATAGGGTTAGATAAATTTCTTTATGTGTGGTAGTTATTTTTATACATTAATTACTTTTTTGGTTGAATAGAAAATGTTAATTATTATAGAGACATTATTATGTTGTTTGAGTAACCATTCGTCTTTATGTTATTCTCATTGGCACAGGTGGTTACAACAAGAATATTGAGTAAATTATGAAGAGACATTTTCTCCGGTTGTCAAAATGAAAACTACAAGATCAATATGAAGGAAAAGGTCCGAGAATCAGATCAGTTCACTAAATAGTAACAAGTTCACTCACTAAATAGTGGATTTCTAAGCTGAGTGAAACACTAAATAGTAACAAGTTCACTCACTCCAAGTGTGACTACTCTCTATTTGTGCAGCAAAGTGAATTACAGTGATCTTAGTATATTGGAATGACCTCTTGCTAACAAGAGTCAGGGTATCCTCTTTGCTACTCACAAGATTCACAACAGCTAGTGATAAACTCACTGCCTACTATGAAAGTAATTGGGTAGGTGCGTGTCCTAGCACAAGGAGATCCAAAATTGGATTTTGTACTATGTTGTGATCTAATCCAATTTTTTGAAATCAAAGTGACAATCAGTTATTGCACGTGATGTAGGATGGAGTGTCAAAGACAAACAAAATCTCATAAAATTTTAGATTTTCGTAGGTATAGATTAAGCTCCAAATATAAACACCAAAACAATCATAAAAAGGGCTATGAACTTCAAAATTAGCTCACTAAGGACTAATAATCAAGAGTTAAACATAATCTAATCAAAATCACAAAGGTAATGGCTAGAAGATGACTTACCAATCACAAATTTTAGCAAGATTTGCAACCATAAAGGAAGAAGTCTTCACAAAGAAGACCATAGAGAGAAATCTCAGATTTTAATTCAACAAAAGATGATTACAAATGAGGCAAAACAAACTATTTAAAGACTAAGCAACCCCTAATGAAGCTTCTAATCTAGGCCATTAATCTCTAAGCAATCAAGGGCCAAGATTAGAAAGACACTAAACAAAACAAGAGAAAATAAGCAACATACGAATTACTCGTACTGGGCCGTGCACGGTCGTGCAATTCAACCGTGCACGGTCGTGCAAGCCAAAAGCTATGTTTCTGGATCGTGCACAGTCGTGCAAGGTTAGCCTGCACGGTCGTGGCGAAATCCTTCGTGCTTGCACGGTCGTGCAGCATTAGCATGCACGGTCGTGCAAAACATAATTGGACGGTCGTGCAGTTCTTCTCCAATGTTGCTGCTTGCTGCACGGTCATATGCACGGTCGTGCATGGCCGTGTATACTTTCCTTTGCTTCCTTTGCTTGTGTTTCTAGCTCCATTACACATGCTAACTTAACTAAAGCATTAAAACGAGAGTTTAAGCTACTTATTACAACCCGAAAAACATGAAAATAAGCTAAAACAAGAGCTCAAAACTATCCAAGTAAAAAGTGAACAAAAATGATGTCGTTGACCGTTGAAGTCGCTCGTTGGACCATCCCGTCCTGCATCAAACTCCTCTTCTAAAAAAGGATTTGCCCTCAAATCCCCGCCTTCAACAAGGAATGGAGAGAAGACGACCATCAACGACCAAGACCCAATCCCATTAAACCCGGTAGTTAGAGCTAGAGAAGACCAAACCAAACTCCAATTGCCCAACATAGGCCACCCGGATCATACACCAGTATTACCCAAGCGAGTGACACCACCAACGCCAACCGAGATACAACAACCAACAAAGCAAGCAAAGCATTGGCGCACCTAACCCGCCACCTCAAAAATCCATACCTCAATGCCATTGACACCAACATTGAGTCCCCAACACAAGAATAGTTCAAAACATGCATGCTACCACTAAGAAAATCCATATCATTCCTAGAGCACTCACATCCAACATGGGTACAAGTTTAGGGTCTCAGTGTGCGTAAAGTTTTGTGCTTGAGACAACTACTCGGAGACTTATCTATCTCTGCTAACTCTGTTCATTCTTGTTAAGTGTGTTAATTAATTAGGCTTAGCTATCTCTGCTAACTCTATTCACCATGAGAGAACAAAACAAATTAACATTGATTTATTTTTTTGGAATAACTTAGCTTGTTTTGTTTTTTTTTTGAATTTATGATGTATGTTCATTCTCTACTAAATAATGTATGTTCATTCTTAGCATTGCTGGAAAGAAGCATATAAACAAGACCCCAAAGTTGGAAACTTTGAATTTAACAATTAATGTTGTATTGCAGCAAAAATGATTCCTCCAGAATTCCTTGATTACATGAGAATCACTTCATAGTGAAGCTGAAACAAGTATGCAAAAAAAAAAAAAAAAATCCAATAATGATAAAATCACACCACAAAACACCTTTGGCAATTGAGTATATTCCACAAAACACAATTTTCTTTCATGTTATAATGCATAAAGTATACTCAAATTTAATATCCTACTTCAACAAAATAAAGCCTATGTTATGATTGAAGACTTGCAACATGGAAGCAATGTGTTTTACAAGGGGAAAAAAATGATTCTAACCAATTATATCGTGAGCAAAGCAACCATGTGAAGTGATTTTTTGAAAACATAGGACATAATCATTTTTTGAAAACATGACAACTTAGGTTGACCACATGAAAAATCCCAAAATAGGATGGTACCAAATTAAAATTTTCAAAAATCTATAGTAATAAACTTCAAAAATATAAAAATGCAACAATTAATATGAAACAGAGAAAATGATACACTAATTACTTGTACTCGCATGTTGTATTTCTCTATTCCAAAATAAATGTTTCATTTTGTAACTTTGACTCTATTATTTATTTTTATAAATGTGAGAAAAAACATAACTATCTATGACTTGTTTGATTCGTCTCGATAGATATTTTCCTAATATTTTTTTTTGAAAGATATTTTCCTAATATTTATAAATATATATGTGTTTTAATTACTTCCTCCGTATTTTAGTTGTAACATTGTGACCAAAAAACTATACAAATAAAAATACTAATATTTTGGATTTTTGGGACAATGGGAGTGCTAAATAAAATATGTAACAAAATAATTTGGTCTAGCAAAAAAAAAAAGCATTGGTACTGTATTTTGTATTGTATAGTTTTCTTGCTAGTTTTAGTGTTGGCTTGGCCTGGTTGTAGGCCCAAGGTGCTTAGTAGTATGACTAGTATATGTGTAATTCTCTTTTTGCGACAATAAAATCTTACCTTTCTTTAAAAAGAAAAAAAAAATAGAACTACTCCTAACCAAATTACTAAAACAATAAGCATGGCTTTAAATCATTATAAAAAAAAAATGGCTTTAAATAAATAAATACAATAACTTTTTTTTTATAGGATAATGTGTGGGTTATTAAGCCTTGGAACCGGGCCCTACTACAGGTCACCCGGCCCAATTTTAGCCAACACACGCATTTGTAAGGAGGATAATAAGGAATCCTCACATATGCGTGTGATGAGAATCGAACCAGGACCTCGTGCCTGGAATTCTGAAGCCCTAACCATTGGGCTATGACTTGATCCCCAATGAAGACAATAACTTAACCCATACACTTCTGTACTAAACATATTACATGAATGACCTATTAAAATACTAACTCCGTAACATGATGAGTTTTGACATTATCCATCCAAGTCAGTGAGACCCTTAATTGCTATTTATACACAAGAAAAACATGTGTTTTGTAATTAGTAGAATTATACAGCTAGAAAATATAATGGATCGGTGTGCCTCGACAAATCATTTGCTTCTTGAAACCATAATATGTGCATTAAAAGAGGAAAATCCTTTTGAACAACGAAACTAAATGCACACTATGTTACAAATTTCTAACTCATTACAGGAGACTATGATCTTTAAACGCACCAAGGCGACCAAAGATCATTCATTCTGTCGTTTATCATGAATTATGCAAATGGATTTCCCCCATAAGAAACAACTGGTCCTTGTGTTGGAACATTCCTGCAAAAGAATTTTAGTCACTTGTATAGTTAAATATATACAAAGCAGCGAATCAAAGCATGTCAACAGTATACATCATATTAAAACAATTTCTACATAGCATATAGCACCACTATATAATCGTCAAAAATGAGGAAAGGCAGCATGCCAGCTAAATTGCTCTTATTCTTCATTTCACCTCAAGTACTCGTGTTTTAATTTAATATATACGGACAATCCATTTTGAAACAAATGAATACAATTAAATTAAAAAAAAAATCATAGAATTGGTAATGACCACCCTTGGACACATACTTGTTATTGTCAACTGTCATGCTTGATTATTGTTCTAATAGTGAATAAATGATAATGGTAAATGATTTAAGAGAGTTTGATTTATTGAACATATATGTTGAAACAAGCAAGCTAAGAGAAAATCGCTTGCGTTGGTTTGGGCATGTAACACGGAGACCCCAGGGAGCACCGGTATGAAGAGTGGAAGAGTGGGACTAGGGGTATTTCAAATGTGGTAAGGGGAGACCGAAAACGACTTGGTGGGAAGGAGTTAGAAAAGATATGAAGCAGTTGGATTTACAAGAGATTTAGGCTCTCGACCGTGCGGGGTGGAGGAAGAAAATCTATGTGGAGGATCTCTCGGAATAGTCACTTTGGTTCATGTAGCCGACCTCACTTATGGAAATAAGGCTTTCATTAATTGATTGATTGATATGTTGAAACAAATTTGGTCTTGTCGGCAAACATTCAAATTTCAAATATTAAAATATGCCTTATACCCATCAATAAAACAAAGTTTAACAGTTGAAACACATTATATTCCATAGCAAGAATGCTAGCTCACTAACTAGTTTGAGACCAAACTGAATTAAAATAAATCCTAGACTCAGCAGGAGCTGAGAAATAAACTGAAATCTCATAAATTAAGTCCAAAAGAACAGTTTATCAAACATTCTGCTGCAATTGGATCACATAGGGCATCTGGATGGCAAATTTCAAAAATAGCGCAAATCTTAGTACTATCTAAAAAGGTTGTACAACTGAAGATTTGAAATAACATCTCAAAACTAGTCATTTGAACTTCTTTCTTTTTAGGTCCTATCCTTCATTGCTTGAATTTAAACCATCTCCATACTCCATTACCTCTTATTGTTTAATTTCTCCTCCACCAAGCACAAATTTTCTCTCCTTCCAGACACTTTCCGTAGTCCATAGTTATTACAATATTTCAACCAAAGGTTCACCATATTACAAGTTAAAAACAACTTAATAACGGTGAATAAGATAGCTGTCATTTCTCCACTAGCAGATGGTTTACTGTAATCTCCACATTCGCAAATTCTGAAAGACGGCCTGTTGTACCATTACTAAATAGTGCAACATTTTTACTGAGGTTAATCTGTGGAGGGTTACAAGGTTAATCTGTAGGGGGTACCATTAATAAATGGTGGATGACATTTATTGTGGTTAATTTGTGGGGATTACAAGGTTAATCTGTAGGGGGTTATAAGGTTCTTGTAGTTATTCTGTTGGGGGTTGCTAAGTTTTTTATTGGGGTTAATCTGTGGGGGAGTTACAAAATTAATCTGGGGGGGGGGGGGTTACAAGGTTCTTGTATGGGCCCTATGGGGGTTACTATGTGTTTGTATGGGGTTTACCATGTGTTTGCTTGCCAACTTAGGGTTACCAAGTGTTTGTATCGGTTTACCATGTGTTTGTATGGGGTTACCAAGTGTTTGTATGGTCTTACCAAGTGTTTGTGGCCATGTGAGGGGTTGCAAGGTTAATCTGTAGGGGGTTACAAGTTAATCTGTGGGGGGTTACAAGATTCTAGTGGGGGATTACAAAGTTATTTTGTTGGGGGTTACCAAGTGTTTTCATGGGGTTACAAGGTTCTTATAGGGGTTACAAAGTTATTCTGCGGAGGTTTACAACTTACAAGGTTCTTGTGGGGGGTTACAAAGTTATTCTGTTGGATGTATGGGGTTACCACGTGTTTTTATGAGGTTGCATTTGTCGCTGCGTCAATTACACGCGCGCCTTACAGTTAGAAAATGGTGCGGCCTGCTGTACAAAAAATGCACGGCCACATTATTTGATCAATTTTTTTCTGGCAACAAAGAGTAGTGCGTTTTTTCCTTCGCTATTTTCAAACTCCCTCTACAGTTTTGGAAGTGGAACTCGTATCTTTCAAGTTTTGAGTGAAATTGTAGTCTTTTTATTTTCATTTTTATTTATTTGGCTACGTTCAATTTCAATTGGTAAGTTCAACTGATTAATTGCCTTGACCAGGAATTTAAAACACTTCAGTAGTTATTTTCTATTAAATTACGTTTTTTTATACCAAACTCTTAAAAAATTTGGAAAAATTGATTCTAATAATCCCACTTTTTGATGGTATGCTTAAAATAATTTCACCTTCAATTAATCAAAAAAAGTCTCACCTTTTATACTTATCTTCTTAAAATTATCCCATCTGGTAAATTATCTTCTTAAAATTGGTCACATTTTGGGTAGTAAAATGACCCATTTTAAGAAATAAGCAAGAAAGGTGGGATTATTTTGAGATCAATTAAAGGTAGTATTACTTTGAGCAGACCACCAAAAGATGGGATTGTTAAAATCAATTTTTCCAAAAACATTTAATCAGCTCTAAATTCCATCACTTTATAAAACATACTGGAATGGAAGGATTGTACATTCAATATTAAGATTTCAAATTTCATAATCGAAATGCAAGAATCAAATCAGGAGACCTTTTTTTTGGAAGAGGGGGGGGGGAGATTGTCTCCTGATTAATTTAGGCCTATTAGACGTATCAAGATTAACAAACAAACACTATACAGCCAAAACGAGAATAACAAGAGGACAATCTTACTGCAATTGAGAACTTCGGGCCTCTGGTATTGTGTATAACATCCCACCTGTTAAAACCATTAAATAAATATCCAATTGACATCGATAAGCCAAATATCATGTAGGACAAGACAAGACAGAGTTACCAGGGGAAGTCACAGCATTTCCAGGAAACCATGGCTTGTTTGTGTCACCCATATAAGAGGATGGTAGCGGTGCACTAGAGAGTGCAGTTTGCAAAGTACCCATGTCCAAAAACTACAAATGAAACACAACTCCAATTAACGGCATAATCAAGTAAATATATACTTTAGAGGCCTAGCTAATACCCAAGACATATTTAGAACTTAGAAGTTCCCAGCTGAGAGCCTGAGAGGCTGAGACACTAAAAAGTATGAAATTTAAACCCTTTATCACCTAAAAATAGGGCAAATTTATGATGTTATTCCAATTAAGGAGTCAGAGGCAGAGCTACTATGCCTACTATACATTAATATCCTTTCAATTCAGCAATAAATTACATGTAAATATTTTCAAGAGGATAATTCATATACTGCAAGTCAAACAAAAACCCACTAATCCAGGTTAGGTATAAGCATGTACTACCTCCGTATCGCAATACTCGCTATATAAGTATGCGATACAGACTCCTAGGAAAAATATGAAATAGGGTAATGAGTATTTGTAAGGGTATGAATTTAAAGAGAGAGAGAGTAAAAAATGAGTAATTAATTGGACCCACAGCAAAAGTAAAAAAAACTATAAAAAAAAAAAACTACACGGTTATTTTTTTTACTAAATATAGTAAAAAAATATTTGTTGCAAGTATTGTGTTACAGCTTAGAAAAAAGTTGCGAGTATTGCGATGCGGAGGTAGTAGTTAGAAAGGACATTCAGAGTAAGGAATGAGAGGGCTCTGCAATGCATATCTTGAGATTGCAATTTGAAATGATTAACTTAGTCAAGTAGCATATCGAAGATAAGGATTAGATGAAGCAATTAATGCCGGATAGCCTGGCTTTTCCCAGGACGGATACAAATCATACAAGTGATAAGAAAGTTATATGGTAATTATGAGCTTCATTGTGTTCTCAAGAACTTGATATTGACTTATTGAGCAACATCAAAAATAAAAATACGATAAAATAAAGGTTACCATAGCATTTGTGTTGCCATTTACTGTCTTGTTTTCACCAATTTAGGAAAGAGACATAGATACTCGAACTTTGTACAATTTGAAATCTCACTTTCTTGGGGCAAATTAGTTTGAAACCAAAAAGAATGTTAGGATAGAGAAAGGATACATACAAAGATACATGCATTGTTGTATTCCCACCAAGGTTCTCATAATATTGAGTTAACCTTAGCCCTGGCCCCTTTGGGAGTCATTATTGCCTAATAAGTAATAACAATGGTGTTTTTAACTTAAGAGCAGCCGTATTAATACAAGGACCCTCTAAGATCCATTAGAAGATTTTTTTCTTAAAAAAGTTGGAAAAAAATAAAGAAAAACCTATACGGAGCACAACGTTCAATTCCCTTACCAGCCTTGAGGTCTTATTAGCTAATACGAGCATCAGAAATATTGTACTCCTGCATTTGAGTGCTACATACAATCCCCAAAGACATTCCGTACAAACATTTTCTTTCTCATTGCTTAATAAGGCGCTACATTACCATAGTAGGCATACTAAATTCATGTGACAACCATGGTCATAGATATACCCTTTACTCAAGCTTTGCAAATATGAGCAGTATGTTCTAACCAATTTATGTATAGTGATTGAAACTAGGGGAAGCACAATGCCAAACTTTATCCCTATGACAATTAATTTGAATAACAAATAAATTTTATGAAGTAGATTTCTGATAGACATGAAAACAAACAAGGAGTGAAAGAGAGGGCCAATAACTACATAATACACACTTTAATAGAATATATTGGAACCTCAATAACGATAAAACAAATTAATGGTACCAAATGATCCATGACTACTCATAATATATAATTCTAATCAGCTCCTTGGAATTAAAATTTTAGATAGGTGACCTACCGTATCGTGTGCTTCCGATTTAGAGTCAAACAGCACGTCAAATGGATTACCAGAATTCTGCCTATGCATATCACTCTGCTACAATGAGAAAGACAGCTCAAATATTGAGAGAATTATGCTAAATATCACTACTTTAAATGGTGGGAAATTTTGGAAATTAACACCAACCATGAAAGGATGCCTTGGTTCAACAAATGATGATCCAGAAGAAACATTTGACGGTAAAGTTTGAAATGAGAATCCTTCAGTAGTAGATGCAATTTGCTGAAGCCCATCAACATCAAAATCCTGCAAACATAAATTTTCAAAAATAATTCAACAAAAGAAACAAAATGTCTATCTACACCTTTTTTTGTAACCAACATAAAATCTCAACAAGAATCATGGATCTTTAGGCAGACCACCAATGAAAAGAAATGAAAATTAACCCATAAAATAAAAAATCACCTGTTGAGTTCCAAAGCTGGCAAACAAATCAATGTTAGAGGATGCATTGCCGACAGAAGCCTGCAAATGTGTGTCATTACATTGATGGTGTTCAATGGCTTCATCAAAGGGTTTCCATATCTGCCAAAACCAAGTACAAAATAAACAAAAGCAATTCCAAGTCTTCATTACTTTCTACCAGATAGAAATAGTGCGGATCCACTAACAAATCACATCAAATAAGAAAGAACTCGTTCCTCCCCCTCAAAAGTGAGAGTGAGAGAGACAGCCGAAGTATACTGCCAAGCACAATCCCTTCAGAAGTTCAAACACGACAAATGTCTGCACTCCTATCACCAATAACGCCATAACGGCACTCATAAGTACAAGTGAATTGATGAACCAACCTGACTACTTGACATGTTAGTTGCAACATGAGCATTTTGTAGGTCCTCACTCCATGGATTAGACACCAATATGGGAGGTGAATGAATATGAGGATTTTGAAACTTTGGCCGCTGCAACCCACCAACTGATGGTCCAAAGGATCCAACAGGATGTTCTAACTCTGCTTTTGAACCAAGATTGCTCACCGTTTTATGACTAGGGGGACTAGGCTGTGGCAAATCAAATGTAGCCCACCCCTCATTACTTGGTTCTGATGGCTCACAAAGCTTCTGGTTTGAATCTGGAGTGGGAAGATTCTGACATATTGTAGATGAAGAGCAGAAATTTGATGGATAATCTTGAGACAAAGCTGAAGAATCTGCAGGTTTATGAAACAAATCCATTGATGCAACTGATCCAGGTTTTTGTCCTTGAAAGAGATCAACACCTGAAGCAGAATGAGGTACTGGCATGACCACAGCATCCTTGAAAAGATTAATTTCACCTGAATTTCTAACAGGCATCGGCGGAGGAGGAGTGCCAAAGGCTTTATTCTGAGTGGTGATAGTTGAGTGATTGAATTCCGAATGCAGAGACACAGAGCTTTTCTCAAAAGATCCAAAGCTCCCTAATGACACAGTTCTCTGCAGAAAAAAAAAAACCTATAAGATATAAACTAAATGCAAATAATTTGTACAGCCTCAGAAAATATTGAGATCGATATAGCCGAATAATCATGAAGACTATACGTAATTAAGAACCAGAACACGAGGTAAATCGATTATGCACTGAATTGATATAATCGTAAAAAACATGCATAGTTGCATAACCAAGAATGCTACACTAGGGCATAATCTTAGAACTATGCACTCTAAGATACTTGAAATGAGTTGCAAAACCCCACCCCCTCCTTGCTGAAATTAAATTTTTTAGAGAGGCATTTCTATATTTAGATTCTAAATAAGAGCGAAGCCAAATTATAACTTACCTAGACAAATTATGATATTCTTGTCTAAAAGGAAAGGAATTGGATCCCAGACCATAGTTGCAACTAAAAGGGCAGATACATATCTATGAGTAAAATCACATTCACCAAAAATGAAAAGATTGCTAGCTCAATAATTTTTGTATGAAGGTAAGATATCAGTGATGGCAGTGGGGTTGGGTTATATTAAAACAATAATTAATCATAATTAAGTATAATTAATGATAATTAACCTGATAAAACTTGGATTAACCGGTAAACTAAAACCATTAACCCAAATTTAGCTTTAATGATGAAAATCTTGGCTTAAATCTAGATTATCCAAAGGTTGGCTTAATTGTGGACACCACGAAAAGGTTGGCTTATTTGGGGAAATTTTTCCTTTAAATAAAAGGTAAAGAAAGATGAGTAAGGCCCTTTTCTTTTGGACTTAAAATTTGAAATTTCAGTTCAGTTCGGACAAAATTCACTTCAGTTCAACTCCTGATCAGTCAAGGATTTAGATTACCAGTTCAGTTCATACAAATTCAGTAGTTCATATTAGTTAGGTCCAAAAGCACAGCGACAAAGGGCATTATTGTAATCTCATGTGGACACAACCACCCCCTATATATGAGGAATAAATTTCAGTTTAAATGGTGCTTGCGGAATTATCGTACTACGTAGTTGCTTGGTGATCAACATTTACTTATTTTATATATAATTTATGTTTCAAGGCTACATTTAGAAGATGCAATAACCTTATTTACGAACATCATTGTACATTTTCATCGCTAAAGTTGTGTTCTACCCTAATTCATAAAACTATCCTTCATGAATAATAGTTTGTCATTTAGTATTAAAAAGTATTGTACTTGTAATTATTGTTTCGTTGCTTTATATATACCAACTCCGGATCTTATTATTTGCAACACTTACTAAAAGCAAATGCTTCACATTAGTTGCAACACATTTTTTCCCACATTTGGTAAAAAAGATGCAAGAATTTACCTACTTGCCGTTAATTTAATAAACACAATGCAACTTAAATGTTTTTCGTCTATTTGTGGTCCCCAATTTCTCTCTTAAACATAATCACATGCAGTCCACTTTCTTTAATCACACATTAAGAAATTTTCCCTAGGAAAATGTGCAACTCCAAGTCCAAGTGTTGCAAATAACATGAACCGGAGGTAGTATATATTTCAAACAATTTTTTTCCTTTTTTAAAAAATTGTCACTTCCAATGTTGTCTATTCTATCAAGCTAGTCATGCTTTAGCGACAAATACGGTTAAATTCAACAAATTTAACACAAGCATACTCTTCACTTCCATACAACAACGATTCTATGGAAGATAATTGCACAAACTGTGAAATAACAAACACTTGTGTTAAGAATATAACCTGTGGATGCCGCAGGGGAGCTTTATCAACCTTTGCATATGTTTCAGAATATGTGCTTGGTATCTGGTGATGTAGACCATCATATGTTTCCCTAGAGGAATCAGATGTAGGACTAGAAAATCCATTATCTTTCTGAAGATTTGGTGACTGAGGTTCAGACTTGAATGGATCACCACTTGAAAACGAGTAATCTGAAACTCGTGAGCTAGATCCTTCATTTGCAAATCCGTCCTCACTTAAACGCCCAGGACTATAAATACTACTAGCAATCTTCCTATCATACAGATTATGATCAGAGCCAGGCTTTCTATTAATTGAACCTCTGTGCTTTCTGATCAGCCAATCTTCATACTGAAAATCATAAGGCGGACTTTGAGAGAAAGAATGATATGAACTAGCTCTCCTGGTCTCATCGCCAACACTTCTTTGACTCTACATATATAAACAGATTAATGATACATTGTATAAGTTCACATATTCTTTGTAAAATCAGAAACATGAAAAAAAGCAAACAAGAAAAAGAAAAAGAAAAAAAAAAAGAGCTCCAAAGGATTCAAGTCCAAACAACATCCAATGCAATATGATATGAGAGATCAACGAACAACTCACCTGCAAACCACGAGGGGGCTTCTCAGAATTGTTTCCACTAGCATAATGACGATCTACATACACAGACTTAATGAACTCTCGGACCTTATCAACATTACTGCAGAAACAATGATAAAATCTTAGAATCTCCAATATGATATGTAACATCATAAACTAACAAAATATGATTTACCTACTGTTTGGTTGTCTCTGTCTATCCAGATCCCAGTCCTTCAAGAATATTTCCCTCGCCCGCTACACAAGTAATCAGTAATCACCTTTTATAAGAACACACATACAAATATAGATAGAGGAGACAGAAAACATAGAACTTGGAAAACAAACAAACGTCAAAACTTACCTGATTACCACCATTTTGAAGGGATTCAACTTCTTGTGATGTGAATTTAGACATCGACACGGACTTCACGCGATGAGTAAACTCACGACTGTTTTAAGAACAAATTATTAATCATGACAGTATGCAACAGCTGATATGAAGCATTGTAAGAGAATATGCAACATGATATGTCATAACCAAGTTAAACACAATGCCTCCAAGCAGGTTCTAATATCATGAAATATTGAAATGAATACAAGTACTGAGAAGTGAATAGCAGGCAAAAAAAGCCACTGAACACTAAACAGGGACCATATGCAGAAAATATGTCCACTGCTTATAAACATTAGTCTGTGCAAATGTTTAATGTAAGCAAAGTAGCATGGACGAGAGAATGCATCATAAATATTGATATGAACTAGCATAAATAACTGGAAAACCTATGATCGATGTAAAAAGTAATTGATACTCCATTTAAGAGAAAGCAAGTAGATCAGGAATCAAATCAGATGCAAGGCTCAGATATTACAGGCCAACAGAAGGACCAAAACCTAGGGAGCAAAGACAACCTTCCAACTTTAAAATCCCAAATCACAAAACTTCTGTCACTAAAGGACGACATATCCATTCATTCCCAGCATTCAGACACCGAAATGGCAGACGTTCCATTCTGAATAATGCAAATTGAGCTTTTTGTCTCTCTAAAAAAAATCATTATTTCCATGAGCCAGTGACAAATGAATCCAAGAAACCCCAGCAAGAGAAGATTGCAAGAATCTCCCAAACTGGGAACTTTAAGAGCACTCAAGGCTTACTTTAAAAGGCTCAAGGCACACCAAAGCGCCAATGGTCCTTAGAGCCTATGCGCAATGCGAAGGCGCGTGCCTTTTGTAGGTGAGGTGCATGTATGTATTTATTTTTTTCAATTTTTTTTCTTTGATTGTATTTAATATTAATTAAAAAGACCCCTAATAATTTTAGTAATGATATAGGCAAGATAAGGTAGTCTCAATTTGAAAAAATTTCAATCGTTCTTCAATTTATAACTTAAATCTAAGTTATTTTCCTCAACGCACGCCTTACTTAAGGTGCGCAAATTTTGTAGGTGGCTGACCCGAGCCTAGCTAAAGCCCATTTCACAGAGCATGGGAGTGGGACTATGGGAGGGAGGCAAGCCTAGGCATGCCCGAGGCCCAATTTTTAAAACTAAGACTCGACGTAGATTAACATTGTGAAGACAAGAGATGCAGTCTCTTGGTTGCATATAGTTCATGGGCAGAAATTCAAACGCCATTCTGAACTCAAATCAGCTTGGTGGGAAAAAGATATGACCTGATACAAACTTACCCTGGGTACTTTGAAACACTAGTGTTGCTTGAATGTTTCTGTGCAGGTACAGCTATTCCAATTCATGCATTTACTGCTTTTTGTATAGAGGTAAGACCATCTTGTAATGAATCAATAGTAGATGAGAAGGGAGATTTTGGTAGTTTATAATAAGTCAGATACTAGGAGTTCCTAGAAGGTTTAAGAGTTGTTAGGTAGGGTTTTTTCTATATATAGACCAAAGGTTGGAGAGAATAGAAGAATGAAGATGAAAATGTTTCGTGTTGTGTAAATTCGTGGGAGTGTGCAGCCACTCGAAACCTGTAAACTGTACTATTCCATTACTACTGCATTTCCATTTTATCTTTCTTAAAGTCTCCATTTTTATCACACCTTATCACCATTAAAATGTCCTACAAAAACCACTCTATTATACATCTAAATGATCTGATTTGTTCTTAAAAGGGATATACAATCCACAATTGTCACCCATGCTCAATGATTGTGAAAGAAGGGTGGAAAAAACTTACTGTATACCGCTACAAATCATACAAACGAATGTCCAAAAATTGGTGCAAACATATTGAGGACCCTGCAACACAATATGGAAAGCATATTAAACGAAAGTATAAATATTGATGACAGGCATAGGTTTTCAATTGGATCTAATATCAAGAAGATAGACGATTTCTCATAGATGAACATACCAAAGAATGCTTTCAAAGGTTGACTTAACCCAAGATATGCAATAGTAATTACAACTCCAGCCATGTTGAATATGGTTAAAACTTGAAAGATTTATAAGGAAAACTTGTCCACTTTCTAGCATAGACGTGATAGCATACCATAATTTCCCTAATAAAGTAATTAATCTAACTAAAACTTTTTGAAGATGGGAAAATGGAAACCGATAGTTAAAAATTTAACAATTCAATAATAAGCTTGTTGCTGGAATTGAAACACATAATGCAAGGAAAATATGTGAGAATGCTCAACATCAACCATATTAGTTTGAAATCTTTCCTTAATTGGATGATCATCATCATCCCTCCACTACAAAATTATTTAAAAGCTAAAACAACAATTTTAAGTGATCCTTTCAGATTAGAAAAATTACATAAAAAAGCCAACCTTTGCGCTATCGTCCCAGAATAAGCCGACCTTTTTATTTTAAAATAATTCAACCTTGTACCACTTTTTAGTTTTTGCCATTACTAAGTCAGGCGAAACTTTGACCTACTATAACAGGTTGGAACCGGTTTAAAAAAAAATTGTTTTAGATTTTTTTAGAAAATTTAATCAAAAACAAATTATTTAAAAAAAAAAAGCAAAAACCATTATTGTAGGAACTTTCAAAGCACCAACGTAGGTAATTTCATAGGACAAGGAATAAGCAAAAAAAATTTGTTTTAACCGGTTCAACCTATTATAATATGTCAACTTTCCGCTTGACTTAATAATGGTAAAATGTGGTACAGGGTTTGCTTATTTTGGAATAATGAAACGGTTGACTTATTTTGGGAAGACAACGCAAAGGCTGACAAATTCTATGTTACTTTTCCTTCAAAATTATATAAGCTAGTCAGATTAGACTTGCAGTGAATTAACCCATTTGAAGAAAGTAACTTTGCATGAGACAAGACTTCAAAGAATAATTTTCACAGAGAAATTCAAGAAAGGGTAACCAGGTTCATTTCAAAATTAACAGTTACTTCATATAAGAGTAAATGAATTCAAATAAGGAAATTACACATGGAAAGAACACAAACAAAACTAAACTTCAAATTTACTTATTTCATCACTAAAAGTTTCCATTGGGAAAAAATCCTGAATTTCCACCAAAACACATAGTATCTTCACTAAACGTATTGGTTACACAGATATTACAGTATTGGTCATAACGGGATGGTCAAACAAGCATCTTCAACGGTCAACGACAACTTTTTCCATATCTAATTAACTTGGCTAGTTTTAGCTTCATTTTGAGCTTTACTTTTATGTTTTTCGGGTTGTAATAAGTAGCTTAAACTCTTGTTTTAATGCTTTAGTAGTTAACTAAGCTTGTAATAGCATGAGAGTAAAGGATTAAAGTGGCTTAAAGGGGCGAAAGGGGGCTTAAACGGCCGTGCAAGAAGAATGCACGACCGTGCAAGCAAGGCCATGCAAAAAATGAGCTTTACTTTTATGTTTTTCGGGTTGTAATAAGTAGCTTAAACTCTTGTTTTAATGCTTTAGTAGTTAACTAAGCTTGTAATAGCATGAGAGTAAAGGATTAAAGTGGCTTAAAGGGGCGAAAGGGGGCTTAAACGGCCGTGCAAGAAGAATGCACGACCGTGCAAGCAAGGCCATGCAAAAAATGAGCCTTTTGAAGGTGCACGACCATGCAGGCTTGTCTTGCACGACCGTGCACGATCCAGTAGCCACTGCATGGTTGTGCAGCACGACCGTGCAGCACGCGTAATTCTCGTTTTGCTTTCTTTTCCTTTGTTTGTTTAGTGCTTGACTAATCTTGGCCCTTGATTATTATGAGATTAATGGCCTAAATTAATAGTCTTATTAGGGTGAGTTAGCTCTTTAAACAGCTTCTTTGCCTCTTGTAAAAATCAGATTTGTTAAAATAAAAAATGGAGAGTTTTCTCTTTTGTGAGCCCTTTATGAGCTTCCCTCCTTGGTGGATGGCAAAACCTTGCAACCTTGGTGATTGTAAGTCATTTTCTATTCTTTACCTTTGTTATTTAGAGTAGATTATGTTTAGTTCATGATTATTAGATTATAAGTTTTTAGTGAGCTCATTACCATGTCCATATCCATGTTTTTATGAGTTTTTCATGTTCATATTTGGGACTTGAGTTAGACCTACGAATTTCTTGTTCTCTTGGGAAATTTTAGTAGTTTTTGCTTGTTTTTGAGACCTCATCCTACATCACATACTGAGAACTAAGTCTCTCCTAACATATTTTCAAAATCCCAAATGTCTTTCTCAATATCTCATTGTTTTGACATACCTAAATTACCACTAAAGGCCTTATTTTTTCAACTGACAAGCCAAAACTGGAATGCCTATTAGTGAGTAACAATTTTGGTGCCTTTTTTTATTGATGTCCTTTCTTTCCCCCTTTATGTTATAAGATCTGGGTTTCATCCTCATAATCTGCCAAAGCGGGATGAGTCAATGTCGGTCAATATTGTGAAAACACCTCGGGTTAAGCTTATTTACATATGGAAGAGCTCAATGAAGTACCACCTGCAAAAAAATATTCCTCTCACCACTCACCAACCCAAATATTTTGTATCTACTTATTTATTAGTCTATGTCCCAATTAAGTGCAACATTTTGACCAAAAAACTCATACTTCTATTACAATTCTTTCAACCAAAACAACGCTTTCCTTTCAAACCCATTTGGTCATTTTCTTCTTCTTTTAACCTTTTCTCAAGGAGGTTCCAAAGGTACAAATAGTTCAGTCCTTGACTCCTTGTCTTCAATTAGATACGCAGGTATCACCAAACTCTTACATAATAGAAACAAACTTTACAAATGTTACAAACCTTAAAAACCTTATAATACAGAAAAGAGAGTTTTAAATTTATAAATAAATAAATAAAACCTGATTCAGTGATTCATCAATATTCTAACAAAATCCCAATTAACTCCATCATGAAATCAACAAAATAATTCATCACTTTTACGACTAGATATTCCAATTATATAGCTGAGTGAATCCAACAAATACATGAAAACAACAGAATCCCAACAAAGCTTAGTTTAAACAGATCAATCATAAATGGAAAAAAAAATTGATTAAATATGTGAATCATATAATACAAGTATAAAGTTTAAAAACAAAGGAAAAAAAGGTTTTACCAAACTATTGCAATTGATGCAACGTCTATTAGGTGGCAACTTCATGAGACCTCGTATGACCTTCTCATTTCTTTCTAATTCTCTTTTCGTTGACATTTTTCAGCAATCAGCAATATAGAGAGAGACTAATTAAATTTACCTCTAAACAAAAACGAATTCTGTAAGGAAAAATAGAACCCTAAAAAGTAGTGAATTATGCAAATTCGAATTAAGATTGAATCATTGAAAGCTGACAAATCCACAAATTCCAAGATGAATAACGGTCGGAATTGAAGGATAGTTCAGTTTAGTGAATCATATACAAATTCGAATTAACATTGAATCACTGTCACTCACTGGAATAATAGAATGAGTCCAAACAAAAAGCTGTGGTTTTTTAACTTCAAAAGTTTCAATGATTATTATCTTTTTTTAAAAAAGATTTTTTTTGTCCCAAACCAGCTAAACTCTGTATCATTCAAAAACTTTTTTTTTTTTTTTAGTTTTAATATAAGTTTAACAACTTCCAATAAATTAAGTTTGGATCTAATAAGTTAAAAAGAAACGCATCCGTTTACTAGAGTGAAAAATGTTTTTCCTAAAAACAGTTTTGCTATTTTACATCGTTTACGTGAAAAAATAAAATGTAAAACTTGAAAACTCATTTTACACTCTATTAAAAACATTTTTTAATAAATTAAGGAAAACTTATTTTTCGTGCAAGTAAATATTTGAAAATTTATATGAAAATGAATTTTCTAACGTAAAATGTTTTACACTAAAGTAAACGGACCCTAAAGATGGCGATTGGTAAAAAAGTAGGAAAAAGCCGACGTTTATGCCATATTTTTTTTTTTGAAAAAAATCTGATCTTGTGTATGTGTAACCCAACCTAAATAAAACCATTTTATTTTATTTTATTTTTTAACTAATAAAATCTATTATAAACTCAAATTTTATCCCATAAATCACATTACTCTAATTTTATCAGCTAATAAAATCAAATTTTTGGCCATAGGAATTTGGACGTGGGGGCTTACCACCAAGCCATACCCTAATTCCTTTTATTAATCCTTCTTTAAACCAAGTATGAATGTATGATACAATCAAGTTTATTTTTACCCAAACTTATACGTAAAATATTTTCAAAATACATTTTAAAACATAATAAATTATACTAATATAAATTTCCCAAACCTTTAGATAGAATATTTTCCATAACACTTTCAATTGGTATAAAACACTCATCCAATAATAATTATAATTATAATCTTTCCATAGTACTTATTTCCAAAACATAAAATTCCATGACACAAAAATATATTGTCACTAAATTACTAATTCTTCATGATAAAATAATTCGTTAGCAAACTTTGAATAACTATCAAAATACAAAATTAATTACATTAAATATAAATTATATCATAATAAAGTATCTAGTCACTTAATGGTACTTTTCCTGTATCAAATCGGACAAATTAAAAGAGAAAGTGAGCCAAAAATTATTAACTTTGACCAAGAACGTCCTACACAAATAACATAACTTTGATTAATATAGGCTAAGATCATTCAAGTACTTAAAATAAATTAAAATAAAACCCTACTATGTGCATGATTATTTATGAAATTTTTAACATTTACGGTCCTTTTGGTTGTTGGTAATAAATTGTGGTAATAGTAATGAATTTATAGTGTAATTTTGTTAAGAAGAACCTTATAATCTCTCTGGTAAACAAATTTTTCATTCTCATCCATTACCATTGGGGAGGGTGGTATTTGATGGGAATGGATATTTGTGAAGAAAATTAGATAAATTGGAGCTAAATGTAACATCACCATGGTAATGGATTTTGATTTTCCTTCCAAATTTAGTTATAAATTCATTCCCATTATCATGATTTATAACCGGTTACCAAACAGACCGTAAAAATATATGTGCATGATTATTTGTTGGTTGCACCTCCTGCTAATGGGGTCTGTCTTAATACAGATGGTGCCTTGAAGGGCACTCCTAGATTGGCTGACGGTGGTGGCGTAATAAATGACTGCCAAGGCCTCTTCATTAAAGGATTTGCTGTTATTTTTGGGATTTACACTATGTCACTACATTTAGAGCTAAACTTCTAGGCTAGCTGCTGAAATAGGACTTGATGGTTAAGGTGGCCAACGGGAGGGTTGGGCCGGGCCGGGATTGGGTGACCCGGAACCGGTCCGTGGGTGGGGTTGGGCGGGGCGGGCCGGGCTAGGTCAGAAGAGGGTCGACCCACGAACCGGCCCGGCGGGTTGGGGACCGGGCTGGGTTGCGGGTTCGTGGGTTGGGCCCATTGGGTCATGGGTTGGGTTTAGGGGATTTGGGGGCTTTGTTGGGGTTTAAGGGGTTTTCAGGGGGGTTGGGTTTTTTGTTGGAATTTTTTAATTTGTAAATGTAATCACTAGTTGGCAAAAACATGTGAATTATATATTTAACTTGTTAATTTAAATTCGAACAAATAAATAACTAAATATTATGAATTGGAAACGAATGCTGACTGGATAGAATCCCACGTAATAGAGGTGCGACACAATAGTCAACTTAAATACCAAATCTTGGATTCTAGGCTTCTGTTTAAGCCAACTAACCAATCAGATTGTAACCTTATGATTAAACTGAAAAGTTCATACAAAACAATGAAACATTTTTAAAATCATATATTACATATATAATTTTAGTTCTTAACATATATTAAAATCATGTATCACATATATAATTTTAATTCTTATTAAGATATATTAAAATCATTAATCACATATACAATTTTAATTCTTTACATATATTAATATCAATATCACATATATTTTAGTTCTTAACATATATTAAAATCATGTATCACATATATAAATATAATATTAATTCTTATTTCTTAACATATATTAAAATCATGTATCACATATATAAATATAATATTAATTCTTATTTCTTAACATATTAAAATCATAAATCACATATATAATTTCAATTCTTAACATATATTAAAATCATGTATCACATATATACATATAATATTAATTCTTATTTCTTAACATATATTAAAATCATGTATCAAATATATAAGTTTTGTTCCTAGCATATATTAAAATCATGTATCACATATATAAATATAATATTAATTCTTATTTCTTAACATATATTAAAATCATGTATCAAATATATAAGTTTTGTTCCTAGCATATATTAAAATCATGTATCACATATATAAATATAATATTAATTCTTATTTCTTAACATATATTAATATCATGTATCAAATATATAAGTTTTGTTCCTAGCATATATTAAAATCATGTATCACATATATAAATATAATATTAATTCTTATTTCTTAACATATTAAAATCATAAATCACATATATAATTTCAATTCTTAACATATATTAAAATCATATCACATATATAATTTCAATTCTTAACATAAAATAATAAAAATAATAAAATGCTAGTAATTCGCACGGGCGGGCCGGGTTTCGGGCCGGGCTGGGTTACGGGTGGGCCGGGTTACGGGCTGGGTCTAGGTCAGGCTGGGTTACGGACTGGGTTACGAGTTGGGCTGGGTTACGAACGGGTTGGGCTACGGGCTGGGTTTTGAAACCACAACCAGTAACCAACCCGTCTGGGTGCCGGGCCGGGCCGAGCTGGTTACGGGTCGGAGCGGGCCGACCCAGACGGGCCAAAAAGGGTCGGGCCGGGCCGACCCAGCCCATTGGCCACCTTTACTTGATGGGGTAATATACACCCACTAGTCATTGGGTCAGTCACTCTAAAAAACAAGGCCCAATTCAATCCAAAGCATACGAAATAGTCATGCTACAAGGAAAGCCCACAGGCATCATCAGACCCATATACAAGACGAGGTACATACATGAGGTTTGTTCGGCTGTTCCTACTAAATCCATGCTCAAGCATCTACGTGGTCCATATCATATCTACCAGGTCCAGGGAACACCTACCAGGTCCAGGATATACCTACCAGGTCCAGGGTGACTGACCAGGTCCAACCCAATCTACCAGGTTCAGTTCAACCAACCAGGGGTAATTTACTCCCACGTTTCTCATGGCACTATAAATACTCCTTTCCATGCAAAGGTCAAGGTATCCAAAAAATACCAAACACACCTCAAACTTCTCCCTCACTTTCTCTCTCTACATTCTCACACTTTACTGACTTGAGCGTCGGAGATTTTTTCTCCGGAACACCTCCGGGGGTAGCTCACGATTGTTCTTTGTGCATATTGACGTGCTTATCTACGTGGATTTGGACTAGCTCTTGACCCAAAACATTGTTGTGAACCAAAAATTACCTCAATAGGACTAAAGATGGCCATGGACACAGGGATTCCCAAGCTACATCTTCAACTTTATAATCAAGCATGTGTTGAAGCATTGACTAATTAATGAAAGATATCTTGGAGGGGAGTGTTATCATATCCTTAATACTTGTCGTACTTTAATAAACTTCACTACGTGGTCTTGTAATGTTTCTCATCTTCATTGTGAGGCAAGTAGTAGATAGGTTAGCTAATTTAGGTGTCTCCCTAAACACGAGTGTTTCTTTATTACGTTGCTCCTCCAAACATAATATATAAACAATCTCCAATAAGGAGGACATGATGGGTGTTACGACGCACCGTATTATTGTATAATTTGTTTTTGCTTTCCGAGTATCCCCTTATTCGCATTAAAAAAATTTATAGTAAATGACATGTGTTTGGTTAAGCCTAGGAAATTATAATTGACATATGAATTTTCATTCACCAAAAGGAGATAAATCATAAGTGATTAATTTCCTACAATTTATAGAAAATTCTAGAAATTCTATTATATAGGCTTGTGTTATTTCGTACTAGCCAAACAAAAAGAAATTTAGCTAATTTGAATTTGAAAATACAATCCAACTAAATAACCTTAGTTATGTATACTAGATTGGATGAGAATAAATGGGAATGAATTTGATGAAATTGGATTGTGATAAACTGATAATCTCAATTATAAGGGGAGCTATGGTGTGCCCATCGAAATGTCCATATTACCCCTCAATATTTTTTAAAATCTCAATTTATGTAATACCCCGAAAATTTGGGATATTTTAAAAATTTTATTAATTAATTAAATGTATAATTAATTAACTATTTAATTGATTATTATTTAATTAATTGTTATTCCGTGTAGCAATTTAATTATTTTGAGCTTGGCCTGAACCTTTTCATTTTATCTTGCCAAAACCCGAGCCCAATTATTTCCTTTGAATTTGTGTTGCACGGATTATCTTATCTTTCTTTTTAATTACTTTATTCCTTCTAAATCAATATTATTATTATCATACCTTTATCTATTTTGACTAAGCCTATTTGGTTCCCATTTTGACTGTTAAATTTTAGGAACCGACTAATTTATTCTATTTACATAGTTCCTTCATTTATTTTCCTTCCAATTGATTCATTTAATTGCTTTACTTAATCTGTATTAAACTATATTGATTTTGGGCCCCATCCAAAAACTCTACCTTTGTCCTCCTAAATTTCCTACTAATCTTAATTTAGGAGGCCGTCAACTCTTTTGCTCTTCAATATTCACGGCCCCTTTATTCTTTTTCTTTTCTCTTGATTATTTTATTATTCTAAGTCCAAAAAGGGCCATATATTTGGACTGTTTATTTTATTTCATCAATTTTATCCGGGAACCGGGCTCCGTGAACCGTCCGCTCTAGCTTGGCCGGCCCTCTTACAAAGTGGTCATCAATTATTATTTTTTTCTTGTTAATTGTTAATTAAATAATTTGGGCATTTATTTAATTAATAATAAATTAATTATTATAATTATTTTAAATTCTAAACTTGGTCTAACCTTAAACCAAGTCTTCCTACATGTTCTCCCTACTCCTACTTCCACTCCAACCTACACGGCTCTCTCATGATTGTTAGGGTTTTATTTTATTTTATTTTATTTTATTTCTTTCTTATTTATTGATTTTATTCTTGGTTCCTTATTATATTATAAATAAGAACAAGCCCTAAACCTATTTTACTTTTACATACTCTTCCATATTACTAAAAACTCAAAACCTCTAATAATTTCTCTTGTTTGGCCGTGTAATTTCATTTCCAAAAGAGGTGATTTTTCTTGGAGATTTAAGCGATTTAAGGTAACTTTGCTTTCTCTTTTAATTTTGGGATAGATAATCACATAGTTAATTAGGATTGATCATGAAAATTGTAGGATTTTATGTTTGTATTGATTCGAAAATGTCGAGTACATGATGATTTGATTTTTGATTTGTTCTTGAAATCTTTAATTGTTGAATAATTACTTGTATGAATTTATTTATTAATCAAATCTTGTTATTTCTTGATTAATTTTTCGTGGCAGTTTTTTTACTATTTTATTATGAATCATGATTTATTTCGTGGCAAAATTAGTCCTTTTATTGCTTATAATAATTTAATCTTTCAAACCGGTAAAACTGTCCAGATTTGGTTTACGAATTATTCAGGATACTTAATCAATTCGGATGGCTACTAAAATTTAGGTGGAAGTGAATAATAGTATTTTAAAGCTTGTGTTAAATTTTCATAATTTTTGAAGTTCGTCTTCTATGGTAGAAAAATCTGAAACCGAATTCAGCCTAATCTGACTCGTTAGTTACAAAATCACTTAAAATTAGTAAATGACGTTATTTTTAAACTAAATTTATGCAAGTTAAACCTTGAACCTATATTTAGCTCCCATAAAAATTTCCAGATTATTCGAGACCTTTAGACGATCGTTCTTAATTTAATTCTTTAAAAATCAGATTGTGTAAAATAGTGTAATTAAATTATTAAAACAAGTTATTTCGAATTCTTGGAGGAAGATTAAATCTTGTTTTGCTCTTTGAATGTGTCGAGTGGTTTGAAGAATAAAAATATGATTTTTTGATCTTGTTTTGTATTCAATCTTGATGATTTTATGTTAAAAACATGATTTTTATTATTGTTGTTTGGTTAATTAATTGAATCTTGTTGATTGTAGTTATTTAAATTAATTGATAAAATTGGTGTTCTTGAGTGAAAAATGTCGAGTGAACAAAGGAATAAAAAAAATGGAATTTTTATCATGTTTTAAGTAATTTTAGTGATTAATTGATTAATTAAAATAATTTTTGAATTTATTTAATTAAAGTTGTTTAACTAGAATTATCGAGTGGCCTAAAAGTATTTAGTCAATTTTTTTGTTTAACTTTGACTTATAATATTTTAGAAATAATTAATTATAAAAGTTGCAGTTAAAGGATAAGTTGTAATAGGAAGGGGTAGATAATAATATTGTTATTATTATTATTACAATTACACGAGTATTATTATTAATAATATTAATATTACGATTATTATTAGTATTATTATTAATATTAGGAATCAGTAGGGATAAGTTATATAAAATACGATAAGATATTAAAAGGGTAAGAAAGGAAACAGAGTAATAGGAATATGAATTGTTTCGATTTCTGGCTAGGAAAGACTTGGTATTTAAGGTGGCCAATATACGTGCCGCACCTCTCTTTCCTGGGACTTCGAACATTTCATTTCCGATTACGGCCACCTAGTATTTCCCGATATAAGATAAGATATAATATTGAAAGATATAAGATAAGATATAATCTTTGAAATATAAGATAAGATAAGGACGCCCACCTGATGACTCGAGTAGTCAGACTGGGTTAAGTCGAAGCCACTGCTCAATGGGACGAACACACGAGTTCCCCCGCGCAGTTCTGGGTCTTAGGATATGTAGTCGTCTAGTAGTAGTACACGAGCTGCTATTAGGGGTTATGGCCATAGCTTAGGCTTAGTGGTGAAACACGAGATCCACTACGGGTTGAGTACACGAGCTCACCCCGGCATGTTTTAGGAAAGTTGTGGTGAAACACGGGATCCACAACGAGTTATAGTGACCGGTCCAATGAAAGATGATAATGATATGATATGAATTATAAGATATGGTATGGATGAAATGAAATGTTAAGATATGATATGATTACGGAATTATGGAAACCATATAGTATAAGTTAGGGATTAATTGTATAGGTCTTCCGCTGTGTATGATTTGATGTACGTATTTGTACAGGTACGTTATACGTATTTATACTCGTATGATGTAATGATATATGTATTTGTAATCGTATGTTTTGTGTACATGTATACCTGTGTTGTATTCGTATTTGTACGTATTCCTAACCGTATTTTGCAGGCATAATTATACGTATGGTATACGTACCTTTATACATATTTTATACGTATTTCTAACTGTATTTCTGCAGGTATTTTATACGTATTCGTATACGTATTTTTGTATGTATTTTTATACGTATCTCGTATATTTTGTATACATTATATTAGGTTTTTGTATGGTTTTCATGCGATATTCTATGATATTATGTGTTTAGCGGTCCCTCGATTAAACGGGACAGCCTAGTTACTCGCCACTGACGGTGGACCCCCCCTCAGTTTCAGGTGACGATGCAGCAGCATAAAACGGGCTTCCGTTGGATGGGTTTGAGTGTGGATGAAGTTTAGATTTATTTTAGTTATTCCAGGACTTATAAGACAATATTATAGTTTTTATTTATAATCCCAGCCTGTTGGGAAGACATTTACTTAGTTCATGTAACACTTTGGGCACTATATGCCTTATTTGACTTTTGGATTTTAGTTCAGTATTTTAATATAAGTTGCTTAATTTTAATTAATTAATTTCATTTATAGTTTAAATTGTTTAAGTAATGATCCGAATGTCGATTTCCTTCGTCAATCGACAAGTCCAAAAAGTCGAGTTGTTACAATTTATATCACCGCTAATTATTATGGAAAGTTATTATAGTTTTTGAACTATTTCAAATGAAAATAGTACAAAATATAAAACTCGAAAAAATAAAAACAAAAATTTCAAAATTAATATTTTTTAAATTATCTATAAAAAGGCATCCATATTGATATATCTCACAAAATAAAAAATTTACATTATGATTATCGTAGAAATTTGATAGTTAATAAATTATGGTAAATAAAACTTTTCTTTCGTTCATTGTATGAGATGACTCAATGAAAAGGATTTTTTTTTTAAACAAAATTTATTTAGACAGATTAATAAACTTACTACATCCGTTCCGAAAAAAACGCAACAATTTCTATTTTTAGATGTTTCAAAATAAATGCAACAATTTTAATTTTCCATTTTTGTAAGTTTGGAACGGAGGAAGTATTTAAAATACCCCAATTGTTGCGTTTTTTTTTGGAACGGAGGAAGTATTTAAAATACTTATCGCACACACAATAATTAATAAACGGCTCATCGCCTAAACGACACCTTGAAGTGTGAACTTTCAGAAAACGGTTCTCTTTCAAAGTCGGACGTTAACTGCAATGGCGGCCAAAGAAGGGAGGAAACTTGAAATATTTCTTCAATGGCTTCAGGTGAATTCTCTCTCAGGGTTTTGTTATGGTTTTTTTTTTTTTTTTTTGAAATTTATCTCTCTCCATACATCATTGTATTAGTTTATACGAACTATTGAACTAACATCCCCACTTCCCTACTCTCTAAAAAAAGGTAAATGGAGTAGAGCTACGTGGTTGTGAGATCAAATACTGCGATACCAACAAAGGGTTTGGTCTATTTTCGACTACTGGTGCTCCTGATGGTGAGTTTATATGCCTTAATTCTTTAGTTCAAACCAAAGTATATTGGTAGTTTTGATCTTTTATACGAAGTTAAAATTTTGGTTATGATACAACATAAATTTAGTTCTTGAAGATGGAATTTGTTTATGATACAACAGAAATTATTTGCGTAATTGCGTTGTATGTATAATTAATTATTATTTGGTTGATTGTATTGATTTTGTTTCAGCTTAAAACTTCAGCTTCATTCAGTTTATATCACTACATTTGTGTGTCTGTGACTACAATAGGGTTTATAGTAATAGAGTTTTGTTAGCTCCTTTATTTGTGAGCTGGTTAATTAGATTGATTTTAGTGACGGGTTTTAAGTGCAGAATTCATTTGTTTTAAGTTCAGCTTGAATTTGTCATCAGGGGTTTTGCTGGTTGTACCACTTGATTTGGCTATAACTCCAATGAGAGTTTTGCAAGATCCTCTATTGGGACCACCATGTAGAGCAATGCTCGAAGAAGGTGAAGTGGATGATAGGTTCTTGATGATCTTATTCTTAACTTTGGAGCGTCTCCGTAGTAAATCTACATGGAAACCGTATGTTTAGCCTACCTTTATAGTAGGTCTCTGGTGAGACTGGATCACAATGGTCAGACCATGTCTTGCCAAGAAAAATTATGAAAAAATCAGTAAAAGTTATTGAAAATATATAAAAAGTTATCAAGTAGTTTTATACATATATAACTATTTATATGTTTTCTATAACTTTTGCAAGTTTTTCTTTACCTTTTCCTAGTGAGACTTGGTCTTATGGTAAAACCGTCTCACAAAAGAATTTGTATTGCCTTTATTGATCCTTGGTTAATGTAGTTCCCCGTGTTGACCATTTGCGTGCATTGTCACAGATACCTTGATGTGGTTCCATGCTCTTTTGGAAGCCCACTTTGGTATACCGATGATGAATTTGAAGAGTTGAAAGGAACTACTGTTTATCGGGCCAGCTTATTGCAAGTAAGCAAATTTAGAAGTTACTTGATGTTTATCATCAGATATTACTGTTTCTCTCAAGCCTTCTTTAAACAATAACTGTTTTTGGCTTGTTGCATATCATTTCCTTTCAATTGAAGAAGCCAATCCATAAATGGGAACTTCGGATAATTATCCTTGTATTTGTTACTGGCTTACTGCCTAGCCCTTACGTCTATCCTTGTTCACCATTATGTGTTGAGAAACTTTAAAATATTGTAAGGCGTGAGAGTGATCGTGTTCTTTCATTCTAAACAATTTTTTAAAAATATCTTCCTTTTGCATTGAGTTTGGCGTATGCTTCGTTTTTGAGACGGATTTAGTATCAGATGATCATGGCCTCCAGTGTTTGTTAAAGCTAGGCCCCGTAGATCTTCTTTGTGATTATATACGAGTAACGAGACATACGGGCATACAGCTCACAGTCATGTTCAGTGAATGTTACATTTGAAATCTGAGCCATTTGAGAGCTTCTGTTTTGATTGGGGACTTAGAATCTAGTGCACAAGTCTTATTTGTCCTGGACATTTTAAAACTTTTGCACCTTTTTGCTTTACATGTATTTGGGGCACTTACTAGCTAAATGTTGCTTAGGATGTTTGTGTTTCATCTCTTTGACATTTCTAAATAGAGTTGTTCTTGTGTAGAAAAAGAGTCTACAGGCTGTCTTTGAGGAAAAAGTGAAGGATCTAGTAAAGAGACTTTTGATTCTAGATGGAGAGTCAAAAAGGTTGGTGTGATTGTTTATTGTGAAATACATGTTTGTTATTGAAGAATTTTTAACTCATAAAATGACCTCTTTACCTCAAAACCATGGTATTTTTCACATCCGGCTTATATAAGAAAGACAATAAAATGATTGAATAAAGAAAAACATGATGATGGCCTGATGTGTCCCCAAAAGGACCCCCTCTCCTCCAAATGATTCAATTATTCATGTATGACAAGTTATCTTTCAAAAAGATATGCCTTGGGTTGGAATAACGATGTTTTGGGTCAAAATTTATTAAACATCTTGCAGTTTTTGTAAAGAAAATGGAGATAATGTCTGTAGATTTTTTTAGACAGTTAATGAAGGTTTGAGGCAAGTTGTGTGTTGTCTCACAAGAAAGGGTACAACCTTGTACCACTTGTTCAATTTCTATCCTGCTTCTTCTTGCTTAATCAGGAGGTTCACTTTGAAAAACTTTTGAATTAATTTATTATGCTGTCATCAATGAAATGATATTGTGTTTGCAGAAATGTGTTATTCAACTTGTTATTGGTCCTTCACTCTTGGCAAAGATCCAGACCTAAAAATCTAAAATAATTATTTTATACAGTTTGTTCACCCCTTTTTTTGACAAGATGATTTATACTGTTTCACTCAGCTGCGTGTTGATCTCTTGCCTTGTAATAATTATTATACAGTATTTTATTTTCTGTTAAACTCTATTTTTTAGTGGTTCACGTGTGGTTTTTTCTGCCCTTCTTTCCAGTGAGGTGACTTTTGAAGACTTTCTCTGGTATGCAACTACATATCCTTTCTTCCCTAAAAACTTGTTTACTAGTTACCGTTTTTGATATTCCAAGATTAATATTTTATGTTGATGGTTTGAATCTTCAATTTTGCATAGGTAGTTTATATTTTCTGCGGATCATACATGCAGGGCTAATACTGTCTTCTGGACTCGTGCTTTGAACATTCCTTTTCCAAGAACTTATATATTCCCTGAAGGTAAGAAGACCAATTACAACTCAGGCTGTGTTCAGTTCATTTGAACTTTTCTGATTTGGTCTGAACTTTTTTGATCTGGTCTTAACTTTTTTAACTTGCTTTGAATTATTATTATTATTATTATTATTATTATTCATGAAAAAAAATTGTTATTGTTGTTGTTGTTATTATTATTATTATTTATAAATTAATTATTGACTTTATTGTCAACATTTATGTATAATTACTTATATATATGCTAATACATCACTATTTTTATATTGATAATAAAAATAAATCATATCATAAAATAAATTAACATTGACAAAAAAAGATAGAAATAGTAGTGATACATGATTTTGTGGTCATCCCTCACAACTCATTTTCTTCTTCAATTGATTGCCAAATTTCTTGTGCTATTTTTTTTGTTATATCTTATCCATTTCTTCCTAATGTTTTGCATCAAACATATCACAATCTATACTTGGTTCGACATTTATTCCTTTTGAGACTGATTTACCTAACTCACGCAATCTAATAAAATTATGTAAGGTACATGCAACCACCATGATAGCCAGTTGATATTCTAAATCCATGCACGACATGAACCAACAAAATATTCCTTCCAAAATTGTGCTTGTTAAAATTTAACGCCTATAGCGTTAGTTTCAATAAAAAAAATCAAATGTCAAAAAATTTAATGGAGGTAAATTTTAAATGAATAACGGACAATCACACATATTCCCTCTATTATCTTTCTCATTAAATGAAAATTTTCCTCCAAATTTGGTTTTTATTTTACTCCCTAGAATTAATTTTCTCTATATTTGATATAGTTCATTTTGATAAAAATGGACTTTTTATGTTGAGTTCAAGTTTGATTCAAATTCTCTTCAATCTGATTTAATCCAGCATGAAGAAATTTCTTGAAGTCCTAATCCAATTTGATTATAATTCGACAAAAAAGGACTTTTGTCATCACAAAATAAATACTTAAGTGAAAATGACAATGTTTTATATAGTTCGACTAACATAAGTATGTTTTTCTAAAAGAGTAATCGTTTTCATTGTAATTGTTAATTTGTTATTGTACAACCTACAACGTTTTTAACAACATTTGTTTATAAAAGTAATAATAGTTATTTTTAAAAAAAATATTATAATATATAAGATAAGTTGTTCTGATTTGATATGAAATTTTTTGATTGATATCATCTGAATTTTTCTGATCTGATTTTTTTTAATAAGCACTAGAGTGCTTAAATAAGTTGAACTGGGTGTTATCACAAAACCTCATGTAACCTTACCTCATGTTTGGGGGTGGTGAAAAAGTAGATACGCGGAATGGGAATCCTTTGCACTTATATGATAGAGTTTCCCTTTTAAATAATCTACAAACTCTCAAAAAAAAGAAAAAAAGATTCCTGCAACTCTATTGGCTGCTTTAAATACAACAGATCTGTAATTTAACTGCTGAATTTGTATTATTGATTTCTTTCTGGTTCAGAGAGTTCTGGAGTCAATAGTATTGATAAAGGGGGAGAGATGAACTCCACGGAAGCAGATACTCTGTGGGTTGAGGGGCTTGTTCCAGGAATTGACTTTTGCAACCATGGTAGTCATCCTCAGTCCTTTAAATACATTCTTCCTCTCTTCTTAAATTGCTTTTGGTTCCTTGACTATCATGCGACTTCCACTGTGTTATCTATGTTCTGTCCTTTTGTTTCATGCCCACCTTCACACCATGTGTGATTGTGTGAAGATGGTTGTTAAGTAGTATTGAGTAGTGTAGCTAGTTAGCTACCACGTCACTAGGTCATTCATGCAGAACATTGGATGTTAGATAGTACTAAGTCTTTAGTTCATCTATATATGCAGGGTCGGTCCTGACATTTTTGGGTTCCTAGGCAAAAAATTTATATGAGGCCCCTTTGTTCTTATGGCGTCAAATTTACTTTTGATGGAGCTTATTTTGATTTTTTTGTAATTATATATCAATATAAAGCATATTAACTCTTCTATATGTAATTTGTACGGAGTACATATTAGCATTTGTTTAGAAACATATTTCGAAGTACATATTAACATTTGTTTTACATAGTTATATGTAATTTGTACTGCCCTTTTTGCTCATTTGGCACCTAAACAAAACATTTGTTTTGTATATTAATATGAAATCATAGTCAAACCTTGTAGATGAATAGTTGTAACTAGAAAGTATAACTTATAAAGTGTTCTAACTAAGAACTGGAGGACATATCTAGAATACTAGCATATATCAAGAAGAGTGAACTGGAAAGGATATACTCAGTTCTTTGTTTAATACAATATAAACTAATGCTAAAATAGCCCTCTATTGGAATAAAAAATAGTTGATGGCTACGTTTTTTGGAACCTAAAAGGCTAATACTACTCCCTAACCCTTTTAGATCCAGAAAAATGAAAACAATTAAACACATCTCTTTTAATCGAAAATACTCCATAGAATTTAAGAAAAGGCATACGTTTGTAATCTTCATTAATGGATATTAAACTACGGAAGGTACAAATGTATAATATAACCACAGAAAAATAAAAATAAAAACCAAAGAAAAAGAGTTTAAAAGTGAAAGGATGCTAGTTCAACGTAAATTCCCAATTCCTTCCAAAATGGAGAGTTAATTGCAGTAAAAAAGTTTCCTTACAGTATGGGGTATTGGAACTTTTGGCTTTGTGCTGCCTTTAATGCATGTAATAAAAACTTTTGGTATGTCATGTATGTGTATTGGGCAGACACTGCCCAATACACATGCTGAAGGAGCAAAAGAGAAGATTTTTCCCCCTTTGGATCTTATGGTTTGGGGCTTGGGACTTGGGACTTGGGTGAGAGCCCGAGAGGAGCAGGAAACAACTATGCAGATTTTGTTAATTGATTTAGGCTTTTAGCATGAAACAAGTAGTAAATGGCGGAATAAGAAAGGCTGTATCCGTCAAAAAAAAAAAAAGAAAGGCTGTAATATAGCACTTTTTGAATGTATATATAACTTTATGGTTCGGAATTTGATGGGCTTGATTGCAGTCGTAGCTGACTTTGTGATATTGTTATTCAGCTTTAAGAGCTGCAGCAACATGGGAAGTTGACAGTACTGGATCTGCCACTAAAGTGCCCCTCTCTATGTATCTTCTCTCTGGTATGCTTCTTTTCCCTTGAAACAAATTAGTGTTAATAATAACCATCATAGGTTTTGAACCACCCAAATTTTTTTTACAACTCTATTATTGCTATATCTGATGTTTTGTTACTGCCTGCTGCTCATAAAAAGTGGATCAAGGTCCTTCTGAAACTGAGCAAGAGATTACTATCAGCTATGGCAACAAAGGGAATGAGGTAACTTTTTTCTTAATCTATATACACTCTAGTCAATTTTGCACCAAATATTTGTGGAGTCAGTAAAATAACATAAAATGTCTTATACTGTTTTTATGCTTAATAGTACTCCAGGCCATATGTGTCTAATTTTTGACTTCTGTAGTGCTATCCATTGTTATTTTCTGACATGTACATAATGCAGGAGCTGCTTTATCTCTATGGATTTGTTGTTGAAGATAATCCAGATGATTATTTGATGGTAATTTATTCATCTTAATTTCTGGCTTGCAATGTTTGCCACTGATGTAAATCTTTCTGTTATTTGATGACTACTCACTACTCTTAACTTCTTTGGCGTTCATTAATCATGTTACTTGTTCCTTTTGGAAATAGGACCCATGTTCCTCACACTTTTATAGTTATCTATTCTGCTACATGATAAGCTAAGCTTCTCCTGTAAGTTGATCATGAAAAAAAGCATAGTGATTAGCTGAATGAACCTGCAGGTGCATTATTCAGCAGAGGCTCTTCAAAGCGTTCCATTTTCAGATTCCAAAACACAACTTCTGCAAGCACAGGTCAGAAGTTGTGTTAGCTTCGTTCATCTTTCCCTATTCTTGTTTATTTTGATTTAGATGTATGACGTTTGATACTTTATTAAAAAATTTTTTTGGCTCTCTGCCATAACTAACGATGTTTTGTTCTCACAGAAAGCTGAATTAAGGTGTCTTCTACCTAAAAGCTTGCTAGATCATGGTTTTTTTTCGTGCTCATCCACAGAAAGCAAGGATGTTAAAGGACATGACCGAAATAAGGTCTCCAATTACAGTTGGAGTGGCCAGCGGAAGACCCCTTCATACGCAAACAAACTTGTTTTCCCCGAGGATTTTTTGACTACCTTGCGGACTATAGCCATGCAGGAAAATGAGTTACTCAATGTTCAATCATTGCTTGAAGAGGTGCGGTATTGTAACCATCATTCTTTTGCCTTTTTGTCTATTAACTCTATTTGATTCACTAGCATAAACTTAATTAGTTTTCTTTTTTTGGCAAATCAATGGTTTTGGCAGTATTGATCTTTTTTATGAACTATAATTATGGAACATAAGCCCTTAGGCCAGCAACATGACTAGTCATTTAAAATTATTTCTGCTTAGAGAAAAACTGAAAAAAATACTACTCCAAAATCCCGTTCCAATTCTTTCTTTCTTCATTGATGCTGAGTTTATAACCACTGTAATGCTTTGTCTTTATCTTTTCTGGTTCTTTCCATTCTACTTATTACTCGGTACTTCATAGATAATCTTGTTTCAAGTGTTTGCATGTGTTACTCAGCTTAAAAGATGGCAAGTTGATCCCATTCGGTGTGTGTGTGTGTGTGAAAGCTGCTGATTTTTGACACCCTTTATTTACCGTTTTTGGAATGTAAACTTTGCTCCATGACCGATCCTATAAAATTTTTTTTAGATGATCTCCAGTTTTTAACACCACCGAATGGGATCTCAATGTGTGATATTATTCTCAGAAAGTCTGCACCTTGTTTTATTTATTCTTGATTGATGTTACACCTGTTGTCAATTCTGGTTCCATTAAATGGATCTGTTTAAGCAGAAGTCTCATTGGGCATCCCAATGATCATCTTTTTACTCTGTAGCTTGTTGGAAGTGAAGGGGAGAGGGAGCCATCAGATGCTGAAGTTCGAGCAGCTGTATGGGAGGCTTGTGGTGATTTTGGAGCTCTGCAACTTCTTGTTGATCTGCTGAACACAAAGTAAGTATCCATAATTTCCAAGTTCCTCAGTTCTATAGTTATTTTCTGGACGTTCTGCCTTTATGGATATATATTGTAGCCAAAAGGAAACTGATAGAAAAAGAAATATCTTTTTCCCCTTGGTTAGCAAACTACCAATGACAATCAATGTAGATTCTTTTCTTCATTAGTCAAGTGAGCTTTGTTGAGCAGTGCAGCGCTCTTATATCTCAGAAAATCAATAGAATTCTGTGGCAAAAGTTGTAATTTGTATAGTTCTATCCTTGAACAGGGACATTGAGTGGACCTATACGGCTGTACTGCATTTTCTAATGTTTTATCTGGAAATATGATTGTGCTAGGTTTATGGAACTTGAAGAGGGATCAGGTACAGAAGAATCTGACACAAAACTACTTGACAAAACTTATGTCAGAGATCATCCTGCTTTATCCGTAAGGTATCGTGCTCGGCTAATCCTCGTTAATTCCGAACTTTGCACCCAGAATGCATAACCTACAGGCATGGAGAGCTCTTATGTTTTTCTTCCATTGAGAAAGTAAATTGTGTAGATGTTAGTGTTGCTATGGTAAATTGGTAATAATAATAAACCATTCTACAAATCTCTGAATTTCTCAAATTCATAACTACTGTACTATATATTGTTGAAACATTTATAAATAAATAAGGTTGAACATAGGAAGAAGAAATGAAGCAAAGAAATGACTATTTTGTCTTGGATTCTTTTCTTTGCATTCCTTGGATGTTATGAGGCATTATGAGGAGTTTTCATGACAATTAAGCTACATAATTTCGGGTTTTCATGACAATTCTATTTGCTTTTGAAAACCCTATTTGAGACAACTAGGGTTTTCATGACAATTCTATTTGCTTTTGAAAACCCTATTTGAGACAACTAGGGTTTTCATGAAGTTGCTTAATTGTCATGACAATTTGAGACAATAGGGTTATGAGACAATTAAGCAATTAAGCAAATAATTGTCATGAAAACCCTATTATTTAGAAAAGCAAAATTTCGCTCAAATAATTTAGAAAACCCTATTTGCTTTTATTTCCCTCAAAACGTACTTTATGGGTATAATTTAGAAAACCTTATTTTATTTCCCTCAAATAATTGTCTCAAATTATTTGCTAAATTTCCTTTTTTAGTGTATAGGACCTACTTGTATTTTAAGTACGTAGTATTTACTCTTTATTTCTCCTTAACTTACCAACCATCTTATCAACCAATCTCCTTTTACAACACCTATATATATTTTTTCTCCCTTCTCTTAATCACATGAGGGCCCTACCACACATCTTCTTTTTCTAAAAACTTGTACATTTGGTTTCGTAATGGGGTAATATTCTATGGTGTATTCCTCCATCAAAATCAACAGTTCTGCTCATATTGATGTTCTCAGCGTGGGCGAAGAGGAGTCCAGCAATGAAGAGGTGATGAGCAAAAACAGGTGGACAAGTATAGTCTACCGACGAGGGCAAAAGCAATTAACCCGTCTGTACCTGCGCGAGGCGGAACATGCTCTGCAATTATGCATGAAGGAAGACTCTTAGAACTTCAATATACTACACAACTTGAAACTGCATGAATGCTTTGCATCCTAGTTTATACAGTAAGTTTTCTGGTTTCTATTTTTTTACTTCTGTTTGCATAGCGGTACAGATGGTTGAAGCTAATCATATAGTCTCGTTTTAATAACTATCATGGTTAGTTGGTTATCTGATGTAAGACTTTTTTTTCATCCCTCGTAGCTTTATTGCTAATCAAAACCGCTGACAAGAATCCTAAACTTTAAGGATTATAGGAGCTCCGGAAAGCATTATTTGCCTGAATAGATTTTGAGTTGTGCATTAGCTTATGCAATTCGATGAACATTTGTGAGTATTTGTGTTTGTCCGAGCAGCGTTTGAGTTATGTTCAATATCATGGAGATTATATGAACATTTGTGTTCAATATCATGGAAATTGATTGAGAGATGCATGTCAAATTCTTGTGCTTCGAAGCTACAAAGAATAAGAACATGCACATTTTTCACCTTTTTTGCAGAATTGTTCCAATAATATAACTATTCAACATGTAAGGCTTGTATCTTTTTCCCGAAATTGCACCTTCCCATCTACTATTCCTTGCATAGACCTTGAGTTAGGTGCACAATCAGGGCCGGTTCTGACAATTTGGAGGTTCGAGTCAAGTTCATTAATAGAGGTAGACGCCCTATATCTAGTTTATAATTTTTTTAATGCTTAATAAAATTAAACAAACACACTCTTTTATATCAAGATGAGACTAATTTATTCAAATTACTTTTGTGTATAAATGTACTCAAATTTATTGAGGAAAAAAAATACATTGTATAGATACAAATAATGTAATCAATTTGAAGTGTTTATAAAAAACTAACGCCTTGTATATATATGAATTTTTATTTTATTTATCAATTTGTTTGGGTTAAAATATAAAGACAACAAGAACAAAGATGCAGACATTATCAAGAATGCTACAAAAATTTCAATTGTTTGAGAGTGTGCAAGTAAAATATTGAAAAAAAAAAATGTGTTAATGAATTAAAAAAATAAAAATAAAATGAGACTATATGAAAAGATTATACGGAGTATAAAATATTAGAATTAGCCTTAATGATTGTACTTTGCCTGTCCATTTTTAAATGCTCCAAAAGGATGTGGAGCCTTTTTTAAGTTTGTACATGTTTTTGTCTTGTAATGGGTATAAAATGTTTTATAAGTGGGTCATATAACTAATGAAGTATTTATTTTGAGGGTATAAACGTAATTTTATAACAAAAATAATTTAGTGTGGTGAAGTTAGAAAAGAATGACAATAAAAAGATCTATTAAAAATTGGATTGAGACGAGACAAAAAAAGATGTAAATATGCTAATAAAATAAAATAATAACGAGGTTCAACTTGAAATTATCTTGTTTTTTTTAGTTAATTGTTCGCATTTGTTTCAAAATTTCCAACCCGTTTAATATACAAGTTCGGGGTTTGGGTTGAGCTATCATCAACCCTTTTATATTCAACAACCCAAAACTTGGTTGAGCTATTCTCAACCCTTTTATATTCAACAACCCGAACCTGAACCGATAACCTGATTTAGCTCTGTGTATGATGTGTTCTATTGGAGTAGCAAATCTCCGAGGTTGATCAATTTTTAACCCATTTGATAAATAAGTAGTGTTCGGATTGAGCTATTCTCAACCCGTTTATATTTAAACCCAAACCGATAACCTTCTCAGCACTATGATGGACTACAAAGGGAAAGTACAAGTAAAAATTCAATGAAACAAGATTTTGATACTTTGCCAAAGATTGATTACATGTAGGAGTACAAAGTATTAGTAAACCAAGCAATACCCTCATGAACTATGTTAGAACTTAGAACTAATAACAAGCTCAAAATATCCTAGAATTTCATGCATAAGAACCAAAATTGAGAAATTGCCACCAAATTTTTCAATGCAAAGGCTAGCCAATATATATAATACTGTTTAGTATCCCGGCAATTTAACAAATCAAATCAAATAAAAAAAAAAATTAGGGTTCCTCTAGGCCGGCCAAATTTCGGAGGCTCCAACCAATGGCATAGGCAACGGCAGCAGCAATCGCACCGTTTGAAACTGTCATGATAGGGGACAATATGTAGCTTCCACCGGAGATCTTCGCCTTTGCAAACCCTAGAAGAGCGAGGGCGACAACAGAGAGGATGCAAGCGCCGATGAACTTGATGGAGTCGTTGTCGGTGAAAGGAATTAGGATGATAAATGACAAGAGTGGTGCACATCCAAATATTAGGAAGGATGTGAAGGTTACTAACCCACTCTTCCATGGCTTTTCCTCTTCTTCTGGTGGGAGTAACCCCTTTTGCCCTATCATTTCCTCTTCCACCATTATGTTTTTGTACTTTGATAATATTTCCACCACCTGATTTTTAATTTATCAACAAAGGCATTATAATTAACCACATTAATTAATTAATGATGTACATCTAACTTTTCAAGGTCAAAGTTTATACTACATCATTTTCTAACGATGTGACATAAAATAGACAGTAAATATAGACAGTAAAAATGTCTAATCGTTGCAAATAATAAGAAACAGAGGTAATAAGTTAAGTTTGTTTCAACCTATAGTCTAAATTAATAATATCTTGAAGGACCGAAATGAGTAACTAACAATGTAATGTACGTATTACTTAATTTGATACTTTTAAAAAAAAAAATCACCCGGCCCCTTATGAAATGGTATAGAAATTTAAACCTCACCCAGATTTAAGATGAGCTTAGAGTCACTGCTTCATTTCCAATGTATAAAAAAGGCTGAAGGCTAGTGGATTTCCTAGAGTTTTAGGCGCGCCTTAGTGGTGCACCTAAGAAGGCATTGGTGAAAAGGCAAAAGTGTGCCTCAGCTGCGCCTAGCCACAAATGCTATCGCCTAGAGGTGTCAATTCAGTTATGGTTGGACCCAAATGGTTTGGTTGACTTCAGTTCAGTTGACTTCAGTTAATTTTTTTCAAATTAACCAATGCAGTTTTAACTTTTCAGTTTCAGTTTCAAACCAGTCCAATTATTTTTATTTTTAGTTCAAATCAGTTCAGTTATGGTTTTACCCATAAGATTTCAGTTGTTGTCAGTTCATTGTGAACAATTGACATAACAGTTCCGATTGTATTCGGTTTACGTTATGGTTGGTCTTCGATTTTACCCGTACAATTTCAATTGATGTTAGTTCATTGTGAACGGTTGATATATCGGTTCCGATTGTTTTCATAATTTTTTCAATACTTCTAAGTCATATACTCATATGGATTATAATGATTATCAAATATGTCGATTAAATACAATTTTTATCAATTAACTTTAAATTATAACAATACTAAATTATAACAATATTAAATTTTTATTAGTTAGTTTTAAATTATTTTCTCCGTAAATGAATTATTGTAACAAAGGACTTTTCACGTATGCCGAGAAAAAATTTTGAAACTTCATATATCTAATTATGTACTTAAAAAAATTATAATCATTAAATAATAAAAACTACAAGTTAAGAAGAATCTAATAGTATCCCACATGAATATATTTCTTTTGTATGTACAAGTGACAAATTACGATCAAAGACTCAAAGTGAAAATTGTGAATAGTGTCAAAAATACATTTGTTGCAAAAATTCATTTATGGAGGAAGCATAACAAATTAACAATTCAATTAACTTTAAATTATAACAATATCAAGTCATTTTGATTCAATTGATCAACAATTAATAACAATTTAATTAACTAACAAAACCAAACGATTTATAAGTCATTTCGGTTCAGTTGATCACAGTTAAAAACAGTTAAATTAAATAATAAACTAACAAAACCAAACAATTTACAGTTAATTTCAGTTATGATCAGTTAAAAACAGTTATATTTAATCAACTTTTTCAGTTCAGTTGATTTCAGTTCATCAATCAGTTCAGTTTCAGTTCAGTTAAGTTCAGTTTGTTTCAGTTGGAATTTCAGTTATCAGTCATTTGATTCTTGGTTCATTTTATTTCAGTTAAGTTCAGTTCAGTTCAGTTTGGTTAACAGTTGCACCAACAGTTCCTAACCAAACTGACAGCTCTACTCTCGCCTTAGTCAAATTACTAACAAAAGGGAACCAATTAAATCCTCTGTTATGTCCCTCTATTTTATGCATCAGTATGTTAATTTATATATTTTATAAAAGCTTAATAAAAAAAAAAATACCGTAGTAGCATCATGAGAATCCATGCCAAGGTGTCGATAACGTTGGATCAAATTATCAATCATGGACAAACCATGATGATCAACTTCCCAAAGAGTAACATCTTTTTCCCTAAAAGCCATTTCTTTCTCAGTAGAAGTACTCAAGTAATCACCAAACCCCATTGAGATTCCATCGGCCACCAGATTTGCAAATCCCAACACCAACACATCTACGGACGACATTCTTCCTCCGCTCGATATTATCGAAGATATTAGCGAAAAACACGTCACGATTGCATCTAACCCTCCATACACCACACTCTTTGCACTCTCTCCTTTCCATGCTGGGCTTTTGGGCTTGGGCCTCCTGCTGCTCTCATTTTGGCCCATCATCCTCCCTTCTTCATCATCATCATCATCTGGTCTTCTCCTTCTTATCATTGGTGGGGTTTCCTCGTCGATTTCTGGGTTGTTAATGAGCCTGGTTTTGTCTATACTAATGCTGCTGCTGTTGTATTTGCTCTTATTATTATTATTATTATTATTATTATTGTTGTTGTTGTTGTTTTCTCTCTCGTTTCCTGTCATTTTGTTTGTTCGTTACTTGGTTTTTAGTTTTTGTTTTTATGATATGATATGATATGATATGATATGAAGGTGTGTACGTAAAAGTAAACGAATTGAAGAAGGTGATTTGATGATAGATAGATTACATAGATCAGAGTCAAGTGTCAAAAGTGTAAAGTGTGAGTGAAATTATGGGGTTGATGTCTGTCATGGAAAGGTGTCACCATGCATGTCAAGTTAGAGATTGGATCACTCCTCGTATGTAATATACGTGTCCTTTTTCCCTGTGTAGTTTGATTTAAAGGACGTAATTTTACATGCATGCACACGTGTTGATTTGTTTGAACTATTTACTTTACACCACACATTTAATCCTATAATAATAATAATGCTTCTTCTGTGTAACTAGGATAACAAAAAAAAAAAAAGAGGATAACTTGTTTCTGTCTGACGAAACTGAGATACAAGGAAGCAAGGTGATGAGTTGGGGAGTGTCTCGTTGTTGATTAGATCCCTTGTTGATGACTTGGTACTAGATAAGTGGATGCCTGTAGCTGACTGGACCTCCTTAGATGAGATGGACATTGGCCGAGTGAATCCTACAAAACGAATAAAGGTGACTGAATCGGGGGGTAGACCCGAGAATTCTCCGCTGATGTTTAAGTTAGCAAAGCTATTACGAAGTAGAGAGATAAGTTCTTGGGAATTGTGTAAGCAATAAATGATATTATTAGTTTACCTCAAATGGAATAAATGAGGGGTATTTATAGTAGAGGATTTTGGGGGTTGATTGACAGCTGCTATGGAGACTGTCAATTAAGTGACTCAAGAAGATGGTGACATTTGTCCAAACAGTATGGGATGAAGTTTTTGGAAATCCATTGATTATTTTGATAATTGTATACTTATTGGGCTCAGGGCCCAAACATAACTCTTTGTCACAAACTCACAATGGTAGTCTGGTAGAGCAAAGGACATGGTTTCCTCAGCTCAATTATTTTTTTTATTGGTAAGTTAAATAGAGTAATACAGTGCAAGAGTTTTATGATAAGAATATCAATAACTAGCATTGCCCTTTAAAAAAAAGGACAATGAGATTGAACTATTGAACTCACAACCTTTATTTGGAAGCTGCATTTCAACGTCAATACTTCAAAACTCGATATTTCAGGCCAATAAATGTAAAATTCGATGTTCCTATGAGAAAAGTTGTGTGCTAGCACAGCTAGGACCCCACCCGATACCCTTTGTTTTTTGAGGCAAAGCAAAGCAAGCAATTTTTTTGAGGCAACTGCTGCTACATCTAGAATTGACTCGAGCCAATTCTCCAACCAAATTCTATCACCCGGTACCTTACTTGAATTGAGTTGTGAAAAAAGAAAAAATTCAGTATAGTTTTATTATTTTGTTGTATGACCCATGAGGGCCATGACTAGACGTCTATACCTCCCTAGTCCTTCACCATTTAAATAGCATAGAATATAAGATTAATATGCAATTTTGGTTAAAAATTAATTTTATATTACTCAGCATTGCCCGCTCGATATATCTTTGATAGGAACGGTGTTTAATTCAGTTTTTTCACGAGGTACCCCTAAAGTTTTAGGAAATCACAAGATACTCGTATTATTTCTTGAATGCCCTTTCGTGACAACAGATATTGATTTTTCGTTATTATTATCAATTATTTATAATCAAATCTTACTTCTTCTCTCTTTTACCCGATCCCCATTATGATGTCTAATAATATTAACATTAAAATTATATCAAAAACTAATGTGTGATACATTTATTTAAAACCTTAGGAGCATTTGATACATTTTTAATTGAAGTAATAGGGGTTTTTGGAAACCTCAGAGGTACTCAGGAAAAAACAGTTAAAAATATGCAAGGGTTGTGTAGTTTTTTTTTTTTTCCAATAAGATTTTCTTAATTTTTGAATGAAAAAAATTATGCTGGAATTATACTAGACGGTGAAAAAAATCTAGAATGCTATTTAGTTTATTTTTGCATTTTTAGATAAGCCAAAAGCTAATGAGTGTCCCATGGCCGTTAGATAGGAAAGTTAAAAAGAGAGCTAATAAATTAAACTTTCTCCGTTTTAATTTGTGTTATGTTTGAAATTATTTTGTGAAAGAGAATAGGTTAAAGCGTAACAACAAATTGAAATAGAGAGAGTAATAAATATCAATTACATCATTTAATGCGTGATTTTCACTTACATTTCAAAATTATTATTATTTTAAGAAATATATAAATACTTATCCAGTGTGGCAGTGCATGAATGATGCTCGTTAACAATATACTTTAGATAATAATTAATGAGCCCATTCTAAATGTGTATGGGTAGTTCAAAAGAATTATTTGTTAAATGTCAATTAAGGGTCCATTTTCTTCACCTTAAAAAAAGGTTTCAGGTCTAATAAGCTCAAATAAGGTTTAATTAGTTCAATAAGGGTTGATCAGGTCCTAACAGACGTGATAAAGTCCATATGTTTCTTACAGTTAAAGTTAATTAGGTCATATAAGTACAATAAGTTTAATCAAATTTAATAAGTTTAAGTTTAATAAGTTAAAGAGAACTCACACTTGACTTATAAATAGTCTTTAATTATGACTCTTAATGAAAAAAAAAACTTTTATTAGGAGCTCGTAATTGGTGGAAAGGGCAAATAAAAAAAATAAAAAAAAGGAGTGGGCTTTGATAGAAAATATGGAGGGATTTGCTATAAGTCTTCGCTTGCTTTCATTTTGAACATCTCAATTTACATGCTATATATTATATATATTTTTAATATGTAGTGCTCATATAAGTTCTACATGTCTTTTGTTTTTGTTAGGAAAATTTGTGAGAAATGGTCTTTTATAAACAACTTTTTTATCAAAAAAACCTTTTAATTTCTTTTTTTTTTTGGCAAAGTGAGACCTTTAACAAAAAAAAAAAAACTATAATTTACAACATTTGTCCATTTTCATCCTTTTTAACATTGATGAAAGGGTGTTTTAAGAGTGGTTTTATGGTATGCTAATATAAAAAGGATAAGAGTGGTTTTGATAATCACGAGCAAGTCAAGTTGATAGATTGGAACACCAAAATCATGATAGTCAATGTCGGAAAGTGGACAAAGGTCGTAAATAACAAAAACATATTGTCTAAGGTTTGAATTTATCAAAATAAAATTAAAAGGATATTTTTGACAAAATGTTGTCTACATGAAAGTATTTATTCGCAAATTTTTCCTTATTATTTTAGTTACTTTATTTTACCTACTTTACCTCTAATTTTCAATGATCGTCACTTCAAATGTTTCTCCTACAATGTTATGCTACAGATGATGTAACAACTCAAATATGGAGGAAGGAGCAAGAATTTTTTTTTTTTTTGTGTGTGTGGCATATAAGGTCATTGAGGCAATAACTTTTTTGATCCTAAGAGTGTATTCTTTTCGCAGGTTTGCAATCTCATTCCAATTCACACCCCTTCATTCCAACCCATTCCAACACAATCAAATCCAATCCAATCTAACTCAATCCAATTCATTCCTATTTATTCCAATTCCATGAAAAGTATTCACCCTGAATCTTGATACCATCTTTTATAACTTTAACCAATTAACCAACTTAAGTAGCTAGTTGACAACTCAACCAGTGGGGTTTTCCGCTGCCAGTCCTTAAGTCTGAATAAAGGAGGAAGGTTGCGGTAGGCCTGTGACATTCAGCGTAAAAATATGTCACATCCAGGTGCACGATTGGAGGTGACAGCCTGGGAATTCCTTGTGTCATTTTGCCACCGACCATATGGTTGGCCGAGAATTTTACTAGGATTGATAACCTCTTAGGAAGAGCTCGTGCTATCAATTTGGGATTAAGGTGCAGTGCAAGAAGAAGAAGTAATAGCTAGTTGGCATCCACACATTAGCTATTGACATGTGCAAGTAATGTCATTTCAACAAAAACTAGCGAGCTGATCTCCACACTCTAGAGATCCGAACAAGGGCTTTGTTTGTTGTTTGATTTAGAAGAATGAAGAAAAGTACAATCCACGCTAAATCCCATGGAAACTGCAAAACCGATTATATCTTGGGAAGTGATGTGAGTTAAAAACAATGCGGAATTTGACTCTAATTAAGTATTAGTGGGAGAAAGTTTAGGAATTTTTGATAATCTCTTTTTGGGAAATGATAAAGGCACGATAAAATTGATATGTGTATAACATATTGTAAGAGCACATCTTTTTATGTTTCTCTCACAAAATTATGCGTATATCAATTTAAGTTATGTAAATATTAATTTTCATCTTTTTTCTTTTAATTTCTGATTTTGCTTACTCTTGAAAAAAAGTAATTTTGGAGTTTCGAAATGACGACTATGACGACTTTTCAATCAAATTGAAACGATACGAAAGGGTCAAAGGGGTGATAAATGGAAGTATACGGCACGGCCTAGCTAGGAATTGTTATTTTGGTAAGCATTAATTAATTCCTCAAATGTTGATTTGGATTTAGAATTGGATGTAAATGTAATCTCCCCTGTATTCCTTTACGAGAGATGATACTGAGTCTGGCCTGTTCGCGAACAGTTTGAGCTCGGCTCGATCAAAGCTCGGTCAAGGCTTGACTTGTTTTATTTCGGTTTGAATTCGGCTCGAGACATTAACGAGTCGAGCTTGAGTTGTACCAAGTTCGGTTCGAAAAGCTCGTGAACATACTTAACTAACTCTTTATATGTGTAAATAATATATTATGTTAGATAAATAAATTTATTTATTCTAGTTATTACTTATATATCCATAAATTAATAGTCTTATTGTTAAAATGGTAACTCAAAAAAAATTACTCGTAGAATAGAGAAGACATTTAAACTAAAAATAATATTAGGTGAAACTGTTCGTGAACAGTTCGATAAGAGATCGGTCAATGCTTAGTCAAAGCTCGGCTTGATTACGACTTGGCTCGTCAAGGTTCAAGCTCGGCTCGAGTTCGACTAAATTTAAATGAACACGAGCTGAGCTAAGCAGAGTTCTAGCTCGGCTTGCTCAATAATCACTCATATCTTTGACGGTGTATATAACATATTTTTGGATTTCAACTAATATGGTATCAGAACCAATGTGACACAAAGGTTATGAGTTCGAATTTCTCCTCCCTTTCCTTTTAAGTTGAATTAATTAATGCGCGTCGGGTATAATGTGGCATGTGTTGCATCTACATTTCAAGTCTAAAGGATCTTTCATATGATGGGTAGTGATAGTGTATATAACATATGTTTAATCCTCAACTATCATTTTGGCTGAGATGATCCTTTAACATCCTTGTTCCACAATGTTGCTGTATAAAGGGATAGAGATGTTTTGGGTGATAAATTTCAGTTGACCATTATACTAACAACTACGGAGTACTTTCCTACTAAAAAAACATGGTTGCTAAATGCAACATTGCTTTAATAACATACACCCCCTAAATTTTTTAAATCTATGACAAAATTACGCGTAAATTAGTATGATTAATACTTAATTTTCTCATTCTTATATGTAGCCTTAGATACTATGAATACCATTTTCCTTTTTGCAAACTGAAGTTCTTTTTTATTCACCAATTATTATTCGTCACAACTTATTTTTTCTAAGTTAAAAAAAAAAAAAAAAAAACCAAATATTTTTAAAAAGAAGTTAAATGTAATGAAAGTTTCACCCATTTACAATTATAATTCATATCCTGTAATTTAGTAAAGCTCATTAATCAATGCTGCATTTAGCTAGAAATATATGCAATTTATGATTTTCTGGAATCATCAACCACTTTTGAGTATTTGACAATATATTTTCACTTGATATTGAAAAACACATACATACAAGAAGGAAATATAATCTAATTTGATCTCTACATACTTGCTCTCCTCTGCCCTACTCATCAAAAGCAACCCAATTTCATTCTCTCCATCAAATTTGGAAGAACCCTATTTAATAATAATCTACAAGAGAACCTTACACCAATCTCATAAAATTTAATTGTTTTGAATTTGATTCGATTACGTTCCTCAAACAGCTATCCTTCTTTCTTGATCATCGTCGTTAATTATAAGTTGGTTTATCTCCTCTTCTGTGATTTGTTGTTTGTAGGATTCACTTGGCAGTGAGACTCTTTTCTGGGGCTTGTTGTTGTTGTTGTTGTTATCAGGCAAAAGCTTGATTATGATTCCCATGGCAATCAACAACAGCCCTGATCCATGCTGCTCTGTTAATGGCTTTGTGAAGATTAAGTAAGATAGTAGCAATGTTACGGCTTTTCTTGCTGTAGTCACCTGAACCAAACACCAATTCAACACCTTATTAATCTTTCGTAATCGTAAAAGATTGTGCTTAATTACATTACAATTATGAGTATAAACCAAAAAACTTAAAACTACAACGATACCATATGAGAAAGATTGATTTGCACTTTTTGTTGACAGTTTTCAAAATTATAATGTTCTTTTGAAAAAGATGAAAGTTGATGAAATGAGCAATTACCATAGCAAGATTGTAGTTCATAATAATTTTTCTTTTTCAGTTTTCCAATTTCTTTGGCGAAAAAAGGAAACAAAAAAAAAATAAAAATGGTTTGTAGCTTTTAGTTGATAGTTTTTAAAATTATGTCTTGAATAGGTTTTAACTAATTTTGGTTTTTTTTATAACATATATATCATGTGACTTTAAAAAAACGGAAAAAAAAAAACTAAAAATTACTTGTTCGGTATCTATGTGGTTTTCTGTTTATTTGTTTTTCAAAACTATATAATATATTGTTAATCTTATTAAAATCATTTTTTTTTAAAAACTGACAATAGAAAAGTAGAAACACCTTTTTCTTGTTTCCTGTTTTTAATTTTTATTTTTTCAAAAAACACAAAACTAAAAACAAAAAATGATGCCAAACAATGCCTAAAATAATGCATAAAAAAGCCCCGTAAGACGGATGAATATTTGAAGTTCCTTTACAAAAGATAAAAGGGTGAAGAAATGAGCAATTACCATAGCAGTAGTAGCAGCACCAAACAAAGCAATGAGAGATAAGACGGAAACTTGACCGATAAAGGTGGCAACCGCCTCGAAGATCAACACGCCATACACATAAGGATGCTGCATAAGAATGGTGTGTGACAAAAATAATGTGTCAAGCAAATTAATCACACATACAATGCAATGCAATGCAATGCAAGAACAAGGTTTTAACAACGTGAAATTCACCTGAGCACACGATGTCCAGGCTCTGAACAACTCGCCGGTTAGAACCATGGGTGGTATCAGCATTGGCAACCCAACAACAGTTGAGCAAAACAACATCTCCATCTGTGAAGTATAAAGACAATCAAGTTTTAATAACAAGCTAAAAGGCAATCGTTTAAACCTAATATCGGCTCACTTATAATGGACTTTGTCGTCCGAACTCTTTATTTCAACTAAATTACCCGTGTAGATTGTCAGGTCCTCGGCATTTGGACACTTTATTTTAGGCTAAATTGCTGAGTCAGACACATACTCATGTTGGACAATCGCGGGTACCAAGTCCGAGTAGGGTGCTGTTTGGTTGACAATGAATTATGTGGGATTTGCAATTTCCCGCACCCAACCAAACAATTTTACGACTAATGAGTACAATGTGAAATTTATAGGATGCGAAAGAAAGACCTGAGTGGTTTCGGGGTTCATGGTGAAGATCGCTTCTTGCAAATTCCCGAGGAACGAGTCCATGACCAGCGCGCCAGTTATCATCATAACACCAATTAGACTAAAATTTGGAGAAGTTTGAGCATCGGCCAAAGTGAAAAGGATCAACCCCACCACAAGGAGTAGTGCCGACAGATACTCCGACGGAGGATACTTCCTTCTTAGGCCCGGGATGAACGCACCCATTATCATGACGGGTAAAACCTGTTCATTTAAGTCGCATTTACAGATATGAGCAAAATACAAATATGAGCAAACGTTGCAAGAAATTATGCATTGACAAGCCTGGAACTGCAAACGTTGCAAGAATTATAGAACATAGGATGTATATAGTTTTGTTTATAAAATTATTTCAGATTGTTTATTTTCTAACAGTACGGGCATGACTACATCTACCCAGTGGGTAATCTACCCACCACTAATAGAAGCATTAAAAAATTATTAATCATGTAAGTTGCATCCGACTATTATTACTCTCTATTAGTGGTGAGTATATTACCCGATGGGTCAACAAAGTTTTTTCCGTACAAACTAACAATTCCCTTAATGACTATTGAGTATTGACTAATGAGTGAGTAGCTTTAGCAATTTTAGAATCCATGAAAGTGATGGATAACAAATGGTACTAATTACTAAATTAAACATTACATTACACTACACCACCCCTACAACAATTTATGGTTTATTAATCAGCTGTGAATTAATTTCATAGTAAATAGAATTTTTGCGTCACGATAGCCTCGTTTCAGAGACCGACAAATAAAATTCCAATCTCACAGGATTCTTCATAGCGCACCCCCTAATTAAATTGATTTGAAATTAATAAGCAAAGCCCCACCCTCCCACTAAAAAACAAATGAATTTCCCCAAAATGCTCTTCTGCATTCATCACTAACAGTTTCATTTTTTTTTTTTGTCACATTTTGCGACAAACTACCTTATTTATAAAATTTTGTGAAAAAAAACTAACTTTCTTACACTACATTTTGCGAGAAATTATCTTATTTACAAAATTTTATAAAAAAATAAATTAGTTATACCACATTTTGTAAAATACTACATTTTTTTATCCATTTTGTTGTTGACCACTACCACAGTACCACTTATCCCTGTCCATTGTGTTAAGGAACATCATTGTTCATATATGGTTCCTTTTCTAGGTAATAATATGGTAAACATATAATTACATATACATAACTGAGAAATAATGTGTGGTAAGGAAAATCACTAACATTTTGATTTTTGCTTTTACTAAAATCAATTGCTTTCTATTATAACGGAAAATGTTTTACTTTCTATTATGATGTAAAATGTTTTCGTTCTAATTTGTGGTAAAAATGTTTTCAACAAGGTGAAAAAATGTTTTTTCACCCCAAGTTTTATAATTTAATATTTTAATCTCAACCAAACAATGTAAAATGATGAAAATACATTTTTCATAAATTAAAAGTGTTTTACATCCTACCAAACAGACCATTAAAGCTAGCAAGGAGCCCAGGACCATTGTGGTAGGGAACATTATTGTCCATACATGGTTCCTTTTTCAAGTAATAATATGGTAAACATATTATCAAATATACGGTAACTGAAAAATAATGTGTGGTAAAAAATATAGGTTAAATAGGATTTTAAGACAAATTTTTAGGTTGCACATTGGTGATGGGTGCCTATGAGTTTTGTTTTATCATAAAAAATGATTAAAATGACCTAGTTTATACAAAATTGTTATAAGTTTATCATGCATCGTAAAATATGGTTAAAGGGTCTGTTTTCTTCAACTTATAACTTATATGTTTAGTTAATTGATACTTATCCAAATTTTTAAGTACTAAAAATAAGTTGAAAAGAACAAGACCAAAACTCAACTATATGCTAATATAATGTAAAAGTTTAACGGTTCATCACGTATATATATATTTTTTTTTCCCTTTTAGAATGAATAAATAAAAAAAAAAAGTCAATGAGATGAGATCCCTCCTAGATTACGGAATAGCATAGATAATTGTGTGATCAACATTCAACAAGTACAATTACATTAATTAATGAGATTAATTTGAGAAACAATAGCTTATGAATACGGGCATGCATAATCAATGTAAATTAATTTTTAATTTACCTTAAACAATTTCATTTTTTTTTCACTTCTCCATCAAGTTTTTTTATTGCAAAGTTAACTTTTTAATTAGATAATCATCTAAACTTAAAAGGTGCGTTCTCTTCAACTTATTCGACCAGACCTGATTAAATCTATTAAAGCTGACTAAATTATAACTTATTCGACCAGACTGATAAAAAAAAAAGTGAAGATAACACACCCTTAATACGACGTTTTAAATATTATACAATAATTGCTATATTTGACTAAAACTGTGAGAGCTTTTTCAGAATTAAAAGTGGCAACTAAAAAACAGAAAAAAAAAATAAAATAAAAGAGAGATACCTTAGTGGACTTGAACATGATTTGAGCAGGATAATTAAGAAAAGCCAAGGAACCTTTAGTCAGACCATGAGAACCCATGAGAACTGCTGATAATTTGACATAAGTTTTCCATGGATTCACCATTTGCTTTGTTGTAAATCCATTCATGTATATTAATCCTAGGTACACAAATCCTTGCACAAATGTAAAGTACCATCCAAAGCTGCATTTTTCATTTTTTTAATATTAATTTCATTTACCAAACTTTAATCACAACCCCCTTTTTATTTTATTTTATTTTTTTAAAAAAAAAACCCAATTAGAAAAAGAAAAAAAAATCACCTGAATTGAAGCCTGTTGTATACATATTCCTGAAATCGTCAATTTTACTAAAATTAATTCATTCACACACCAATTTTAAAACTAAAAAAAAAAAAACTATACAAGTCTTACGTGTTCCAAAGAAAAACTTGCAAAAGTTACGGAAAATATATAAATATTTATATATATACTCCATAAAATTAATTACTTTCTCCGTTCAAAAAAAAACACAACAAACATTTTTGCACACATTTCAAAAAAGTGAATCAAGGGTGTAAATGAGCTCATTAATCAAAATAATTTTAACACAAGTAAAAATGATATTGTAAGTTACTTGTCTTAAAATTACATATATTAATTTAACCGTTTAGACCTTTAAATCTTTTCCTTAAAATGCGTGCAAATAAATTTGTTGTGTTTTTTTAATGGAATAAGTAATAACTTTTCGTATATTTTTTACGCATTTTTTTAGCTTTCCGGACTTGGTCTCACCATTAGAAGACGGTATATCTATTAAAAAAATTGACAATGTAGAATTTCCAATCGATTGCATGATTATCTCATAAAAAAAAAAAAAAAGATTACCGCTTAAATTGGAGTAATTCAAATTCACGAATAATCGAGTAGTTTTTTTAGCTATAATGCTGTTACAAATCACAGATACATCTTTAAATTCCAATTAAAATTATTTTTTAAAAAATCAAGAAAACAATTAATCACTGTAATTCATTTAGCCGAATTTCAGAGAAGAAAGCAAAGATTCTTTAATTGTTTTTTCATTCACAAGAAAAAAAAGAGGAAGAAGAAAACCTCGCAAATGCCATTGATAAGGTAACCAAAGAAAAACCCAGAAGAGCAAATGAGGAATTGGTGCCATTTAGGCCTGCTTGTTAAACTTATTCCAAACAGAGACCTTGCTTGTTCTTCATTGTTCTTCATCTTTTTTTCTTTTTGAATTAAACCAAACCCCAGAAAAAACAAAATTCAATAAATACCAAAGAATCAAAATCACCCACCAAAAAAAAAAAAAAAAAAAAGCTAAATTGGATTTGTGTATAATGGTGAATTCAGTTTTGATTAGGCAACCATTTTGGAATTGGAAAACAGAGCAAAACAGAGGAAAGAGTTTCAGAAACAAACATGAGAGTTATGCTTAGCTTCTCTGTTTTTTTTATGAGAGAAAAAGAGAGGAGGTTTAATTACTGTGTTGGAAAGCTATATAAATATTCCTTCTATTGGGAAGTAGTGGATGGTTTAATGGGGGAAAGGACAAGGGAGGTGTGTTTGCAACACATGGGAGAGACAAGGGGGGGAAGAGGCCAAGAGGGTATGATTGTAATTTCATTTGAATGGGAAACTTGTTCATATACTCAACTAGAGAGAAAGTATTGTTTGTTTAGGTGGTGGTTTAAGTTATTTTATGTTGAGAATCTGGTGGCTTTTTAGCTTCACGTTATTTATTTGGTTTACATTATATTTTTTAAGAACAAATCTCTTAGGTCTTGTTTGCTTGATGTAGGAAGAAAATTCTCATAGGAAATGGAAATTTATAGGAATTTATTTGTCTAATGAAATTCTTAGGAATTTATATTTACTATGCTATGTTTAGATACAAACAATTCATTTGAAATGATGGATTTGGGTCAAATTATATGTTTGACAAGTTAAATAATTTGGAATAGGATTTGGCTCAATTCCCAACCCAAATGCTTAACAAGCAAATGTTGTGTATTTCAAATACTTAACATAACCATTTCATTTCAAATTTTAAAATAACCCAAACAAATAATTGCCATTTGAATTGTAACATTTCAATTTCACATATCTAAACGCTACCTAAACTTGTTTGGTTAACAATGTGGGAATTTGCAATTCCGATGAATTTTCATTAACCAAGGGAGGATTTGGTAATTTATTTCCTATGATTTGTAGGAAGTCACAATTCCTATGAATTATTACTTCCCCCATTTTTATGTTTTTGTGTCAACCAAACAAACTAACTAAAATGAAATTTATGAAAATTTTGAATGCCCGTGAATTTTTTTACAACCAAACAACACCTTAGTGGGTAAGAGTGAGAGAGGGGAAAAGCAAGAGTGAGAGAGGGGAACAGTAAGAGTGAGATAGAGAGGAAAAATAAAAGCAATACATGTAACGTGAACTTTTTTTTGGCAAATGTTGCAACTAATTGGGACCGGGTGTAGGAGTTTGTTTTGTTTTCATAATTTCGTTAAAGATTAATGGGAAATGGTAAATGGTGACCTCTATTCAGATCAACTAAAATTTTATAAGCAATTATAACTTATCTAGTGAGGTTATGTCGGGGCTGATAAATTTAAATGATGATTATTAATTTTCAATCCGTTCTTATTATAAGTTCTAATCAGGATTTTTTTTTTTGAAAAGGAAAACTAAATTAACTAAATACCAAATTATCCATTACTCCCTTCGTCCCTTTTTGTTTGCTCCATAGAGGGAGTTTTACTTTTTTAAGAGAAAGGTAAAAAGTGGGTGGGGACCATGATGTAAGAATGGTTATTAAAATTAACTAAGAGAGAGAAAAGTGTGATTAAAGAAAATAAAAATAAGGGATCAACTTTTTTCCTTCCAATTTTTCATTCACTATATGTACTCTATAAAATAAAAAATCCATATCCGGTACCCGATTTTCTTACCCGAAAAAGCGGGTACCCGATCCGGTTTTGAAAACCGGGTCGGGTACCCGAGTTGGATTTGGGTTGGGATTTTTTAAAACCGAGTACCCGGTATCCGATTTTAATTTTTTAAAATAGTTTTTTTTTTTAATTTAATTTAAATTTTTTTTTATTATTATAAATACTTTTTTTTAATTTAAAAAAACGGTTTATTTTTAATAAAACAATTTGTTTTTTGTTAAAAAAATTGAAAAAAAAACAGTTTTTTTATTAAAAAATAAAAAATAATAAACAGTTTTTTAACTTTTTTTATAAAAAGGCTGTATAAGAAGAAAAAAACCCGGATCCGGACGGTTTGCGGAACCGAATTTCCGGGTACCCGGATTATCCGGATCGGATCCGGGTCAAAAATTGCAACCACCCGGCTTTTCGGGACCCTGAAAATCCGGGTACCCAAATTTGCCCACCTCTATAAGAGAGGATGAAGAAAAAAAAGGAGTGATGAACTCCGTAAAAAAAAGATGAGGGGAGAAGAAGACAGGTTAAAAAAACAGTAGGGAAGTAAAAAAAAATTGATGGATGAGAAATGTGGAGGGAATCATTAAAAAATGGAGTGATTAATTTAGGTTAGGTAGAAATTAAATATAAAAGATTAGATAAAAATTAATATAAATATATGTTTAATATAAGGGACCACATACTATAAATGGTATGGAGCAATCTTTTAAGGATGGACCAAAAAGAAAAATGGGGCAAACTAAAAGGGACGGAGGGAGTACAACATAAGGCTCAATACTACTAGGGACACACCCCTTCCAAACACCAACCTCCCCTAGGGAACCAAGGTTAGCAAGATGGTGAGCCACAAAATTTTCCTCCCTCTTAACATGGGACCAAAAAATAAACTGAAAACTGCCAACCTTAGCCATAATATCCTCTAGGATTAAATCAAAATTAGAAAAAGAGAACTAGTTAATTTATTAACAATAGTAGAACAATCCGGTTCCACAATCACATCATGAACCTTGAACTGCATTGCAATCTTCAAACCGAGGTCAATGGCCTTGCTTTCCAATCAGGTTTTATCAAGGCTTATAAGCTCTTATCAAAGTCAATCAGTTTAGATTTGATAAAGGTGCGCTCTTTAAGACTTATGAAACCTAAATTTATAAGCTAGGTTGTTCAAAACTACTCAAAAGTGATAAGCTTTGGTCACCATTAAAATAAGAACTTATTGGAATTTCTTATCACTGACCTGACTTTTACTCAGCCCTAATTAGCCTTGATTACTTATAAACTAAGTTAAAAAGAACACAACCTAAATTATTATCAAGCTATCGGGCAAGAATTCTCAGGTTTAATCATATTATTAATGGGGTTTATTTTGTGAATTCCGGACACAACCCATGATCACATCCATGACAATTCATGAATCATGATATAGCTTGAGGTTGGATGGTTTTTGGACAAGATTCTCCTTTGCTTAGTTGCATAATTGCCCCTGAGAATGAATATTCTAGTACACAATTGTTGTTGTCACTCTGTGCTTTCCTTTGCTCGCCTTCAAGTGGTGTGGTCTCCATTGTTGAGTCATGTACTCTTTGTTGATCCTCGTCGATCTCTTCTTCCTTCACAAAATCTTCTTTTTTTTCACTTCGAGACAATCTTGTCACTTTTATTTTTCATGTGTTGCATCAACGTCAATCATCTTTCCTAAATCAACTTGTTTCCCTTGCTTCAACGTGTACGTTTATTATAGGGAGTACTCCATACAATATTTTTCTTATAGATGTAAAAAAAAAATTTAAAAATTATGTATTAAAAAAAAATGCTGAATTTTTTTTATATCTCCTAAGACATAACTGTAAAAATTAATATCTCTAATTATATATAACAAATAATTATAAAAACTAAATGCTTCCTCTGTTTAAAAAAAAAAACGCTATGGTTTCCATTTTGAGATGTTTCAAAATAAATGCAACTAATTTTTTTCATTTCTTACATGGTAAACTTTTGCTACTAAAAAGACATAAATGTCATTACTAATACTTTAATTAATTGTTATATGGTGCTTCCAGGACCACATAGTTTTTTATGGTTCTGGTTTTTTATTTTACAATCTTCATTTTTGTACACTATAAAAATCATTTTTTAACCACAAATTTTTTTTTTTAAAAAAAAACTAAAAGCTTCATTTAAAAAAAAATAATTTTTTAAACTACAGTATACAATGGTTCCGAGAGCACATAGAATAATTATGGTCTCGCGTATCAGCGAGTCAGTTTTAACAACTAAAATGAATATTCATTTTTTTAATACTAAATATTTCCATTTTTTTAATACTGAATATTCATTTTACCACAAAAAATCCGAGCTTACATTCACGTTGGCAACAAATAAAATGAATACTAATTATTGTATATCGAATATTCATTTTCTAATACTGAATATTCATTTTGTTAATGTTGAATATTCATTTTATCACAAAGAACCTGAACCAACAATCAACTTTGCACCAACTAAACTTAATATTCATTTTCTAATACTAAATATTCATTTTGTTATACTAAATATTCATTTTACCACAAAGAACCTGAATTTACATTCACTTTTGCGATAACTAAAATGATTATTCATTTTTTAATACTGAATATTCATTTTTTTTAATATTGAATACAAGCAAAAGATTAGCTTGTGCAGGTAACCATAGAATGTATTTACAGATTGTTCTTAGGGAAGTGAAAGCGAAGATTTTATTTGTTACCTACTAATTAGTTTTTTTTATTACGTAATTAAAAACAATTACTTTTTACTCTATTTGCATAATAGATACCTTGAAAGTAGGAAGTCAGATAATTTATTTTTTTTTACTCTTAAACTACGTCGTTTTGGCCAAGGACCACAGAAACCTAAGTGGTCCTGGGACCATATAATATATAATTTGCGTACTTTAATTGTACTCGCATTCTCTCTATCAAATTCTTTAATTGTTTCCACCTTCTCTCTCCATTTATATTAATCAATTACCCCTTACTTTTCCGAATTATCCTAAGGAGAGTGTTGATAATATAAGGGAGCTAAACTCTTTTTTTAATATAAATTGGAAGTTTTGTATGCTTCCTTTTTTTGTTATATTTGCTGGAATCTCTTCGTATTTCCATCTGTGATTGGTGTGGTTTAATTGTTGTTGGGTGGCATATGGTCTTGAGTTGAATTAAACCTCACTTACAAATGACCAAACAACAATTAAACCACACTAATCACAAATGACCAAACAAGTGAACAACCCTTGTTGAGAGTAATATTACATTAGCTAGAACTAGAACTTGTATGAATGCATGATTTTTTTTCCTTCAAAAAAAATGATCAATCAAGTAAACTAAATCCTATTTGTGATTCCTATCACATGCGAGTGGCGAAGCTAGAAAATTTTCATCACGAGAAACCGAAATAATATATATCACATGAAAGTAATAGAATGGTAAAGAGTAAAAAATGTTAAGAATGTAGCTAGTGAGTCTCGAATCCTAGTTTATAGAAGTATAAACAAGTAATGAAACCAATTGAGCTACTATATTTTTATTATTTATCTTCACTTAAACTTAAGATATAATAACAATTTTTGTTTTAAGGAGGAGGCCAAGGCCCCTGTTAGCCTCGTGGCTCTGATATCTAGATTACTAGAGTGCATAAGTGCGTAATATTACATGAGCAGAAAAAAGGGGTAAGATTTAAACCCATCACAAAAATGAGAGTCAAGATCTTCTTCCTTTCTTGTACGGAAGGTCCATTTACTTAATAAATGGTTGAAGGTATATCAAAGGAAAAAATAAGAAATTTTTTTATTTTTTTATTTTAATCCTTAATAAGTTGTCATAACATTAGAATAGGAAATAGACTCAGAAAAATCGAAAAGATACACACACCAAAAACAAAATATGACCCTTTGCTCTTTGCTCCACCGACACAAATTATATAATTGTTGTTAGTTTTTTGGATTTTTTTTTTTTTTTTTTTTTGGGCAATATGCCAATATAGGTTGTTTTGTTACTACCCTAGTACTCTTGCTAGTTGATGCAACATTCCTCTATGTTAGATGGACCAAGACAAAACTTGAAGTTACGAAAGAGACAAAACCAAAGTAAGATTATTTTTTTTGGGGGGTGTTTATTATATTGCTTTTTAAGAGCATACAGAAGATAGTCGATATCAGTCCGTTTGGTTGATGGTAATAAATTGTGATAATTGTAATGAGTTTATAGCGTAATTTTGTTAAGGAAGAACCTTATAATGTCCATGGAAAACATATTTTCATTCCCAAGCTTCTTTTTTCTTCTTATTTTCCATTCTCATCTATTATCATAGGGAAGGGTGGTATTAGATGAGAATAAACATTTGTAAAAAAAATTAAATAAATTAGAGTTAAACTAGTTACACCATAGGAATAAATTATAATTTCTTTTCAAAATTTAGTTAAAAATTCATTCTCATTACTATCATTTATGACCGACTACCAAACGAGTCGTACAAGTAATGAGATGTAATAAATTTGATGGAGCACCCACATTATAGCAAGAAATTATAGAGTAGATACTAATTTAAATTGGAAAATGCAATATGCTGGGTTTCATATAGCATAACCATTTAAATTTCATTGAAAAGATGCGAGTTCACTAATTGTGCTTAAAAGTTATCATAGTAACAATAAATAAACTCCTCCAAATTAAACGAACTAACCGTAACTCATCACCACGTGTTGCGTTGATCTTCACTGCTGCATTAAAAGGTGGCAATCATTCACCAAATCCTGGAATTGTCTCGGTCTCGTCAATATCTTTTTATTTATTTTTTTTTTTTTTGTGCAAATGTGAGCCACTAGGGCTTAAGGGCTCGTTTACAATAGTTGAATAGAGATGAACTGAATTAAACTGAACTTAGCTTAATAGACATAAACTTAACTGAACTTAACTTAACTTAATAGAGTGTATTAACTGAACTGAACTTAATAGAGATGAACTGAACTAAACTGAACTGAACTGAATTTAATCTGAAGTAAACAAGCCCTAAGGGTAGATGAAAATCGATCACAGAATCATTTGATATTGGGATGAAAGCTCTAATCACTTGAGCTATCCTTCATTCTCGTCAATATGCAAACTTTTAAATTACAAGCTCAACTATCGAATCATTTCCCCTAATAATGCTTCCAAATCTTGCAATTCTCATTTTACGGTTACAATTTTATCAATTCCCAGATTACCGTCCACGTCATCTTTTAATTTTTTAACAGGAAAACCGCCACTGGGAATGGCGATTTTGGGCCCGGCCCGACTCGGCCCGATTTTTAATTTTTTCGTGCGGGCCTTCGACATTTAAAATTAGACTTTTTTGTTACTTTTTTAGGCCCGGCCCGAAAAATCCCGCACTAAATTTTCGGGCTTTGGCTAAGAAATTTGGGCCCGAACTAAGCCCAACCCGAACCCGGCCCACGGTCACCTCTAGAAGAGCCGTATAATGGGAATTGCAAGATTTGGGAGCATTATTAGAGGAAAGGATTCTCAACTATCGTGGAGCAACATATATAGGTTGTAATTTGAAAAACCTCGTTGCTTTAGTTTGGGCCTCATTGGTCTCGCATATTTATTTTTAACATTTTCTCTCTTTATTTTAAATAAGTAAAAAAAAAAATATATGTAAAAATAACATGTTAAATCATCTTTAAATTATAAAGGTCATAGTTTGTTATAGTACGTGATTGTATTTTCAAATTGTTATAACTTAGAAATGTGATTTGGCAAACAAAACTACAACGGATGTAGCTACCATTGTGATTTGTGAATGCTCTTACAATTTCAATTCAATTTAATCTATTCCATTTCAAACTAATCCATTCAGATCTCATTCCTTCAATATATTCTATTTTATCATTTTTTTTTTTATAAGTAGCTTTTTTAGTTTATCAAACTTTTGCAATTCATTAGCAATAAAAAAAATTTACAACTCAAAAAAATAATCAGATACAATATGTTATGATGTGTTTTGGCACATTCAAGAGTTTCAAACTTGAGCATTCAATTTTTCCCCTTTTTTATTTTTTTAATGTTTTAATAATTTTTTGAGAGGAACAAGAAAAATGGAAAATCAAATTATAGAAATTTCTCATTTTTTTTTTATGTAAAATCATATTAAATTTTTGTATTTATTTGTTTTGATTTTTGGTATTAAATGTGGGCTAATAAGCTTTGGGCTTTGTATATTAATATTTTCAGCCCATCTTTTATTTCTTTAGGTTGTATATATAGTCCTTGGAAGATAATGAATACAATATCCGGTTCCGGTGTTAACAAAAGGAACTAAATGAGTGTTGTCATTGATAAAACTAATTCCAAAATCTTTTGTGATAATTTATTGTACTCAGTAACTTTTTATTTTAATTTTAGTACCACAGTCAAAGTAAAATAAACCATGATATTACAATTATAAATGCTATCAAGTGAAAACCAATAAGACTGCTATATATAAAGAGAAATATTTCAAATGTCTTCTTTGTAACAAACAAATCGAGACATTTGAAACAAAATACGTAACTAACTAACAAATTAAAGAGGGAGTTCTTATCTAATGTTTTTATGAAAATAACACAATGGTGGGGGAAATAATAAACCCATATCAAATCTTGGACAAGATCTACTAAAATATTTGCATATTGATCCTTTATATAAGGATTGATTTGTAATTTATTAAAAATTAAAGGATCAGTCTGCAAACATATGTCCTTAATATTACACAAACAAGATAAGTTAACACACCAATTACACAATATAAAACATTGAGAAGATAATATATTAACATAGACTGGATTTCAGATGATAATAATACCTTATATTATGCTTTTATAATTTTACAAACTGGTCCTTTAAATTTTGATAAATTACAAATCAATCCTTATATAAAGAATCAATGTATAAATATTTTAGTAGACCTTTTCCAAGATCTGATAATGGTCTATCATTTCTCCAATAGTGGTTAATTTTTCTTATGGTTAGAATGAATAGCATTGAATAGCAGTTAGAGGTGATGGATATTGGTTAGACATCAAATTATTTGGTTTTAGAGATTTTCAATGGACTGGGGGCCTGTTTAAAGCCCAGACCCAGCTGGCCAGCTCATTCTCAAGAGGGTCAAGCACTCAAACCTATTATTTATTTTATGGCTTGGGCTCTTGAAGGGTTTTTTTTTAGCTTTAGGCTTGGTTTTGTAAATCAATTCAAAATCAATTGCCCCTTTTTTGGATTAATAGATTTCCCTCTTTTTTTTTATTCTAGTTTGTAGTTTTATTTGTTTCCCCTTTAGAGGTGATCAGGTTTTACTAAAATGAACAAAATAAAAATGATGAAATTTAGAAATGGAATGACAAAACATTTGGAAGATGTGGAGGAGGGAAATATTTAAGGAGTGCTAAGCTACCAACCCAATTTTAAAGGTACAAAATCTCGCGTCAGAACGTTTGATGGTCTGACATAACTTTTAGCTCAAAAAAATATAATTTTTAGTACTCCTTCCATTTTCATTTGTTTGTCCTATTTGACTTTGTACATATGTCAATGCACTTGTTTGACCGTAAATATCTTTTGTTGTATATGTGTAAAAATTATAATAATTGGATATTAATAACGTACTGATTGAGACAAATCAAACAAGACCATACATGACTATATTATGTTTAATATGTTGAGAGTAATTTAGAAGATTTTCTCATGTTATGAATAGTGTCAAGATTCCAAACAGGACAAACAAATGGGAATGGAGAGAATATAAATATTTATCTTTTTGCACAATATATTAAACTTTGTGTAAAAAATTATGGTTTTATGTTAAAAAGTTGTAATTTTGACTTGCTATTTTAAAGGAATCACACATTTTATTCATTGTTTTGTTTATTAATAGAAAATTTACAATTCCAATTCTCAATCTATTTTGTATTTTCCATTTTCCCTTCATATATTTTTTAGAACAAAAATGTAGGGTAATCCTATTATTATTGCTATGCTGCCAGTAAAAGTTACTATATTTCTTTCAACTGTCAAATAAGTAGATTAAGCTAGGGGGCAAAGGGGGCATGTAGAGAACTTTGGTTTGCAGTGGTATCTTCCATATGAAACTAAGCAGAACTAAGAAAATAAATGGGCCGAACCGGGCTGGATCTTGTGGGTTTTGGCCCAGCCCATCCGTGTTTTAATGTTGAACCCCATATGGTGTACTAGTGAGTGTTACACATCTGAAGATGATGAGAGACTAAACTAACTTATAAGTCTAACTTAGGATGGAACCTCCCATGACTTGTAAGTCTTGTAATCTTGTAATGGTAACCATGGAACCTATGGTTTTTTTGGTTAGTGGTGAATTGGTGATATGTAATGGTGTATTTGGAGTTAATAAATGTATATATGCCTCTTTTATTGATGAATGGAATCAAATGTGATGACTTATTACTTTGAGTGCATTGCAATTTCAACTACACATGCCAGAATAAAAGGTCCAACCTTGGTCAATTATACATAGTAAGGGTGCATTCTCTTCAACTTTTAGTATGAAAATTTCGGAGCAAAATTTACTATACAAGGTTAACAACTTAAGGTCCGTTTGGTAAGATGTAAAATAATTTTACTGAAAACTATTTTTCTCATTTTACACTGTTTTGTTGGACTTAAAATTGAAATAGAAAAGTTGGAGTGTAAAATGATTTTCACCATAGTTGAAAACAATTTCCTCCAAAAATAAAAGGAAAACTATTTTCCATTCTCTATTCTCATAACTCATTTTTCATTCAACCAAACAACTGAAAACTCTTTTGAAAATGAGTTTTCCGTTGTAAAATACTAAAATGTTTCTCATGGAAAATCATTTTACTCCCTCCGTCCCCCTTTTTTTTGCAACAATATGACTTTTGTCACTGTTTATTGAGCAACTTTGACTCTCTCTAATTTTATACACATAAGAAAAAATATAGTCAAATGGAATCTCGTTTGATTCGGCTCGATATGTATTTTATTAATTTATAATTTATAATTTTTTTTATTATATATATTTAAAGATATTTTTATTTAAAGTTGTGTATTAGGAGATGTGAAAAACCAAATGTTGCAAACAAATGGGGACAGAGGGAGTACATTAAAAATGTTTTACGCCCTACCAAACAGACCCTTAGTGCAATATGAAAAAAGAAAAAAAAAATATTTTTATTATATTATTTCCTCCATTTCCATAAAAAAAAAAAAAAGCTTTTACATAATATAGCATTATATTATATATGCATTTACATACAAAGTACTAGTTCTATCACTTCTATGCATGCATACTTGAATCTAAATTAAGCCGTAGTGCACAAGTCATATCTTTACTTTGTCCCTCTTATAGTCTTATGTACAAGAAACACAAACTAAACAAAATATTCATCACAACACACCATGGGATGTTGTTCATGTTGTTGATGATGTTGCTCATGTTGTTGTTGTTGTTGTTGTTGTTGTTTCTTATCCTTAAAGATCAAACAAAATTTCATCAAACAAATCATTCAATAACCCAACCTCTATCTCCACTCCTACCTCAGTTCTCTCCTCTTCAAACTTACTCCATTTTCCTTGCATTTCCATACCTTGTATACACTCTTTTTTATCCTTTAAACTTTCTTCTCCTCTTTCAAACCAGCAAAAACCCGTCTTTAAGCAAGCTTTGCTCGTAGCTTCGAGTTTGTCATCTTCTTTTTTGTCGATTGATTCTGCTGTTTCGTCGTCTTCATCATCATGAACTCCGGCCAAGCTCTCGAACAATTGGATGCTCTGAAGGAATCTTTGCTTTGTTCCTGTAATGTAAAAAATTGGTCTATAAATGAGTATTCATTTTAAACATAATAAATCAATGTATTATTATTACTAGGAAGATTGATTAGGAAGAAGTGCTTACTCTCCATATTAGCCAAACTTTGTTCGAAAGTCGAGGGAAACTCTTCGTCTGAGACTTCTTCATCTCTGAATGGAGAACCAAGAACTGAAACTGGGCTTTGTTGCTCTGTACCTTCTTCGCTTGCTGCTGTTTTATGATAATCCTGCAAATTGCAAAGAGATTTCAATGCTCTGTACATTAATTACATCGGTTAACGTGTGTTTTCGTCATTAATTCACAAAATAATATCATTTTTAGATTGTATAATGTTTATATGCAGGCCTAATATGTAATATCTCATGAATTTGTCAAACCCCAGGATACCTTGTACTCCCTCCGTAACATAATTCTGGCAACAAGTTGTTTTTCACGCTTTTCAAGGAAGTAATTTAAGGGTGTAAACGAACAAATTAATCAAAATGGTTTTAATACAAGTAAGATTGAGATCATAAAATTACTAATCTTAAAAATGTTTTTATCAATTTATTCGTTTACACCCTTAAATCGCTTCCTTGAAATGCGTGGAAAAAAAACTTGTTGCCAGAATTATGTTACGGAGGGAGTACAAAAAACCGTAAATTAATTTGTTTAAATTAAAAGAAATCATAAAAATTCACTTTAAAATTCATATTGGGCTAAATCTTGACCTCAAGCCCAAGTCCCATAAGGCCCAAGCATCCAGCCAGGCTGCCATGGACTTAAGTCCTATTAATTAGCCAACAGTAAAAGGCAGTACAACATCCCATTGGCCTTTTAGCCCATTACCATTACAGGTTTGTTTGGTAGGATGTAAAATATTTTTCTTGAAAACTATTTTTCCATTTTACAATGTTTGATTTGGAGTAAAACACTAAAATGTAAAATTTGGGGTAAAAAATCATTTTCCACCTTATTGAAAATATTTTCTACCAAATTGGAAGGAAAAGATTTTACATCACAATTGGAAAGAAATCATTTTCCTTCCCAATTAAAGCAATCGATTTTCAGTTCAACCAAATAATGAAAAATGTTTAAAATGGTAAATTATTTTACACGCAACCAAACAATGAAAAGCCTTTGTGAAAATGAATTTTTCAATGTTAAATTTTTTTCATGAACAACCATTTTCACCTGAAAATATTTTACATCATACCAAACAAACCCTACAGGGTTCAACAATAAGAGCTTGTTTGGTTGAAAAAAGTAAATTCCTATTGGAAGTCTCATGCTAGTGTCATATATTGTTAACCAAACAGGCAAACACAAATGCATTTAACTAATTCACAAGCTAAGAAATTGTACTTCCAACGAAAATACCCAACAACTAAACGAACTTTAGGTAGCTTATGCAACGCAACTTCCAAGGTAATCAAGCTTAGCAAGATATCTCTCACCAACTGCAATAACTGTGTCCCTAAATCATTGTATAGTTAACAAACAAATACTCACAATATATGGAGCATGTTACAATGTTCTCAGGAAAGATTAGATAATGATATAAAATCCCCCCCCCCCCCCAAGTGTCCCATACAAATACATACAGTACGATGACTAGTATCCAAACAACTCAACTGTGTTGTTTGAAGAGACCAAACAAAGAGATCAACTAACCAAACGCGCTAATAAATCACATGAGTATAATCCTAAACAAAAAGACACAGGATGACCCATCATTATTAATTCATTATCAAACAAATTAATTCCTCACTTTGTGACTTGTTACTGTCTGTCAAATGGTTACCCTCAACTACCCGACATTTGCCCTCCTCTCCTCAATCCTCATGCTTCCTTTTATATTCATTCAAATTCCATCTATTCCTTTTCCTTTTTTTTTTTTTGTCTCTTCTTATTTTCCACACATGTGATTACACTCTAAACCCAATACATGGCATGTACTTGCTTGTTATGTGGTGTAAATCAATGTTCGTTCGGACTGAATTAATCTCAACTGAATTGAAATGAATTAAACTAAATTCTATATATGCTAATCAAGAACTGAATTGAACTGAATTTCAAAAATTAAGTTTCAAAGAACACGTTCTATTTGGTACCACAATGACACTATTACAATCAAGGGGGTGTCGGGTGGGTGTGCAAAAAGCCCCACTGCACAGGGCCCCGTTATATAAAGGGCTTATTTTTTTTGTTTTTCTTAGTTATTTGTCTTAAATTATTCTTATATTTTTATATAAATTAATGATTTTCTACTAAAATATTTTTGGGATGTATACATGTATTGTCAAAATAATATCAAATATTAGAATTTATTAAGATCTGAAGGGCCTAAGTACAATTTTAGAACAGAGCCCCGATAACTCCGACACGGCCCTGATTACAATTTAAAAGTGATAAGGATAAATTGGGTGATTTCGTTAACGCATTGTTTGGATAAAATAATCATAACTTTTGATTATTTTAGAATAATCTCAACTTTAGTAAGTATTGTCTGAAAACTATCCAAACTTCTATTTTCTTATTCACAATAGTTCTAATAACAAATATAACACTTTGGTTTATTTTAAGAAGCAAGGCGTTAAAGTTTGTATTGTTCTTTTTTATTTTCCGGATTGAAAGTTGATTATTTTGGCAAGATGAGTGAATTTTTAGTGAAATTCTCAAATTTGTATTATGTTTATTAATACAACCATACTTAAGGTTGCATTACACTCTTTCATTAATATTAATATTAATAAACTTGTAAGATTCCATAAAACAATATCTAATACCAATACTCCGTATGCAGTACGGAGTTGTAAATTAACTCCAAATAAAGGTTAGGAAGATTAAAATATATAGTGTTCAAGTACTAATATTCTACTCTAATTAAGTTTTCTTAATTGGATACTCCCTACCTACTTTTTATTTAGCCCCATTCTAAAAACAATATGCTTCAAGTTTTAATATTATTATTATTATTATTGAAAAAAAAACAATATTTATATGTGTTTTATTGCTCATTTAATATAATTTCATTCATTTTTAATTTTAAAATAAACAAAATTACACTTGGTTCGTCGCGCCTTATAGCGGGGTGTATATGAGTATTTCTATATATAGGGTTAGACACCTTCATTCTTATTCCTTACTTATGATTAGCTATTTAGGTGTTTGATTAGCTTTTTTGGAGCATCCATAATGGTTGCACCCAAAAATTAGCTTTGCAAATATCAAAATTTACAAGCTACAAATTTAACCATTGTGGAGGAAATAAGATTGTAGCTTGCACAATTTTTGTAACTCAACAAAGCTATAACAATTTGGCCTTCACTTTTTTTTTTTTTTTTCTCATATTGAATTAAATTTCAAGCTACAAAGCAACAAGTTTTACAAATTATCATTGTGTTACTTGCAACGAGTTCTAGGCTTGTAGCCCACCATCATGGTTGATGTTATTATAAATATTATTATTATTATTATTATTTTATAAGATAATGTGTGGGTTACTAGGCCTTGGAACCAGCCCTACTGCAGGTCACCCGACCCAATTTTTAGCCAACACACGCATTTGTAAGGGGTTAAATATTATTATGGATTATGGATATGGATTGATTGATAATTTATTTATTATACCAAAAATCAAAAGTAGTTTGCTTAAGTCTAGACACGCGTCTAAATGTTTAAGAATAAAATTGTAATAAATAAATTAAATAAATAAAGAGAAAAAGAAAGAAAGAGCTCTCACCTCTGTGGGTCCCACCTCAGAATCCGATGCAACGACTTTATCCCACTTTTCACCCTCATCATCATCACTGGAATTATCCGACCACCACCGCGGTAACTCCTCCTCCTCCTCATTATCAGTAAAATCACTCTCAACACAGCTATTGCTATTGCTATTGCTAGTTGAAGGAGGAGCGTCTGTGGACCCCACTACATCGGACGGCTGTGATTCATCCTGATGATCAACAACCAAGTCCCGAAACGATCTCCACCGTAGAATATCCTTGACTTTTACAGTCACCACCACAATCTTACTACTCATTACCTCACCGGAAGAATTATTCGACCTCTTCTTAGCATTCCACTTTCCTAGCAACCTTCTAGAAACACTCCTCTGTAACGTCGACGGCGTCGAAGAGTAATGGAAGGATTTAACGGCGTTAAGAACCTTCTGGAATGGAGATACGGCTGCGTATGCGGCGGCTCGGCTTCGGCTTCTAAGGAGGTTGTTGGTGGTGGTAGGATCCGAATTATTATCGGGTAATCCACATGGATTGTTAGGTTTGAACCCGTTTGAGGACTTGTAATTTGAAGGAGTATCGTCTCGAAGAAATTCTTTCAGCATTTTAGGTTTTGGTTTTCCATTTTTTGCTGCCATTTTTGTTTTGTTTTGTTTTGTTTTGTTGAAGAATAGGAAGAGATAAGTGTTTGTTGTGTAATGTGAGAGAGAGAGAGAGAGAGAGGAGATCGATAGAGAGAAGAATGTGGGAAAATGGAAAAAGAGAGGTACCTTCTATTTATTGATGATTGAGTTGTTAATTAATGCATATTAGTGAGTAGCTTAGAACCTGCTAATTACGATGCATAAAAGACAATTACAAAAAAGTACAAATTATAATGGCATGTTTGGTTGTTGATAATGAATTGTGGTAATAGACAATGGTGATGGATTTAAAAGTGTAATTTGTTAAGGAAACTTCAAAATCCACATAAAAAACATATTTGTGATTCACAAACTTGAATTTTTTTCTTATTTTTCATTACCATCCATTACTACGTGGAAGAGTGGTATTAGATTGCCAAGATTGGAATCGATATTTGTGAAGAAAATTAAATTTATTGGATTAAAAAGCTAGCACTACCATGGGAATGAATTTTGATTTTCCTTCCAAATTTAGTACGTTATAAATTTATTCTCATTAATTACCTTCATTTATAACCGACTACCAAACGGGTCGTAAGAGTATTTAATTATCATCATTAGAGCCCTCATAGCCTTGGAGGTAGAGGTGGAAAAGGTTGGCAAGTTAAACTGACACAAAATTAACCTGTAATTATTAACGGTTTTGGTTAGGAATTACAACTGTTTCACTACACGGGTTAACATGACACGACAAGTTTATTAAACGGTTTGGGTTAGGGTTGGAAGGTTTCAACCCATATAACTATATAAGTAAATGAGCCAATCCGACATGAAATCACCGCATTATCCATATGTAAAAACTATATATATTCTTTCGATTTCACTTTATTTGTTAAATTTGGATTTTTTTTTCATATCAAATAAATTAAAAATGATCAAAGCAAAATAAACAAAGTGAAACAAATGAAGTAAAAGTTAAGTTTTAATAAATTGTACATTAAGACAAATCAAACGAAACGTGGGCCAACATGGGGGTGTCAAAGTATAAGAAATTGATAGTGCAAAAGTCAAAATGTTACATGTATGTAAATAAAAACAAAGGTAGAATATTATTACTTTTGGTATCATATTTAGGAAAAGAGATATTAGAATTATACAATATCTTGATTTTGTTATTACAACTAGATTGCAATACTTAGGGTGAATTTACTAATTAAACCTAATAATTGATAAGACCATACCAAAACTGTTCAGAATTGATGAAACATGTTTTAGCCTAGTCGGAGCTGATGAATCTTTATTGGTTTTGATTAGAACTTATTAAACTTGATTGACCCTAATTACCATTTATTAAATCTGATTGACCTTTATAAGACCTGATCAAACTTGATGAAAACTATAACACCTAATCAAATTTGATTGGAACTTATAAAAATCTAATTGAAACTTATAAAAACTTGATAAACTAGTGCACGAACTTTGGGTAATAGTTGTAAGAAAAAACATTACATTATCATACATTACAAAATAAATTTGCTTGGAACCGAATAAAATTTTTATAAAGAATAATAATTTTCATACTTTTTAGTCCTTATTCATTTTATCTACAAAAAGAAATATATTTTGTTGATTCTAGATATCCAAATATTGTTGGGTATTTGAGTCCATATCAAGGGTAAGATTTGAGAGTTCAAACTCCAGAGTCCAGAGTAAGTTTAAACTCTCAAATCTTTCCCTTGATATGGACTCAAATACCCAACAATATTTGGATAACTAGAATCAACAAAACATATTTCTTTGGTACTAAAGAATAGGTTGAAAAACGTTTTTGTGTACTAAAGAATAGGTGGAAGGCTAAAAAATTGATGTCAGAGATAAATGAATCACAACAATTGACCACCCTAATAGCATCATATATGCACCGTACATATAATTTATAATTTGCATGATTACAGATTCTAATCTCTTTACGTTGTTGAACCCATGGAAATAAGAGTTAATATGTCGGATGTTTCTCAAGAAAACTTGTACCTTGAAGAGGAAGATATTAGAGGACGGATGAAAAACAATTATATATATGTATTGTATTTGTATATCTCAACAAAAATGTTAAGTACTCGAAAAAATACTTCGTAAGTATTTTCATAAAATACGTTAAAATTTTGTTAAACCTAATTAAATTGATTTTCTTAAACCTAATTATAAAACCTAATTTAAACTTGTGACACATGATAAACTTTTATTGGAACCTATCAGAATCGATAAGATCGAACTAATTAACTCTATTCATATATATTAGAACTGATTAGAACTTAGTATCTATGACTTGCTCAGATCTAATAAACCTACAAAATAAGCTAATGGAACTTTCTCCTTACCCTAATTCATCATAATTAAGGATTAGTTGACAAAAAAAATTAAAGATTTTGGTAATTTTTCTCTACTTAATTATTTGTGTTATGATAAAATTAAACTTGGAATACGAAGACAATTAGGATATGACATTTAGGTAGGTGGAAAGAAGGACACTTTTGAACAAGACAATAAAAACGCCACATGTGTTGTTTTAATGTGATGATTTTCTGATCATGATTATTATTATTTATTTATTTATTTATTAATTTGTAGTGGACGACCATAATTGTTTCACCCCATACATGATGAGATGATCACCTTCGTTGATTTTCTTTTTCTGCCTCGTTTTTCTCCTTCATTTCGTGAAACCATGTTTTAATTATTTGATTCAATTTTTATTTTTTTTTGAAAACTGATTATTTGATTCAATAGATTGTGCATTATTTTTGCATATTATTAAAAATTAAAAAAAAATATTATCTATCAAAAAGAAAATGTTATACATAACCCTAAAGGGTGAAAAATCGATAATTTTAGTTAAATTAAATTTTAATTGCACCAATTTATGCATAATTTTAGCATCCATTCTCAAATTTAAATATGAAGTACTTATGTTGCCCTAGCCTTTAGGATTACATGTATAGCTTAACTTTAAGGGTCTGTTTAATTACTTTGGTGTAAAAACATTTTCGATGTAAAATGATTTTCCATGAAAAATATTTTACGTTGGAAAACTCATTTTCATAGAAGTTTTCCATTGTTTACTTGCATGGAAAATTAAGTTTTACTCCCAAATTTGGAGGAAAATGTTTCCAATAGGGTGTAAAATGAGTTTTCACCCAAAGTTTTACATTTTATTTTTTCACCCAAAGTAAAAGATGTAAAATAGGAAAACTGTTTTCAGGGAAAACGTTTTTCGCCCTAGTAAACGGACCCTAAATATATATATATATATATATATATATATGTAATTATTATTTCAATTACATGGATTTTTTAATTAGATAGTGGTTGGAGTTTGACTTTTATGCTATTCCATGCGTATTGCTATTGTGATCATTAGTATTAATTGAAAAAAGAAAACCAAATGCTTTTTTGTAAGTATTGTGAAAATAGTTTTAGCATATGTTTTTCTAATATCGATTTTTTTCATATACGGTTCTTAGAAATGTTATTATGTAATGACAAATGTAATGTAAAAATATAAGCTTGCTTAAAAAATAAGTAGTACTTCCTCCGTATATATAATGATAATTATAAGAAAATTTCGCCAAAAAAATATATTTAAAATCTTCAATTTTTTAGAAAAAAAAACTTATAAATTTTGTTGTGAGATAAAATCTTGAACATTTTTTTTCTTGCGAAATAAAACCTCGCGGCATTAATTTGACTTTAATTGCAAATTAACAACTTTAAGCCTCTAACCATTATTATCAATCCTAATTAAATATTTTTAAATTACTAAAGCATGATTATCTACCCCTAATAAACCTCAGCTGCCCTCCACCAATCCACCCCCATGATTAATTAGAGATTGTTAATTCTGAATTATTTAAAGTTAGGTTAATTTATTTACTATAATTAACAAAGTCAACGTCGTTAAATCGAAGTCAAAGTCGAATTAGTGCCACGAGGCTCCAATTTTCAAGAAAAAAAAATTGTTTAAGGTTTTATTTTGCAAAAAAAAAAAAATTATAAGGTTTTTTCTCGCAAATTCAAGATTTTAAAAAGTTTTTTTACAAACAATTCTAATAATAATAATAATAATAATCAGGGTGTATTCTATTTACCTTTAAAAATAAGTTAAATTTAGATAAGTTAAAATTAAGTACGTGCAATAAGTTCAATCATGTCTAGTAAATTCAAATAATTAAGCTCAATGAGATTTTTTTTTACAATTAGCTATTTATTTTGAAACTATATATATTCCCTCCGTAACATAATTCTGGCAACAATTTTTTTTCCACGCATTTCAAGGAAGCGATTTAAGGGTGTAAACGAATAAATTGATCAAATTTTTTTTTAAGATTAGTAATTTATGATCTCAATCTTACTTGTATTAAAACCATTTTGATTAATTTGTTCGTTTACACCCTTAAATTGCATTCTTGAAATGCGTGAAAAATAACTTGTTGCCAGAATTATGTTACGGAGGGAGTACTAGAAATTCTAGACTAAAGAGAAAGTATTATCTTGGTTCTAATAGTAATTAAAAATAAATAAAATATGGTAAATACCCTTGAATCATTATGTTTATATTAATAGTAAAACATGTACAAAATATCCTTAAATAACTAGCTATTTACATTATTTAATACGGAGTTAGTAGTTTTTTTATGCATGTAATGTGTACGATCTTAAAATTTGTTAACAACATATTTTGACAATAACTTTAATAAGTTCCTACATAATTGTAAAAAACTTTTAAATAAATATATTTTTTATTTTTAAGAATTTAATCAGCTGTTTTTTTTTTCCTTTCGCTCTTACATGGTAAGTATATTGCAAACTGGGTAAATAGTTTTATTCTCTAAAAGATTTATTATTTATGAATAAATTTTGTTTAATTTTATAATTAATTGTACTTGCAATTTTTAAAAATTGTAATTACTTGTTTTAAATAAGGCTATTAATGATTTCAAAACTCTAATATCATTATGGAAGATTTTAGTACACAAATGACAAAATTATCCCCAATTTGACTAACAATTATGAAGGATGAGTAAGGATACTGTAGTAATCCACTTGGAAACCGCCGCGACCTCACCCCTTACCTTATATAATAGAGATAATTTCTACAGAGTAGAAAATATTATTGGATAATTAGTGATAATAGTATTTAGAGGATGAGGTCTTAGCCTAATGGTTAAGGCTTCAGATCGAATTTCAGGCACGAGGTCCTGAGTTTGATTCTCACCGCACGCATTTGTGAGAATACCTTATTAGCGCCCTTACGGATGCGTGTGTTGGCTAATATTGAGCCGGGTGACTAATAAGTTTCAATAAGTGTCAATCGGGCTTAATAAATTCCAATCAATTTATTAAGTTTCAATTAAATCTAATCATGCATATCATGTCTATAAAAGCTTACCCTTTTATTTTACACATTTGCATATGTATAATGTGTAACTTTTAACTGATTACATATATAATATTATTAAAACTTGTAAGAACTTTAAATTTCTAAGATGCTTATTAATACCAATCCAATAAGATCAACCGATGTCCCACTCTTCTTCCTAGCAACGGGAAAACTTAATGAAATCAAAAACACTTTTCAAGAAAAGTATAAGATGATAATTAGGAAATGGAATCAAAAGTAATTTTCGGGAAAATAATTGGGTCTTTCCTCAGTCAATTGCAAATCTAACCCAAGAGATCAAACTACCAGGCGAATAAAAAAAGTCAAAGACTTCATAACCATTAATGGACAAGGATAATTTAATCTTCTCCAGATCCGTCAAATCCTCCCTAATTGGATCGTAACCGCTATCCTTTCCATCCCTATTCCCTTCAACCAGCTCGAAGACACTCTCTTCTTGGGCCTCTTTTTTGGTGACTAGTTCTCTGTCAAACCCGTGATTATATTTATTAACAACCTAAACAACAGATATCATCCAGTGCCTTACCATTGGATTTGAAATCTCTCCCTCCCTCATAAAGTTAGTTTTTTAATGGAAAATTTGTATCGGTGCCTTACCAACCAAAGAGCGTCTAATTAGAATCGAAGCCATGTCGGAGTTCTCCGATTCAAAATTATTGTCAATTTTGTAATCAGTGCACAAAAGACACTTACCATCATATTCTATGTAATTGACACTTTAGTATTAGAAAAGTGTGCAGTTTCATGCCATAAAAAAACTTATCTAATCCTTTTATAGTCTTTCCATAAATATAATCCCATGTTCTAAGTAGTAACAGTACGTCGAAGCGTGAATGATGCTTCCTATATATTTGGAAGCTGCATACGAGTATGTACAGATGTAGTGTTGGTATCATATAAACAATCTTTGTCTGTCTAAGAGACATGTATATATTTATGGATCGTGAAAACATGTTTAATATGCATGATCGTATAATTAAATTGCACCTTGTATACCACATTGGATACTTTTGCTCACCGGACTAGCTACATTGCCTACATACATACATCAACCATATATACTTGTTGTTCCTGTTTCGGAACTTCTATATAGTGACAGTCAAATGTGTTTAATATGTTTGAGTTGACTCCGTATGCTCCTCTTCGGGTGTTTGACCTGCAAAACAATGAAAGGTTGCTAACTCGGGGTGGAAATCGAGCATGCCCCTCTGATGCTTAAGTCAGATATCGGAAAAAATGAGTCAAACGTATGTGGAGTCAGAAAATTATGAATTAGATATCTGAAAAGGTGATTTGATCTGACTAGTCCTTTTATAGGAGTATGTTACCCGACTAGGGTATGAAGTAATTAAGTTGGCTAAACTTACGCACGGGACTGTCCCATGACACATGTCATCATTTTATTCGCATAAGTATATATATTTGATAAGTAATTAACCCTAACAGAATTGGGCTTTAGCGTTAAATCAGTTATTTTTGGGCTAGCCACCCTGGCGGGCCGGAGCACTTGTATATATATATATGTGTGTGTGTGTGTGTGAGAGAGAGAGAGAGAGAGAAAATATTGGGTCAGACGGCTGACCCATATAACCACTTATAATAGTGAAAAACTTCGGGAGGCTATAACTTTGCGCTCGGATGTCGGATCGAGGCATATGATATGTCAAAATTGATTAATTTTTCGAGACGAACGCAGTTGCAAATTTCCGAAGGGGATTTGGCCACCGGAAATCGCCAAACGAGGCCTCTAAAGGCCTCAAAATGCAAAAAAATGTATTTTGTCCAAGTTAGTTACAAAATGTGTCCATGTTTAAATAATATGTGTCCATGTTTACAAATAGGTGTCCCGGTTTACAAATAGGTATCCAGGGTTAACAATATGTATCCAGATTTGTCCAGGTGTGTTCAGATTTGTTCAGGTTTGTTCATATTTGTCTAGGTTTGTCCATATTTTTCCAGGTTTGTCAACATTAGTCCAGGTTTGCATGTCCAGGTGTGTCCAGATTTATCCAGATTTGTTAATATTTGTCCAGGTTTGTCCACATTTGTCCAGGTTTGCATGTCCATGTGTGTCCAGATTTATCCAGATTTATCCAGATTTGTCCATGTTTGTTTAGATTTGTCCATGTTTTTCTAGATTTGTCCAGGTTTGTTCATATTTGTCCAGGTTTGTCGACATTTATTCAGGTTTACAAATTGTGTCCAGGTTTCAAATGTGTCCAGTTCTGTTTCCAGGTTTACAAATGTGTCCAGGTCTACCAATACATGTCCAGATTTAACAGCATGTGTCCAGGTTAAACACATGTGTCTAGATTCAACAATATGTGTCCAGGTCCAGTTGACTGGTCTGACTGAAACATTACTGTCAAACCGGTCTGACACAATACCTTCTCTATATATATACTCCCTCTGTCTCGAATTAGCTGCTACATTAAGGTTTGGGGTGGGATTTAAGTTGGGACCCACTTTTTATATTAAGTAAGGATAAAAGTGTAAAGTTGTAAGTAAAAGTAGTGGGTATTAAGGGGTGTTTGGTATGAGTCTATGAGATTAGTAAATATAATGGATTGGAAACAAATAAGGAGGGCAAATAGTAATATATAGTGTTACCCTTATTAGTTTTTTTGATATCACTAAGGAAACGTATATGGTTACCATTCGAAAATGGTAACTGTTTCCACTAGATTTACGAAGGTAACAATGTAAGGAGATTTGTTTCCCTTACAAATTTGTTTCCGTTTTCCACAACCCATAGCAAACACATGATAACAGTATTGTTTTGTGATTATGTTTTCTATGCTATTATTTTAGTATACCAAACAACCCATACCAAACAACCCATAAATGATTAAATGGTATAAATGTAAGTTGTATGACCAAAAAAAAGAAAGAATGGAACAGTTATTTTGTAACGGGTGAAAAAGGAAAATGAGTCAATTATTTTAGGATGGAGGGAGTACAAAACAATATAAAAATTCAATGTAAAAAAAATAAAATAAAATAAATCTAAGATGTTATTGCATGACTTACGCAGGTCAATGTTGAGTGTCACTTTACGGATCATTACATGTATTGTTTATAGTCTACACTGAAGTATATATAACATAGTTTTCACTTGTTTTTAACATCAAATTTTGACGCCTTTCACGTTGATTTTTTTGACTATAAACAAATACAATGAAACCTACTGCTCAGAGTTTGTCTGATCTACTAATTAATATTAATACTATGAATTTAGTAAGTTTCCATGCATGATGCATCCAACCCATGCATATATACTACTTAGCTCACAATTATTTGTTTGTGGTTTTGTCTCATTGCATTTTTCAATTGAAGGAAGGTGGCTACAAGTTTCTCTTAAATTAGCAACTCATATTTTTTTATAGAGTAGTGTTTATCTTTTTTGTTTTAAAAAAAGTAAGGTAATTCGAATAATTTCTGATATGGAATAGGATCGGAATAACTTAATTCATTCATACGAATGAGGAGATTGAGCTTGGCATAGACATTGACAATAGTATTAGTTACAAGAAAGGTAGACATACTCTATTATTTCTATTATATAAACCAAATGGTGAGGATCATAATAGTGTACGTCGACTATATTTTCACTCTTGGTTTATACAATGAATTTTTAATTTAATTTAAGTTTTGACAAAACTAATAGTAGGAATAATTGGCAAAAATCAAATTAATTGAAATTGCTGGTTTATGGCTTAACCTTTGGATTACATCGGTTTCATAGTGCAGGGTTTGGCTTATCCTATGTCTAACCTTAGCCTATTAGGCTTGTAGCACCTTCAGGGTATAGACATGCCTTCGCGAGTTCCAATGTGCTATGGTTAGATTCACACATGCTTTAGTAGTGTGCCTAGGGGTGCTTATTGAGCTGGGTAGTTCGCGAGCAGCTCGAGTTCGACTCGGTCAAAGCTCGGTCAAAACTCGACTCGAGTTGGCTCGAGCTCACTCGAAGCAACTCGTGACTCGATAATTTTACAAAAAATCAATAATTTTCTACGTTAAATATTTGAAAAACAAAATTAACCTTGATATTTAATATAATAAATAATTAATAAACTTTAACAATATATAATTTTCATAAAGAAAAGAAAATATAATCAATACTTTTATTTTGAAAATATTAAGATTCAAGATGACTGAAACATTAAACGAGTAGCTCGTGATCGGCTCGGCTCGAAACCTAATGAGCACGAGTCGAGTAACCCTCAGCTCGCGATCAACTCACTCGATAAGCACCCCTAAGTGTGCCCATATATAGTCTCCATGAAAATGGAGTCACTTCCTTGGTTCTCTGTTTAGTGCATCGATCTTTCTTAGTCTCCATTATTATATTTGTCATCATCTTTGTGCAGGGTATATAACCTTAACCTTGGCATGGTCAATTCAGTATAATAGGGTAGTCTCTTAAGAAGTTCTTCATCTCTTTTTGCTCCATGCCCATCAACTCTCCAGTTAACCTTTTCCTCATATCATATTTAGATCATGGGTTTGCAACAAAAAAAAGAAAAAAAAATTTAGATTATGGGTATTTTAGTTAATAAAAAATTATACCGGTGCATTAGCATTTCATATCCTGATCGATATAGAATTAAATATTTTTTATATGTATAAAAACATTTTGTATACTTATTCTTATCATAAAATAATAAAATATATACCGGTGCATTAGCATCAACTCACTCTATATAACTACCTAACCTACAAAGATACATCCCTAACAAAATCCATACATAACTACCTAACCAACCCCAAAGACACATCTCTCAAAAAAAAAAAAACTTCCAAACATAACTTTCTTAATCTAAAATAAAATTCAAAAAATAAAATTAAACAAACATGTTAATTTCTTAACCTAAAATATCATTCAAAAAATAAAATTAAACAAACATGTTAATTATATATCACCCCAACTAATTAAACTTTTTTAACCGTATATATTAAGAAAAAAATTGTCAAATTATAATAATAAAACACTAGGCAAATAAAGTTTTATATTTGCATATCGATATAAGACGAAACATATTTAAATATATACGGTGCATTAGCACCGATTCACTCTAGTTTTTCCTTAATGCATTACAATAGTTGATTAAAAGAAATAAACTATCCATTTGTTAAGAGTAATGGAGAATTGGAGAGATTCTAACCATTGAAAAAAAAAAAAAACACTTGGATTCTCGGGCAATGCCCAATTTACCTCAACTTTGTGTAATAAAAAACCACACAAAATTTAACCTTATGCATTTTCTCTGTTTTTAAGAAGAAAAAATTTCCATTTCTCCTCCAAAATTCGCAACTTCCACCGAACCGTGCACAGTTCTGCGACCCTCACAGTCTCACCACACTAGCCGGTAAGCCAAGCGGCATAACGATTAAAATTTTCTTCAAAGTTCATTGTTTGTAGAATTATAGGTCAAATGTTTCATCAATTGCAAAATTCTTCATCAAACAAAGTCATTTTTCTTTCTGCTGCTGTTACTTTTAGTTTGCAATTGGTAGTTTTATGAGAATTTATTGTTGTCGTTTTTGTTTTGTTTTGTTTTGTTTTTTTTACTGGGTAGTTGTAGTTTGAATTTTGTGAGGAAGTATGTTAATTGAAATTTTTTTGATCACATTTGTAGCTACAGTTTGTACTAGGGTATTGTATTATATTATCTTAAGTTTTTATATATGAACCCATCTCCTAAAATTCTTTGATATGCAACTAATATTGTCTTTTTTGGCATAATGTCATTGTGTTTGACTGTTTGCAATGGGCCAAAGTTGTGTGAAGTGTCATTGAACTTTTTTTGGTAAGTTTGGATCTTACTTGTTCAGTAGCATTAATGCTTTCATGATCAAAAGTCAAGGGTGAAAGGTTTGAGGAAGATAACCTGTAATGTTTAATGTCTAATTTATATATGATGGTAATTTCAATTTGTATCAATTTTGCAGGTTCAACAGCTTTGATTGTCTTTGCAGATATCAACGAGCATCTGTTGACATGTCATCAGCTGATAATCCAAAGATTCCAAACTCTTATTTCCACATAACAATGGGGTTGAAACAGAGAAAATTTCCTTATGAAAATCTGTTGAAATTCACTCAATAGAAGTTGTACAGTAGTATAAAGTGACCAAAGATAATATTTTTGGGGTTGCTGAAGAAAATTTGGCTTTAATGGGTGTGGGAGGTAATTTCTGGGATGCATTAAAACCTTATGCTCGATACGAGGGTTTTGATTATTTGAGGAACAAGAAGATTGCTGTTGATCTTTCTTTCTGGATTGTTCAACATCAAACTGCTATCCAATCTCCTCACGTCAGAAAACCCCACATTCGCCTCACTTTCTTCCGAACAGTCAACCTTTTCTCCAAGGTAAATTAATTAAAACAAACCTTTTTTCTTGATACATTAATTTGATTTTATATCATGAGTTATAAAATCATCAGTATATATATATATTGATAATTTTAGACCATTGCTTTTGTTAATTATGAATTCTGAACATTTTTTATTGAAGGTAGGTTTGGTGATAGGGGTTTATGGTACTTGATGCTAGTTTTGCTTAAAAATTGCAGTTTGGAGCATATCCTGTATTTGTTGTGGATGGAAAACCATCACCATTGAAGACCAAAGCAAGGATTGCAAGGTTTTATAGATTCTCCGGTATAGACCCGAAAGAATTGCCTGATGTTGAAGAAGGCGTCTTGGTTGATAGAAACAAGCACTTTGTTAGATGTGTGGAGGAATGTGTGGTGAGTCTGATCCTTCGTGCTTATAATTCACAAAGCAATTAGTTTTATTTTTATTTGGAAAAATTGATTCTAAAATTCCTCTTTGTTTGTTATTCTTAGAAGTTAGAACTTTCCAAGCTTTCAAGTAACAGTATCATCCCACCTTTGTTTATTTATTTTTCGTCTTAAAATGAACCAAAGGAGTGATGATTGGGAGGAAAGGTAATGCTTTTATCCCTTTTCCTTTTCAAAACATGAATGGCCTTATAAATCTGCAAGAGGAAGCATTGGCATTACTTCCTGCCTTCCTGGCCTTCTCATCCATCCACTGTTACTTTCTCTAGCTCTATGCCTGTCTCTAGATCCCCTTTTATTTCTGCCAAATTTATATGTTGAATTGAATGAAATATCCAATTCCACACTGATCCCCATCAAAATCAAAGTACGTTAACTTTCAGCAAGCCAAGAGCATGAAATGAAGTATCTAATTGCTATTTTCCACTCATCTTTACCAAAAACAATATTTTAATTTCAAAACTAGATGCCCAAAAAATTCATCAGCAATTAAATGCCTACAATACTTGAATCAACAAAACCACAACAAACCCATAATTGCAATCTGCAAACTCCATGAACCCCACAAATAACCCCACAACCACCATAACCACCACAAAGCTGAAAACCACCTCTAATCCACCTCCACCACTATAATTTGTAACAAACACCTTTTCTCCTAATTCATCTGTGTGTATTAAACAAAAATTTGTTGGTTAAGAGAGAATTATATGCTTCATCTATTCATCCTGTAATTCTTATATGCCACATTTTTGAAAATTTTCACTCCTAGGTAATTTTAGAGAGGAGAAAGGTAGAGAGAAACAAATAGGGGACTCATGTGATAGGGAGAGGTAAAGTGAATTTATTGCCCAAAAAGAAAGTGTTGCACTGAAGGAGGAAATGTAAAATTGGGAAATTTAATTTGTTTTACGTAGTTAGAAAGTACATGAGGATGATGAGCATCCACTTGATTTTAAATTAAAAGGTGCAAATCATCTCAAAAGCACTGGATATGAGTTGAAAAGACTTTTTAACAAAATTCAATTTGGTAATAAGATAAGGACACTGGAGAGTGAAATGGGCGGTTAGATGAGGAGATTGTAGGAGTTTTAAAAACATTTAAACTAGTTATCCAATCAAAGGGGATGTTATACACTGGAGAATTCGAAGAGTAATTCTGGAAATCACAGACCAAGTGTGCGGAATTCTGAAAATCATAGACCAAGTGTGCGGAACTAGAGCCAAATAACAGTAGCATCAAGAAGAGTGTTTGAATGATAAAACAGTGGAAAAATGGATAAGCAAATGTAATAATAATATTTGATTAATAAAAGGATTAAATACAATATAGTTAGCAACTTGAGGTTGCAATTCTCCAAAGAGTGACTTTAGGTCACAAATCTCTCAAGCCAAAGCCTTCTCAATATTTTTGTGAATAATTCTAACTCCTTACTCCCTACCTATATATATTGCTACTAACCTAATTGATTTTGTCTCATTAGAGTACATAGAATCACAAAAAGCTGATAAAATCACCAAAAAGCTAGCAAGACAAAATACAAGTAAAAAGGACAAAAGTAAAAGTAAATAAAACAAATATAAAAATAATAAAATTCTAAAAAATCATTTAATTACTTGGTGCATTGCAGGGGAGTGATGCTTAACTTGTTTTGCTTGAAAAGAACAGAAGAAGGTCCAATATGAGAAGATAGAGTTTAAAGGTGGGACTATATTGGGTTAACTTAAATTTGAATGTGTGAAACTATTTAAAAAAGGTCATGCATAAGTGGTATTGGTAGAGTCATTTTTCTTTCCAATTTGGAATTGACCTTTTTTTTTTTTTATTATGATACGAGTTGGTATTTTATTAATTGAGCATATTGTTCATAGGATCATAGTACAATCCGAAATTTCAAGCACAGGAGAATTGGAGACGGTGCTATGGTTCTATGGTAGCTACATTTATGTTTTTTGGTGGATTACTCTTGAATTAATGTGCAGGCTTTCTGTAATTCTGTTAGGAGCTATTTGGCCATAATCTATTTATTTTATGCAAACTCTAATCAGTTACCTTTTGTGGGATTTTTTTTTTTTACTTTTGTATTACGCTGTGACGTTTGTCCAACCTTGTCTCATTGAACTAGTTTTGTGTTCTTAGTTGCGAAGTAGCAGGTTAATCAATGCTTTGTTATACACTGTGATATTCAAACAAGCTAAACTGGAAAGATCACTAAGGAAAGTGAAGACAAGAAAGATAGTTGTAGGTTGTGGAGTGATTTTTGAATGATAAAATGGCAGATTGATTAATAACAAGAAATAAAATACAAAGTAATGCACTGGAAACTTCAAAGATCAAATCTGGAAAATTGTTTAATAAACTCAGAAAATTCAATACAAAAGATAGTTAGCAACTTGAGGTTGCAAGTCTCCAAAAGAGTGACTTTAGGCCAGTGTTTGAAAAGGCGGGCCTGAGGCGCCAGGTGATAGGGGGTAGGCGCCTAACTTGTCCAAGGCGAGGCGTTTGTGGCTAGGCGCAGGTGAGGCGCGGCTAGGTGCAGGTGAGGCGCGCCTAGGCTTCTATCTTTGCAGATATCAACTGTGTGTATATCAGCTGCTGTCTTTGCAGATATCAATGAGCTTATGTTGACATAAAAAGTTTGAAATAAAAAGATTATGTGCTCTCTCTAGTCCCTATACCCTTTTCTGCATTTGTGTGTGTGAAGGAAAGTTTGAAATAAAAAGTTTCTTTTTATAATTTGGTATTTTTGCAGGATCTGCTTAAGCTTCTTGGGATGCCTGTTTTTAGAGCTTCAGGTGAAGCTGAAGCACTCTGTGCTCAACTGAACAGTGAAGGGTTTGTACATGCTTGCCTTACCTCTGATAGCGATGCATTCCTATTTGGGGCCAAGTGTGTGATTAAACATGTTGATCCTAAATCAACGGTAATGCCTTTCTCTTTTTACCCATTCTCTCTACTATAGTACTATCCATCATGTATGGTTTTTCCCCAGCCTGATTACCCTCTGTTGTTTTTTTTTTTTTTTTTTTTTTTAATGTATCCTGGAACCATCTAATATGAGTTACTCCCTTTGGCTAAGTTTTAAATTTTCCCTTTTCATGATCATTATGTCCCATATTAATTTTGCGCTTTTATTTTGGAAAAAGGCCATTATTATTTTAGTACATTTCTCTTCCCTTCCTACTATCGAAAATTGGGTTTATACATTCTTATTAACAACAATACAACAATATCAAAGGCTTATTTCCAAAAAAATTAGCTTGACTAGACATGAATCAAATATATGTATCACGAAAGTCAACCACATAGATCCTCCTCCTCGAATCTTCCCTATCTGCACTAAATTTCCATCGAGTCCCAACAACCTCGTGTTATTTTGAATCACCTTTCTCCATGTTTGCTTTGGTCTTCCTCTACCCCTTACCTTTTCTCCTCTTTGCCACTCTTCAAATCTCCTTAGCGGTGTATTATACTCTCTTTGTTTTACATGACCAAACCATCTTAGTTGATTCTCCTTCATTTTGTCCTCTATAGAAGTAACCCCTAACTTTTTTTCCTAATAACTTCAGTCCTTATTTTATCTTTTCTTGTATGCCCACATTATTGTATCATACGCATTTTTGCCAAATTCATCTTATGAACATGGAAATACTTCAAAGCCCAACATTTTGTACCATAAATCAATGCCGGCCTAACAACTGTTTGGTAAAATTTTCCCCTTAGTTTATGTGGCACACCACGATCGCATAAAAAACCAAAAGCTCCTTGCCTCTCTTTCACTTCACCCAACCTGATTTGATCCTATGATCACCATCTCCATCCACTTCACTATTCTTTTGGAGAATAGATATAAGATATCGAAAAAATTATGCCCCCTGAATAATTCTTCCATTCAAAGTGATCGCAGTTGTTGCATCTTCTCTTGTCTCGCTAAATTTGCACTCCAAATACTTTGGTACTCTTGATAATTTTAAAACCTCGATATTTCAAATTTTGTTGCCATAATTTCAACTTATTTCCACGACTTCATTTGTCTCATCAACAACACAATATCATCTGCAAACATCATGCAGTATGTCACCCTGGATTTGACCTTTTAATTTATCGATAACCATTGCAAATAGAAAATAATTGATGGTAGAGCCTTGATGTACTCCGATTTTGATAGGAAATTTTCTATTTTCCCCACAGTGGTTTGTACATTTGTGCTAGCATCCTTATACATTTCCTCAATGATGTAAATGCATTTATTTGAAATAACTTTCCCAAAAGATCAATGAAAACCATATGTAAATCGTTTTATATTATCCTTATAATTTTTCATGAGTTGCCTTGTGAGGTGGACTGCTTTCGTTGTTGTCCTCCCTGGCATAAAGCCAATTTGATTCTCCGAAATCTTTACCCACTTTCTTAATCTTGATTCCATCACTCGTTCCCAAAGCTTCATTGTATGAATCATTTGTTTAATCCCTTGATAGTTGGCGCAATCTTTGATATCACCTTTATTTTTCCACCTAGAAGACATTGTATTACTTCTCCAAATGTTGTTGAAGAAAGTTGTCACCATTTGATTTATTTTCTACCAAGAAAGTTGTCTCTTTCTTCGATCCCATCCTTTTAAATACCTTTTCGATTTCTTCCTTCTGAATTCTCCGCAAAAAATCCCGATTGACCATTTCGTGACTTATTTTTAAATCTCCAATATCTTGCCCTTGGTCTTCATTGAATAAGTTATCAAAATATGCTTTCCGTCCTTTTCATCTCCTTATCTGCAACCAAAACTCTTTGTTTAGCATCCTTCACACTTAAAAATCCCTATATCTCGAGTCCTTCTGTCCTTCATTGAGCAATTATATGAATGTCCTTTCCCCCCTCTTTTGAGTAAATCATGTAGAATGGTCATGATTTACGTTTGCTCTTGCATCTCGTATGGCTTTTTTGCTACTCTCCGGGCCTCTTTATATTTAGTTTTCCTCACTATGACATTTAGCCTTTGGTAGCATTGTTGTTTGCTCTTTATTGCTTATGTCCACTTTCTTGAACCACCAAGATGTATCCTTACATGATGGCATGCTAATTCCTTTTGACTCTCAAAGGACCTCCCTCACCACCTTCTTTATGTTATGGTCCATTTTTGTTCAAGTCTAAGTCCAAATTGATGTCCACAGACCAAATCTCCATATTACCTAATTTATCCACAAAATCTTAATTTTCCTCTCCTTGAGCTTTCCACTACTTAATTTGAGGCTCCAATTATGGTTTATGTTTCCTTTTATGTATTTATCGTCTTGTAAATGAAGCACCACCAATCTATGTTGCGTTGCCATACTCTTACTAAGTATTACTTTACAATCAATACAACTCTTTTTTAAGCCTTCCTTGCTAGGAAGAAGTTGATCTGACTTGCTTGAACCTCACTCCTACATGTCACTAGGTGAGAGAGTCTTGTTTTAAACCAAGTGTTCATTATACACAAATCATATGCAAGCACAAAGTCCAAGATGGCCTTTCGTGGTTCGTTTATGTACCCAGCACCGAAACCTCCATGCACACTTTCATAGCCATCTCTCTTAGAGCCCACATGTCCATCTAAATCGCCACCACCAGTTTGCACATTCTCATATAAAAAAAAAATTACAACGCAGGAGTGCAGGCCTCACCGCTCTAATATGGCAATGAAGTTGGTTGGGAAAATCATGAATGTTATGCTTTTTTCTTGAATGAATTTCAGCAGTAGTAATCTAGGGTTTCGTCGCATTCGCCCTGGTATTAGACTTGGCTTAACAACATTGTTAAGCTATCTTTAGTGAACTTTTTTCTTTCCAATTGTTTACCTTTGTGTAGTCTTATCCTCAACCGTCAATTTTGAATAATGAAATTTTTCGATTTTTTTTCCTTTTCAATAGTTTGCTTTTGCGTAGTGTTATCCTCAACTGTCAATTTTGAATAATGAAGTTTTTTGCTCTTTTTTTTTTCCCTTTTCAATAGTTTGCTTTTGCGTAGTGTTATCCTTAACTGTCAATTTTGAATAATGAAGTTTTTTGATCTTTTTTTTTCTTTTCTTTTAATGTTTTGATGGAGATGAGGTTTGGGAAATGCATAGTGTGGCACTCTTAAATAAGGATTCACAAATTATAAACAACATATTTCAATGGTTTGTTTGCTAAAGTATACTTTTAATATTTCAGTAATTAAACCAAATGGGCTCTTCATGACGACATTGTTGCGACACTTGACCCTTCATTTTGAATCAAATTCATGCAAACTTTTAATAAAATGTCAGTGTCCTACATGTTGGACATGTACTTCTGTCTGATACTACTACCAAAGTCCAACTAACATAGAACTAACACTCTTACCTCAGTCCACATTAGTTGCAAAGTAGAAATTTAATCTGTTCACAATTTCCAATGTAATGATCTATGTGATATTGTTATTTATATGTAATAAAAGGGTGATTGTATGGGGCCATGGGCTTTTCTTAGATTTGTCTTTATGTGCACCCTATTAGAATCTAGTTTTTAGTATTTTTAGCGAAACCTATCTAAACATGAGTAGTTTTGCAACGAACCCACTAGCTCAACCAAAGATCACTAAGACATATGTACGCAAGGGCAAGAAGCACAACAAAGGCTAACATGGCTTCTGCATTAATTATTATTTACATTATAGCTGCTGTTTTTATTTCTGTTGTTTTTATTTCTACTTTTGTTTTGTACCTTTTATTTTGTATCAGCTTTTGTGATTTTGTAGGGGGAAGAAGACAAAGGTAATATGGGGATATAAATAGGAGTAAGGACAAGGGAATAGGTATCCAGAAAATTACTTATGAGAAACCCTTGGAGAGTAGTGGCCTGAAGCCATCTTATTTGTACGGATCCTTATTGAGCATTAATCTGAAAATTACTTCTTCTTCTTCAATATTCATCTATAATTCTATGAGCAGTAGTGGTGTATTGCACTTGGTATCAGAGCCAAAGAATTGCTCAACAAGAGTCTTGAGACTTATCTTAGGTGCTTTATCGGGGAGCAACCCAACAATTGGGCTCATTGGCTTGCATGGGCCGAGTACTCATATAACACTTCCCTCCATGCTTCCACTCGCATTTCACCGTTCCAAATAGTATATGGGAGAGAGCCACCCAAACTAATGCGCATTGGACGAGGTTAATCCCGGTTGATAGTCTTGAGTCTTGACTCCTCACTCTTAGAGCGAGACTACATTTTGGATGAGCTCAAACTAAACCTACTCAAGGCCCAACAAATTATGAGGAGGAATGAAGATTCTAAGAGGATAATGGAGGAGTTTGAAGTGGGGGATCGGGTTTTCCTTAAGCTCCGACTCTATCGACAAAGATCCTTGGCCAAGAGGCCCTTTGAGAAGCTAGCGGCTCATTTCTATGGGCCTTATGAGATTGAAGAACGTGTGGGGGCAGTGGCTTACAAGCTCGGTTTGCCAGAATATTCAAGGGTCCATCCGGTGTTTCATGTTTCCCAGCCTTAGAAGGAACATGGGCATAATGATGAGGCAAGGGCAGTTCTACCGCACCTTAATGCTGAGCTAGAAATGGAGGCAGAGCCTGAAAGTTTGTTGGCTGTCCGTGGTACGGGGGAGGAAGGCTGAGAGGTGCTGCTGAAATGGAAAGGGCTGCCTGAATTTGAAGCAACTTGGGAGGACTTGGAACTCACTAAACTCAAATTTCCGGACTTCCACCTTGAGGACAAGGTGGCGCTTTTAGGGGGCGGCAATGCAATGTACCCACCAGCTCAACCAAAGATCACTAAGACATATGTACGTAAGGGCAAGAAGCACAACAAAGGCTAACATGGCTGCTGCATTAATTATTATTTACATTATAGCTGCTGTTTTTATTTTTGTTGGGAACTTTGTCCTTTTGTTTTGTACCTTTTATTTTGTATCAGCTTTTGTGATTTTGTAGGGAGAAGAAGACAAAGGTAGTATGGGGATATAAATAGGAGTAAGGACAAGGGAATAGGTATTCAGAAAATTACTTGTGAGAAACCCTTGGAGAGTAGTGGCCTAAAGCCATCTTTTTTGTACGGATCCTTGTTGAGCATTAATCTGAAAATTACTTCTTCAATATTCATCTATAATTCTGTGAGCAGTAGTGGTGTATTGCGAGTTTAAGATGTGCACTGTGAAACTCTTAATGTTGGAGCGGAGGAAGAAACAAATAACTTATCCCCTAAAGTTTTATGTTAGGAATATGAAGTAATTATAAAGCCTGATATTTTTTTTTGGATTTCTTATCCTAATATCCTGTGTAGGGACCATTGGAATGCTATTATGTGGAAGATATTGAAGTTGGTCTAGGCCTGAGAAGGAAGCACTTAATAGCTGTCTCACTTCTAGTTGGGAATGATCATAATTTAACTGGTGTGCAAGGGATAGGAATGGAAACAGCTCTTCGTTTTATAAAAAAATTTCGTGAAGATGAAGTTTTGCCGAGGTTTGATTACTAATTTTAAAAATTCTTGGGGTTCTTCAGTCATGCTTAAGCCAAGATAGTGCCTTTTTTACCATATTTATTTGAACAACTGATTCAGGTTAAATGAAATAAGTTCTGGTTCTATGCTTCCGTCTGTTGAAGATGTTGGTTCTCTTCGCAAGTGTAAAAGAGGTTCTGATAAGTTATTGCGGAAATTTAAGGCCCCTCATTGCTCTTTATGTGGTCATCCAGGCAACAAAGCTGTTCATTACAAAGTGCCTTGTGAGTATTGCCTTAGCAGTGCTAGCGTGAATTGTAGTAGAAAGCCTTCTGGATTCAAATGTGAATGCCCTGGTTGTGACAAGGTATCATTCTTCACTTAGCTTGTGTATTTTATATGGATTTCATCAAATTTTCTTTCAACTGAATAATATTTTTGGGTTATTCTATATGGTTCCGTGTTTTTGACTTTCTCATTTTATACTCTCCCAAGTCTTAGAATTGTATATGACAGTGCAATGAGCCAAATAATTAAATTAGTTTTTAGGATTTTAATTGTTTTCAGAATTTCATTAATGTTAGTTTGTTTGTTTTGTTTACTTTTATTCTGTCCTTTAGCTAGTGGTTGATCATATTTCAGCCTTTTTGATCTTGTACTTGAATATGGACAAATGACAATTAAGGGGTAAGTAGTATAAGTAGTAGAGAGGAGGAGAGAGTAAAGATCAGAGAATCATTTTGTGAAATTTGGGCATTTTGAGACTTGTGACCTAAAGTCACTATTTTGGAGATTTGCAACCTATCTTTTGTAGTTAATCTTTCCGAGTATTTAATCAAATATATTAATCATTTCTCTTGTTTTGCATTTCAAAATTTGTGTCCACTGCTACTGTGTTCTTTGTTCTTCTCCATTTTTGGCTGTGGAATTATTCCCTCTTTTCTTGATTTAGTTTCTGTTTTCCAGAGTAGTTAGGCAGTAAACTCCAGTGCTTAACAGATACTTTCTTAATTATTAACATCTTTACATGGTACAATTTCAAAATTTGTGTCCACTGCTACTGTGTTCTTTGTTCTTCTCCATTTTTGGCTGTGGAATTATTCCCTCTTTTCTTGATTTAGTTTCTGTTTTCCAGAGTAGTTAGGCAGTAAACTCCAGTGCTTAACAGATACTTTCTTAATTATTAACATCTTTACATGGTACAATTTCAAATAATAATAATAATAGTTCCTTCCACTATTCTAAAAACTCATATATCAATTCGTATATTCTCCTCCCCCACTGTTGTCAGTGTTTCAACTGACCAACCTCCTTTGGCATCCCTTTTCCCATCGCTCATAATAATGGGTTAAAAAGTTGGTTATGAAGTGAAAATGTGTTGGGTCTAGGTAGTTGCAAACTTGCAATAGTGAAGTTAAATGATTGCGGAAAAGGTGTTGTTGGGTCGACAAGATAAGTGGGTGACTTTTTATTGTAAAATTTTATTTTTATTTGTAAAAGTAAGGCTTTGATTGATTGATTGATTTTTATTTGTAAAAGTGGTATCATATAGAAATGTGCATATTAAAGGGGTACCATGTAAATGTATCAAGATATAGGAATCATATGGACATGTCATAAGTAGAATTGTACGATAGCTAACATCCTAATTTTTTTCTTTTTAACGTTTCCAAATTTAGGCTATGAATGTTCCTTTCATCTCTCTCTCTCTCTCTCTCACCCACACACACACATTTAAATTATTGAATTCCTAAAATAATTTCAATCCTATTTTTAAATTGTGTTTCCGACCCTCATTTCTCCAACCACTTACCTTTCTAACTCCCATAACCTCCATCTGCACATTCAATACTGTTAAAGCTGTGCCATCTTGCTATTTTGAAAATTCACTGTCAGCCGCGCCAAGCCACAAGCGCCTCGCCTTGGCCAAATGATGGCCAAATGAAGCACTTAACCCCTATTGCCTAGCACCTTTTCAAACAGTGCTACTCTTGAGTTTACAACAACTAGAATAAGAAGAAAACTGGTTCAGTATGAATAAGAAGAAGAACTAGAATAAGAAGAAGAAGAAAATTGGTTCAGATTGATCGTTCAATTGTGGGAGTAATCACTGATGAGTTTACAACAACTAGAATAAGAAGAAAACTGGTTCAGTATGAAAGATGATTAAAGAGTGTAAGTAGATGGCAACTCTTTGGGTAAGTTGTAAGATTTAAAGCTTTGGATTTTACTAGTAATTTTTCATCCAGAGATATTTATTCCATTTCCTACCATGACGGTGTGTGTAATGCACTGGAGTAAACTGACCAACTAATAGAGAACAAAAGCAAGCAGATAAGTGGCGAATGAAGATGATGAAAATTCTGGAAATGAAATACAGTTTGATTAATATTAGTAAAAGCAAAATAGCAACTTTAGGTTGCAAATTTCCTAAGTGACTTTAGCTCACCAATCTCTGAAATGCTCAACTCATTTCAATTTTCTGGATAATTCCATTCTCTTTCGGTCTTTGCCCTTCTTACATGTTTATACTACTACTACCTTAATTGATTTTGTCCATATGCTAGTACAAAATCACCCAAAAAGCTGATAATATCAAACATCAGCTAACAAGACAAAATACTAGCAAAAAAAAGGACCAATAAAACAAATTAGTCTGAAAATAGTAAAAAAAATCAGAAAACTAACTTCTAATTAATTGGTTCATTACACCACACCCCCTCCCCCTCTCTAAAAACCACCTTGTCGTCAAGGTGGTGCCGTGGAAGCTTGTACGGCCTCCATGTCGGCGAGTTCCTACCCCTTGTACTCGTCTTCATCCTCCACCAGCATGACACTCAACTTGTGAGCCTTGCATTTATGCCTCACGCCCCATAGCTCATCACACTTGAAACACAACCCCTTAGCCTTCCTCTTTTGCATCTCTTTCTCTGACAACCGGCAAACTTCTCCTAAAATCACGCCGTCGATTGGGCTGAACGGGTAGATGATAGGTAGCATGTGTTATGGGAGTTTTCTTGGGAATATCACGAAAATGAATTGTTTGAAATTGGTTTTGAGGCCCTAGTATTTACGTGAGGTGGGAGGGAGAGTTATTGAGAATTTGGGAAATAATTTGAGTGGGGTGGGTAACTTTGTGAGGGTGTTTGGGCCGGCCCAGAATAGTTAGTTAAATTAGGGTTGGACTTTGGACTTCCCATTAAGTGAGGGGTTGGACTCACTAAAATAATAAAAATCAGAGGGTTCAATAGGGCTTACCTCTTGGGCCTTAGTAACCCTATTTTTCTCTTTAATCCCCATGGCTAGATCCATTGCTTGCTCTATTGTTCTAGGGTTTAACATCCTTACTTCAGCCCTAATATTCTCCTTCAAGCCATTGATGAATAGACCCTTCCTCACACTCAGATACATAATCAAGTGGGGTAGCCTTGTCGATAGAGAGCTGCCGGTACTCCACCCCGGTGGTGGTGTGACGAACCTCCAAAGCCATTGTTCGTGGAGGGAGCCCTCATTCAAAGGCCTCAATCGCACTAGGACCCCCACCTTCAGATGTGCCCATGAGGCCACCGGTCGCCGGCGTTTCTCCCAACGTTACCATCTCAATGCTTCACCCTCCATAGAAACCACCGCGACTTGAAGCTTCTCGAACCCCATAAGCCCTTGAAACTCGAAGTACTGCTCACCTCTCACTATCCAGTCCAGGTCGAGTCCAACAAAAAGGGGCATCTTTAACTTTCGAAATCTGCGATTTCCTCATCCATAAAGCCCGCCTCCGCTGTTTCGATTTCGAAACCCTAGGGTGAATTGCTGCTCGTCTTCCTCCCTGCCCTTTGCTTGCTCCATTAATGCCCTTATATCAGCAAAAAAGGTATTTTGCTCTCCTTTTAGGGTTTCGAGCCTCTTCTCCCGACTCTCTTGGTGTTGGGTCAGGCGACCCTCCAGCCACCGGTGGTTCTCCTTTTGGGTTTTAGCAAGCTTCTCTTCCACCGACTTCCTCCATTCCTCCATACTTGATGCGACAGCCTTGGCTACAACCTCCGGTATTGACGCCTCCAGCTGTTCTACCTTTGAACTTACCTCCACCAATGTCGTTTCTACTTGGTCGATCTGTTGCAAGTTCTTCCCAGGAGCCATGGCTGCTCTGATATCAAGTGTAATGCACTGGAGCAAACTGACCAACTAATAGAGAACAGAAGCTGATAAGTGGCAAATGAAGATGATGAAAATATTGGAAATAGAATAGAGTTTGAATAACAGCAAAAGCAAAATAGCAACTTTAGGTTGCAAATCTCCTAAGTGACTTTAGGTCACCATTCTCCAAAATGCCCAACTCTTTTCAATTTTATGGATAATTCCAATATTCCACTCTCTTCCCCTTTCTTACATATTTATACTCCTACCTTAATTGATTTTGTCCATATGCTAGTACAAAATCACCCAAAAAGTTGATAATATCAAACATCAGCTAACAAGACAAAATACTAGACAAATAAAGATAAATAAAACAAATTAAAAGCAATAAAAGTCTGAAAATAATAAAAAATCAGAACAAATTTCTAATTAATTGGTTCATTACATTGTGACTAGAAAACTATTTTGTACTACTCTATTTTACATAAACCTCACACATTACATGAAGGAGTTATCTTTTTGTATCTTTTTGTAAGTCTTGAGGTACAAATATGCTTGTAATAAGCTTATCTTAAAGTTATACGAAAAGGCTTGAATTTTGAAGCCGTTTAGTATTGCACATTTTTTAATACTTGGTTCAGCCGGTTGTGTAGTTGTTTTTCCTCATGGGAGGTTTTAGGGTGTGTTTTCTTCACCTTAAAAAAATATTCCAGTTCAATCAGGTGTAATACATTCCAATCTGTCTAATAAGGCATACTTTTTAATTAATTAGTTATTTTGACACTATACAAAATATTATAATTATAGAAATAATATTTCCACTACTCTAATACTGATTAAAAATGAATAAAATACTTTTGAATAATTATGGTTACATTAGTGATTAGTAATAAAAAATGTACAAAAATATTCTTAAATAACTAGTTAATCATTTAGTTATAAGCTCTACAAAATATTGGTTTATTAGTTATATTAATAAGTAATACGTTTTGCAAAATAATATTGGATAATTAGTGATAATATTCTACAAAATATCATTAAATAATATTTTAAGTTTTTTTTTTTCTTCTAATTTTGCAAGTAGACTCCCCCCCTTTTTTTTTCCTTAAATAACTAGTTAATCAATTAGTTATAAGCTCTACAAAATATTGGTTTATTAGTTATATTAATAAGTAATACGTTTTGCAAAATAATATTGGATAATTAGTGATAATATTCTACAAAATATCATTAAATAATATTTTACCTTTTTTTTTTCTTCTAATTTTGCAAGTAGACTCCCCTTTTTTTTTCTTAACTTTTTTTTTCCTCGGGAAGTATTATGCCTAATTGTAAAAGCCTATATTTTGGGAGAAGCAAACAAATAGTATACCAAATACTATAGTAATACCAAACTACAATTAATCAACACTCAAGTGAGATACGGTTGGTCCATTATTATTAATTTGCCTAAATATCAACAATAATGAAAAAAATTACAAAAATTATTTTAAAACTTTCAATGGTTCAATAACTTCTATTAAGATACAATTAATAAATTCTAATTAATTAGGTATTAACAAATTTGAATAAAGTTTAATAAGTTCCAATAAAGTTGAATAAGTTCTAATCAGGTTTAATAATTAATTAGTTCCAATCAGGTAATTAAGTTCCAATCAAGTCTAATCAGGTCTATAAGTTTCAATCGGGTTTGATAAATTCGATTCAGATATGTTTAGGTCTAATAAGCTGAAGAGAGTGCACCCTTAGTGGGAGTTAAGAGGGGCAACTATGCATATGATTTTGTTTCCTTGTAATCTATTACCACTTCCAAGATAGTTGGATATAAGACTACTTATGTGTTGCTTGCCATTTACTTTTCAGGACCGGAATGAAAGTGAGCATAGGAAGAATGAAAGTTGGTATCTTAGAGTGTGTAAGAAGATAGCCACGGAGTGCAACTTGTCTTGCAATGAAATCGTTGAACTATATTTACAAAATGAAGGTGGCAATATTATTATTTTTAGGTCATTTTTTTATAGTATTTTCTTTTAAACTATGCCTAGAAGTGTGTATCCCTGTATTGATGTTTGTTGATGCCCTGTGTATCTTTTAATTTTTTGTTTAGCATATCTTCATAACTTTTTACACATCATTTATTTTTAGCCTCTGTTGTGAAGATGGATTTTTTTTTTCTTTAAATAAATTTTTTATATTTTTTGAAAGTAATTCATTACGAGTAATAATTAGAGATGCTAAGTTTGGTTTTACTAGAATTTTGTTTAGCTGTTGTTGCTAAGAATTTTGCAGGTATAGTTTGGATTATACTTACAAAGATATCCATGCCATTTAGAGCGTTCCAGGTTGCACTGAGTCTGAAACGAGGTCGGAAACGAATATAGGGACTGAAAACGACAAATCTAAAAAATAATATTAATGGGTACGACTAATTATAACATGAAGAATTAGAATCGCTCCCAATACGTGGACGAATCGGGTTCGGGTACATCTACACATATGAAGTACCCTTGGTACATAGAGACGTTATTATGGACGGCTGGTACTCCTTTAGGTTTTAATTTGGTTCTCCATATTTAGGGGCCGTTTGGTTCGCCTAAGGGAAAGGGAATGACTTAAAGAAAGGGAAAGGAAAAGAATAGAATGGAAATGTCATTGATTTATAATGTTGTTTGGCTTAAACAATAATGGGAAAACAACATTAATTAACACCACCACAATCACCACAAACACCAACCACAATAATAAAAAAATGACTCCATGACCCCACTACCACCAACCACCTGTCGCCGGCCCAAAGTGGCAGGGTGTTTTTGAGGTTGGGGGGATGGGTGGCAGGGTGTTTTTGAGGTTGGGGGGATGGGTGGCAGGGTGTTTTTGGTGGGGGAGGGAGGTGTTTAGGGTTTTTTGAAAAAAACTAGAGGGGGCAAGGGTTTTGGGGGTCTGGACGGAGGTTTGGGGTGACGGGGCTGCGACTGGGTGGCAGGAGGGTTGGGAAGTGGCGACAGGCGTGGGGGAAGGGCGGCGATGGGGGAGTGGGTGGTGTGGTGGTGTTATGAGGCTATGGGGTTGTCATTGTGGTGTTGTGGTGGTTGGCAAGGAAAGGGAATTGAAAAGACTAGGGGGGCTAGGGAATCAATGTTGTGGACTTTGGGGGAATTGGAGGGTAAAGGGAATGGGAAAAAAAGCACTAACAAACAACATCAAAGGGAATAAAGGCATTTGATTCCCTTTCCCTTTGATAAATACCCCTAACCAAACGACACTTGTAACTAAGAACAAAAGCATGTTCTCATTCTCCATATTTGGAGCCTTATAACAATTTAGAAGTACACGGAATTTTCTAAACTTTATCAATATATAAGAACAAAAATTTGTCTCAACTAGTGCTTTAATTTTTTTCAATAGATAATAACGTAATTATTGATATTAATGGTTGCATTTGGAAAACATGTATACGTAAAATAGGGAGGGATAAAACAGAGGGAGTATTTCGGTAATTATTAAGCATCTTTGTTTGCAGATAGCGATGACTTCAGTGCACGTTTATTGTGGAATGGACCAGATGTCGAAATGTTACTTGATTTTTTAGCTTGTCATCTGCATTGGGAACCATCTTATGTACGGAAGCAGATATTCCCAATGCTCTCCACCATATATTTAAGAGATATGGCTATGATACCCTCTGAGAATTTATTGCTAGGACAATATAAGTTTGACTCTATTCAGCGGGTGAAAATTAGGTATGGTCATAAATTCTATGTGGTCAGGTGGAGTAAATCTACACCAGCGATGAGCAATTTCAACCATTCAGTATCTCTTGAAGGATACTCTGTTGGATCTGCTTCTGAAGAGGTCCAAACGGATGAATTTAGTAATGGTCTTGACGAGTTGATTATTCCTCAGATTTATGTTGATGGAGTATGCAGCTATATATTGTCAGATGAAAATTTAGAGCTTGTCCAATCTGCTTTTCCAGCAGAAGTTGCTCGTTTCTTGAAGCAGAAGGTATAAACTATCAGCTGACTTGTATTTCTTCTTGTATTTGATTATGTTTGATATGTTGGATTAAGTTTGGTGGTAGCACCTGTTTTGCGCAGTACTGTTTTCTGCTTGCAATTGTTTTAAAAATTCTTGGGGTTTCTGTTCTGATTTTATCCGTCCCATCTATTTGTTTCCTGGTAGGAAGTGAAAGAAGTTAAAAGAAGAAACACAGGAGCTAAAGGAACATCTGTAGATTCACAGTCTCCAGATCCAGGTGGCGTTCAACTAACAATTACTGACTATTATCGTTCTAGCAAACAACAAAATCAGGCTCAGGGCAACCATGGTATGTCTCAAAATGAAAAGACCAGATGCTTGAGTGAAAAGAACAAGGATTCAAGTACAAGCCTTCCTAAATCTGTGAGACGTCGGCTTCTGTTTAGCTGATTCTCTCTTCTGAAAATATTCAGACTTTATGAACTTGAACAAGCCTTCTCCAAGTCTCATTGCCTGAATATATGTGGACTTCATCAACTTGTACATATTATTGTTAGTTAGTCCTTGGGTATTAAGTGGGGTTTTATGCATGTTAAATCGGCTTTATGGGTTTTATTTATTTTAGTTTTATGAAAAAAACTCTCTATTGAGCTAACCTGATAGAGGATAGTCTCTCTTTCCATTAAAGCAGCTTCTTTTATTTTGTTAATCCATTGGATTTGGGAATTTTTGTTAATATAAGCGCATGATTAAAACTTTTCAATGTGGTGCAATGCTGATTTGAACTAGTAATTATTAGTGTTCATTGGAGCGAGCCATATAGATGGAAAATTTAGTGATTAGCTACTGATTTTTCATACCCTTGTATTAGCTAATGGACAAATGACTGAAAGAGGTTATTAGTATGATAGCAAAGGAGGGACAGGGTTGGTTGGGGAGGCAGGATGTAGGCCTTGTTAAGCAGGTGTCCTAAAAGTTGCTTTGTCATTTTTATTATTCAAATGCAGATTACTCATCTATTGTAAATACCATTAAAATAATTAACATCTCTTTAGCTTGTGGGAGCATAACCGTAAAAGGCATGTATTTGTTGATGGAGTTTTATTTTAAAATCTAAGAAATCAGTCACATAGTAAGCAACATTAAATTGCATATATTGCAAATCCACTGTTCTTGTTCTCTTAATTGAGAAATTTGCTCTCAGAAAATGGTGGTTTTAATTTGAGAACTTGGTTCCATTTTGCAAGTAGTTTTCTTATTTGTTAGGAAGAACTAGAGTGGGTGTCTATACAACATTTGAAGTTGTACCCGTCCCAATCCCAAATACAAATTTTGCCTTTTTCCGTTGATCACTGGAAGTACCTTGTCAGCTTTTATCAGGAGCAGGGGTCAATACATGAAGCACATGTACTACATCCTTTCTTACTCCATGACTTGTTTCCTTTTAGGGTTTTTAGCTGAATTGATTGTTAATGTTTGAAATTTGCTGATAACAGGTTTTACCAAGGAAGAATTCAAGACAGGTGTAAATGCTGAGCTGGTACTACCGCAATGTATCGATCCATGCTGTTAACATTAAGCATGTTTCAACAAGGGAAGCGTTTCTGTTCAGAGCTTTAGAAAATCATGCTTTTGATTCATACAAATTTTTGTTCGCACAATTTGTTTTTTAATTCTTGGTGATTACTCTTTTCTAGTTTTCTTATTGGCAGTCTGGAGGAAGGTCTGTGCTAATCCTGAGAATAACGGGAATATTCTATGGAATTACCAAGGTAAAATGTTCATCTGTGCATTGTTATGCTTGTTTAGTTTGGGCTTTTTTTATTGTTAAAAATGATGTTGCAAGGGTAGCGTTTAGAAAATCGTGTTTTTTATTTATAGGAATTTTTGTTTGTACAATTTTTCGCTGATTACTCTTGTCTTATTGGCAGTCTCAAGGAAGGTCTGTCAGCACAGACAAGCATAATCCTGAGAATAACGGGAATATTCTATGGAATTACCAAGGTAAAATGTTCATCTGTTCATTGTTAACTCTGCATGTTTAATTTGGGCTTTCCTAGGTGCATTGGAGTAAAAATTGTTGTCTATTGCTCAGCATTGTCTATGATCTTTTAGGAATATGAATGGACTTTGGCTTTGTTTATTGTTAAATGATGTTGCATGTTTCACATTGTTTGGTGCATGTGTTATCTGAATTATGTGGCTAAGTCAATATATATATATATATATAGGGTTGGGTTCCGGTGAGAAATGTCTTATCATGAGAAGGTGAGAAAGAGATAGATACATCAACAATAGCCTATAGGTACATTGACCACCAACTATAGGTACATTCAACATAGACTATAAATACATTGAATGAAAGTACATTGACTTTATGCTATAGATACATTGACTCCAAACTATAGTAGGAGTAAGGAGGGAAAATCAAATTTAATCTTAGCCCTTCATTTGTTGATCAAAGGGTTGTGATTATTTCTCTCCCTTCTCACCAAAACTACATTTCTCACATGAGCTTACTTCTATATATATATATATATATATACTCCCTCCGTAACGAATTAGTAGCAACATTTGAACTAGCACGGACTCCTAGATGAAATAGGTTAATTGTAGTATTAGGTGTTATAATGATAAAAGTAAGAGAGAGAAAAGTAAGAGAAGGAAAAGTAAATGGGGTATTATGTGGTATGATGATAAAAGTAAGAGAGAGAAAAGTAAGAAAATGAGAATTAAGTGGGGTATTGTGTTGTTTTTGTTTGCCAAAAAAGGAATAAAATGAAATTGGAAAAAATTGTTGCAAGTATTTTGTTACACCTAAAAATGGAAATTGTTGCTAGTAATTCGTTACGGAGGGAATTATGAACCATTATGCATCAAATCTTACCATCTTACAACTAAGAAAACAAGAATCCAATTGAAAATAAATCAATAAAGCTAAGGTTATGTCTGATGTCGTTTTAAGTTTCCAACTCTAGTTTTTAGGTTTGAAATTCATATCATACAAGCTGTATAATAATAACTTTTTTTTGTGTGTAATACTTCCAAGGAAAGTAAATCTGTAATCCAGTTACATTTTGGATTTAAATTTATATGTTGAATGTAGAAGGTTTATATGTTGAATGTAGAAAACTGTTAAATCCGTTATATACATAAATAAACACATCCACCCACACATTGTATACCATGTTTCAAAAGAGTGGCAACAGTTTCTCTACAACAAAATCTTGATTTTTGTGACATAAATTGCGATTCTCTACAACAAAACCATATTTATGTCACGACAATCCCGATTTTGTTGTAGAGAACCTGTTATTGCAGTTTTGAACTATGGTATATAGTTAGGGGCGGATCCACATAGGAAAGGGGGGGGGGGGGACAGTTGTCCCCCCACTTTCAATATTTTTTTTATTAAAAAAATCAGCTAGAAAAAATAAAAATATAATATATACATTAAGTGGTATTTTTAGAACAAGTAAACAAACTTGGCCTAGTGGTAGTTGCACAAACTCCAAGGTAAGTCTTTCTTGATTAATCCCAAGTTCAAGCCTTGCTCCATACCTTCTTCTCCCCCCCCCCCCCTCTTTAGCATAGATTTAATTAGTTATATTACAAATGCAAGATTAGAAAATTAAATTGTAATCCATGAAAATTTTCGAGGGTTCTTTATTTCACAGATAAGTAAATAAAAATGTCATAACGTTATATAATATTTCAATAATTTATCAAACTAGATAATCCCCGAGTGTTGATCGGCTTTCTAAAATGAGATGGTATTGTGTCAGACACGTCTGACACAATACAAGTGTCGGACGGAGGCCTAAGCCCAACAAAAAGTTTCATTACATCTAGACAAAAAGAAAATGACAAAGAAAAGTGTTAAATTCGTTATATACATAGATACACCCATCTACCCACACTATATATCATGGTTCAAACAAGTAGTATCGGTTTCTCTACAACAAAATCGCGATTGTTGCGATATAAATCACGATTCTATTGTACAAAAAAACCACATTTATGTCACTACAATTGCGATTTTGTTGAAGAGAAACTATTACTACATTTTTGAACTATAGTACATAATAACACTGAAACCAACTGAAACTGAAACCAACTGAAGTTAACGGCTAAATATCTGAAAATAATTGAACTGAATTGAAAATCGAGTATCTGAACTTAACTGAAGTGAAACTGAAAAGAAGGTAACTAAAACTAACTGAAATTGAAAATGACCTGAAACTGATTTAATTTAAATATTATTGAACTGAAACTGAAGTGAACCAAAACTGAAAACGATATGTTCCGGACTGTTTAAAAACTAAACCGAAATTGAAACTGATTTTTAACTGAACTGAAAACTGAAATAAACTGAAATTGATTACATAATTTATAATTTTATACAATCATATGAATATGATGAATTGATGATAAAATATCTTGTGAATTGGAGTGGTAAACTGGTGATACACATACAATGTTTGTATGTGGCACCCACGTACAATGGGACTCTCAACCAATAAGAAAGAAGCAACATTTTGAAATAGGAGGGAAACTAAGATTTTTTTTTTTTGTGGGTGTTGAGGCTTGGGGGGTGGGGTTGGGGGTTGGGATGGGGGGGGGGGGAATTCCCTCTGAAACATACCAAGTATAACTTGAGTCATGCTTTACATACATTAGAACATACTATTTGAATATGAAATAACTTTTGACTGTCTTAATGAGTCATGTGCCTAACTTTTCTATGAATCATACTAGGATACCGTCTGTCTTTTTGCGTTCATTTTATAAATAAATATATAAATCATTTAATTCTTGATTGTATTATACTTATTTTTAAATTATGGTTTATGATGTTTAATTTTGAATTTTGAGTCTTATTAAATTTGAAACTTTTATTTATGAGGGGAGATAACACACCTAACAATGCAATCATATTATGTATAAGAGGTAGCTGGTGACTTGACTTATTATAAAATGTAGATAATGCTCAAGCAAATGTTTCGATTTTCAATTGTAAAAAGGAACCCAATCAATAATGGATTTTTTTCTAAACAACAGACTAATTATGATTAAGTATGTGCTCTGTTATGCTTAGATTCAGAATAATTGATTGAATTCAATATAATTTACTGACTTCATTACAATTTCCTTTAATACGCTTCATGTGGCTTATCCCTTAAATATGAGTTTGATATGATTCAATTCATTTAATTTCAATACGACTTTTATCATTGATCATTTTTGTTCTAAAGTTATCTACAAAAAAAATTTCCTTGTCAAATTATTTATTAAATGTTCATACTATAATCTATATTGATCATATTATAATAAAAGTAAATCATAGCGTATTTGTTAGTAAGAAGTTACCATACAAGTTCCTACTATTTATCATCATATGATACTATATTTTATTTGAATCATACTACAGATAAAATGAATCATATTGTAGATAATACGATCAAATTGCTGACATTGTTATGATATAGATAATATGAAACGTTTGGTCATAATATTCGATATCAATTCATATTCTACTTAATTTGCTTGGTGAAATCAATGTTATCATACTTCACCTCAATATGAATTACTTGAGCCTAACTTGTAACTTCAATTTAGTTAATTTCAATACGACTTTGAAATCATTGATTATCTTTGTTATGAAGTTATCTGCACAAAAATATTTCTTTATCAAATTATTTATTAAATTTTCATAATATAATCTGTATTGATCATACTATAATAAAAGTAAATCATATCGAGTTTCCAAGTGTATTTGATAGTAAGAACTAAGAAGTTATCATACAAGTTACTACTATTTATCATCATATCATCCTATATTTAATTTGAATTATACTATAGATAAAATGAATCATACTATAGATAATACAAATCAAATTATTGGCGTTATTATGATACTATAGATAACAATTAAAATTTTGTATTTGAAAAAGCGGAACTGAAACTAACCAATCATAAACTGAAACCGAATTTATCTATTCAAAATTTCTATCCGAAAAATGGAACGAAATTAACTAAAACTGAACTGAAATTAATTGTTACAAAATTTTAATATGAAATGACCTGAACTGAAGCTAACCAAACCGAAATAACCGAAACTGAACTGGACTATCAACATTTTGAATTGAACTGAACTGAAGTAGACCCATTTGGCTTTTTAACTATTTGGTTAAACTGAACGATTAATTGAAACTTAACTGAACTGAAATATGTTCATACAAAAAGTCAAAAACTGAGCTGAATTGAAAAAAAATTATCAAAAATTAACTGAACTATAACGACCCAAACTGAGTGGTGAAAACCGAAACGGAACTGTTGACCTGAATTGACAGTGCTATTATGGATTTAACTCTTTTCTTTGGTCTTTTCTTTTTGTCTAGATGTAAAGAAAACAAAGTGTTTTTTTTCTTTCTCCTAACAAACAGTGAAGTATAAATTTGGTTTTTTGGGTAGGTTCCATGAAATCATAACGGATCTTTACTTTTGTCTCGTGAAAATTTCCTTCTTTTTTAATTTGCTTACTTAGCCTTAATATTCGTTATGTTACTTAGACTCTAGGTTGCACTCAGTCGGGAATGAGTTCAGAAACGAATACGGATACTGGGACTGAAAACGGCAACTCTAAAAAATAATGTTAATGGGTACGGCCAATTATAACATGAAGAATCAGAATCGTCCCCAATACTGGACGAATCGGGTTCGGGGACGGCTACCCATATGATGTACCCATGCTACATAGCTTAGACTCTTCATTTCACCTCTTAGGTCCTCCAAACTTCACCGGTTGTGTCGAGCACTATTGCACGGTTTCAGTGATTTCTCATTTGTAGATGCTTTAATCTTGACTATACGTTTGCTACATCAAGCGCCTAGATTAAGCATCTTATTAGGTCTAATCCTCGTCTATAAATAGCCTAAGTCTGTCATCTTTTTGCTGAATATTAAATGAGAAATTTCTTTTTTGGGTGGTATGTGAACCTTTCCTTTGTCGCAGAACATATATCTCAACCTTGGTGATTGCTCGTCTTTTCTTAATTATGTAAGTGTTTTAGTTAGTTACAAATTGCCTAGTTCTTGTTATTAATTTTACTGAGTTAATTTCAAGTTCATATCCGTATTTATTTTTGTGTGCTTGGGTGGACGAATTTTCAGGGTGTTATGGCTTTAACTCGCATGAAACACATCTTAAAAATATCAGTAAACATGAAATTAAATTAAATAAAGCATTAGTAGAGGTGGAGTGAGGAGTCCAAGTAACATAATAATTATTACTTCTAAGTAACTAAATTAAAAGGGACGGAAATTTTAGTGTGGGGAAAGAAAGGATTTATTATTATGTTTTCCCCATTATCCAAAAATTTAACTGAAATACTGGCCATTACCAAAAAAAAAGCCTTTCCATTACAGCTAGAGAAAAAGAAAATGCAAAGAAAAGTGTTAAATCCGCTATATACGTAGATACACGCACCCACACACACTATATATCATTGTTTAAAAAGGTTGTAACAGTCTACACCAAAATTGTGATTGTCGTGATTCAAATCACGATTCTATACCACAGAACTGCATTTATGTCGCGACAATTGCGATTTGTTGTAGGGAAATTGTTACTGCAATTCTAATCATGGTTTATTGGGTAGGTTCTATGAAATCATAACGGATTTTTACTTTTGTCACATGAAATTTTCCTTCGCTTTGAATTAAGTTAGTTTCATGGACTTAATATTTGTTATGTTATTTAGACTCTTCATTTCGGCTCTAGTAATTATATTAGGTCCTCCAAACCTCAGCGGTCGTTTGTAGCACTATTGCACGGTTTTGGTGACTTCTCATTTGTTGATGCTTTAATCTTAATTGTATTTTTGCTGCATCAAGCGCCTAGATTAAGTATCTTATTAGGTCTAATCCTCGTTTATGAATAGCCTAAATCAGTCATCTTTTTGCCAAATATTAAATGGGAATTTTGTCGTTTGGGTGGTATGTGAATATTTCTTTTCTGGCAGAACGAATATCTCAACCTTGGTGATTGTGAGTTTTTTTCTAAATAATTACTGTGTTTTAGTTAAAAATTGCTTATTTCTTGTTATTAATTTTTAGTGGGTTAATTTCAAGTTCATATCCTTGTATTTATATTTTTATGCTTGGGTGGATGAATTTTCTAGATGCTTTTGGGCTTTGTTATGCATGAAAAACATCATAAAAATATTAGTATACATGAAAAAAAAATTAAATAAACCATTAGTAGAGGTGAATGAGGAAATAATTATTACGTTTTAGTAACTAAGTTTTTTTTATTTTTTTGAAATAAAGATCAATTCATTGTAAAAATAGTCATACGATATCTGCAATAAATGACATCTACCAAAAAGATTAATTCCAGCAAATACAAAGAAAATTGAATTAAATAAAATTCTAATTCAATAAAACTACGATCGTCGATGAGATATGACAGTGATGAATTTCCTCGTCTTTCACATCGCTGTCCTTTGCAACCTTGTACAAGGGTGTCTTGCGATATATTGTAGTTTTTGAATTGAATACAGCTTAACCTAATTGATTGTACAAGTAGATTTGAGATCTGATTCAATACCACATAAGCCTCCCTTAACAAATTAATTATTCCAAAATCTAATCCCTTTTAAAACAATTAGAAAAAAAACTCAACTCCAAAATACTCTCATTAAAGGAGACAGAACCCAAACATTGGGTAGAAAACTCTCATAAAGAGAGAAGAAAATTTATTAATGGCAAAATCAATGAAAAAAAAATTAAAAGAAGATTTGGGGCTTACCATGATAAAAAAGATGACGATGGTACTGTGGTAGCCCCTTACGGCTAGAAAAGGGGCTAGGATTTTTAGGTTTTTGAGGAGAGAGAAAAACGAGGAAAGGCAATATGGTTACATGGAATTAAGTTATACTTCCTCCATTCTGATTTACTCGCAACGTTAAAGTTTTTTACACTATTAACAATCTTGTCTTTGATTGCATTTTTAGATTTATACGTTAAAAAAATATATGGTCATGTAAGATCTTGTTAGATTTGTCTCAAAACAGTGATTTATTAAAATCTTGTCCTCAACGTTGCAAGTAATATAGAACGGAGGAAGTATTACATGGAACTAAGAGAGAAGATTATGAGTATATGGAACTAAGTTAAAAAGGAAGGAAATTTTTGTGTAAGAAAAGTAGAAGATTTATTATGATTACATGGAACCTTTCTAATTAGAAAATTTATATTTCACTAAAATATCGGTCGTTGGTTTGGACATGTAACATGGAGACCCCAGGGAGCACCGGTACGAATAGTGGGATCAGAGAGATTTCAAACGAGGTAGGGAAGACCGAAAATGACTTGGCGAGGAGTTAGAAAAGACTTGAAGCAGATGGATTTACAAGAGATTGACGCTTTCGATCGTAGGGGGTGGAGGAGGAAATTTTTTGTTGACGACCACTCGGGACAATCACTTTGGTTCATGTAGCCGACCCCACTTATAAGAATAAGGCTTTGATTGATTGAAATATTGGCCGTTACAATAAAAATAATGTTTCCATTACAGCTAGTCAAAAAGAAAAGTGCTAAATCCATTATATACATAAATCCGTTACATACATGAATCCTTTATATATTATGGTTCAAAAAAGTGGTAATAGTTTTTCTACAACAAAATCGTGATTGTCGTGCATAAATCACGTTTCCCTACAACAAAACCACATTTATGTAACGACAATTACGGTTTTGTTGTAGAGAAATTTTTACCGCATTTTTTGGACTATGGTGTGTAGTGTGTGTGTGTATTACAGGTTTAACAATTCTCTTTTTTTTTTTTTCTGTCTAGCTCTAATGGAAACGGTTTTTGTTTATAATGGCCGGTTAAAAATAAATTTGTCTTATTGGGCAGGTTTCATGAAATCATAATGGATCTTAAGTTCTTAACTCTTGTCACATAAAAATTTCCTTCGTTTTTAATTTAGTTACTTAGAATTAATAATCATTATGTTACTTGGACTCTTCATTTCATCTCTGGTAATTTTATTGTGTTGTCCACACTTTAAAGTAGATATGGATGCTTGATACTTGTTTGGAACCAAATCTCAGAATTCATAAAGTAACAGAATCCAACACTTGGACACGTACCAGTGTGTACACAATTGGCTTAAAAATTGTTTGTTATGTAAAAAGTTATGGTTTTGTAATTGTGATTTGAATTTTTGGGTAAACGTTTATTATGTTTTTTCGGTTTATTTTTCTATATAAAGGCCCTAATACTTTGCCTTTTCTCTACACCAACGTTATATACTTTTCTCTGTGCCTCCAAGCTTCCCCTTCTCATTAAATTTACAACATGAGTCCAGTTTCTGCAACTGATATATGTGTCTTGCTGGTTGATCCAGATTCCAGATGCTTGAAGAAGACGTTGTTATCCTTGCTTGATGCAGGTTACAGAGGTTTGTGCCAAACCATTTAAATTAAACTCATGTTTTTGGACATGCATGATTCTCTGTAGATCATTTGCATCATTTGATTTTAGTAGTGAAAATTTGTAAACTTTGTTGTGAGTGAATGTAGAAACAAACTATCTGATTTACCTTCTAAGGATTCTGTAAATTATTTAAACTGATATGGTCTAATCTCAAAAGTGAATTGTGGCTTTTTTTAAGGGAGAATTTTTTATGGTATTGATTCATGTCTAGCCAAACCCAGTGGCGGAATTAGAAAAATTATTTAGTTGGCCCAAAATACATTTGATAAATTTTATTGGGGTCAATTACTCAAAATCATGAGAAAATTTTACTCACTTGATTTTTCATCAAAACCAAGAAAGTAATTGGGGGTAGGAGAAAACAATTAATGATCATTTAAAGTAGTAGAGATCAATCAATCAATCAATCAAAGCCTTATTCCCATATAAAGTAGGAGAGATCATATGGAAAAAGAGAATTTTATTGAAATTAGTCAAAAGTATGGAAAATGAACTTAGGAATCATAAATTAATAAATGTGGGAAGTCGGTAAATTTAAAAAAGGAAATTTTGTGAAGAAAACCCCTAATGTTTTGAGACGTTATTAAATGCACCCCCTTAATGTCATTATTCCATCAAATTTAAAGTTTTTATTTAATGAAACCCCCTAAAATTTCCAAACATTATTATGTGCACCCTCTAAAGTTTTCAGAATTTCAATCAAGCTATACCTCAAAATTCAATCAAAATCAATTGAAGGCAAAATTCTTCCTTTGGAGCTTCAAATCATAAGGTAATGAAAGAAAAACTTCAACTGAAATAATAAATTAAGGTATATTTTACGGAATTATGACATTAGGGAGTGCATTTGACATTAGGGGATTCTTTAAAAATAAAAAAAGATAAGGGGATTTTCACAAAAAATTGTAAATGTAAGGAGGCTTTTCACAAAATTTCCTTAAAAAATCCTATAAAGGAAAGTGGGTAAATTAAATAAAAACAAAGGGAGTACAAGCAGAAATTTTCCCAATTTACTTATTTTAATGTGGCTTCCCCCAAGACCTGGCAAAGCCAATCCTAAACCCGATCCGAATCCCAATCTGATCCGAAGCTCATCTGGTCCAAAACTCATCCGAATCCGGGCAGGTCCGATCTGAACTTGTCTGATCCGAAAACAACCCGGTCTGAAACAAACTGATCCGAATCCGATCTGAAATGGTCCAAATCCGATCTTGGTCCAACACTTTAACCCGAAACCCGGTCCGGTCCAAATAGTATGCTGGTTCGAACTTGATCCAAACCCAAAATTGTCTGGTTTGATCCGAAAGTGGTCTGAAAGTAAAATTGTTTGATCCGAATCCGATCTGAACGGTCCGATTGCCAAGTTGGCCCAACCCCAAATTATTTTAGGATTATTATTTGTTGTTGTTGTTGTTATTGTTGTTGTTGTGTATTTTTATGGTATTCCTTTGATTACCTATCTTTTGCATTAGCCCCAAGAATAATGAAAAGAAGATGACTAATTTGAATGAGCATGAATTATGAATGTAGTATGTAGTATAGATTATGAAATCCTTGATTGGTAACATTTTTGAGTTCTCATTGCTTATACTTGGAAAAGCTGAAAGCATGTGATTAACATTTCTTGATCGCCCAGTATTGAGATTAGTATATGTTGACTGCTATAAAAAAAAGGGAAATGTCTACCTGTATTAAGGGACTCCCTTTCTTGATCGCCCCTTGTCGTAAAAACAGTGAGGTCAATATTTGGGTCACATGGTGAAGGAAATGGTAGGCGGATAGCAAGATTAACATTTTTTTATTGAAAAGGACTATTTTTAGTAGTTGATGCTGAATGTACAAATTGCTTTCCAAATTCCACTTGGTTAGTATACCAGTAATCAATATATATATATGTATCTATGTATTCCTTGTATTATATGTGTGTGTGTGTGTATTCCTTATATTTTGTATGTTATAATTGGTCATTATGTGTCCTTTTAAGTCCACAGAATGCCAAAAATGCGAAGCTCATAATTTCCTTTACAATTGTTTGAGGATTACTAATTGTTTTCTTTGGCTGCATCACTAGTTGTCACTGTTAGCCGAGGAGATGAAGCACTGGCCATTTTAAAGCGTAAGAAAAGGAAGGTGGATTTAGTGCTCACTCGCACCAAATTGCCTGATATGTGTGCTTTTCAGTTGGTAGAGATCTTGGATACCGATTTCAATATGCCTGTTGTCAGTAAGTGTCAGTCTCATGTCTTTCCAATGTGAATGCCAGGCCATAATTTATTTCTGATTATCCTTTTGAACTTTCTCCAGTGATTTGTGATTCTTATGATGGGCCTATGATGCTAAAGGGTCTCGAGAGTGGAGCAATGTTCTGTCTTTCATTGCCACTGTATCAGGGTGGAATTGATCGCCTATGGCAACATGCTGCAGTAAAGAGAAGAAATCTCGAGCTAGAATGGGAAGCTGAGGTGAAGGCCATGCTAGAATCTCTTGAATCCTCGATCATTGAGGATGATTTCCAGGATAAGAAAAGAAAAAGAAGTGATTTGGAGAATGTTGAGGGCTCATCTATGGGGCTGCCACCTGCAATCACTTGGGTTGATGATCTATATTGCAAATTTCTGGAAGCTGTTTATGGATTGGGAGTTGATGGTACGAACCTAAGTAACCTTCTTGCTGTATTTTTGCATATGCTCTTATTTTGATGCTTGCATCATCATTTATTTGACATTTTTTCTTTCAATCTTGTTGCTACTCCCTCAGATGTTCTTAGTAGAATGAACGTGCCTGGACTCACTGCTGAAGTTGTTACTGAGAAGCTGCAGGTTTGTCTCTGCTGTAATACGGATTTCAAAGTTTTTGTATATGTTGATGAATTAAAACTTGTCTGTTTTACCCACAAACTTTAGGAAATTTTGTTTAATCTCTGGCATTGAATCAAATGGTACAAATCTTAAGTGTTTTTATTCCAAAAACCATCTGTTAATTAGTTAGGAAAACTAAAACGCTCTAAAAATATCATGAAGTTGACCATCAATTGTCCGATCTGAGAAATTGATCCATCAATTGTCAGCTATCTTGGTTTTTCACCCCCCCCCCCTCGACGAATCATTTGGATCCATCTGATGTACGCTAATTTATTGTGCACCAATCTTAATCATAGATAAAATGTTACTATGATAATAAAAGTAACAATATTAGGAAAGTATATTCTTACTTTAATAAAAGACACTGTTGATATGAAAGGACACTATATTGCGCATTAGGTGACTTTTTGTTTAATATTTTGAATACAATGATTGTACAAAAGTAAAACAATTGGTGTTGCCCTGGTTAACTTTGGTTTGTTTTTGCAGCAATATTGCGCATACTTGAAAAGACAGCATAGTTTGAGCTATGAGGTAGCCAACCGGCTGTTGGGCCCATCATTTGCCAATGAAAATCCCTTCATGCCAGGTTTTCTGCAGAATCCTCAGAATCAGCCGAACCCAACTGCATTTGATTATCGGGCTTCTGCAGTTCAGCAAACGCGGACACCTCCAATGGAATTGTTGGATGAACTTCCGCCTCTTGTCCCTTTTCCCAACCCATTGCAGCAGCTTCAAGCTCCACCCCCGCCTGGTGAAGCAGAGGACGAGGACGCCAAATCTGATCAAGTTCATGGCGGTTAGTTCTTCACCCGGAGAAGTTTATCAAATAAAATGGTCTCAAAATGCTTCACATACGCATTCTGAGACCTGAAGTTTATCTTTATCTTTATTCTATCTTTAATTTGAAACCACATTGGACAATCAGGTGTTATGGTTTCTTCTGTCTTTATGGATTTTGGAACAGGAGTTTCTTTTATGCTTTATAGTACTTGCTTTCATATTGCAAGACTTGGTTTGTTTAAGAATGTTTGTGCTTGGTTCTGCTTCTTTCACATTGCAAGACTTGGTTTATGAATGCTAGTGGTCTAGATTCTTGAGCATATCTTGTTTACTGAATGCCATGATGGAATGCTTATTTGAAATTACTAGCTACATATACATATTTTATGCAATTGAAAACGATTTTTTTTCTTTTTTTAAAAAGATATAAGACATTTTTTGGATAATATGGGTGGTTTTAGGCCTTGTGCTGGACCATATTGCAAGTCGTTCGGTCTAATTTAACCTACACACATATTTATAGATATGTTTAAGTACAGAATATATATATATTCTGTATTTAAACATATTTGTAAATATGCAATGTATTGTAAAATACACACATATATATACACATACATATTTATTTATTAATTTATATGCCATAACGTACACATGGTTATAAAAAAAAAATAGCGTACACACTTGGTCAATAGTCAATACATAGAGTACAAGATTTTCCTACTTCAGATTTTATTAACCTTAATTCTTAAGCAAGTATTTATGAAGGTGGATATTCATGTGAATACTCCTTGTATAATTTTTAAATATGAATACTCCACACATCAGTAAGGGGAATAATAAGGAATTTTCACAAATGCGTGCAGTGAGAATCGAATTCAGGACCTCGTGCTTGAAATTCTTAAGCTCTAAAGTCACTCGGCCCAATTTTAGCCAACACACGCATATGTAAAGGGGATATTAAGGAATCCTCGCAAATATGTGAGGTGAGAATCGAACCCAGAATCTCGTGTCTGGAATTATGAAGCCCTAACCATTGGGCTATGACTTCATCCTTTTGCATTAAATTTGATTACCTTTCCTTACTAATTTATATACGAAGTATTAATTACATTTCCTTACTAAGTTATATTTTTTAAAAAAATTAAGATTATATGGAGTATATTCTTTTATGGTATGTAATGGACAACATTCGGAGCATCCTCTGCGACTTCTGTGATTATGCCTCTTCTCACGTCTATTGTGTAGCAAATTAGTCTGCAGATTATATATAGCGTCTCTCGGGCACTAGGCCTCTACGCACGTCGATATATATTCTTTTATGGATGCTAAGTTCTCCTTTTTCTTAAATGCCGACAAGTCGGGTTGTTTTTTCGAGAGGAAGATAACCTAATTTCATATTGTATACCTTTCCTTGAAAATAAATAAATAAATAAATAAACTTTGTTTGTATTGGAGTATTTGATTTTTTTTTTTCCAATATATTTTTGAGATTTTGAGCATATCATTATTATATTACCTCCGTACCAAGTGTTCATTAAAATTTAGATTTTGTTATTATTCAGACTAAGAAATATTCAAATAATTCATAATGTGGAAGGAAAAATATAGTTATGTAAAATCTCATTTGATTTGTATCATTTTTAATAATATAGACATTCAACATTAAGAATGTGCGTAGACAAAACTCTAACATAATAAAGGAAAAGCTTAAAAAATGTTATGGAACAAATGGAGTAGATAAATAATACTACGTAATTTATAATATTACCTTTTTTTAAAATAAAAAAAAAATGCTACAAACTCATATACACGGTTTTTGATGAATAAATTTAAGGGTGTAAACAGATGAATTAACTTTTAAAAATTTAACATCGGTAACCTCTTATATCTTCCTATTTCTTGTGTTTAAATTATGTTAACTAATTTGTAAATTTATACCCTTAAATCTAAACCTTAAAATGCGTGCAAATGAGTTTGCTACAGGTAAAAAGAAACGGATGAAGTAATTATTACTTATTACTCCCTTCGTTTTTTTTAATAAAGGTAACATATTGACTGTACACACTTGCCGAGGCACCACTTTGACAGACGATATCTTTAATTTTATAATTGTAAAAATTATAAAAAAAAATATATATATTTGGAATTTTGAATAGTGTGTACCGAGACGAATCAAACAAGATCTCAATTGACTATATTTTACCTTATGTATCAATAACAATTAGTAGTCAAAGTGTGTTTGGTGAATAGTATCAAAAGTCAATATATTACATCTAATAAAAAACGGAGGGAGTATTATTATTAATTATGTTACAAGGTGCATTGATAATTTCATATGAAACTGACTTATGGTGTGTTTTGTCTCTTCAACTTACCACCTCCGTTTTTTTAGTTTACTCAGTTTAACTTTTGCACTGTTCACAAAGTATATTTTGACTATTGTTTGTGATCTATACATAAGAATAAACATAGTTATATGGGGTCTCGTTGGATACGTTTCAACATGTAGTTTTTTAATATCTAGTTTTTATAATTTTTACAAACACACAATTAAAGATATTAAACTTCAAGTTTTGTTTCGACAAACGTGAAAAGGTGGAGTGAGTAAAAAAAATGGAGGAAGTAATTTATTAGCGATAAGGGCTTATGAGAGTTGAGTAGGTAAGGTCAGACTTAATAAGGTTCCTATAAGATCATATGTTAACCACTATGATACTTATACGTGTTGAATATTTTTGCTCAAGTCATATCTTATCAGGTCAGATCAGATGTGGTCTTATATAACAAGGTTTATATCATGTCAGATTAGATGTGCTCCTTTCCTGACCTTTGCGACATATTGGCTTAGTGGGAGGTGAGAGAGTATGAGAGTGGGAGCTGAGGTGAGAGAGATGAAGGAAGGACTCAAATGTTATGTTTAAGGGTGAAGGGCAAACTTGTTTTATAGGGGGCTTTAGTAAGTAAAAAGGGGTTTAGTTTTGCAATTCAATTTATAACATTTTAACAATAAAATAAATAATTGTGAAACAATATTTTTTCAAGAAATCGAAACTCTTTTATTTATTTTTCCTGCTTCTTCTCATTTTGAGTATGTGTATTTTCCAATGCACAATAAAATGAATAATTGTGCACTCAATATTTGTGTTTCACACTGAAAAAGTTATGTTTTAATTAGAGTGTATGTCCCTCATAGTACAGCCGAGAGTAGGATCGATCTTGTAGAGTTTGTAACTTTGTATTGTACTCTTTAATATTCTCATTGATTACCTAATTTTTTATTTATCATTAGTAAGACTTAGTTATTGTTCTAATTTCAAACATGGTCTAATAAAGAAAAATAAATATAAGTTATATTAGAATTAAGGGAAATTTTGACTTTCCAAATCTTGACCAGGCAATTTTTCCATTGCAAAAATTGAGACATGTAAATTAAGATGCTTTATAGCATAAACATTAATGTGTTTTGATTTTTTTTTTTTTTTGTTGATTTTGATTTCTGACACTTAAGGCTTAAAATAAACTTATAACTTTAATCGAGCTAATATTTGGGCACATAAAATGGAACATTATTCTAACAAACTGTTAACCAAGCCAATGATTCTTTTTTTCACAAGGTCATATTTGAGAATGAGACAATAATTGAGGGTTACTAATCAAAATAAATAATGATTACATGGTATTATCGATGTCAAGTCAAAACTAGTTTGTCGTTCTTGATGATTACAATGATGACGACACCAACTATGGTGATGGATGATGGTGGTGGTGGTGGTAATGACGAATGATGATAAAGATGATAATGTTGATGGCGATGATGATGACATTGACATTGATGATGACTACGACACAGATGGATGGTGGTGGTGATGATGACAACGACAATGATAGATGATAACGAATGATGAAGATAATGATTTTGACACTCCAAACTCCTGAGTGCTAATTTTGACACTCCACTTTTGATTTATGCAACACATGTCCTCTCACGTAAATAACTACGGAAAAAAAAAAAAAAAAAAAAAAAAAACACTTCTTCGCTGGTAACAACATAACTTTTGCGATCAAAACTTCCCTGCAACATAACCTCACTCAAACTGTTGCGAAAGAATTTAAATCAATGGAATTTAACACCACCAACAACAACATCAACAACAACAATATAGTCACAGATTTGCAACCATCTCAACAACTAACAGAGCTAATACAATCTCTCGAACAAGCAGCTTTAATGGCGAAACAGCTTCCTACTACCTCCGACACCGATCATTACCGCTTAATCTTCACTTCTCTCTCATCTGCTCAACTTTCTCTCTCTTCATTCCTCTCTCTTCACCACAACTTCGCCGATAATTCAGTCTCCTCTGCTGTTGATGAGCCGATGATGACGGCTGATGACGGTGACGAAGAGCTGAATTCGAAGGATTCATCCATGGAAAAAATGGAGGAAAAGATCAGAGATTCTCTTTACATTCAGAATAAGCGTCTTAAAAGACCGATTTCTCCTTCTACTGCCGTCGCCGCCGAAAGACGGCGTTTTGAGGATGGAGAAACTGTTAGGGTTCCTGCTGATTTTGATTCTCCTGCCAATCGGTTGAGGAATTTAGACCTTGTTTTTCAATTTCATGCCTAAATCATCTTTTGTTTTTCCTAATTTAATTTTGCTGTAATTCTTAGGGCATCTTAACATTAGATTTTCTGGCTTAATTTGCCGTAATATATGTATGTACAAATTGAATTAAAGTTGTCTAATTAGTGAAAATTTAATTTAATTTAAACTATCTTTAATCATATAGTGAGTAAATTTTACATTGTGATCACATAAATACAATTGAATTTTACATTGTGATCAGATAAATACAATTGAATTTTACATATACGAAAATGCATGAGCTCCTAATTTTGAGATTACATCACCAAATTAGATGAGCTACTTTCCCAGATTATGGAAACTTCCACTAAAAAAAGCCTTTTGGGTTAAGTGCTGACGAGGGAGTTGTGCAATTTCACAAAATCATCCAATTGTAGCTCCTCTGGTCTGGACTGCTCGAACATGATATTGAACAGTGAATTAGAATTTGAGTTATCAAATGAGTTTTTTTTTTTTCTGTAAAAAAAAAATGTTGATATTTCAGTACTTACTGTGCCAGGGAGACCCACAGTTGTTAAAGCTTGTTCGATCTCTGAAGATGTGCGTAGATGTTGAAGTGTATTTCTCAGCATCTTGCGTTTTCCGTTGAATGCAGAATTAACCTGAATCCTCAACCAAACAAGAGAAAATTATCAATGGACTCTCTACTGAGAGGGATACTATATTATGAGCAAACTCATGATTGACAATATCAATTATTACATCTATTACTTCACTTACTTGTTATTTGCAACGATTTGATATTTTTTCCTTTATATTATGTCTAATCGTTGCAAATAATAATAGAAAACGAATATAGTAAAAAAGTTTGATGATGAATAGAATAAGAGGAGCAACCAATGCAAAGAAGCTTTTGATTGATGAAACTGAGGGATAATCAGATGGTTTCTTGAGTTTGAAGGAGACCACAGCACCGTCGACCTGCAAAAAACAGGATCAATAGATACATTACACCGGGACAACAAAGCTAGAACTCTTATACTACGCACCCAGGTGCAAGTAGAGCTACATGCACCCAAGTTTATATTTTAATAATTTAGTATTCATTTACTCCCTCCGTCCCATTTTACTTGCTACATTCTATTTTGGAACAAATTTTTATGCAAACCCAGTTTTCATGTGAGCCCACCATTGGTAAAGTTAAGTGGAAGAAATTGATTGGCTTAAAGATGATAAAAATGACAAAAAAGAGGGTAAAAATGTAAAATATATGTGGGGCCCATAGACTATAAAAGGAAATGTAGCAAGTATTTTAGGACATCCAAATAAGGAAATTGTAGCAAGTAATTTGGGACAGAGGGAGTAATATATAGTTTTGTTTATAAAAATTATAACTATATATTAAATGAGCAAAATATAAGCATGGGTGCACATACACACGAGCGTGGAATATAAGTTCTAACAAAGCTACATGTTCTATAGCTTTTTTGAAAACAAAGAAGAAGAAAAAAAAGGAAAGCAGGGAAAATGGTTTACACTTTTCTACCGCTAGTTTTCAAAATTATAATGATTTTAATAAGTTTAGATAATATTTTATTATTTTTTGTCAATTTTTTTTTTAAAAAAAATAATAAATTCAAAAACAGAAAACTGCAGTGATGCCATACGGGCTCTATAGCATTCAAAAAACATACTCTGTATCATTTTCTTTATGCACATTGGTCCATTGAAAACAATATGATCAGTGAAATAACAACATGAAGTGAATGAAGTATCTGCTTATAGATGATAGTTAACTAAATGAAGGAAAACCAGGCACTTACATTAGGTTGGGGGAAAAAGTTTGCTCTCGGAACTTGAAATTTGTATTCTGGATCTGCAAGGAGAATGAATAGCAGCAATACAGTTTAGTTTGTTATTGGATGACATAGTAACTATGCTTTATTGCTTTCATTACATAGTAGCTCACAGTAAAGTGATCATCCAACCAATTCGAGTTTGTTATATAATGTAGTAGCATGCTCAAGTAAAGGGATTATATGTTTCATCCTTTATCACACCACTTAACTTTTAACATACAACAACTTAATATCAATAATTGATAAAAAGCATATGATGAGGAACTTACTGCAATTTTAGGCCTTTTCCTGGACCCAGTTGCTTAATCTAACATGTAAAAGCAGCTACGAGCATCATCCATATACTGGAAGAATTTTCATCCATATACACTTGCCGAGACACATTTTTATTCATTTATAACTTTAAAGTATGGATGGATACGTAAAAATTATAAGATGTTAATGAACTACACATTGAGGCAAATCAAAAGCAATCCATCATGAGTCATGACTATATTTTTCTCTATACATAAATCACAAAACATGGTTAAAGTATGATGAATGAATAGTTCTAAAGTTAAAACATTGCATCTAAAACAAAACGGAGATACTATCTCTTTGTCATTACATTGGATGACAGGGCAAGTATCTTGATGGAACTTCAATCATTCTCTATCTGAAACCACCAATACCATGAATGAGGATTTGCTTAAACAAAAATATGACACATGATTGTTCCTAACTCACATTATTAGTCAATTTTGCCTACAACGATAAGGCAATGCCAACTTAAGGGGAGTATGGTATAAAGATATAAATGGAATGGAAACAAATTAGAAAGGAAAAAAGTGATATTATGAGATCCCATTATTTGTTGTTCGGTGTAATTAAGAAAATGGAATGAAACAATATATAATATAAATGCTTATATGGTTCCATTTCCAACACTAAAAAAATAACAATACCAAACATGATCATAGTCTGTTTGGGTTCAAAATATATGTTGAACTTGAACCTTACTAAAGTGATTGTGAAAGAACATATAGAAGACTTGTACCTGAATAAAATTTCACAAATATATTTATAGGCCTGTATTCCGATGACCTTGAATATGAATCAACTAACCGTATAGCGGTCTCATCCTGAAAAAGAAAATGGAGGATATTCATGAATCATGAGTACAATCTAAGAACAAGTCTTCACATAGAAGGTATGATTAAAAGTAGTAAATTGAAAGTCTCACAAAGGGAAACTTTCTAGCATCTTTATAGGAGGCTGTGAAATTCAGCTTGTGATAACAAAAGCCAGCAAACACTTAGGCCTTAGCAATCTCCACAATAAATAAAGATGATTTACATTATGAATCAAGATACAAAAGCAGGACAGCGCAGCAACCAAAATTGGCTTAAACAAAAACAAACAACCTCAAGTCAATAAAACGTTCTTAATCTGATCTACAGTTATCCTGAAGGCTTAAATGTCCAAGCAAAAGTGGTTCTAATGAAATGGTCAGATAACGATAATTGCAGTATCATGTCACTGCAAATGTCCAGAAAGCAAAATGAATTTGGTAAATTGCAAAAATGCAGAAGCCAAATCTAATAGGAGGAAAAGTAATGAAAACCTGAAGTAACAGAACAACTTCGGAAAAAATGTCACCCATGGGAAGAAGTTGTTTCACCACGTCCTTACTAATGTTGAAAGGAATGTTTGCCACGACCTGGAAAAAGTAGTTAGTTTACTGAAAAGCATAAAATACATTATGACCATTTGTTGCATGAACAAAACAGAAAACCACAACTTCTTACTGAATTATTAAACAGTAACAGGCTTTAAATTCATCATCAGTCATCAGATTAAGGCCTTAACTCTAAATTGCTAGGTATCTATTTTACTAAAAAACATAAGGGGCATTTTTCGTTGCCAAATTTCACAAAATATTCCTTTTCAATAACTAAACATCCTTAGCTGCTAACTTTTAAGTTCTAATTTTTGACAAACAAAAAAATCCCTAATTATCTACCCCAAATAACTACCTTTAGTTACTAATTTTTAACTACTTCTTTTTGGTTGTATCACAGATTATCATTTTTTCCATATTATGAGTTATATACTCCCTCTGTTTCAATTTGGAACTTGTAAGTCACGTATTCTGTTTCAGGTATAACATTTTGTTGGTTGCATACTTGCATTTGAAATCTTTCCATTTATATATAGCAGTCTTATTAGTCCTCAGACCCCACTTGATAGTAATTTCATAGTCAACTAGGTTCGCACGCGTGCGATGCATGGATTTAACAAAATAATTGGTGAATTTACTTCTATTATGATAATCTATGTTGTGTAAGTAAAAGATGATATCAAGAAAAAGAAAATTACTATTTATTACTTTGAAATATAAATGTGAGCTTATCATCACAATTTCTATTGTTTAAATGTAATAATTTTTTATTTTAGCATTTCATCTAATGATTTTTTGTTAGAATAAAAGATGTGAATAATGAAGTACTGTGTTTTTTTTAAGGTAAGGAAATCCACCGGCTCATTGACCGGTAATGGTTACTAACCCATATGCCACAATAATCCTTGAACTTGAAGGGGGAGATAAGGTGAATCCTTAAGCAAGGGGTGGGCTGAATTTGGAAGTCATCCACTTGTTAATACCTTTGGTCCTACAGGTTTAAGAACCACTTGCTCTACACCGCTTCCTCAGTATTTAAAAAAAAAAAAAAACTATGTTCTAATTTCTAAAAACAAATATTTATCAAATTTCATAAATATAAGGATAAAACTTTGGAAAGGAAAGTATTAAAAAAAAGACCAAACAAATAATAAGTATAGAAAATAAATGATTAAAATGAGTTGAATGAAGTTTTGTAGGGAAAAAATTCAATAAGAAACTGGCACATGTTTAAGTTAAATGTCATTGGTTTAAATAAATAAAAAGTTGTAATAAATTATTACAAGTAGATGTGTCAAACAGGTCAGGTCGGGTTATGCTAACCTGATACCAGTTTCGGGTTACTCAAAGCGGGTTGTTATTGAGTTCAGGTATTAGATATCTTATTCATGACCCAGATCCTTCGGGTTCAGGTTGACCCAGCGAGTGTAGTGATTTATAACCGCAATGTTGTTTTGTGTTCTAAATCTATATTTATAACCTTATTTATTAAAAAAAATCTGTATCCCAGATAACAAGAATTAATAAATAGCGTCTTTTAGAATCATTTTCAACATATAAATGATCAAAATGACAATTTAGAAATTTGATAGTAAAGGTTTAAAAGCCTAATGTTATAGAAATTATCAACAAATCATAAAAATACTAAAAAGTGTTTAATCCACCTAGTTAAACTGCGTTGGGTTGAAAATTAACGGATTTTAGCGGGTTTGAAAGGGTGGGTTTAAACGGGTCAAAAATCTCAAAAAATTTGTCAAAACCCGCTATTTACGGGTCAGGTTACTCGGGTTTTTTAGGTCGGGTCGAAAATTGACACCTCTAATTACAAGCATTGATTGAGGTTTTGGAATTAGCTTTTTTCCAATTAAAATACTACATATCAACCCACTATCTATTTGCCTAAATAAATGCGCATGATTCTAAATGTAACTAATAAATTGAAACGGAAAAGGTATTAATTTTGGTTGAACTTATTTTTATTGTGTTCATGCATCGAGTGCTTTAATTATAATATACTAGCCTTGTGTGCATGCTAAGCATGCTTCAATGCATGAGTATCTTATATAATGTGTGTATACATTATTTATAAGTTTGTTGAAAATAAGATTGTTTAATTGAATTAAATTTAATTTCATCAACTAACACTATCTCTGATCAAATTTTAACCATAATTAATTTTTTATCTTTGATGACATTATCTTTAATTTCATCAATTTTCTTTATCTCTGATCACATTAAGTTTTTTATCTTTTAATTACAGTGATTTTTCCCCCCAATAATAAATTTGCACTGTAATTAAAAGATAAAAATTTAATGTGAAAAGCTATATAAATATGGGTGTCAATTTGTAGAGAATTCAAAATAGGGTTGATCATCATTGGCCTGGCTCGAAAAGTTTGCGGGCTTTGGTGCACTTAAAATATTAGTTCAAAAGCCCACCCCAACCCAAAAAGCCCGCACAAGGCCCGCTAAGCCCGCCTAAAAATCCGAGTTTTGGGTACACTTACTTATTTAAGGCCCGACTTGGCCCGAACTTTTGATCACCTCTAATTCAAAAAAATGAATCTTGCTGCTTTCATTTATTTTTGTGATCTTTTCATTTAAAAAGAAAAAATATATATATATTTTATAGGGAATAAATAATTATTTGCTCTTTGATTGATAATTCTTTATTTGTTATTGATTGATTGAATTTAATTTCTATTTTAATTGTATTTATTTCATAAGCGAAGATTTGTATTTTAGATTTTTCAAATGGAAACACCACGACCTCTCATCTTATATAATAAAGATTTATACAAATAAAAAAGAAAAAATTTATGTGAAAAACTATACCAATATAGGTGTCTAATTGTAGATAAATCAAAAATATGAATTTTGATGTTTGAAATTTTATTTTTTTTTGAATTATACATTTTTTTAATAAGTTCATTTAAAAAATACAAAACTTTACTTTTTAGTTAAAATTATATAGTTTGAGTATTTAGAAAAGATTTTAAAGGGTAATTTAGGCTTTTTGAGGGGGCACCATAGCTCCCTTGGCTTACATAATAGAGATGAGCTTGTCGTATGAGCTAGAAAGGGGACTCCCAGTGCACGCCACCGTTCATGTGCAGTGTGTTGGGCTACTTCTACAATTCTTTGGTCCAAGTTGCAACTGATTTTCCTGTTATATCAGATTCCATTTAATTTATGTAACCGTTTTTGTTATGTTTTCAGAGTTTCAGTTACAAATTCCTCCCTGATTTTGCTCTTCTGTTACAGCTTTCAAACTTTTTACAAAAACTGACTTTCGTTTCTGAGTTATGCATTAAGCACACACATTTTTAAGATCTCCTCTCCTCACACTTTCCTCATTTTGACCAATTTCAATCAATTCTTATGTGAGGGCACAACTTTAACAGCTTATATGTAAAATCTTGAGGACAAGTGCCAATTCCGAATGCACATAGTGTCACGGACACGTCACTACATCATTCACATTAATTTGTGGCCTACATTTCTAATACTATGTCTTGTTCTTTTGGACTTAATTTCAGATAAATTCAGCTCCTAAGTTTTGAATTTGTTTCAGTTCATTTAAGTTCTGTTCAACTTAATTCACAGTAATTTTGACCAACAGGACTCAATTCTTACAGTACAATATCCTTTCCTACTTAAATCTCATACTCAAACAACATTTTACATTTAGGGTGCGTTTGATTCGTCTGAAATTTTCTAATTTGATATGATTTTATCTTAATCTTTCTTATTTGATCTGATCTGAAATTTTTTTGATTGTAATTATTTTTATAGTTATGCTTTTTTATTTCTAATTTGAATTTTTCTAAACTGATTTGATTTGATTTGATTTTTTCTGAGCTGATCTAAACTTCTCTAAAATAAGCATTAGAGTGCTTAAATAAGTTGTGAACTTCCTCAAAGTGCAAATATTACCAGCTTTCACTCAACTCCTCATGAGCCATGAGTAGAAGTCTAGAATACCATAAGTCTGAAAATATTACTCCTATATGCATATGCCCATGTGTATTTTATTTTAAAAAGTTTAATAGATTTTACATTGAATTCTTGGTTCTTATTGACTCTTTATCAAAGATGCATTAATCAAAGCATAATCTGGAGAGAGTTCTTACTTTGGCATGCCTTGCCTTTGTACCTCCCAAATTTCTATCTTCCAACAGAGATAAAATCTGAGAATGAAAATGACATTTTGTGAAGTCTTCTTGTAGAACCTGCATTGAATAGGGAATACAAGAATGATGGAAAAACAAAGGTCCTAATAAAAAATAAAGAATTTTTTTTTGTCAATAACCATCTTTTATAACTAGATTTTTGTCTAAATCTTTTGTAGGGTTATTTGTTTAAAACCATCTTTTGTAGCTGATTAGGTTGTTGACCACCATCTTTGGACGAAATCTAGTGAATATCGACCACATGAGATGCACGTGAGTTATTGAAAACACGTTTTTTTGGCTCTTCTCTTATTCCGGGCCCCCCCCCCCAAAAAAAAAAAAAAATCTCCGCATTTCCATTCATATGCCCCATTAAAACCCATATATAAACCCCATTTCCACCCACTTCATCTCAAAAATACTACGTATGAGAAGAACAAAAAAACGTGTTTTAAGTGACTCACTTGCATCTCACGTGGTCGGTCTTCGCCGGATTCTGTCCAAACATGGTGGATAACAGCCAAATTGCTACAAAATATGGTTTTATGCAAATAAATCTACAAAAGATGGTTTTAGACAAAAAGTTACCTATAAAAGATGGTTATTGACAAAAAAATCCTAAAAAAAACAAACAAAGGTGGCTTACAAACAACCCTTCCTCACCCCGGCCATGTAGACCAAGGCAAGGCTATATAAACAAATTTATACAAACTTATGCAATTACCAGTAGGCGATCTGTGTCCGCAAATCGTTCCTTGACAAGATCAGCCATGTGTGGATCCTAAATGACAGTAACAAAAACAAAAGCAAGGAGTTAAAAATCAGTGAGAAAAAGCAGTAATTTGCCACATTGGGATAAACCATAGTTCATTCATCATATACAGATGCATAAAACATTAGTATACATCATATACGGGGTGGCATAACTATATGAAGTGAAAGCCAGAACCAATTTTTCCAATAGAAAAAAGGAAGAGCTTCATGCCATATACAAAATCAAGGTTCAAAAATTTCACAGGATTGCATTACATATGTTGAGCCCCATATGCTACACTAGTGAGTGTCCCACATCAAAAGATGAGGAGAGACTGAACTAGCTTATAAGTGTATGAGTTACTCCTCCTATTACCAATTGGTTTTAGGAAGGAACCTCCTATGGTTTATAAGTGACCTCACTCTCCTCTTCTATGCCCGTTTCTAATATACTATCAAATTTAACAACATAAAACCAATGTTAAATTTAATTTGTTAAATACTCTTAACTTTTCTTCACAGAAATACTCAACCTTTTCAATGGCCAGGACAGTAGCACCAGCATCAATAAGAACTTTTGTCAACGACCCAGTACCTGGTCCAATCTCGAGAACCAAATCCCCGTCTTTCACATTAGCAACAGAAACAAGCTGCTCATTAATGGTGGAATTCAACATATAATGCTGCAAAAAGTAAAACATAAACACAATGATCACTAACTGTTCGACAAAATGCCACAATGAGAAACATGAATTATATGTCCATTTTTAATTCTAGAATTTTTTGACGTAAACCCACTTATTTCATTGCCACTCCAGTAACAGTATGAAGAGAACATAAGGTTTTGATTAACCTGTCCAAGAGATTTTCTGGGAAAACGTTTTCTGGAATTGAGAGCTTTCAGAGTAGAATGGTAATCATCTTCTTTGACAGCAGAGACTATGAATAAAGTTCTTCTTTGATTGGGAAATTTAGTTAGGGTTGTTAAATGAGAATTTTTATGTTGGAATTTTGAGGTTGAAATGACAGTTATTGGATTTGGCGGGAAGGGTTGCACTAGAGAAACCATTTCCTCTGTTTGGTCAAGAACCACGACTTGCAGGGTAAAATTGTGTACCACTACTCTTTAGTCTTTATACAAGTATTTATAAATAAATTAATATAACCTTCAATCAATTATTTTTCACTTTGACTTTTTATCTATTCATGTAATTCCTATGTTTTTTTAGTTGGAACAAATTATTTTGTACAAAATTTTCAGCAAAGTTTAGTCGTAAATGTTACATAAACAGAAAAAACTAAGGTGACATGTGAAATAGAAAAATGATATGCAAAAAACGAAACGTTTATTGCAACTAAATAGAAATTTCTAATCATACTAGTTTCAACTAAAAAGACAAAGAAAGTTTTTGATTTTAATTCATATATGAAATAAAGATTAGTTGGTATTAAGAAAATATGGGAGAGAAAACTAGGACTTTATATTACTGGAGTGTATTGTATTCAGATGTATGTATATATTTTACAACCGATGATCTATCGGTATTTATAGGCGAAGTATATCGATGGATCCAATGCGCTGACATTTTAACATTTTAATGATTTACAATCCTCATACTATAGCATGAACATTAAAATTTGGATTATTCTAAACATACATCTATTTTTTTTAAAATTGTTACCACATGCAAGAAGTTTTTTGTTTGATAATAGGTGTGAGTCAATTGGGGTGAGTCACTTTTTGAGTCTATTGCCTATCAACTCATCCAGTCTCTTTCAAGTAAAAAGTCTAATAGAATAAATTGGTTACATTTTGCTAAGGGTTTTTATCCCTGACTCTAATTTTGTGAATTCATCCATGTGATTGTTGCAAGCTCAGATTACAGTTTGCAAGAGTTTCAAAATGAACATGAAATGAACAATGTTATTCTAAAGATTATGGGATAGCCATAGAGAAAGTAGTAACAAAAATTAACATGGGTGACAAAAAAACTGCAAGCATATTTTTATTACAAAATGAGACTAATATAATAGTAACTTGAGAACAAAAATTGTGATGATTACAGCAATTTATTTGTTAATATCAGTATTAACAATCTATCTAATGATGGTACATGCATCATGGCTAGAAAATGCACAAGGTTTGCTGATATATTGAAATGAAACATGTACAAAGAATTTACATCTTGGAAAAAGAACTGCGTCTAAATCTTTAACATCCGCAAGTAATCTTCAATAATAGATAGTGCAGATGCCCGATAACTAGAGCCAAAAAGATTATAGTGATTCAGGTAGTGATACAGCATATAGAGGTCTCTTCTGCTCTCAAATCCTGGTTGCTTGGGCATCACCTGAGGCAAGTTGCAAATGCAAGAGCGTAAGATTAATACAAAATCTCTTGTGACATCGTCTGTCAGTTTGAAAGAACTTTTGCCTATAAAACCATAACTTTTTACCACATTTATAATTAGTTAAATTTTATATAAGAAGTTACGCTATTGTGCTAAAATTTTCAATAAAAAGTTGTCCTGCTAGACTGTGAGGCCTCAGGAAACTAAGATCACTCATTCACAGCCACACCACTTTTGTGTGTGTGTGTGTGTGTGTGTGTGTGTTTTTTTGTTTTTTTTTGGGAGGGGGAGGGGGATTGAATTTCTTACCATAATCTCACAGAAATGGGGTGGCCGAGAGAAGGCATAACTAATTCAAAAGGGAATCTGATAATATAATGGTGAGTCCTTTTAATTGTTGAGGATTGGGACAATGTGATAATTATTTCTGTATGTAGTGGTACATTCTAACAAGACAAAACAAATAAATTTTTTTGTTAGTGGCCATTTGGTTGGCAATAAAATAAATAAGAAGGTTAAATTTCTAGCAATTAGAATTTTAGACAAGTTGTTTGTTTAACAAAAACACAAAAAATTCTACTTCTAGGAAATTCCTGCTTCCCACAAAACAAAGGCAGTTATATACCTAGCCCCCCTAGGTAGGTAGAAATTTCACAAGAACTACAACTTTCTGCAATCAACCAAACAATTTTAATATATTCCTAGGAAACGGAACTCCACAAGATTTGCAAATTCCTAGGAAGTGTAATTTCCCATATGCAACCACACGGCCTTATGCAGTTATGCCATTAAACATGACCAGCTAACAAGGAATTCAAATAAGAATATACCTCAAAATAGGAATTGTAGAATGATGAACCAAAGCCAGCACACCATGACATTCCGAATTCGGCTTCATTGTGACCATCTACAAAGGAAAGGATGAAAAAGGTAAGTGAAGTCAGTGCATTAACAACCGCCATATGCATTCATGTTCCATACATGTATTATAATATAGGAGCCTCATTATGCTAGCTTGAGCTAAGAGGATTTCAACTGCAAAAGAATATGTTTTCATAGTTTCATACAATTAAGGGCCCACCACCACGGGGTTCCAATTTATGAGTAGATATCAGTTGCCACCTCGTTAACATACCTGAAATTCCAACACTATAGCTAGACCTCTTTTAAAAGGGTAGGAAACAGATAGTTTGATCAATTAACTTATTATGAGGCTTCCTTCGAGGCAACACTCACATTCTCTAGGGGTGTTATTCCGTGATTCTGTTATCCTGTATGCTACACCTTCGAACTTTAACTTAACAGATATTTCAAGAATATTTTGGCTACAGCTTTTAGCTGTATGCCTGCGTGAAAATATAACCTGAAAAAAAAAAAGCAAAACCAACTAGGGAGTAGGGACTAGGGACTCACAATAGCAAGCGGGGTCAAGAATAATAGGCTCGCCATTCTTATCATAGCTTACGTTCCCACTCCACAGGTCTCCATGCAGCAAACATGGCTCAATTACAACATTCTCAAAAAGTGGTGCAAGGTTCTTTGCCAGCTTTTGTCCTGTCAGAAGGGAAATTCTGAAACATTTGTGAGACAAATATATTTCTAGACTAATAATAGCAAAAGTGGATGTTGACTAACAATAAGCCTTTTGAGGACTGCACTAATGTTGTCATGAGAAATTGACAAAACACATTTAAGCTCCAAAATTAACAAGGCTTTACAGTCTTACACGTCAACATTCACTAAATCAGCGTCATAAGTTATCACTTTATCAACAAGGAATCAAAAGGAAATGCACCAAACAATGAATCATAGAACAGCATAGCTGAATAACCCCATAGGTGACAACCTTTTTCATAGATAGAAGAATCTCCAAACTGATCTCGAGCCAATTTAAGTTGGTAGCCCAGTCTATGCTCTGCGTAAAACTGAATCCAGTCTGAGGTCCAGGTATTAATCTGTGGAGTACTGCATAACATAATGAATGAAAGGGTAAAACAATAGTCATCTGCAGTAACAAGCTAGAGCCTCTAGATCATCCAGTATTCATTAATAAGGTTGCAAATTTAAGTCAGAAAGAATAAATGACTCCACAAACTTAAATATACTCAACAAATGCTGCCATTCAACTGTAGGAAAGATGAGTTCATTCGAATAGGCATCCATCTTTTCACTATCACCAACTTGGAGTTTGGACACATAATTATCATTAACCAAGGAAAATGAAGTTTGACAGTGTAGGCAATGATGGCAGCCAGAAAGGAATGTACCTCCCAATAGTATTATCAACTTCAAAACCAAAGCCTTTCTCAGATTTTCCAGCTTTATGCATTTCTGCAAGCTTCCTCCCTAGAGCAGGCTAAAGATATGTGAATTATTTAGGATATGAATGGAGAACAATCCATAAATCATGTACAGCTGTTTGAGCTAAGCCATCCTCACCTGGCCACTTCTAGATGCTCCAAATTCTACACATTCCATGATGATGTACGAGCCACCTTGTGGTATAGGTCCAACCTACATCCATAACACACTTGGTAATTCCATCTGCTTATAGAACTAAATAAGACAAGGCATATACAATCAAGTAAGCAAGCGTTTTTTACCTTATATGGCTTTGGGACACGAATCGTATTGGTTTCATACATAAGTTTCAAACCAAGAGCCTCCCCTTCAAACATTGATGGGCCAATTCTCCTATTCCAACATTCCAGATAAATAAATCATTTTCACTACCTAGACCTATGATAGATCGAATGATTCATAACTATACATAGGCACGACAATATCTCATATTCATTTATTTTCAAAAATTCCAACAATTGCATTCTTTGATCATCCCACACGTATAGAAAGTAATTACTGAGGGCTATGTTTAGTTCACTGCATCTTCACGAAGAATTCAATCTCACCGGGTCCATTTCGGAAACTTTGCTGATATGATCTAGTTTGACTTGATCTGATTCATGTTTTGTGTAACCTTTGACCTCATATCTACACTAATCCATAAGAAAAAAATGTATATTGAGTGAAATGTCTCTAGATAAATTTGCATCTTTCAAATTTGTTATTTTCATAACTTTTTATTACAAACTACAAAAATTAAAGATATTCAATTATAAAAATACATGGTTTGAGCTGATTTGATCTAGTCTAAAAAAGTAATTAGGTCATGGAATAAGTTGAGATCTACGTTACCCAGACTCTTTGTTTCACCCCAAGTACCCGTGTCGGACACTCGAACTTTGGACATTGGTATGACACTTGAACACTTCATTTTGAACCAAAATATTCATATTTTTCATAAAATTGCCATGTCCGACACTTGGACACGTATCCTTGTCCGATACTTCTAGCAAAGTCCAAGTAACATAGGTTGAGATTAAGAAGGTTACTAAACATTGAAGTTTGAACAGGAAATGCGATGAAGCTGATATGCATACAAACATAGTAATACAGTATACCTATTAGTTTTAACAAAGAAAGAACCAACATCGGTGTCGTAACGGGTGGCAAGATTGATACAACCACCACCAACAGGAGATGACTTAGTAATCTGAGTAGCCTTCCCTTCAGTCAAAATCCATTCACGAACTGGGTCTTCACTCATTGCCACAACTGGTTTATTCACAACCACAAAACTCCTCATCATTAACTCATCGAGTCCAATTTATAAATTGGGTGTAAATGTGTAATAGAAAAACCAATATTAACGATAATTAACGCTATTCGTTCATAATTCCAGCATTTTTTTCCGAGTTTAATTGATTAATTGAATAAGGATAAATAATACTGTAAACTACCCCCCCCCCCCCCAAAAAAAAAAAAAAAAAAACATGGTTCTTAATAGATTAAAACAATGGTAAGCGAAAATTGCGAGAAAAGAAATGAATAAGGTAACAAAGACAACAAGAGAAGTAATAAAATTGAAAAATAGGTAGAATTTAAGGAATTCAAAAGCAAATTTAATTAGATTACCTGAAAAAGGTTTTGGTTTTGGAAACAAGAGCTTAGGAAGAGTGAAAGAAGGGTGGCATTTAGATGAAGAAAGAGAGAGAGAGGTGGGTAGTGGTGCCATTGCTGCAACCATTTTTCTACTTATTAAAACCTCTCTTTTTTCTAGAATGCGGATGATGATGAATGATGATGAAGATGCCTCCTTGTTTTCGTGTTCTGTTTTTACTGGCGCCAAGCCTTCCTTATGTTATGTTTGGCTTCATACAAATTCTTACTATATATAGTATGGTAAATTTGATATTGGAGGATAATTTTGTTATTTTATTATTATTTGTTTGCTCGTTTTAAAGAAAATCAATAAAATATCTTAGATGCGCATACCTTATGTATATCCGGATGTATAATTAGACTCATTGTTGTCTTTATGGTCTTGGCTTTTTCAGTTTATTTTTTTGATAAATTGCATGCCCCCAGCGCACGGCTCCTCTCAAGCAATACCGAGTTGGAGTTCTCCTTCTATTTGTTGGGGGAAGGGGGCTAGTGAGAATCGAACTTGTAATCTTTCGGTAAGAGGATGTAAGGTGCACTTCGACGTCAATGTAGAGCTCGATCCTCAACTCTTTGAGGTTAACTTGAGGCCCACGTGATGAGTTATCATAGCTCTATTTTTTAACTTAATTCCAAACAAGTTTCGTTTTGTTTAATTCAATTCAACTTCCTATAAGTCTAAATTCTAATTTAAACTAGTTCAATTCAGATTAATACAGTCCAAAAAACTGTGCATATATTACATGATACACTATTAGGGTCAAATCCAACACCATACAAACATGCAAGAACACAAACACTGTTTTGGTTCTTTTTTTTTTGTAAGCTTCTTTCATTTTTCATTAAAAGGAAAAAAATCACCTTTATTTTACATCTCAATTTTATACCTATGACTATGAGTATAGTCAGTGATAGGCATCTGGTGATGCTCTCGGTATCTTGGTACTTTTGCAGTTTTGCATGTCAAAATCAGCATTATATGTGACATTTTGCAATGTTTAAAAATACAACACAGTTTCAAATTAGCATCAGCCACTAAAAGCCTGGACCTTTAGCAATGGAACCAAAAATTAACAATGGATGCAATCTCGAATCTGTATTTTAAGGATTAAAATACAGTTTAGTAGTTAACCTCACATATAAACTGAAAATTTACATTTACAACATAATTTCATATTAAGTTAACCTCACAAACTTAGCAGCTAAAATAAATTAAATTACAATTACATTCAACAGCCAACAACAACAAAAAACCGGAAAAAAATTATAAAAAAAAAAAACCATCAATATATATCAAAATTGAGCAACTTTCTCATCACCTACAACTTCAATCTCAGTTTCAATTACTGCATCAGTAAAACAACTTCTTCATCAAGAATTGGTGTCAAGGTAGCATAAATACAAGTCCAATCAGATGGTGAGATTTTCTTGAAGAGCAAGGAAGGAACCACATATGTTTCCACCAAAATCAGGAAAATTTTCGCATCCTGGGAGAGGTTTCACCTTACCCCTCCGATCGACATCGACAGGGTACTTGAGGAGGTGGCCCATCATTTCGGTGGCATCTGGAGCTGCGAATTGTTTCCAGTTCGATTCTGCGAAGCCCCTCACTTTTCTAACACATTCTAGAGTTTCGGGTTCATTGAAGCAGCTATCAACTAGTCCAACATGCTCTGTCCATAGAGACATTCGGTATCCGTATATCTACAGGACACAAATGTTCACATAAATAACAGACCAAAAATATCACATTGTCTTCTGATTCATTCTAAATAATCAGAGACTCGGAAGCATAGAAGTAACAATTTTTAGCTCAAAAATTGTTACGGAGTACTTTTTAGTGCATAATTGGTTGAATTTGGTATAAAAGGTTGTGGTTTTATATTAAAAAGTTACAATGTTTTAGTGAAAAGTTCTGAAAAATGGTATGATACGGCACAAAACTGGACATATTTGTGGACAGTCTGATACTGACATACCTGTCCATAAGGATGAGCAGTTTTTTTGGCCCAGGTGTAAAAAGGCTGATAAGCTCCCATTGCAATCTCCGTGTCTCTAGTTCCCTCTAATGATCGTTGGTTGATGTTTGCAGATCCCAGAATCACATATTCATCATCCACTATCATACCTTTAGAATGGACATAGATCATGAACCTTCGGCTCTTTTGACACAGAGCCTGAATATACCCAGATGCAGCAATGGAATATGAAGACAGATATGTTACCACCAAGGAAAAGTAAAAGAATATTTGGAATCAACAGCTAGGTTTTTTATAGTTTAAGTTACCTACAGTCATTTAAATGAAAGGGCTATAGTCTTAAACCAAGACAGATGCCTACCTGTGGACTGTTAGGAGGGTGGGAACCTGAGGCAGAATTCCCATCAGGAGCTTCACGATTCCCAAGGCAGAAGAAGTTCAAGTAATCTTGGGGTGTATAAGAGTCCTCAAGCCCAACTTCCACTAGAGCCTTGTAGATGGTTTCATACATCATTTGCATTGTTTTGTTCTGCAGTATTGTTATCTCCAAATTAATAATCATGTATAAATTTCAAGCAGGGTGGTTTTTGGTTCTGCAGTAACGTATACCTCCAAATTAATGAAGAATAAAATTCAAGCAGAGAGTGAGAAAGCAAACTACAGATTAATTCACATATAATATGGACCTCTTTGTAGAATGGTGAGTTGGAATCACACCAAACTGGCTGCGACAGTTGTTCCGTAACGGTGGAACGCCGTTCAAATACGGTAGAACACGCGTTATGTTAAAAGTGAAAGAAAATGAAATAAAAAGGCTTAGAGTTGAGTTTTTATTGAAAAATAATTGAACTTTCTTCAAATTTGAACTTTTCCCATTGCTTAACAATTTGATTTCGTACATAGCCTCTAATTTGATTGTATGAACTTTATATCAATTAAAACCCCAATTCAAAAGCCCTAGTGTGTGTATGACGGCTTCCAACTCAGAAGTGAGACAAAAGGCCAGAAGAGCCATATCTAATTCTTTGGCTAGTTCTATTAATCAATCAATCAATCAAAGCTTTATTCTCAAAAGTGGGGTTGGCTACATGAAACAAAGTGATTAGATAGTCATACACTAAGATTTTCCTCCTCCGCCCCTTACGATCGAAAGCCTCATTCTCTTGTAAATTCATTTGCTTCATATCTTTTCTAAACTCCTTTCCACCAAGTCATTTTCAATCTCCATCTACCTCATTTGAAATCTCCCTGATCCCACTCTTCGCACCGGTACTCCCTGGGGTCTCCGTGTTACATGTCTAAACTAACGCAAGCGATTTTGTCTTAGCTTACATGCAAATCCACAACACCTACTTTCCTACGGATATCTTCATTTTTGATTCTATCCCATAGAGTGTTCCCACACATCCATCTCAACATTTGTACATCTGTAACCCCTACCTTTTGAACGTGCTCCTTCTTAGAAGCCTAACATTATGTACCACAGATCAACACTGGTCTTATATCAGTCTGGTGGAATTTCCCCTTCAACTTTAAAGGGATGCTTCGATCACACAACATTTTGTACCATAGACCAACACAAGCGATTCTCTGGCTAGTTCGGATGTAAGAAAATTGATGATCAACAGTTGTTGAAGATCCAGTGAGTTGTCTCTATTTCTTTTTTTTTTTCTTTTATGACAATGTCTTCTATTCTTATTTCCTTCTTTGCTGCTATTTTTATTGCCTTTCTTTTAAGTTTTTCATTGCAAAAGTATCCGATGAACAAACAATTGTATGCATTATCTGTTCCCCTTATTAGGCCCACAATTGTTTCTAACGTATACATTTGATGTTACATACTCTTCCTTCTCTATCCTCCAACAATTGGAATCTTGGAAGGAGGTGGGAGGGTGTGGCAACATATTCATGCAGTTTTTCTAGCATTGATCAACTCCCAAGTCCCACCATAAAATACCAAGATTCACTTGCATCAAAAAAATATTCGTCAAAGAAAAATGCCTCCCTTAATCGAAAAGCAGGATTACAAAGAAGGGTTTCACTGTTCAACACTCCACAGCACTGAGTTTCTCAAGATTCTACAACATGGTACCAAATGGCTTATATGTTATATGTCATGTATACATGTGACAGCTATCCCGCACCCTACTCCAGGAAAGCAGAATAACAAAAGTAAGAATCAAGGGGGAAAATTGAAGCAGTTTATTACATAACTGAAGTACTAACAGGAACTAACCTGCCAATAAAGAATCCGTTGAGTAGCATTACCACTTGGAACGCCCTCAGGCCACATCGGGACAACAATGTATGCAGCAAATCTCTCATGAGCTTTAATTTTTTCAGCAATTTTGAGAGCGATTTCCATGGGAATCAAATTGTTAGCACCTGCAGCAAACAGTATACTTAGTAGTTAGTACAACTGTACAAGAGAGTCGAGGTACTCACAAAAATTCTTTTCCCCACAGGGCCTCCTTCTCAGAGTCTTGGCCCTTGGGCACTGTCTTACCACTCACTCACTAGTCACTAGAGCTCAAAATACAAAAAATTGCACAACAGGGTGAGGGTGATTAATTTATGTGTAATGAAATTGCTATCAGGTCATAAATGTCATATCAAGCATGACTAAAAGTTTTCTAGCTGACTCATCTATCACATTGCAATCCTCACCCGAACAAAACAAAACACCCAACTTAAGCCTCCAAAACTATCCATAGCAAAAGTATACCAAGAATAGAACACAGAAAAGCAACAGCAACAATCAGCCAGGCCACTGACTTATATTGACAGATCGACATATACAACCTTCAATACCAGCATATGGAAATTTTCATAAGAAACCCGCAGCAATTAACATTTTTCCAAATGAAATAGTGGAGAGCCATAAACAGTAGTTGATCAACATATATGTAAATAACGGCAGAATTACTAATAAAGACAACTGAAATTTTGCCTCAAAAGCACAAACTTTGGCTTAGATGCACTCAATAGCAAGAACTTCAATGAATGCATCTGGCAGCATGAACATTGATGTTGGGTGCAAGGAGTAACATACACATGTGATTTTGGATTTTATTTTGGGATGAATTTTTTGGAGTTGTTTGCTTGTATATTTGTAATGTAGGTTATGATAATTAAATTTGTCATAACTTTTCAAGGAGAATATGAAACCTTATACTCCTTACTTCAATCATGTCACTCGATCGCTCCTTGCACCTAACATCAAAGATGATGTTGGGTACGCCTAATTCAAAGTTGGTACCGTTAGTTTTAAATGGCGCAAATGTTCCTTGGAGCCTAGGTGCGAGGCGCAAGACGAAGGCGCGCACCTTTTGTATGCAAGGCACATTTATTTATTTCTTTTATTGTATTTAATACTAATTAAAAATATCCCTAACAATTTAAATAATGTTGTACATAATGATAAGGTAGTCTCAATTTGAAAAATTGTCAATGATTCTTCAATTTACAACTTAAATCTTAGCTATTTTCCATGGCACAAAGGCGTACCTTACCAAAGGCGCTTTGAATCGTGCACGAGGGCACGCGCCTTTCGCAGGTAACTGGGGCTCGCTTAGCTAAAGCCCATTTCCAAGAGCATCAGGGCAAGGCATGCTTTTGAAATCTTCAAGGCGTATATTCCGTAAAGATAATGATAAAGCAAGCAAATAGCAGCATAGAAACATATCATATCAGATAAGCGATTAAAAAGAAATAGACAAGAGATAAAACACAAATTATACAGAACACAATGCCTTGCTAATATTCATGAAAAAAATTCTCACCTAAGTCTCTATTTTGACTCCAATTATATGAAGAACCAATGAAATATTGATTCTCTATATAAATGTACTTTTGGGCAGCTCGAATGGCCTTCACATATGCTGTATGTATGCTCATGTCAATCAACATGTTCTTCCCGCAAACCAAATTCTACATTTTCAATGTGATCAATCAACTTAACACAATGCCTGAGAAGCAATAGGGAAAGATAAAGCAGGCAGCAAATAAAATATGGTAGGCAACCTCCCTCACCTTGGAAGTAGCCTCCTTTGGATTCTTCGGAAATCCTTTGACAGAAGCAGAATCAATCGACCGAAAAACCTAAATGAATAGAGTTTTAATTTTCTTCATATGTAGGTGCAATATGCAGAAACAGACATAAAGAGCATAGAGATACCTGTACATGCCAAGATTCTGGATCATCTTCAGTTACGCAAGGAGTGTCAAATATACCAACAATGTCAGGCAAGCGTTCAATTCTCAGTAAAGCATCATCATAGGACTTTTGTAACTTTTTAATCCCATGTGGTTTAGCAGCTCTTAACCATCGTTCCTGGAAGTTGGTAAGAACATCATATGCTGCTGGTCCATCAATTTTACAATGCAAGTCATGCCACGGTTCTCTTGGGCAACCTGTGGTATTTCCCTGTCCCAAAATTTCCCAAAAAGTTAGAGGTGAAAATAAGCTTTTTTCTGTTGTTTTCTTTTGGTAGTGTCTGTGCAAATGGTTACTTTTTAGATCAGAGGGTTAAGCAAACATGTACTTCTTACTCTTTTAATGATTACAGTGCTTTATTCTATCCATTAGCGAACCATACAGTTGAATTCTGTTTAAGCACTGATCAATGACCATGATAGAAAAATATGGAGAACAAAAGGAAAAAATTACTTGGATTGAAGGGTTATGAAAGTCGTCTTTGTGAGTTGTTTCTAGGGTTCTGAATAGAGGATGAGCTGGAGTATCATATCTTCCGTCACATAAGTCGAGACCACCAACAAAAGATATTATTTTCCTTCTATTGTTGCCAGCATCAGCATCAACTATCACTGTTTTTTGGTGGTGTGTATATATTGTTGAAACTTCCTATAAGGAAATACACAGCAGCATATTCAGATTAAATTGAGAAGTATGAGAACAAAATATTTTAAGATGTTAAACATAATGCATTAATGGACTTCAGTAAACAAACATGAGTATCCTAGTGAAAAGCCAGATGATGAACCCTAAAACCTATACATAAAAAATATTCCACATGAAACAAGGTACCCTAACTAGCCGCCTATTCAACATCAACAACAATTCTTGCATGATAGCCAAGAAGATAATGATATATGTCATGTAAGATAATTAGCCTGAGTTACTTGGCAAATAACATGAGGTTAAAAATTGCAAAATCAATAACAAAGGTCCCCCCTACAACTATCTCCCACCTATATACAAGTAACCTTTTTACAAGAACTATCTCCCACCTATAGCTACTTTTCCTTTTCTAACAAAATTTTGCTTAAAGCATATAATGAAAAATATCACTTTTACCTATTGACCTGGTTAGAATAGGTAAGATACCAATGTAAGAAGATATACTTTAAGGATTGGAGGGCTTGTGTTTGCTCGAAAATAGGGATCATTTAAAAGGATAGGGCATGGTTGAGAATCTTGAGACCTTTGTAATTAAATTCTCCTTAAATTTTCGAATCTAAATTTTCATAAGTGTTTGGCTCCGGTGGCCATTACCTTGAGGCTTGAACAAGTCAAATACAAGTATTATGGTAATAGAAAATGGTCGTTAAAATAGCAGTGGAAGAGCCAACAAAGAATGGAAAGCATAACCTAAACAGTAGACACCCACTTTCTGGATGCCACAATTGTTTCACTTATGATTCCAGAAGCTTGACTCAGCTTTTCAGTATCTTTTACTCTACTTGCTTAATGAACCATACTAACTTGTATCTTTCTCTCTTCGTGTTTCTTCCTAGATCATATCAGCATCCACATTTGACCAAAAAAGAGGCTGGAGATGGATGAAAAGTCCAATTAAAATTGACCAATTCCATAAATAGACACCTGACACCCAGAGATTGCCAGAGCATATGAAACAAGTCTCATTATAGTATTGCACTTCAATTACCAGACAAATTAATTAGATATTTTCAACACAAACTTCATGAAGCACAAAACTTAGCAAGTAGCATTTACCCTTTTCTTGACCCAGCCATGCCTTTTTCCGGCAATACGAGGACACAGTAGCACTTGCACTGAAGAATGCTTAAAGAAACGGCGGGTCTCCTCATCATGGGTCGCCATGATTCCATCCTGCATACCCAAGATAAGTAACGTGGAGAAATAATGAAAGGAAAGCATTGATTTAGCATAAAAATGAAAAATGATCAAACATGCATACTACAATATCAATAGTAATGTAACTGGCACTTCCATACTGTATACTACAATATCATTAGTGATGCAAGTACAGCTGGTGCTTGTATATAAAAGGAATCATGTATCTGCTAGTAAGCCCATGTTGCTCAAACTTTAGAAAACTGAGATAATTTATATGAATACAGAATAAATTTCGGTGAAGCTACTGACCGTTTTATAGCCTAATATGCTTCTTGACGTAGGATCATCCCACACAAGAAGAAGGACCCTCACTCCTTCAGCTGACTTGGACCGTAGAAGCTCTCCCAAGCAACATTCTGACGAATGATTGCCACCTTCACGAACTAATCTAACCTTATGCCAAACTGACCAACCAGTAATATATATTAGCCGCCTTGCTTGTCGTATTGCATCAAAGATGTCTTGCCAGCACTTTCCATGGACATACTTCATTCCTCGATCAAGTGGAAACTCAGGAAGGCAACCATCAGGAACATGTGCATCCTGATAAAGAGTAACTTTCCCTCCTTTTCGAAGAGGAAAATATGTTCCAGGTACCCCTTGATAATCAGGGCCAGCACCAACTCCATCGCGGTAAAAACTTAGATTATTGATAGGTGTGTACTGAATTGAAATGCTCAAGACAGCACCAGCCTTACATTGTTTGCCATTTGCATTAAGAATAGGATATGTGCCCTCAACTTTTTCCCCGAGATATAACTGTTCCACAGGAATCATTACACTTCCTATGAGCTGGGATCCTACAACATCACTATCCTTGACCAAGAAGTGCACTTCGGCAGCATGATGTGCTACCGGAACATTAAAATGTTGCATCCACACAGGATTCTCCTCGTTACTGATCACATATGTCCTCCCAATCACGGAATTAGAGACTGATATTGAAACATATGGATCACTAGTGATCTTACTAGATATATGCCCTTCAATTTTGTTGCTTACATTCCCTGGAAATTTTCCAAACATATCACCCAACGTTTTATGAAACATGTCCATGTTTGGAAGGTTCTTTGCCTCGTAAACCCATATATCAAAATTCCCATGCAAAAGCATAACCCTCAAAGACCCTTTCTGATAAGGCACAACCTGCATGCCATCACTCTCAAAACGTGCAGAACCAGCACAACTACCCCAACAACTATCCCAACTAGGAACTCTAGAATGCGTCCCATACACGCCTCCATGATCACTGAACTCTCCAGTAGAACTAGTTGGATATGCCACAGAAGGTGCGGAAGGTGGTGCAGGGGCAGATGGGCGATGATCAGATAATCGCATATCCCCCATTAACTCATTTAAGGGAGGATATCCAAAATCACTCGAGGGCCTACTCCCTAAATTCTCATGTCCGTGGGGACTGCTGAAGCTATTGCTCCGTAAAGGAAGCTGAGGAGGGGCATTGGGAGGTGGGTATGGACTCGGATCAGGATAAGGGTAATGAGATGGACTATACTGAAAACTACCACAGTGTTGAAGACTTGGAGAAGGTGGAGGTGGAGTACCTTGGGGAAGAGGGCCAGAGAATGAGTAAGAATGTCTAGGAGGTGGATTTGGATAACTGGGCTGGGTATATGGGTGTGGCGGATATGGGTAAGCGGGTTGCGAATGCGGATATGGGTAAGGAGCAGCATAAGGATATGGATACTCAGAATGAGGTGGAATAGGAGGAGGGTATGGCTCAGAATTTAGGGGTGGAGGGTACACATCAGAAGCTGAGGGTGGTGGTGGTGGTGGGTATGGCTGACTAGGGGGTGGATAACCATAAGGATATGAAGATGAAGAACCATATCTATCCATAATCAATCAAACCCTAATTCTAAAGTTTCAATCTTGTGATCAATAAGATCAGTCAAAATTAGGCACACATGCAGATATAAATAAATATAAATTAAAAGAAGACAAGCCCAGAAAAATATATAAAATGGGTTCAACAGATCATACACAAGTACTGAAAGTATTCAGCTGATTCTTCTTGTTTCTCAGATTTGTTTGGGTTTTAAGGAAACTAAATTCTGAATGAAATGCCTAGAAAATCAAAAACCCCAAATGGGCTCAAGAAACTATAATGCCGATGATAAAAGATCAGTGTGATTACCTCAAAGTCTTTGAGAAAGATTCACAGAGTTTTAGTTCTTTACGTGATTCTGGGGTTTGTAAAAAGTCAAAGTTCCAACATTTTATATTGATCAAACAGCAAACAAAAAAGGGAAAATTATACACGAAAATATGATGAAAGAGAAAGAAGGCGGAAACGTATCTGATGGCGTGGGAAATTTTCTGACTTCTGTTCTTTTTCTTCCTTCATTTGTTCACCAAATAGCTCATAGATCCTTCTCGTAAAACATGAATTAAACCAAAAATAAATAAATAAATAAATACGAGTACAACAGTTGGGCAACTAATTTTCTCGAAATGGTAAATGCAACGAGGAAAATAGTTTATGTGGGATTCACCTGCCTCAAAATGTTTCTTTTGTTGCTTGCGAAATGGTGTAATATCAGGTTCCTCAAATTTAGATACAAAATTATATCTCAAAGTGGCAAATTGAGGTAATTTTGACAAATTTTAGGGGCACAGATCCAAGCACCAACCAAATAGGGGTGTTTTGGTAATATATTTTCAACAAAATTACAAAAATGTCATTAGATATATTTTGAGATACTTAGGTTTTTTAGAAACTGGGCATTTCCCTGCTAAATGCTAAGGGTGGGTTAGTTTTTAAAAAAAATGTGGGTGCAGCCATGAGCATCATAGGGGATGGTACTCATGCTTGTACAATAGTTCTGTTATGATGTACATTAGGGTAAGGTTTTTTTTCTTGGGAGTTTTTTAAGTAAATCATTGGAAATGAACAATGAGTTTGTTGGATGTTCATTAGTAATTCTGTTCAAATATTTATCCTTTTATAAATTTGAATGGACAATATTTATATAGGAAATGAACAATAGGTATATTTGAAATGCATAATGCGTTTGTTGGATGTACATTATTGATTCCGATTAAATATTTGAAATGAACAATTGGTAATTTACAAATTGGACAATATATGTAGTTTCCTAATGAACAATATATATAGTTTACAAATGAACAATGTGTCAGTATATTTGAAATGAACAATATATATAATTTCCTAATGCACAATATATATACTATATAAATAAACAATATATGTAGTTTCCTAATGAAGAATCGGTAATTTACAAATGAACAATCCATAGTATATGAATGAACAATCCGTAGTATATGAATGAACAATTTATGTAATTGATTTTTTCCTAATGAATGTAAGTAAACATAAACAATCAATTAAAAAATAACTGATACCATAAATATTTATAAAAAAAAGAGTAGAGGAGTAGCTTCCTCTTGGTACACTCGTGTGTATGCACGAATTTGTAGCCAGTGGGGGCCGGGGATGAGGATAAGAGTTGTGAAAAAAAAAAATCGTTACCGTTAATTGTGAGGTCATTATATTGTAACGGTAGAAAAATTAGTTATGATAAGATGCAATAGCCACTCTGAGCCACCATCGAGCCAAATTGCATCTATCACACTAGGAGGGCACCGCCCATTTAGCAAAATGGTGTCCCATTTGACCCATTTCATAGCAATTTCTAAAACAAAAGGAGTAAGACACTTGCTCAAAATAATAAGAAAGCTGAATTGAGTCATCAATTAGCAATTGCACATAGTTGCTTCTTCTTTTCTTTTTATTTAGAGCATCAATAATCACTTGAGCATCCCCATCCACCATAACCTTTTGCCAACCATTTTTCTTCACCACTTGAAGCGTCGCACAAGCCGCCAAAGCTTTAACTCTCTTCCCCTCGCAACCCACTAGTTCGAGGTGGTCTTGTCGAACAAATCGTTGGGAGATCGTTGCTTTCTGCAGTTCCAGATTATTTTAACCCTTTATCAGTCAAATTTGAGTTTAGAATTTGAAAAAATTGACCAGATTAGTTTGCATTTTCTTGCATTGGTTTGCATGTCAAGAAATTAAAAGATTATCACGATTGGGGATCATTTTAGTCATTTGGGGGTCAATTTTGTGGTCCCAATTGTTTTTCTTGCATTAGTATGCATGACTAGAAAAACGTTGTCCAATTATTTTTTTAGGGTCATTTTAGCCATTAATGGATCAAGCTTGAGGTCATTTTTATGCACCAGTTTTCCAACTTGGAAAAAAAATTAACTTTTTTAGGATTTTGAGGGTACATTTTTAAATTTGAGTTAGGTAGAAGAAGGTCGATTTATGAAAGATAGTTAACTAAAGATAGGTTTGTAATCCCTCAAAAAAAAAGGTAGGTTTGTAATGTCATAATAAATATGGGTTAGCCATGTGTAATTAGCTGAAGTTGGAATGTATTAGAATAAACCAATGAAATGAGAATACATTAAAGGAAAAATTGTAAAAAAAATAAGCCAACATTTAGCCGGTCTTCTTAAAATAAGTCCACCTTTTGATTAATTCAAAATAAGTCAACTAACCTATTACACATATCTGCTTAAATTAAGTATTTTTTACAATTTACTGGTGTAGAAAGTTAACAATTTCAGTGAAAAACAAAGCGGTGCAATAAAATGTTGCTCTTTATAAGACTTTTCATTGAAAATATTAAATTAATCAACAATTTATTACTGAAAAAACTTAATTTGAGAAGACATAGATAATAGGTTGACTTATTTTGAGTTAATCAAAAGGTTGCTTAATTTGAGAATACCAGCTAAAGGCTAACTTAATTTTTACAATTTTTCCTAAATTAAATTGTATTGAAATGGATTAAAACCAATTATTAGAAATTAAACCTTATTCGAACTAATTAACCTTTATGGAAAAAAATTACAAAACATTATTAATTATCGTAAAATGTAGGAGGAATAATAATACTTTACCAAGTTGACTATTGTTAAAAACATGACATTTTCCATATAATTTTTGTCATTATCCAACAATATATTTTCACAATATTATTTAATTTGTAGCAAAAATATTAGAAAACATATCATAACGTACTCTTACTTGGTACTCCGTACTTGATAATTTTGAGTTCATTGTAACTTTTTTTATTACTCCCTCCGTCACAAATTAAATGATATATTTTGACTTTTGATACTATTCACTTTATAATTTTGACTTTCTTTAATTATATATATATATATTAGAAAAAACATAGTCGTGTTAGATCTCGTTGAATTCTTCTCAATATGTATTTTCTAAATATATAGTTTTTATACTTGTAATTTTTTATCGTATGCAACTAAAGATATTTATGTTTAAAGTTGTATCTTGGGTGAAGTGAAAAAGTAAATGTACCATTTATTTTGGGACGGACGGAGTATATTAGTAATGCAAAATGGTAGACTAAAGTACGAAAACTTTTTGGTAGAAAAATAGTCTGTACCCATAAGGGGTAGAATTTCACTAGGAAATATGTAGTCGTGACTCGTGAGCAGGGCTCTTTCAAAAAATTTAGGGACTTTGTTTTAAAAACATGAATCATGTCCTTATATTATTAAAATTAATACATTCTATATATTTTAATTAGGTAATAAATAATATTTTAATTTTAATAAAAAATATTTTAAAATGTAGAATTTTTTAAAAGTGAAAACAAAGAAATAAGCATGTTTTAAGGAAAATATTAGAAATTAAAAAATTTGAGGGTTTTTTCACATTGAGGCTCGCTCTGTACAGTTGGTCTCTTTAAACATTTTCAGCAAGGGCATGCTTTTTGTACATGGTAGGAAAGTTTTTGTAAAAAGCACACAATGGTGGAAATGCATGTGTATTACATGCAGTCATATACTCATATGCAGAGGTACAAATGTCAAGTGGATGACACTTGTATAGTTGTATAAGCTGTATTAACTTTTGGTGTAACATATTGTGCATTTTTTTTTTTAATTGTTACTCCTTCAGTCCTCTTTTTTGCAACAAGTACAATTTTATCACTTTTCATTGATCAATTTTGACTCTCTCTAATTTTATACACATAAGAAAAAATATAGTCAAATGGGGTCTCGTTTGATTCGGGTCGATATGTACTTTTTTAATTTATAATTTTTATAATTTTTTATTATATGTATTTAAAGTTGTATGTTGGAAGGTGTGAAAAAATAAATCTTGCAAACAAAAGAGCACGGAGAGATTACTTCACATGCAAATGCATTTTTGGCATTAACTTTTAATTGGTGTAACATATTGAGTTAGTTGGTTGTTAGATGTATGAACATAAGTTACATAACTACTAGTCTACTATATAATAGTGTGGTGAGCATATGTAGGAGGCTAGAAATCGCAACCGGTCGGGCTCAGATCGGAAATCCGAATTTTGACTCGACAATAGTCAGAGTCTGATGCAATTTTTTATTTTTCGAATGCGAATCATTTTTTTTTCTTGCAGATCAAATCATACTAGGGTTAAATTTTGACTAAATGGTCATCTCTAAATCAAATAAATGTCTATTATTACATTAAAATTACTTCATATTTATTCCTAATATAAAATTAGGTATTATACTTAAACAAAATATATAATTACTAACATATATTTATATAAGACTAAACAAATTTAATTAAATACCCCCTCAATCCTTTTTTTACTTGCTACACCCCTTAAAGTAGAACTGCTTATTTATAAAATTTGACTCTAACTAGTTTTATGTGCATAAATAAGAAGAAAAAAAAATGTTGTGATACAATTGGAGCAAATGAATAAGTATTAAAGTATTAAAAAAACCTTCCATTTTTATAATTTTTTTAATAACCACGCAACATTGTAAATGTAATTAATTAATTATTATTAAAAATTGTTTAATGTATTATTTGTTTTAAAATGTTATTCTGTTGTTTCAACTTTGGTTGCTATCCTGAAAAACTAAGTGCATCATCATCCGTTGTCTAAAAGAAAATAAGTAAATGTAATTAACAACCTAATATGGAGGGGGTAAAATTTTTAGATGGATTTGAAGTATATATATTCTAAGGGCTCGTTCTCTTCGCAAGATTAAACAAGATAAAATTAGATTAGAATAAATTTAATCATTGGATTGAATTGGATTAGAATTAATTAATACTTAAACCTTATTCGAACTAATGTTATGGGGGGAAATAACTTCCTTCGATTCTTTTTTTTTTTCCATTTGAAATCTTGATACTATTTATATATATATATATATATATATATAAGTTTTCCATTGTCAATTTGTGATTAGCCAAATATGATTTTAAATAAATAAAAATTTTATATATCTACAATATGATTTCACAATTTTCTTCTATTAAAAACATTAAAATATAAAAGGGTTACAAATAAATATTTAATATATTTCCATAAGGGGTGATAATTCGGGGATCCAGGGCAAAGTCACGCGTACAGTCAATTAAATTAACATTATTCTAAATAGATCAAATAAAATAACATGGGAAAAATTGTTATTTACCAATGAAATATATCATAATGGTGTAGAGTAAATGGTGCTTAAACCCACCGTATATTTCATATATTAAACGATACATTATGTCTTAAAGAGTGTTTGGAATACATTTAGAAATAGAAACATAATGAAAACATATTAGAAAAAGAAAGGGTAATATTAAACGATAAGTTATTTGTTGTTTGGTATAATTAAGAAAATGGAATGGACAAAAATTAGATAGTATGATTTTGTGTCCACAAGATTGAGAAAGATAACAAAAGGGTGGTAATAGTTTTCATTAGGAAAGAGTATGTATTAACAATGTCTCATATCAAACAATAGATAATGGCCAAATGGGAATATCAAACATTCCTGAGCGTGCGTTCTCTTCAACTTATCTAAACTGAATTAATCAGACCTGTTAGACCTTATTGGAACTTATTCAACCTGATTAAAACTTATTGGAACTTATTAAACCCGATTGAAAAATAAAATAACAATAATAATAATACAAAAAAGCAATGTTTTATACATTTGAATCTATATATGTTCTTTTTTTATTATATTGTTCAATTACGTTCTAGGATAAAAATTAATTTAATTCAATCTATCATTGTTATTTTACACTCCTCCGTTTTTTTTAATTTACTCACTTCACTTTTCACACTTGCCGAGACAAAACTTTGAAAATTAATATCTTTAATTGTGTGTTTGTAAAAATTATAAAAACTAAATATTAAAAAACTACATGTTAAAACGAAACCAACAAAACCCTGCATGACTATATTTTATTTTATGTATAAATTACAAACGATTCTCAAAGTATATTTTGTGAATAGTGACAATTTCAAATGGCTGAAACTCAGGAACCGTGAAATTGTAAAAATAATACTCCGTGCAACAAAGTAACGGAAAACAGGAAAGCAATATTTATGAGTTAATTTTTTTTTTAAGGAAAAGAAGTTAAATACTTAATCTCAACAAAGATTTCACAACAAATCAGAGTGGCGCAGCGGAAGCGTGGTGGGCCCATAACCCACAGGTCCCAGGATCGAAACCTGGCTCTGATATGAATAGAGAATGCTTCCTGCCTAATTTTTTTAATTTTTGGATGCGCCAAATCTAATGGTCTCTTCTTCATATATCATTCACATTCTACATCGAGCCTTCCTTCAATGCCATCTAAAGTTCATAGGATAATTATTAAACTTTTTTTCATTATCATGTCATGCATACAAGAACAAATTGGTTATGACCAAGAATATGTTATATACTCTATCACTAAAAAATAGGGATATCCGACTCCGATTTTGAACCTCCGACTCTGACTTTTAATTTAATAATATTTTTATTAATAAAACTAAATGAATGCCTAATCTAACATTAAAGTTACTCTATATTTCATTGATAATAACAAATTAAATACCCTACCTTAATCAAATACACAACCAATATCAAATATCTTTAAAAAAATACATATATGAGTATTTAATTAAATACAACTTAGGCAAAGAGATGAATCCTTGTTGGAGTCGGGTTTTTTTTCCAGCATCCGACCCTAAGCTACTCAGAGTCGGAGTTAATACACGAAATAGGACGTAAATTTTAATTTTTCAAATACAAATCGCTTTTTTTTTTTTTTTTTGCAAATCGGATCATACTAGGGTTGGATCCAGATTCAATTGTCAAAATTTATGTGACCTTGGTGCTGTCATAAATACAACTAAATCAAGTTATCAATTTCAGATCTCAGAGTATGTGCATAAATTTTTAGATTTTTTTTTTTCAATATAGCTTAGTGTGCTCGATCAATTTACAGATTTGTGCATAAAATTATACTTTTAGGCTACTTTAATAATAAGACATTTGGATCTAGCTTATATGGATTTGAACCACCAGCCTCCCAGAAAACATTTGGAGACTTTCCACTTAAAGCTTGTAGATCCAGAACAAAAATTGAGTTATTTTAGACATACAATAATCCAGATTCAAAATTAATTGGTAAATGAAAGATTAATTGATGCAGACAAATAACGTGTTTGAGTGGAATATTAGATTTAAAAGATCACTTGTTGCAATTTTATAACTCCTTACGGCCCTTTTGATAACCGATCAGATTTGGAAAGAAAATCAAAATTCATTCATATGGTAATTAATCTAATTTTATCACAAATATTCATTCCCAAATAATACCACTCTTCCACATGGTAATTAAAAACAAGAAGAAATTTCAAGTTTGGGAATGAAAAATATGTTTCCCATGGTAATTTTGAAGTTTTTCCTTAACAAATTACACTTTAAATTCATTACCATTACCACAATTCATCACCAACAACCAAACGGGCCATTAAAGTTTATTTGCTTGCTTTGGTGCCATTAGTTTCTGATGGATTAATAAACCTCAACTTGCATTGGTATATCTAAGTTTTTAAAATTCAAAAAATTGTAACTGTGTTTTTTACAATTTTCAAACTTAACATTAAGAAGGTATATTCCGTTAAATTACTAATCATTTTAGTTTTCAATAAGTATTATTTCGAAATGAATACTTTTTTTTTTTTTTTCAAATTTTGACCATTAAATGCTAAAATGACCCCGAAACTTTTGATTGGGTTATTTTTTCATCATACAAACAATTTGCACATAAATTGATGCAAGTATTTAACAATTTTTGTTAATAAATGCCACAATTGAAAATTGTCAAAATTTTAGGTAGATTTTTGGAAATTTCAAAAACTTAGGTATAACAGTGGAAATTGTCAAATTTTTCAGGTATACTAGTGGGAATTTTCCATTTTTTTAATTTGTTTTATGTGTTATTGAAAATACTAGATAATCCCCGAGCAAATTCTTAAATTTTATTTTAATTTTTAAAATATTGAAAATTATAATTAAGAAAAATGATTATTAAGAAAAAAATTACTAATTAAAATTTTAAAGTGATAAACTAATCGAAATCATTAAAATTATTATGTTTAAAAAAATATGGAGTTTAAAAAATATGCGCAATATGATTAAACATAAGCATCAATAAATTATCATTTTGTTCTTTTACGAATGAAATTATTACAACTTTATAGTATTTAGGGAATTGCTTATGAAATAAAAGTAATTTGGAAAAAAAGCTTTGAAAAAATAAGTTTGGTTAGGAAATAAAGGGTATTTCTTTATCCCACATTAAAAGTTTAGTGTGGACCTATCATAGTATCATGTTTATATATGATAACTTATACGTTAATAGTTAATGAACTAGTAATGAGACTCTTGTCGCGCCGCCGCTCGTCTCGACTTGGCCCAAATGCAAAGCACTTGCCTCACCACACTGTGCACGTGTCATGGCACAAGTCGGACGGAGGCTGCTGCACACAAGGGGAAGTCCCATTCCTAGCTCACTAACTATTAACATGTAATTTATAATAGCAATAACCACTTAAATAGAGTTTTCCTTTACATTTCTAACAACAATAACCACTAAAATTGATTTTTTTCCATCCCAATCCATTTTATTTCGGAGTTTTACTAAATGCAACCCTTATTTTACTTACTAAAGCCCACATTTGGACAATTTTGCCCTTGGCTACACTTGTGTGTGCTGGACGTAGAAAAAAAACACGACATATACCAGGGCGCATGACCTATGCGGCCCGGCCTAGGTCCAGACGCATGGTCTATGCGCCCTAGCCATTCTGATTGCACGCATGGTCTTTAAATTTTCATATCTCCTTTTTTTCTTAGCAAAATGTGACGTATAATATATCAAATCGAAGCTCTCAGAACAAGGAATCATATGCAATTTGAATCGCCTAAAAAGGAATTATGTGTAAAACGTTATGAGCATTTGAATAAGACCATTGTGCAAAAACATTTGTAATGCTTTCAATTCATAATTTATGTTTTAATTCATGTTTTAGTGTAATAATATGTTTTGTTGCATGATTAATCTTGATATAAAATAAAGGGTGGGTGGAGGTGGGATGTGATAGTGAATTATTATGTTTTTAGAGATCAAGGGCAATTTCGTCTATAAAGGGACTTTAGTAAGTAAAATGAGGGCTATGTTTAGTAATTCACTGTAATATTCACACAGTAATACAATATACATACACACCTGAGAAATGGCTAGTAAATCAAATTGATTTTTTTAGCAAACATATCAAATAACATTTTTGTAATTTTGTTGAAAATAAATTACCAAAATACGCTATAAAGCTGGTGTTCGGATCCTTGCCTCTAAAGTTTGTCAAAATTACATGAAAATATTTAGTGATGTCCCTCCAAACACATTCACACGGGGCAGCACGCGAACGAAGAAGGGGAAACGTCACAGCCTCGCCAGATGCCATCGCCTTCGCTGTCCGCCGTCGTTACTCATCGGTCGCCGTCGTCAGTAGCAGTAGTGAGCACTCGCTGGAGTCGTCGCCAAGGCGAATTCGTGAAACCCTAAAATCTTAATCCCTGGTATGTCTTGAATTCTTGAGCACTCAAACCTTAAATCACCAATTTATATGCTTACAAATGTGAGATTTAGACATTTAGTCCCTCTTTTCTTGCTCTAATAATGTAGTTCGAATTTTCAGAGTGATTTTGTTGGAATGAATTTTGTTCTGTTTGGATTTAGTTGGAAAGGAACCCTAATATTTTCTGAGTGATTTGCTTCAATCACTAAAATTTTGGTTTGGAATGCTATTCGATTTTTCAGAGTGAATTGGATAGAGGATAGGAGAGGAGAGGGTGAAAGAAACACAGAGATTGCTGCGCTAGGCCAAAAATTTTGGTTTGGTTTGGATCCAAACCGTCAAAACCGATTTTTTTTCAGTTCGGTTTGGTTTGGAAGTTTCAAAAACCAAATAAATTCGGTTTGGATTTGGACTGGGGTAAAAACCGAACCGCTGACCGAACTTTTACAGTTTTACCCTTACCTTTTAGATTATTTAGACTTCAAGGCGCAATTTCTAGGGATTAGACTTCTTGTAGCATCATACAAATCAAAACCCCTTGCCCAAAATACCATCGTATTTTGCTGTGCTCTGATAATGTTGTTACAGTTGGTGTTCATGAATGCTGAAGAGCCTTTTTTTCAGCCTTAGCCTAGATTTTTCTCTTATTTGTGTTGGAACCATGTGAATAATTTGGATTATTTTGGTTCATTGTTATAGTATTGAACAAAACACAATGGTTGGTTTTTTAGAAATGCTAAATTTGTAGAAAAAAATTATTTTTTTGGATTGAATAAAATATAGCAATATAGGTGTCTATTTATGGAGGAAATTTTGGTGATTTTTTTTATTATTTTAATAATTTTATGCATTAAATTCTAATCAACAAAGTATAAAGCAATTGTATATGTTCAATGTTAATCCACAAAGTATAAAGGAGTTTTTTTGTATATTTTTTTGCTGTAAGGTTAACATAAATTAATTAATTATAATCAATTAATTAAAAACTTGCAATTAACAAAATTATGTAATTAAAGTGATTAATTAATATTAAACGTATTTAATTTTTGCACATCAATAATACTGCTCATTAAATTTATCTATTAAAAGCACATAAGATTTATATTTTATAATACCACTCATTAAATTTAACGACACAAATGCGATAAGATTTGAAATAAAAACAAAGATCTAGTTTTGAGTTAGCCTGAATTTGCTCCAAAAATGCTTAATCTATACACACAGATCGTGTTGTCGACATCAACCTATACGTGTAACGGAGAAGTGGAGAACAAAGGTTGAAGATCAGCAAACTCATTTACAATTAAAAAATGATTTGGTTGAGCATATTTGGAGCAAATTCGGGCGTACTCAAAATTAGATTTTGTTTTTATTTCAAATCTTATCGTATTTGTGTTATTAAATTTAATTAGTGGTATTATAAATCTTGTGTGCTTTTAATGACTACATTTAATGAGCGGTATTATTGATGTACTAATTAAATACGTTTAATATTAATTAATCACGTTAATTACATAATTTTATTAATAGTAAGTTTTAATTAACTAATTACTTTATTCTTACAGAAAAAAAATACAAAAACGCCAAAATTGCTTTATATTTTGTGGATTAAAATTGAACACATACAATTGCTTTATACATTGTGGATTAAAATTGAACACATACAATAGCTTTGTACTTTGTGAATTAAAATTGAACACATATAATTATTTTATAAAAAAAAATCACCAAAATTTTCTTCATAAATAGACACCCATATTGCCATATTTTATTTAACCCCAAAAAATAACCTTTTTTCCCCTACAATTTTAGCATTTCTAAAAAATCAACCATTGTGTTTTGTTCAATACTCCAATAATGGATAATAATAATCCAAATTATTCACAAGGTTCCAATTCAAATAAATAAAAAATCTGGACTAAGGCTGAAAAATATTCTCTTGTTTACTGTGACAACATTGCCAGAGCACAGCAAGATCCGGTTGCATTTTGGGCAAGGGTTCTTGATTTGTATGATGCTGCAAGGGAATCTAATCCCCTAGAAATTGCACCTCAAAGTCTAGAATCTAGATGTGTAAATAGTCTAAAAGGGCAATGAACCAAAATTTCTGAAACGGTTGAAAAATGGTGTGCGTATTATGACATAGCTTAAAGTAGGATGAGAAGCGACCAGATAGAGGACAATGTCATCAAAAAAGCATACAACATTTTCGAAAACGTGGTTGGTAAATTTCGCTTCTATGATGAATTGATATTGATGAAAAGGTTTCCTTATTTTCATACAACAGTTGGTAACCCGCAGTTGGGATAAATTTATGTCGGTTTGTGATACTTTCGTTCTAATTAGTTTGTGTTTGATTTAATTTCGCTTTTATGATTAATGTTTTTTTATTTAATGTATCGTGTACTCTCAAAGTTTTTTTTTTTTATAATTTACTCAATTTCCTTTTTGGGATTTTTTTGTTAATTTACTCACTTATTACATTTATTCTCCTACATTTATTAATTTATGATTCCCAAGTGTTGTTTTCATACTCTCTTATTTTTTACTACCTTAAATAAAATTACCGTCTTTTCTCTCTTTTTTATACGATTTTTCTTACTTTTTATACAACTTTTATCATCATTTATTTTTTTCTCTTATTCCCAATTGATTTGTTGGTTTTAATAAAAACTCAAGTGAGTAAACTAAAAATAACGGATGGAGTATTAGTTTAATTAATTTTGTTAATCACAAGTATTAATTTTTTTAATTAATTAATTATTTATTTAATTATGGTAGTCGCAACTCACAAATAACTACATTAACTGAAATTAGTTTGTTAATTTCAATTTTTATTGCTAATCCTAGTTAATTATAATTAATGACGTTACTCATAGCCAATTTCATATTAGCATTTTGCAAATAAAAAGGTGGGGTTCACTATAAAAGATGATGAACCTTTTTTGTTTGTTTCATGGTTAAGAAGAAAAATTGAAAATAATTTGGTTTGGTGATATGGATGAGAGACAAAGTATGATAGTGACCCATGAACCATTTTTAATTGTTCATGAGTAATGGTGCTCTTACAATTTACTTCCATTTCGTTTTTAACTTTTTGTTGTTACAGAAATTTAATATTTATTCACCTGATTACTTGATTTGATGTTGTTGGAACTTGGAAATTATACTTAAATTGGTTTAGTTGTTAACTTGTTATTTGTTAGTTTGAAATAAAATTAGTTTTATTGGACACTTAGACTATCTGAACGACAATCCGATGATCCGAACACAAGGTTCATATTTTGTAGCCAAGTTTCAAAATCCCGAGTCTGTCACTGTACCAGTGCAGTTGCAACCGAGCTCCATTGAACTTCAATATGCTTAGAAGTTAGAATATGAAGTCAAGAATTTTTGAAATGGAGGGAGTTTAGTTGTAAAGTTTATGATTATTTACTTCTAGTAAGCATGTGGTCTTTTCCACTGAAAATGAAGAGGGATGTTTTTTGTAGAATACTTGAACTTTCCCTCAGTTTGTTCACCATCAATGGCGGACCTAGGAGGACCCCATTTGAATTTGGAAAAAAGAAAAATTTTACCAATAAATTTAGGATTTTTCATTTTTTTCCCTGAAAATTTGTTCACAGGACCCCAATAAAATTTATAAATGCATTTTGACCCATTTTATATTATTCTTGGATCCATTGATGTTCATTGTATTGTATGACTATCATGAGCTGAGTTTTGAGTTGATGAGCTAAAACTTATACATTGTAGTGCTCTATATTTTGCAGATTTGTGTAGTAAAATGGATGCTGTATTATCTGGGGAAGCATACATTCCAGAAAACATTTTAGAGCCTTTATTAAAGGCTGCAAATTCATCATTGTTGAATGAATCCCTACAAAGTCTTATAGGGGTTTCAAGAGCTGACAATGGGCGGTCAGAACTTGCTTCTAAGAATATGCTTCCGGTTGCACTCCAGCTAGTACAGTCGCTTTCACATCCTTCAGCGCATCGTTTATTGTTGTTGTCTCTTAGATTTCTTAGAAACCTTTGTGCAGGAGAGGTAGTGAACCAGAACTTGTTCATTGAGAATAATGGTATTGGAATCATTTCAAGCACAATACATGTTGTGGGGTTTGATTTTGATGATTCTGCTTGTGCAATTATGCGTACAGCCTTGCAGGTGGTAGCAAATGTTTCACTTGCTGGTGAGAAGCACCAATGTGCAATATGGGATCACTTTTTCTCTGATATATTTCTCAAAATTTCTAGAATTCACAGAAGGGAAATTTGTGATCCGTTGTGTATGATTATTTATACTTGTAGCCATGAAAACATTGAACTGTTTTCTCAGCTTTGTAGAAGTCCTGGGATAGCTATCATGGCAGAGATTGTTTGTACAGCCTCAGAAGGTAATTGATTTTGTTCACAATTGCTTCAATTTCACATGGTTGTAGTCTAATTAGTGTGTTTTTTTTCAACATTTTGTCCAGTTGGTTTTGGTGAAGATTGGCTGAAGTTACTTCTTTCAAGAATCTCCTTGGAGGAACCGTATTTTCCTGCATTGTTCATTAGTCTAAAGGATGCCTTTTGTAATCTAGGAGAGTCTGAAAGAAGTGGTGATCATTTTACTAAAGAGCAGGCTTTCCTTTTACACATTGTCTCAGAAATCCTAAACGAGCGACTGAAGGAGATGAGTATCGGTTATGAGTTTTCTTCATATGTTCTTGGCATTTTCGAGAATGCAGTCAAAGCTGTTGACTTTTACACTCGAGGCAACTCTGGCCTACCCACAGGCCTTCATTCAATTGATGTCCTTGGATATTCACTGACTATATTGAGGGATGTATGTGCACAAGGTAGTTCCTCAGCTGCTGATGCTGAAGAAGTTTCAGAGGATGTTGTGGATTCATTGCTATCAAAGGGCCTTTTGGACCTGCTTTTATCTATCCTTTGTGAACTCGAGCTACCATCATCAATCAGGAAAACCATGAAACCCAATGAGAATCAAGACCTAACTTCTCAGTCATTGAAGGTGTGCCCATACAAGGGCTTCCGAAGAGATATTGTAGCTGTCATTGCAAATTGCTTGTTTGGAAAGAAAAGCGTGCAAGATGATGTGAGGGAAAAGAACGGGATTATCCTTCTTTTACAGCAATGCGTTCTTGATGAAGACAACCCTTTTTTAAGGGAATGGGGCATATGGTGTGCTAGCAACTTATTGCAAGGTAACTCTGAAAACCAGCAGACAGTAGCTGATTTGGAGATGCAAGGAGCTGTGGAGGTTCCTGAACTAGCCAAGCTTGGACTCCAGGTGAAAATTGACCCGAATACTAAGCTTGCTAAGCTTGTAAATATAACATGACTACATGAGCTCCTTGTACTATATAGAAAGTTTAGATTGCTCATTTAGATAATGCTGTCAGTTTCATCATCTTCAACTAACATGTATTGCACTGTATCATTCAATTGGCCAAGTTTGAATATAGCAATTTGCCGGCTGATCTAGAAGGCAAATTCTTAGTTCATCTCATTGACATGGATACCAAGGACATCAAATGGCGAAATTGATGATCTAGACGCCTGGATGACTGCATTAATGATGGATGTAATCTCGGATTTGTATGTTAAGGTTTAAGATGTTTTTATAGCTAAGTTAATTACATCATTATAACCATCAATTTTTTTTTTTTGCTTACAATGAACTCAATATATATGCAGCCTTAATAGTGCAGAGGATGGACTGGTGGCAATATTCACCAACCAAGCAAACTGTGACAATAAAACTCAATTATTGCAGGTAATCATACAAAACAGGACATTTCATCAATGAGTATCAAATCTGAACTTTTTGCCACTACAACTAGAAGCTCAGTTTCAAAATTTGCTGCATCAGTAAATAACCTTACTTTGGATCCTTCAAAGAAAATCAAATTTATAGACATGGAATATTTAAATCATGAACTAAAGCTCAATTTACAGACATTAAATCAGGAACAAATGCTAGATTAATAATCACTAGCTTTAATTAAGCTGCTAATCTACATAATCCTTCAATGGTAATCAAACTTATAGTTAACCTCTGAATAAATAACAATTTCCTGTTGAGTTAATACAATGAGAGGATTGAAAGGTGTTATGTTTCCTGTTTTCAGTGGAAAAACACTGAATAATCTTGAGAATTACTGCCAAGTAACTGCAATAGGACTTCTAACAGTATGATGTCCACCCACCCAAAGCAAAGATCCAAAGGCTGAAATACCAAATCTGGTTGTAATGTTTGCTCCTGACCCAGTAAAACTCACTTCATAACTCAGCTTTTCACCCAGGTTTTTGAAAACCAACACTTCGGGTTTAACACTAATCTTCACATTTCTAGGTTTATCGACAAAAACCCTGTAATCAATCTTGGGAGTTCCTACATTAGTTACTGTTCTTTTGTATGTAAATGTCGTCGTTCCTCTTTGAAAAGCATCAAAGATGACGGCAAAAGAAGGATAGTTGAGATCACCAGGCTGAAGAGCAGTAGTTCCCTTCTTCTGAGCTTTCGGGCAGCTATACCTCTTTCTTGCCAAAACGCTGACCTCAGCATTAGTGAAATTGATACTACATAAATACTGCAAGTAGTCTTCTGCACTGATATCATATACAAGCCCCGGATCCGAAGCTCTTTCTGGGTTCACATGACCCGACCCGAATGCAAAAGGGGTCGCAAATTTGGTGCTTTTGGATACAAATGCATCAGAAATTGGATGCAAGTAATTGTCATGAGTATAAGCAGATGTCATGATGGCTGATTTTATTGCAGCAGGGGACCAATCTTTGTGGACTGATTTTATTAATGCAGCTATTCCACTAAGGTGAGGGCAAGACATTGAAGTACCTGAAACTATATTGAACTGCACCCTTCTGTAATCAACTTTCTGCTCAGTTGGTGCAATTGTTGGAGGCCAAGCAGCCAAAATGTTTACCCCAGGGGCAGTTATGTCAGGCTTGATAACATAGGGGTCCACAAGGCTAGGGCCTCGTGATGAGAAGGCTGCCACCACTGGGGCCCGTGCTCCATACCTCGTTCCATAAAATCTAATGGAAGCTGTTATGTTTTTGTTCAGGTCATAGTAACCTTTGATAGCTTTAGCAGCTGAAGCTCCTACTTCAGTGGCTGGCAGAATATGAGGGTCAGCAAAAAGCTCTTCCCCTTCGGAGGGACTATTAAGTAGTATCATCCCAGCTCCTCCTGCTGATTTTACTACAAAGCCCTTCTTGGTTCGGCTGATTAAACCACGCTCACAGAGGACAATCTTGCCTTTCACAAGGCTCGGAGATAAGGACCCATCAATACAAAACTCGGCTCTCTTTCCTCCAGCTGTTTCTTTGTACGCAAGTTGGAGTCGATTAGTCTTCTTTATGCCAGAATAAAGAGATGAACCCTTGAAATGTTTGCCATTACTTAGCCTAACTTTAGTTGGGAAGACCCTGTTAGTGTAGCTGGCTGCAACTGTCATCATCCATGGTGCCATATTGCCAACTGTTGAAGGGATTGGACCAGAATTTCCTGCAGAACACGAGAAGAAAACTCCCTTTCTAATTGCTCCAAAAGACGCTATAGCCATGCTATCCTGGTAATAAGGCCGTGGAGTTCCCCCAAGCGAGAGAGAAAGAACATCCACTCCATCAGCTACTGCTTGGTCTACTGCTGCTAATATATCAGAGCTAGCACAGCCTCTGTCCCAGCACACCTTATATGCTGCAATTCTCGATGTAAACCTGAACACACATATAATTTGCAGGCATCAAGCTAATTATCAACGAGTAAATGATCAAATCACTTGACCCTGCATATGTTTTGAATGCTTGATTAATTAATTTGATAGCAAGTTTTTGTTTAAGAAAATACCTCATTCCACTGGCAATACCGTTGGCCATTCCAGAGAAACTAGCTCCAGGGACAACACTCCCAGCTGCTGTAGATGCAGTGTGAGTACCATGACCGTTGGAATCTCTAGCAGATCGATAGCTATCAGTTCCACTGATTCTGCCATTAATCGCCTCGTATCCTTTGAGGAAAGCCCTTGCACCAATGATCTTATTATTGCAGTTTGCATCAGAAAAGTTTGTACCCTTTTCACAAGTACCTTTCCATCTTGCCGGAACCTGAGACAGTCCTTTGTCACTAAAACTAGGATGCTCTGGCCATATTCCAGTGTCAAGAACACCTACTATTACATCTGTTGCCAAGCTAGATTCATTCCATAAACCTCTGCCAAATTCAAGCCCAAGAAAATGGGTTGAATATGTGGTATGGAGGTTTAGCATCACATCAGGAGAAACAAATAGAACCCCATCAATATCACTCAAGGATTGATATTCTTTCATGGTAAGCTTTGCAGCAAAACCAGACATGGTCGTCTCATAGGTGTAGAGAAGCTCAGGGGCCGATGTGATTTCATCTTCATTAACATCATCATCATCTTGAGCTTGTGGTTTTTTAACCGAGTTTAGAATTGATTCATACCATTCTCGGGGATGCTTGTTCATACCGTTTACTTCAACGATTTTAGTATTATCTGTGTGAACTATGTATGTTGTTCTGTCAGCTGATGAAGAGATTGTAGCAGCCACCAATATTAGTAGGCTTAGCCAGTAAACCATTCTTGTTTCTACCATCTTGGTGGCTGCACCTGCAACAATGAATATTGTTACACAAATCATATAGTTAAACTCTAAAGCATTTGGCATTGCATACAAATGACTAAATTGAACAGCTGAAACTGTAAAGTAGTAAAATCTGGAGAAACAGGAAACTTATTTACAAGTTAATTAGCTCATTAAATCAGTCCTTTAACTAATCATGAATGTATTGTTAGCACTTAGCGGAATTAGATATAATTTCCTGTTAAAAAATTAAGATTTTTATTAAGCACTCTAAAATATAAGAAATACAAAAACTATATGTGAGAGATAAAATAATAGTGTAACAATTAAAAAAACGGAGGAAGTATATTATACTGTTCAAAAAAGAAGAAGAAGAAAAACAGACACTAACCAACGAAAACATTAAAATGGTGGAATAATTCATGATAAAAATATTATTGAGCAGAGGCAGTAATCACCTTTTCTTTTTGAACCCACCACAAGATAATGAACAAGATGATTGTGCATTACATAGATAGATGGGGTTCTTTATATAAGCAACTTATTCACATAATATAGCAATAGGAACTATAGTTCTTTAATTGCTATAAATCTATAATGCTGTGCAATAATTAAAAATTCCTTTTTTAGTTAAAAGTGTGATTACATTGCAAGCATTGTTTAGGGACCACCTTCCTTAAATGGAAAAAAGTCTTGAAACTGAAATATAATTAATAACATCATAGGAGGGAAGTCCATGCACTTGTGACAATCTATGTGACACTAGTAATAGACTTTGAGGCATGGGTTATGACTTATGAGCTACCCTCGTTCTCCTTGCTTCACGGAAAAGGATTGAGTCCTCATATCCCGTCCCTGGGGCTTTATCAAAATGATACTCCCGAGATAGGATCCATATGTAGGGCCCTAGTGCACTTTACCGTTAAAAAAAGGCTTTGGTTGACTCAGCAAGAGCTGAACTGAAGTGAAATTTCAAAATTTTAAGTCCAAAAGAACAGGGCGTAATAGTAAATAGCATGGGCATTGAGCAGTGGTTTTAAAGAGGTGAAAAAGTTGTAACTAATAATTGGTAAAAATAAACAAATTACTGAGCAACAGAATACAGTTACAAATTCAGTTTGTTTTCTTAAGATAGGAGTAAATTACGAAATTTATGAAAAGCATGCTAGGTTGTTATCCCAGAAAAATACAATACAGTAACTCATTATGAAATCACTTCCTTTGAGTATTGTTTAAGGAAACAAAGGAATGGCCTAATGGGTATTGGCATGTAGAAAAAGTGGCATGATGTTTACTCCAAAAAAAGTAAAATAAATAAATAAGTAAAATATGCATGTGAAGTCTGACAGTGTCAAAACTTAACTTGAAGCATCAAAACAGCACCAAAGAACACTATGATTGTCTATAACTACTAAGATTTTACTGTCTCCCATTTGCATTCATAGGATTAGTAGTATTCAAATTAAAGTTCCATAATATATCCTTTGAGGTTAATCTATTGCTTAAAACTCAAATTAATTCATAAAAAAAGTTGTCATTTGTTGTCTGTGCAAGGAGCAAGAGACACTGTGATCATGAATAATTACACCAGCATGATTAAGAGAGTATATCAGTGTTACATAATTCGCCTTTTTTGTTCGCTTCTATAATTTGCGGTTCATCCAAATTGGGCCAAAAATAGCCCAAAACCGACCATAGTTCGCCTTTTTCAGATTGCAATTCGTAGGCACTTTAGGGAACAAAGTAACATTGGAGTGGATTATGGAGTTAAGTAATCATAATTAGTCAAGTGGGTTATGGTTGATTAGGCATACTTTACTTTGAAGTCTGATCAGTTCTAATCATTTATGCAGTTTCCTAACAGCTTGGCTGGGGAATATCTATTATTTCACAGCATTTGCTTTTTCCTGAAGAAACAGCTTTGCTTCATGATTCATGGTTACTGTTCTTGATCAGTTTTACTGAAAAAAAAGCATATATATTGATTAATTTTGGCATGAATTTGAGTAGCAATGCCCTAGTTCTTGTACCTGCAAATAAAACCGAAATGTGCTATGTTTATTTTTAGATGTTCTCTTGCCCTTGTTCTCTTAAGGTCTAAGAAGCTGTTGCTCTTTGCAATGGCCTGCTATTATAGAAGAAAGCTTAAAAATAATCAGTTGGATAAAAAAAAAAAATTCAAAGAGAAAATCAGCATTCAAAATTGTCAAAAATACCTTTTATAGACAACTTTTTGTCAAAAACAACCTTTTTTTATTTGGCAAACTCATACTTAAACAAAAAAAATTGTCACTCAAAGAAAACTGTCACTCATGTTTCCAGCATTGTTCATCAAATGTGATTTACTCGTGATCATCAAAACCACTTATAAAAGTTAAAACACCATTCTTCCTCTTTAACACTTCATAAAACCACTTTTTAAACACCATTCCATCAATGTTAAAGGGGGAGCAATTGGAGAAATGTCGTTAAGAGATAAAAAAAAATATTTTGTTTAAGGCCTAGTCTTACTTTACCAAAAAAAATTATAAGGTTTTTTTAAAAAAAAAAACAAAAAGTAAGTTATAAAAGATCATTTCTTACCAATTTTCCTTATTTTTTCCGAGAATTGCTGATATTATTCAGTTTAAGAAAACAGAGCAAAGGACAATTCAATTTAAGAAAATTGAGAAAAAGAGACTTCAACTTGCAAAGTCACCTGCTTTTTGGTCCCTGACAACAAAAACCTCTGAACCCTAACATCTTTTTCCTCCATTGTCAGCACTGCATTTCTGAGGAAAAGGATGATAATTGATCAAAGTCAATGTAAGAACATCTGATGTACAACATTACAAGTCTCAAGCTGGAATTATTGAAATACTACTTCATAAGAGAAAAGAACTTTTATAATTTAAGCCCAAAAAATCCAAACAAAATAATTTATTCCACTATTAGCCCTCTGTTATATAAACATATATACAAACAAGCTTATACCAAAATACAATACAGCCTATTAGCTAATGAGAATCAATTACAGGTGTTTCCTCATTATGCTTTGCTCTCAAATATCTTACAGATTTGCTTCTATGATTAATAAATGACAATCGAGCTCCTGACGACATGACGAGAGCTTTTCCAAATTAGAGAGGCTGATAAGATATTTGCACCTGATACAGGGTTTGCCTTAACCACAACCTTAAAACTCCTCATCTGCAAGGTTCGAGAAAATGCTAGAGTTGTGGGTTTAACGGTAATATTCACACCTTTGGGGGCTCTAACAATGGCATTGTACACTGATTTTGCTTGACCCACATTAGTAACTCTTCTTCGGAACACAGTCATTGATGGCTTCTGCTTGTTCTTCACGTTAAACTGCATTGTAGGATAATTGAGAGAATCATGGCCAAATGCAGGAAGCAAAGTCGAGCAGTTAATGGATTTTGAGCCAACAAGAACGGACAATGACGCTCCACTGTATCCCTCTCGGCATAGAAATTGAATGTAAGGCATTTCGTCCATGTCATACACTAAGCCAGGACTTCTTGCTTTGAGTGGATTCACTTGACCAGCACCATAAGCAAATTCAGCATCTTTAGTGACCCTTGAGCTCATAGGCTTTGCTGTGAGATGAAGAAATTAACCAAAGTGCTTCACGCATTATGCTTGAGAAAAAGAAAAAAAAAAAATTGAACACAAGTTTGACTAGATACTAATCAAATTTATCATTTTATTTTTCATAGGATACCCCTAAGCTGTTGTTTTAGGAATTCACCATATGCCCCTTAGGTTTTAAGAAGATCTAAGGCTTACACTTTTATAACTAATGAAGATCAAATTTTTTTTCCAAGTATTAGTAATCAGCAAATACTCTTTCTCTCTTTTACCCCATTTCGACACCTGATCTTATTTGAAAACATTAAAATAACACCGAAACACTAACATCTTTTTAGTTATAAAAGATCTCCTGATACGATTGTTTAATACCTTACGGGTATTTAGTGAATTCTTAAAACAATAGATATACCTTGTGAATTTTATGAGTGAAAAAACCATTTTAAAAAAAAAAAATATTATAGGCGACTATATGTGTTCATCATCCCAAAGAAAATTGTCACCCTAAGAAAATCTTCTTAGACCTAGATACTATAACTCTACAAGAGTGGTAGAACATAAACAGCATATAGAATACCATTGTAATTGGAGGCGGAGCTGAACCAAAAGAGATGAGAATCACTCCTAAAGCAAATCATTAATTTACCAAAACAGAAGCATAAGATTGAAGTAATGTAATACCAGTAGTCATGATGGCAGACCTAATGGCAGCAGGTGACCATTTTGGATGAAATGACTTGACATAGGCAGCAACACCAGCAACATGAGGGCATGCCATTGATGTTCCAGACATGAGAGTGAATTTCGAATGTTGCGTGTCGCCTTTTAATCCGGTCAGCGTCTTCAAGGGGGTATAAGATGCCAAAATATCGATACCAGGAGCTGCGATATCAGGCTGAATTCGAACAACTACCATGAGTATGCCACATTGACAATTTACCAAACATACAGAGAGAATTTATACTTCATTCAATACTATAAACTTGTACCTTGAGAAGACGTACTGATCCAGGATTTGGACCTCGAGATGAAAATGACCCAATAAATGGAGCTGAAATATTTACTTCTTCAGATCTGTAAATTTTTGCTGTTGGTGAACTGCAATAACATACAAAAAATGTCATTATTTACCTCCATTGCTTGCTTTCTAAAAAAAATGTTTCCCATATGTAATAGTAATTTACCTTGATTTATGTATGTATTCATAAACTTTATCAGCAACAGAAGGATCAACTATGGTTCCTGGTGCCATGAAAATCCTAGCAACATCTAGGAACCTCGGACTAGAAACAATAGCACCAATACCCCCATTTTCTTTCACCACTGATTCAACACCCCAACTTTGTAGTTTGCACAGAACAAGCTTCCCTTTAACCTTGGAGGGACTCATTGAATCCTCCATGCAGTACCTGGTGCAGTATTGCAATATGCTTAGTCAGAACAAAAGTTGGTCATCCTTATTTGGACTCAATTGCAATAACAAATTCAATTGGCCTGGTAAAAATCCAAAGTACCTTGCATTTTCCTTATTTTCTGAATTCTTAGCCACATCCTCACCACTAACAAGAGGAAATGATTTCCCCTCAGTATCAAACAAGTTTATACCAACTCCCTGCTCAGCAGATACAATAGTAAGTTTGCATCAAAAAAAGAAGAAGCTAAAATAGCAAGTGAATGAGAAGTTTCTATTAAGCGACATATAGAGGTTTTTACCTTCTAGAGGGAATATGGTTTAAAAGCTTGAATATAAAAAAGGAAGAAAGAAGAGTTTTTGGTGTAATAAGTTTAACCATGATGAAGCTAACAATATGTAAGTACCCTTATGGTATCTATCATGTTGCAGATCTTCGATATTTCAAATGATTGGGAAGGAAATTGTATTTGAGCTTCATACATCACCTAATAAAATTCTTCATTCTTCTTGACCAAAACGCAAAGCTGTTGGATTCTAAAGAAGCAGGCTTGCTTATACATGTCTACAAACTCAGCCAAATTACAATTGGCTAAGTGAATCATTTCTTTGTCTATTTCTACTACTTGTGACTGTTGTGAGCTTTGACTTTAGTAACACTTCATTACTAGTAAATAGTAACACCCTCCTAAGAAACAAGTCTTAATTTTGACTAAACCCTTTCCCAGTGTTTATACATTGATCAATCACTCTTTTTACCTCTACCTTTTCATCTTCATTCTACCTCAATCCTATTCTCGAAAGTCATTAGTGTCCGAAAAACACCCCCTTGAGTTTTTGTTGTCTAAGACTAGTAAAAAACCACATTGATCAATAAGAATAAGCTTAGTTCAACATAAATCAAATGAATTCACAACAAATCTCCTGTCACACCGTCTAAAATGAAATGGTAAAAGGTTGCAATTTTTTTAGTTAAAAAAGTTATTAATAGAGTATATAACATCATATACCTGGGCTTCAACTATTAGCTTAAGCTTTTGGTTAAGATTGAGATGATCCACTAACATGGTAAGCCCCGGAATATGTTATATATTCTATAGTTATGTTAGACCATCTCAAGAGAAATGGTAACGAACTGCACAGCCCTAAAGTTACAAAAATCCTCAATCCAATTTTAGTCCATAATTTACCCGCTCATGTAAAAGTAAAATAAAATCCAAACATTCTTGCATTTCCCTTAACCCTAAAGTTCACCCATATTAACCGAATTCAGCAACTAGTAGTTTATGTGATATCATGATATGCATAAGAAGAAAACATAGAGGTGCATAATTTCGTCTAAATTCAGTTTGTCATTTTCAACAATTTCCAAACATATAAAACAAAAAAGTTTGGAAAAAAAAAGAAGAACTAATAAACCTAATTTCCAATTGAATTAAGGGACATTATTAAAAAATAAAAAAAGTTCAGATCAAAGTAAAGTAAAGGGAAATACCGAAACAGAGTTGGCATTGTGAAGTGAAACACGAGAACGAAAACCACGATCAATTCCACTAGCAGCAACACTGAGCATCCATGGCGCATGATTCCCAACACTCCCCAAACTGGGGCCATCATTACCGGCAGACGCCACAGTGAGGATCCCCTTTCTCATAGCATGAAAAGAGCCAATAGCAATGGAGTCAGATACATAGTCAGGGGAGGGGCCACCAATGGAGATACTGATTAGGTCAACGCCATCGGAAATGGCGTGGTCAAAGGCGGCGAGAATGTCCATGTCGGAGCAGCCGGAAGAGGCCCAGCATACTTTGTAGGCGGCGATTCGGGCGGAAGGAACGGCGCCGCGAGCTGTACCGGAGGCAAGGCCGGAGAGGTTGGCGTTGGGAATTAGGGTTCCGGCGAGTGTAGAAGATGTGTGGGTGCCGTGGCCTTCTACGTCGACTGGGGAGAGGATGTCTGAGGGGTCTGGGACGTTGTCTAGCTTCAAGTAACGTGCTCCTATTATTTTGCTGCATGTTTGTTTGTTTGTGTTACTTCACTTCACTTGTGGGAATAATTGTTTGTTAGCGCCAGGTTTATATAATATTGGCATAATTAATATTGATATTCACACATCAGTACATCATCTTTAGACAGGAACATTTAAAAATGAACTCACATAAAGCGGCAATATTAATTGGCATGTTAATAATGAAATTAACTTTAGGAGCCAAAATCATTTACGGCCCGTTTGGTTGTTAGTAATAAATTGTGGTAATGGTAATGGATTTATAGTGTATTTTTGTTCAGTAAGAACCTTACGATCCCCATGTAAAACAATTTTTCATTCACAAGCTTTAATTTTTTTCTTATTTTTTATTCTCACCCATTACAATTGGAAATGATAGTATTTGATGGGAATGGATATTTGTGAAGAAAAATAGATAAATTGGAGCTAAGGTAGCACCACCATGGGAATGGATTTTGATTTCCTTTCCAAATTTAGTTATAAATGCATTCCCATTACCTTCATTTATATTCGACTACCAAATGGGCCGTTAGGGTGTTCTTTTCGTCTTATTTTTCTTATTTGATATGTTCTAATCTGATAAGATAAGATCCGAAAGCGTATGAGAATTTGAACTTATATTATTATGAGATCTGATTTGATATAAATTGAAAATAACAAAATAAATACATCAATTTTTTTTTATGTCCAACAAATAATACTCCTCCCCAAAAAACAAATAATACTCCTTTATTTATTTTTTGGTTTAATAATAAAAACTCCATCTATTTCAAAATAACTGCTCCACTTTGACCAAAATCGTGAGAACTTTTTAGTCAAAATGAAGCAGTTATTTTGAAACAGAGAGTACATCTTTGTTGCACTTATTTTAATTTGTTAGGAGTGAACATAGTTAGTGAATTACTTGTTGCATCCAGAGAAATTAGCATAGTGTGGACAAACTCCTTTCCATTTTGCTGGGGGTGGATCAAGCCCATCATCCTTGAAGCTTTCAGATTCTGGAGTTATCCCTGTTCGTACCACGAAATTATCAACAATTTCATAATTAACTTCCATTTTTTTTAACTTGTTTCTGTTTGTTTAATCAATAATAAAATTCAAGGATTTCAATTTTTGTCACACCAAATATAATGTTGTTACTAATTTGTTTTTCGGCTTTTTAATTTTATATTGTAAGATTGATTTCACGTGCATTTAAATCAAAAACTAAAAAAGGGAAAGAAGATTGAGCTTGCAGTAAGGTTCAACCTCAGAATCTTAACTTTAATGACATACATGTGTATTATTCTCTAACCTAGCTACCACAATTTTTCTCAACCAACAAAATAGTTTATTTAATTATATACAAGTAGAATGACCTGACCTCAAGCGCGCAATTGTGTGAATAAGAAAACTAAAATCACATAACAAAATGAGATCGTGTGACTCGGGCCAGTAATGCCTGGGCCAATTTATTCACTAGTGTAGAATAGAGGTGGGAAACATGTTGTGCTATGTTGTGTCGAGTTTGTGTCATGTCATTTAATTAAATGGGTTCACGTACACCCCTCAACCCTAAATCCTAACCCGACCCGTTTAATGAACGGGCCGTGTCGTGCCAACCCGTTTATATTAAACGTGTCAAAATCATTGACCCAAACTCGTTTATTTCCTGTCGAGTTCAGGTCGTATTGGCGGGTTATGTGGTTTTTTCACGCTAAAGTTGAAAATCAAGTAAAATCGGGTCGGGTTGACCCGTTTAATTAAACGGGTTGAACTCCCTCGACCCTAACCCGACCCGTTTATTAAACGTGTCGTGTCGTGTCATGTCAACCCATTTAATTTAAACAGGTTGACATCGTCGATCCAAACCCATTCATAACGGGTCGATTTCGTGTCGAGTTAGTGGGTCGTGTCAAGGTTTCCCACCTCTAGTGTAGAAAATCTAAAAATGATTAGTACGTACAGTGATTACCTTACCTGTATCAAAAAGACCAACAATAATATTGGTTTCAACCTTCAATTTTCTCTTAGCTGATTGAGGAAACCTAATAAAATCCCATGATCTTGTGGTGTGCAATTTATGATATTTGTTTTCAAACATCCAAAGCACTTCATCCATTTCTGTTATAATAAAATAAAAAAAGGTCAAAATTAAATAATTTACCTGCTATATATATATATGTATACACATTTATACATATAATAATAATAATAATAATAATAATAATAATAATAATAATAATAATAATAATAATAATAATAATAATAATAATAATAATAATAATAATAATAATAATAATAATAATAATAATAATAATAATAATAATAATAATAATAATAATAATAATAATAATAATAATAATAATAATAATAATAATAATAATAATAATAATAATAATAATAATAATAATAATAATAATAATAATAATAATATCAACATCTTAAACCTACCAGACAATGTTTGTGCTTCATCACTGGATAGTTTTGCTGCAAATGCATTGAAGCTTCTATAATAACTGTAAACTATTGATTCTCTGGCTTCACTTTCACTAATTAACACATTAATTAAACACGTGAGTATATATTCAATCATTATTTTATATGAGTGCTCCATAAAATAAAAGGTCCAAAATTTTGATAATTGAAACTAAATATTTTTATTATAACAAACACTTAATTAACATTTTTAGAGGGGAACTTAATTATCATATTACCTAAAAAATTAATAATTAATAATAATTATTACGGAATATTATTATTGTCGTCGTTGTTATTTTTATTATTATTATTATTAATTAATAATAATTATTATTAGGGCAATGCTAATTGCTAAATACAAGCATTAAATTTATGAATTTATGAGACAAAAACAAGAACAAATTGATGAAATAAATAATTATTACTTATTCTTTTCAATTTTAGCTCCGGTCTTATATAGAGATCTGGGGCTCCATATATATATATCAATTTAATTTCTTTTTGTTGTTGTTGTTGTTATTATTATTATTATTATACTTCTTAAATTGGTAATAATTAATTTTTAGGAATACACTATGCAAAATCATGTGTAGTTTGGTATAGTTAATGTTTGATTTAAGTTAATATATATATATATATATCTATTTTTGAATTTTGACACCTTATATATGCATGTAGCCTAGCAACTTTAAAGTACAGGGCCATATTGGAGATATTTGGAGCCATGTAGGCAGACCTTTTTTTATCTTAATAAATGTTAATATTAAAATAATATTTTGGCAATGCATGTATAAATTCCAAAGTTGTATTATAGCATGCAAATGATATATTTATCTAGAAATATCACAATACATTATGATCAGGCAAAAGAAAAATTAGGCCATTTGAAAAACGAGGCACTGTCCATACAGAGGGTCTTCTTACGCACTCACCCGACATATCGAATTGGTATATATTGTGTATCATTTTCCTAATATATAATAATAATAATAATAATAATAATAATAATAATAATAATAATAATAATAATAATAATTAATAATTAATAATAATAATAATAATTAATAATAATAATAATAATAATGGACTAACCTTCCTTTTAGATTGGAAAGTAGTTCAATATGTAATTGATTTGCAGAAGTTTCATCATCTGGTATTATGTGATTCCCCATGTAAACAATGTAAAATTTCTGCATCATATGAATATTATAAATAAAAATTGCATCCATGTCATGCAATAAAGTACGTACATTATTACAACTAAATAGAGTAGTTAATCAATTAATTAGAATATGAATATTATAAATAAAAATTACAATACATAAATTACAAATTAAAGATATTAATTAAAGCAAAGAATTGAAACCTTTTGTTCAACATGACTTGTAATAATTGTGGTAGCAAAGATAGTGGAGAATGAAAGAAAGAAGAAGATTAGCACAATTTTGATAAAGCTTTGAATTTTTGGAGACATAATTATTTGGATTTATTTGAGATTGAATAATGGCTTAATTCTCTTTAAAAAGAACTATATATATTATTTACACTCCCTATAAATTGTAATTTAGTGCATGCGTAACATGATATACATTACAGGGTTAAAAAAAAAAAAAAAACATTTACAATAATGTCTCCCTTTTTACAATATATACATACAAATGTTAGGTTAAAATTCTAATGTAATAAGTGGTTTATTATTTTAAAAAGTCTAGAATTATATGGTAGTAGTATTATAAGTTTAAGGATTAAGTAACGTTAGGTTCAAACAATGAACACTAAACTTGCAGCAACTACAAACATGATATATCTTGTCTTGAAATATAAGTGACAGGTCGTCCCGAAAATATTTTAAAATTTTAACTAAGTCCTTGATATTTTAGTAAATGCTAAAATTTAATATTATTTTGGCAACAAATGTATATATCTTAAAGTTGTTTTTATAGATAATTATATATTTATATCTAAAAATATAACAATAACTTGACAAAAGATTTTTTTAAAAAAAAATTAAAAAAAATTAGACCCTTTGGAAAACGGGGCCCTGTGCGGAGGGTCTTCTTGCACATGCACCTACTCTACACGGCCTGATAAGTGATTAATTAGTAAAGCTTCAAGTAGGCTGGTGTAATGTTTTAAGTGGGAGCTCAGTGGTAGAACTCCGACTATTTACACAAAAGTATAAGGATTAAGGTGTAGAGGTCGAATTCTCACCCCCACTACGCCAAAAAATGCATTTTATAGCACTTTTTTTATAGCGGTTGTGAGCAAACCGCTATAATAAGGTAAGTTCCGCATCTTTTATAGCGGTTATACCAAAACCGCTATAAAAAGTTAGCCTTTTATAGCGGTTATACTATAACCGCTATTAAAAGTCTATCTTTTATAGCGGTTATACCAAAACCGCTATAAAAAGCTAGCCTTTTATAGCGGTTATACTATAGCCGCTATTAAAAGTCTATCTTTTATATTAGGTTATCATCATCACTGAGCTTATAATTCATTCAAACACAACACACAGTTGAAAAGTGAAACCAACAAAATCCAAAACCCTAACATCAATCGCACAACAGCACGACGGCCCTTCGACCACCACTTGCGCACCCCTGCTGGTAGTCGAACGCAGCCCCTGCGAGCATCACTCGCGCGGCCCTGATGGTATTCGAACGGCAGCCCATTCGCGGCCCCTGCTGCTATTCGAGCGACCTTCTCGATCTTTGCTCTCTGCTCTCACGCGGCAGTGTTCGAACGGCACCGTCCGCCGCCCTTGCTCTCTTCTCTCTTTCGACAGCTTCGTCGATCAAAACCACCAGCCCACCACTAGTCACCACTCGTCAAACAGCCAGAAGCCAGGTAATTGTTCTTCTTTTTTAGGATTTTTAGGTTTTAGGATTGAATTATAGTTTTTTAGGGTTTAATTTCATATTTGGGGAGTTTTCAATCAATTGAGTTAGGATTTTGGTCGATTGCTTCATTGCGATTTTACGGATTCTGAATTTTTTTTCTGCCTTATTTTCGCTGTATTTTTAGATAATTTTGGTCACAATTGCTTCCTTGCTTCCTTAAATTATGGAATTTCTTTAAATTACTGTTTTTTTTTTGTTTAAATTTAAGAATTTTCTGCAATTACTGTTTTTTTTTTTTGTTTAAACAAAGGTATCTGATCCATGTGCAGCACTATGGATTATGATTAGGTTTTTTTTTTTTTATGACTTGTGAGAATTTTTTCAACGACATATGTTTGAAATTGCTGTGAGCCTATGATTGATGATATTAGAGTTCATTTTGAAATTAGAATTTTGGCCTATGTTTAAGCAGATGTGTAAAAACTTAGTATGATGGGAGCATTGAAGCTTGTACTGGAATTAGATGGTATAATCGAATTCAGATTGGATGAGCTGTTGGTGTTGAACGAGGATTTGTAGTGCTTGTTCAATTAACACCTTAATTAGCTTCAATCATGTTTCTGTCCAATGAAGGAAATATTGGAAACATACAGACTATTGTAGGTTGTGGACTTATGGATTTTGATGTTCAATTTGTTGTTCAGTTTACTTATTTTTATTGTCCAGTTATGTATGATGTGGTAAAGGAGGCTTATTTAATTTTTATGTATATTTGATGTTAAAATGATAGCAACAGGTAGCAAGTTTCATGTATATAATAATTACTTATTTGATGTTGCTGGACATTTCTCATTTGATAGGAAGTCTCAATTGTGGCCAAGCAAGCAGCAACAACAAGGGCAGTAGTACCATAGCAAGTCTCAATTGTGGCAGAAGCAAGAAACAACAACAGCAGCAAGTCTCTTTTGTATAATTAATTATTACTTGTGTGTATATTTTCATATTTGGTTATTAATTGTATATATTTGTGACTGATTTTCGTATTTGGTTATTAAAATTAATGTCTATATTAATCAAAACAAAATCAACAGCCAATTTTAGTTTTTGATTTAGTTTTTTTTTTTTTTTTTAATTTTCTTGTAGCAAGTTGGTCACTTGTTGGTTACCGCTCATGCTTCATGTGGACTCATGTAGGTAGGAGGTGCTATGGTGGACTCAATCAGAACTCAAGATTATAATGCCTTGGTGAGTTCTTTCCAACTCCCCTTTAATTTCTTGGTTTGCTTAGTTTTTTAGGTTTAGATATAGGATTGAGACGATAGTTTGAGGATGTTTGCTTTGTTAGGGGCAAGAGGTTCCCGACCTGAGGACACTGGATGGTTGATGGTGTTGTGCCACAACCTTATTTGATGATTTTGGGAATTATGTGCCTAATTTATTTGCCTTGTGGTTTGATTCTCTTGATTTGTTTAGATTTCTTTTGAATTACTCTTGTTTTATTTTATTTTATTTTTTTACTTTGCTTTTGGTTTTGTTCCTTTTGTTTCTCTTGCTTTCCTCTTTTGCTTTGCTTTTGTTCAAATCAATGTTATAGGACATTCAGTTGGATTTCTTCCTTTATGTTTTATTGAAAGTTTTGATTTTGAAAATTATAAGACAAAGAAGTCAAGCAGATTAGTTAAATACTTTTACTTATTGCTGATAACAAAAAATCTCACTGTCGCTTGCGTGGGCCGTCTCAAGGATCTAAATCTAACTATGTCAGTCATGAATGGGGGATTGATGCCCATTTTGCTTGATTGACATGGTAAATGATTAGATTCTTAAACGGGGGCGTAGTTGTGACATGAGATCGCAATCGCATCACTCTAATAATTAATAAACATGTAATCAATCACTTGATTCTAATTTTAAACACTCTTGCATATCGCTTTACACAATCTCACTGTCACTTGCGTGGGCCGTCTCAAGGATCTAAATCTAACTATGTCGATCATGAATGGGGCATGGGTGCCCATTCTGCTTGATTGACATGGTAAATGATTAGATTCTTAAACGGGGGCGTAGTTGTGGCATGAGATACACAACTTTAGAGATTAATTACAAAATAAACAGTAGGATTGGATTTGTTTGTACTTAGATATACTATCATATTGATATCTTGTTATATTTGGATTACAATATAACGTGTGATGCTAAGTATTCTACCCTGCTTCTATATTGGTATGTAACAACCCCCCCACTGCCTAGCAGCAGCAGACCCCCCCCACTGCCTAGCTGCAGCAGCAGACCCCCCACCCCCCTACTGCCAAGCAGCAGCAGCAAACCCCCCCCCCCCCACTGCCCAGCAGCAGAACAACCCCCCCACATCCATGGTGTTAACTAGATAGCTTGTAAATGGAATAAATGGAGTTTTTATAATATTCTTTCAAAGAAGGGTTATTAATTTGCTTTGTAGGATTTTTTGCTTAAAATCATGCGAACGAGTTATAAAATGCTTGAATGAATGAATATAGATTAAAACGACGAAATATTTTCTAAGATGGAAACAATTTCTATGTAACAATCCATATGATCTTAATATATCATTTATTTAACCACGTTTGTTTGTATACTAAGATAACATTTTCATTTTTTGCAGTATTATGTTGATTGTCAATCTTCAAGTTATGATCAAAGCCAACTTGATGACATTAGAGTTTTGCGGGTGCGACATTTTTTCGAAAAATGTAGGTTAGAAGTTATAATTGTTCATTACTATGTATTATTGAATCCATGACGTTTGGGATTTTTTTTTTTGGATGGAATTGGAGGAATATCCATATTTTGTAATCGGGATGAAATGTATATGGAAATGTCGTATATTATTTTGTTGTAGATATTGTACTATATTTTTGTTAAAAATAGCATTTTCTTTTGGTTTTGGATATATTATATAGGTTCCATTTATTGGATATTTTTAGGTTTTTTTTTTTTTTTTTTTTTTTAATAAAAAAAACAGTGCTTTTATAGCGGTTATTTAAAAACCGCTATAAAAGGTTAGCAAAAATGTAGCATATTTTGTGCATCATGAAAGTGGCCTTTTATAGCGGTTATTTAAGAACCGCTATAAAAAGCTACCTTTTAATAGCGGTTAGAAAACCGCTATAAAAGGCTCAATAACCGCTATAAAAAGCTATGTTTTAATAGCGGTTACATAACCGCTATAAAAAGCTCCGTCCACTTTTTATAGCGCTGCGAACTATAGCGGTTAAAAACCGCTATAAAAAGGCTCTTCTAACCGCTATAAAAAGTACTTTTTGGCGTAGTGCCCCTTCTCAAAGTGTTGGCCTTATGGTACAAAGGCCATAGTGTTTTGGCTTCCAAAAAAAAATAATACTACCTCCGTTTCTTATTATTTGCAACGATGTGACATAAAGTAAAGAGAAAAAGTGTCAAATCGTTGCAAATAATAAGAAATAGAGGTAGTATTACATTTTCGATTTTGGGTTTGAAAGAATTTACATAGTGCATAATAATTAAGTCTTCGGTACGTGTAATATTTAAATATATATCAAGTAGCACTTGGGCTAGTGATAATTGATGCTTTGTATGAGGCTTTTATCATATAATTTTAAAGTTAATTATGGGATAAGATTGTTGTAAGAGAGATTATTGGGTTAGACTTTCGGACTATAACATATGGCCAGATAGGTTTGGTTCAATATTTTCTCTTATTATTAACCGTTCACAACAAACGTTAAAAAAACCTTTATTGTGTCAAGAACTTCATTTTCATCGAAACAAAATAATGGTAAAGTAGCAAGCTTAGACCCAGACCCATTGAATTTGAAAAAACTTAGACCCAAACCCTTATAAATTGGTCATAGTTGGTCTGGGTCGGGTCCAAGATCGACCCATTGTTATATCTACTTTTAGGAGTTGAAAAGATATAACATGCACTCTATTGTTTTATACGAGGAAAGGTAAACATTATAGTTATGTTTGTCTTCTTACAATACTAAACTCTAATTTGTCAAGTTTCAAAAAATAAGAAAACTTAAAATCTACAAAAGGATCGATATCTTGATGTGTTGGAACTCATGCCCTAAAGATGAAAATTAGTTAATAAAGAGGCTTGCTTCTCGAAACACATGTCCCAACCCCCAGGATATGCAATTGGAAATTCTGGCTAAAGAAAGAGTCAATTTCCTTCATAATGAGTTATGTCTTCCACGGACACGAATACTTACCCTACAAAATACGAAGAACAAGTACGTTATTTCTTTCCAAAATATTTTTGAAATACTTAAATGTAAAGCTTGAAGTAGTGTTGGAAATATTTAGAGCATAAAGAATATACTCATGGTTATTTGGCCAATTTGTGTGGATATGGTGTAACGATTTGGCGAAATAATGATATACGTACTATTAACGAACCATTACCAAGCTCGGAAAAAAAATTAGGTCAAAAATAAGCTAGGTTGTAAAACTTAGAAATGTGCATATAAATGTGTCGTGGAAAGTGATTTTTGGGCGTGCCCGCGCCAAGTCCCTCGGCCGCGACGAGGAAAACGAGCAAAGGTGGAACCATCACTGTCACGCCCGCGACGTGTGCTAGTCTCGCCCGTCGTGTGCTAGTCATTGTCTCATCAAAGACTCAAAGATTGATTCAAATTCATTAGATTTCATTTCTATAAATCACTCTTTTAGGGAGGCATATAAAGAAGTAGACTACCTCGCTAATTCAGGCCATAATTTTAATTCCATGACATGTTGGCTCCACCCTTACGACTCATCTCTTTCTCTTATCATCCGCAAGGATGCTCTTGGTTGGCCCCCCTGATAAGGGACCTATCGGTTTTTTCTTTACTAATAAAAAATTAAAAAAAATTAGACCATATACTCCGTATGATTGATTATAAGGGGGCGCCTTAAAGCAAAATTGTGGACATATAATGTGGTGGATCACGAGCGAGCATACATGCAGAGTTGCAAACTTATTAACATGGATGAGAATTGATACAAAGATCTTCTGAAATCGGAGGAAAGCTCTAATCATCCGAGCTCTCTAAGCCTAAGCGCAACATATGATATGAGCATAGTAATGATAAACTCTTAGCTGCTATATGCATTTAGCGATTTTTGAATTATTGTTTTAATTATTGTGTCGTGCAACACAATTATTGTCCTGTGTAATTAACACAATTATTGTCCCAATCAAAGGTGTTGTTTATTGTCCACGTAATGGTTTGACTTCATTTGTACGCGAGACCACTTCCATTTATTTTTTTACCTAAATAGAGCAATATGATTGGTTGAAAAGCTGCTATTTGCATATAGCATATGAGCATATGAGGCATATGAGCATATGAGGCATATGAGGCATGAATCAACGAGGGCAAATGGGCAGTGATGTGCAGGAAACTGAGGAAAGGAGCTTTTGTTTGTTTGATTGATTGATTGTTAGTATAACTGAAAACCCATGTTAGTCTTCTTGATTCCCCGCCAAAACCTCCACTGTCTTTCTCTCCCCTCTGTTCTTCTTCTCCATCGCCATTTTTGCACTTCTTCCAAACTTCGCACTAAATACTCATTCACTCCACCTTCTTCAATCACTCCTCAAAACTCTAATCATAATCCCTCTCAAAACCCCAATTCCCCTAACAAAACCCCCAAAAAGCCCCCTTACCGGCCTCCTTCTTCTCTCAAATCCGTCGACAAACCCTTACAGTCCAAATTACCCTTTGATTTTCGTTACAGCTACACCGAGAGTAACCCCTCAGTGAAGCCCATTGGGCTCCGCGAGCCCAAATACTCCCCATTTGGGCCGGGCCGTCTCTCGCGTGAATGGACTGGGGTTTGTGCTCCGGTGAAAAGCCTAAAAGTGAGGTCAGTTGATGGTGAGGTGGAGAATGATACCAAGCTTGAGGAAAAGAGGAGGGTGATTAGGGAGAAACTTCTTGGAGCTCCGTTGAGCGATGCCGAAAGGAAGATTCTGGTGGACAAGTGTCAAAAGGGTAAAACAAAGAGACAGATTAATCTGGGTAATTCTTGTATTTTGGTATTTCAGTTTTGAATTTGTGTGCGCTCTATATGTTTGATGAAATGCCTAGCTGAAATTTGATATACTCCTCTTTTCTTTTCTTTTTTTAGTTTCTGTAATTTCTTTGTTTGTTTGTTGACAGAGTGGATGGTTTTGTTGAATCAGGGAGAGATGGATTGACACATAATATGTTGAATGATATTCACAATCACTGGAAGGAAAATGATGCAGAGGCAGTTAGAATTAGATGCATGGGTGTGCCGACTGTTGATATGAAGAATATCTGCACCCAGCTTGAGGTCTGTTTTGCTTTGATTTAAGATATTAGTTGGAATTTTTGTGTTACTCACTCCCTAATAAAAAACGCAAGTTTGAATTTGCAGCATAATAATTTTATTTTTGTGAACTACTAGCTAATAGCACTAATTTAAGTAGAATTTGCTACCAGGTCTCAATTATGGTGAAAATTCCCTACGAATGATGTCATTCCGCTGAAAATTCCTCATTTTGTTCTTAGGAAATTTGATTAATAAAACAAAATCTTTGAATTCAAAATCATTTATGAATTTAGTGAATTCTATAATGATCTGATTCTTAGGGAATTGTCACCTAAAATTGGGACTTGGTAGCAAATTCTATTTAAATTTGTGTCATTAGGTAGTACTCTCTCCGGGTTTTTTTAAAAAAGTTTAATCACTTAGTTTTTCACTTTTTCATCCAAAAAAAAAAACGCCTGAAAAGATGACTCAACTGTAATCAACTGTCACACTCTGATACCATGTTGAGCAACCTGAGGGCTGCTGCTGCTGTCATCAATAGAACTATAGAAGGCAGCTACTTTTGATGATATGCATTCAAAATAGGAAATATGATATTGCGGCTTATGTTTTTATTATTATCTCTGCTTTGTGTCTTATCTACATATATATACTTGCCTTTGGTAATCCCTAGACATTCTATAGGACCCACTAACTTTACAGCCCATTCTTACACATGAAAATAATTCAGACCAGCCCAAAAGGACTTAATACAGAGTTACAGACCAATTCAGATTAGAAGAAATAATGTTAACTGAACAGAACTAAGCCCACTTTCAACAGAAGACAGAAAGAATCGAACGAATTAGCTGACAAGGTTTCATGAAACATATGTTCAATGGATCCTGAACCTGTGGTAAGTTTTCGCCCCACTAAATCCACCTGCAATAATTATGGTGAACGGCTTACCTTTTTTAGGTTCCTTTTCCCCCTTGTTTATCACTTTTTATTGTGCATTCCTTTAATCCTTTTACAATACAGTAAAAATATGCATTCCCTAAACACTTGTTGCTGCAGTGTAAGAAGCCCTGTTTGCAGCTAATTGTATCTAATTTGTGTGTTGCAGGACAAGACATATGGCAAGATCATCCACAGGCATGGTGGACTTCTTGTTCTCTATAGAGGCAGGAACTATAAACCCAAAAAGAGGCCTTTCATTCCATTAATGCTTTGGAAACCTCGAGAGCCTATGTATCCAAGGGTAACTAAAACTACAATAGAAGGATTAAGCATTGAAGAGACAAAACAAATGAGAAGAAGAGGATTAGCTGTTCCTGCATTGACTAAGCTTGGTAATATTTCTGTTTTGATGACTTTGTAGTTCCTCCTCGCCCCCCCCCCCATCCCCGACTTTTCTAATCTGTACTATGGCAACTGCAGCTAGAAATGGATACTATGGTAACCTTGTAGCTATGGTTCGAGATGCTTTTCTTGTGGAGGAGTTGGTAAGGATAGACTGCACTGGACTTGACAAGAGTGATCACAAGAAATTAGGCGTCAAACTTAGGGTAAATGCTCTTTACTTTATATGTAGCAAACTATGTTTTCTAGCTAATGTGATGATTGTAAGGAAGAAATCTATGATAAAGCTAACTTCAATGACATCAAAAACTATGTTAATCTCACTTCTACGACAGCATTAAAACTTATGCTGTGCAAACAATAAGTATAGAAAGTAGCTGGTATAGGGAATTAGAGATACATGCTTCGGATATGTAGAGATCAGGAGATCAGTTGTGTTATTCATATTTGCTGGAAAGAAGCAGGGTGCCATAATTGTAGGATGTCTGTGTTAACTTTACATTGAGATTGATAATTGGATTCATCTACATTAATTGAAAGTAACTCCTAAGAAACTAAGATAGGTTCAAGTATTTATGAGGTTCGTAACATAGACAAATAGGATAAATTAAATTAATTCAATAAGGTGAGAACAAGTAATCTGTCAAATAAGATCAATTAGTTGAGGAGGAATCTGAAAATTAAGAATTGAGGAATGACAAGATGGTTGCCCCCATTGCTTTCTAGCATAATATGTATCATCATGCATTTGCTTTCTAGTTTAATACACACACTTAAAAAAATAAAAAACTAAGAAAGCAAGGACATTCCAAACAAATCAGTGGTGAAATATTTTTCTGTTTCTGCATAATAAGTGCAGAGAATGTCGATTGGTCTTTGCATAAAGTAACAAAGGAGCAAAAAAAAAAAAGACAAGATGAGAGAGTTTACTCAGTTTAGCAAAACCTTGTCCTTGAAATCTGAGTACCTTCTAAATGGCCAGGTTTCATTGTAGATGACCAAAGGCTTTTGTCATAGTTGGCCTTTCTGAGACGCTTGTAGCTGTAGTTTGGCATCCCTGACATCTTTTATTCATGGCATATATCTCATTTTTAGGTGGTTTCCTTTGATTTAGTCTGATGCAACACACATATATTAACGTGAGTTTCTGATAGAATGAGCTCTGACTAAAATTTTCCTTTGACAGTCTTTCATCAAAGTGTTTATCATTCATTTCCATGAAGCATATTGTAGTTTCTCAAAATGCATGTTTCCAGATCTGATTAATAAAGTAGACATCTAAAAATTATTAATGTTCTCATAGTCCCGATGTTTGAAGCATGTCCAATGTAATGCACTGGAGTGGCTTAAACTTACAAAGTTACAATCTGATCTTTAATGTTTCTGCAATAATGAGCATTTTTTGTTGAAACACGTTACACCTACTACAGCTTATAACTAGGGCTGTACAGAGTTTGGTCTTCAAACTCTGTGCTGCCCTAGTTGTGATACTCAGGCTTATGGATTGAAGGGCTATTTAAGTGAAGGGATGTGCTTTTGATATTAGCTAATGTGTACTTGAGAAGAAAGTCTTATTCCAGTTAAAACCTCTCGACTTCATCTAACTAGAAATGGATTAAGAGAAGAAAGCAATGCTGGATTGGCAACAAGATTGTTTACAAGAGACCTGTACTACTATTGAAACCCATCTATAAAAAGGGGAAGGAGTAAGCTTAAATGACAGCCAAATATTTTGTGATTCTGAAATCTATATGATCTAATATCTTTCTCCCTCTGGAAAACAATTTCGCCATAAACTTCCCATGCACTAATAATTAATATACCTTTGTTGGGTCTTAAGGGGTAGTGATGGTAATGGGTCTTTGACTTGGCCTGAATTGTAGTCTGGGTAGTCCGGGATGGGTCACACATCTTGAGTCCAATGGTTGAAGAGTTGAGTCTATGAGTCTATCAGTTTTAGATCCGACCCATAGACCATTTTGTTGTTGTAAAACTTGTAACTTTTTGAAGTTTGATACTTTGATCTACAATGGATTTTTTTGGAGTTATAATCTAATATATTTCCTTTCATCTTTTATATTTATTTCTATGCTTTGGTATGGAAATATTCAAGGAATAGACATGAGAAGAGAATTTAGAAGGTGATTAGCACAACATAATTTATATCTAAATGTTATTATGCACAACATGATTGAAGTTGTTGCTACATTGCCAAGTACGTCCAATTAAGGTGGTGTTGTTCTTTATAGTTTATACTCCATCCATTCCACATTGTTTTGTGCACTTTCCCCATTTGGATTTTCCTTATTATTTTGTGCGTGGTGTTCTATTTAATTTTGGGACATGCTTTTACTATCTTTTAAAGAAGGGGAACTATTAAAGGGTCCAACTTTTCCTATTTACACATTATCTCCCCAATCTAATTTTACCTTTTGACCTTATCTCCATTACAATACTACCCCATATATTACTTGGTTTCTACCCAAATAGTGTACGCACATATCAAAGTGAAATAGAGAGAGTACTCAAGTTATAGTTCTTGTTATAGGGGGGCAATCTTTCCTTTATTTTATATTTTTTGCAGACATACAAAATAGGGTGAGATGAAGCACAAGTGCACAAAATGTGATTTTTATACATATAAAGTAATTTGATGGAGGACTCATTTCGGAGTTTGGACCCAAAATTTGTCAGATCAACGGATCTAGGTCTGGGGCTACATTAAAAAATGGGTTTTGTTAGCTGATCCAGACCCAATCTATTGCCATATAAATTTGGTTGCCTGTTATTTTCTATTTATTCTTCTTTATTCACTGTCCTCTAACTCTGATTATTTTAGCTTTTCTAGCATCTTTTACCAAACTTAAGATATGAGTCAGAGAAAATTTTCGTTTTGAATGAGACTTAGTAGTGAAGTGATTATGAGGCAAGAAGATTCTTTGCAGCTCTTGTTCAAGTCCATGAAAAGGAAGCATGGTGTGATTTAATCATATTACTACCGAACTCCAAAATTGGTATATCAGTTAACAAATGGATTATAAAATATCTATTAAACTGCAACTAAAATACTGAACAAACTAAAGTTCCATGAAGCATAATGTGAAATAAGATAGCTTGGATATGATTTGTATCTATATAACCATGTATGTTTGTCTGCTCTTTACAGCCTTCTTGTATTCCTGTGAAATGCATGTAGTTGCTTGATGCTTTTCATACGATAAATATTCGAGTTATTTTATGGTGCTATGTCAGTCAGTCCACTGACTGTTTGTCACGAAAATGTGATCAGGATTTGGTACCATGTATTCCTGTTACATTCATGAAGGAACAGATTGTATTGTGGAGAGGATCAGGATATCAACCTGCAGAGGATGAGCTTTGCCTTTCTGTACCGGAGCCTTGTCAGAATTCCGTTGATGATTTGGTTTGGTATAGTTGAGTTCATGAGCTTGATTAACAAATTCCTTAAAAAGCCCGAGGGAAAAATGGGTCATGATTAGGGCTCTGTTTATTTTGGTGGAGGAAAACGTTTTGCTGGATTTTTCACCCGCTTTTCATTTTCCTTATGGTTTTGCCAAGGGTGTAATTATTTTCTCAAGGTGGAAATTTTCTCTTTTAAAAAAGGAAAACCATTTCCCTTTTTTACTAAGGTCTGCCACATTTTTTTACCCTACACATTAATTTTCCTTTGTTTTATATTCCCATCCTTCCACTCTTTTTTACTTCCGATTTCTTTTTTTCTATATATTTCTCATGGTGAAACAAACCAATGAAAATGTGTTTGACGATCAATTTTCCATTTAAAATTGTTTTCCTTGGTAAATTATTTCCCATGAAAATTGTTTTTAGTCAAAACAAATGGAACCTAGATCCAGATTTTACTGTTACTGTTTGTTTATCTTTACTGATCTTGTGGTGATGCAGATGATGATTACTCGTGCATGTTTAATTAACTTAAAGTAGATTCAGATCCCATTTTCAGGGAAGTGTGTGTGGTTGTAAAAATTATTCTAAATCTGGACAGGATAAAGAAAAGGGCCTTTTTCCCCCTTTCTGTTACAAATACAGGAAGCCTGGTACCTCGCCAGAGAATTCCTCAGTTTGCATGTTCCTCTTCTCATTTTGGGTTACCTTATACTCTGTGCAATAACAATTTAATAGTCGCAGGCCTTGTTTACTTTAGATTAAATTCAGTTCAGTCCAGTCCAATTCAGTTTAGTTCAATTAATACATCTCTATTAAGTTCAGTTCATCTCTATTAAGTTCATTTCATCTCTATTCAGCTAATGTAAACGAGTTCTCAGAGGGACTTTTCGATTTTTTTAGATTATAAATTTGTTAGCAAGTTTCTTGTGAGACCGCTTGACGATCTGATTGAGACATTAAAAATTGATTTTTTTTTAGAATAATACAATAATCTTTTAAATAAAGATTAACTACGGAGTATTTATGAAAAAAGCTTTAGATATATGTCCAAAAATTTCAATTTTGTACTTAAAAGCTATGTTAAATCAATGGCGTAATTGGTGATTTTGTATATAGATTGGACTATTATGGGGAATGGAGGGCATTATGTTGATTTTGGAGACTATTAGCTGTTGGAACATTTATGACTAAATGGGCTTGATCTTATGAACTAAGGAGAGAGGAGTTAGGCAATCAGAAACTACGAGTCTAACGGGTACCTCGCGAGTCGCGAGGACCTGTCGCGACTCGTGGAAAGTTTCTGGAAGAAACACAAACCACGAGCCAACAACAGGAGCAAGTCGCGACTCGCGACTACTCGTCGCGGCTCGCGATTTGTTTCTGGAAGAATTCGAGCGGTTTACGATTTCTTGGATACTTTTGCCTAGGATGCTTGTACGTATTAAGCATCTATTAAAGAGTTCAAAGCAGTATTAAACCAAGCATAAAGTGGATTAAAATCAGAAGTATGAAGGTTGCCTTGTGAATGGCATCTTCATAGGTGTTAATGGCTCAACATTAATCACCATTAAAATCTAAGTTTATGAGCTTTGATGGGGGTTTTTACTCAGCTTTGAGAGCTGATTCCTCTAGCCATTATGCCTATAAATAGGTAGCTTAGTTCATTGTTGAAGTATAGAAGAAAATTCAGAAATACTATATTTTATACAACTTGCTAGCACTTAGTATTTTCTTACAATCTATACTAAGTGTGTTCTAAACACAAAACAAACACTAAGTACTTTTAAGGTATACTCTAAAGATCATATAGAGTATACATCTTTCTCCATTGTATCTCACTAAACATTTCGTGGTAACCCGGTGATCTAAAGGGGCGAATTAGTTTAGAAGGAAAGTGTAGATTTCACGCCTTGGAGGGTTACATCAACAATTTCCACGACAAAGTGTTCTAACATTAGCAAATTGTGGTAATTTGGATGGATCTTCACAACTGGCTGTACTTTGCATCTCTTTTAGCCTATTTACACAAAAGCTACAAATCAATAAGATATTTCCTCAGTCCTTTTTTTTTTTTGCTTGCTATATATATATTTTTTTTTTGGTGTTTCAATTTATTTGTTACATTGGGGGTGTTTGGTGGAGAGAGTTTTAAAGAGAGTTTAGAATTTTGGAGAGAGTTTAGAGTTTTGACTAGTAAGAACTCTATTTAGGTTGTTTGGTGAGAGAGAGGATTAAAGAGGGTTTTGTACCAAAAACTCTGATTAAAACTCTCTTTTGAAAAAGCTGGGTAGAGGAGCTTTTTCAAGAGAGAAAAAATAAATGTCTCTTTTGTACATATTATTAAAACTTAAATTTGTTTTGAAAAAAAAAACATATGTCTATAAATGTAATTTTACATGCTCTAAAAGTTCAAAACTCTAAACAATCAGCTAACTGTTACCAAACACCTTTACACAACAATTATTTAAATCAGCAGTGAAATCCTCTGAACAAAAAAGTAATCATCTAACCACAAACTCTAAACTCTAACCTCTAAACTCTAATCACCAAACAGGGCCATTTTCTTTTTTGATATGTGAGTCTCGTTTAATTTCTACCTATTCTACCCTTATTTTTGTCATTTATTCTCTTTATTCAACCTATTTTACTCTATTTTTGTCATATTCTTTATGAATACCTTTACTTTTTAATGGTCCTTATCACTTCACATTTTTCTCCTAAAAATTGTGACAAATGGAATGCAACAAGTAATTAAAGACGGATGGAATAAGTGTTACAAGAAGTTTGAAAAAATTATTTGAAAATTCATAGTTTTTTTTGTGTGTGTGTGTGTCAATAAGGGTATCCACCGCTGAAAGACCAAGAGACAAGGTGTCATGCCAAAACCACTTGGTTGTAGCTTAATTTAAGATACTAAAATTGACTGTAATTGTTTAAACATGTAGAATTTAGTCATTAATCAGATAGTATATTCCATAGAGTATGTTTTCCCATCTTATTATTTGTAAGGATGTTCTAGGTGGATTCTTTAATATGGACTAACTGATATTTCTTTCCTAATTAAAAAAAATAAAATAAAATAAAATAAATGAATAGTCATACACAATTGCACAAGGTACCAGTCGGAAAAAAAAATTATATCATTTGGGAGAGTTAAAAAAAAGTCATACACACAAATTATATTGAAATTGTTATTGACACTCCTCCTATAAAATTAGGTTCTTAAAAGATGAATGCCAAAATTAATTTAGAAAGATTATGGAATTTAATTTTGTACAATATGTGGGATGTGTCTGCGTGTTTTGGACTTTTGTAGTCTACCACTGTCCAAGTGTCCATGGTTTTTGTTACTTGTCCAGTTGTGTGAAGTGATAATAACTATGCTATTTTTTTTTAATGATATTTTATGGGATATTATGCCTTGAAATCTAGCTCTGCTGCAGGTTGTCCGATTCAATTTTAGCCAACTCATACATTTGTAAGGGGGATAACAAGGAATCCTCACAAATACGTGCGGTGAGAATCGAATCCAGAACCTCGTGCCTGAAATTCCGAAGCCCTAACCATTAGACTAAGACATCATCCTCAAATAACTATGCTAATTTCCATGTGTATTGTTTGGATCCTTTTCAATAATTTTTTTTTTTTTTTTTTTTTTTTTTGCATTTTTAGGACATATTTGACATTTTTTTAAAAAAAAAATTTTGGGGGGGATGGGGGGGGGGGGGGGGGTTGAAAATGAAACCAGTTTGCTCAATTCCACAACCGTATGCGTGTATTACATCAATCTTCTCACTTGTAGAGGAGCGCAATTGCAAATTACTTGTACAAAAGTATTCAATTTGAGACTATGGGTCCGTTTACTTGGATATAAAACATTTTCAATGTAAAATGATTTTCTATGAAAAACATTTTACGTTGGAAACTTATTTTCATAGAAATTTTCCAATGTTTACTTGCACGGAAAATACGTTTTACTCCCAAATTTGGGGGAAAATGTTTCCACTATGGTGTAAAATGATTTTCACTCCAAATTTTACATTTTATTTTTTCACCCTAAGTAAACGATGTAAAATGGGAAAACCATTTTCAAGGAAAACATTTTACGCTCTAGTAAACGGAGCCTAAATCAACTCTTGAAAGAAAGAATATACCTTTTGGTAAAGAAGGGTAGACCTAGATTAGGGTGTATATGTTCAACAACACAAGGTTCCAAAAACATTCAAATAAAATTATTTTTAAAAAGAGCAGATGACATGGATGACATAAAATTTCATGCGGGCTAGCCCACCTTGCCCGTTTACAACAACTTTATTTTTGAAAGTTTTATTTATTTATTATTATGTTTAAATAAAATATAGTACTAAGTTTGAAATAAGGTTAGAGATAAGTAATTAATTTTACAAATTGAATTTATCTATAGTTGGTTACTCTTTTTTTCATTTTATTACCTGTTTTAATTTATGTTGAACAATTGGATATTATCTGTGAGTTGAGGTAAAAAATATTTAGTTGTTGCACATAAATTGAAATGGAGTTAGTATACTTGCTTAGTCATCAAACATTTCTTCCTCTTACATTATGATATCATTTTTACTATAACAAAAAAAAAATGCAATAGGCAAGACATAATACAAGAAATGTAAAATAAAATTGAAAATTTAGGTCTGTTAATTGGCTTGTGAGCAAGCTCATCCGGTTAATTGGACATGGGTTAAACAAGTGACTAGGCTTGCATAAAAGGGGTTGGACAAGAAATATTAGGCCCGTAAAGGGTCAAGCCTAAATTGTTACCCGTCCAAACCCGTGATCATCGCTACAAAATTTGATAAAATTTAGGTAATGTTTGGTATGTAATTCTTTTATTTGGTGTTCCCATAAGGTAAAAAAATCTCTGGTGTTGAAAATAGAGTCAATTATCATTTTCATTGTCTTTTGTTTGATATGATAGGTTGGTCATAAAAACTATTTTCCAAAAGTAACCTTACTTTACTGCCATTTTGTTATCCTTTTGAACCTTATATAAACTAAATCCAATCCTTACCATCTTAATTTAATCAAATGAAAGCCTATGTTAATAACTATGCTAACTATCACGTTTGAATGCAGTTGCCTTCAATTGATTCAATTACGTTGTTTGAATGCAGTTGACTTTCATTTGATTTAATTAGTTTTGTTTCAATGCAATTGGCTTTCATTTGATTCTATTAGTTTTTGTACAGTAGTAGTAGTGATGTTAATTCATCACAATTATTGTTTATTTATTTTGTTGCATTATTGTTATTATTTAGTTAGAGATGTGGTTAGTTTGTTACTCTCCTCTAACTAACTCCTGTATATATATATTATTGCTAGGCTCTCTTGAGTTAAGAATGCAATTTACATAATTCATAATTCCTAAATTGCACATGGTATCAGAGCTACTCCTAAATTCCGCCATTACCATAAACTTTCTACTTCTTCTTTAAACTCTATCATTACTCCATTTCAATTTTACTTTCTAATCTTCAATGGCTTCTATTAATTCAGAAACTTCTCAAAATAATGCAATTAATTACAATGATCCATACTTCATCTCTAATTCTGATAACAATGCTCAATGTTTGAATTTACAGCCCTTTAATGGTGATAATTATGCGAATTGGAGTCGTAATTTGCGTATGGCGCTTGCTGCTAAGAATAAATTGGTGTTCATTGATGGAACCTTACCTCAACCTCTGTCTACCTCCGGTGATTACAATAAATGGCTTCGTAATGACTTTCTTGTTTCTACCTGGATTTTGCGATCTATGAGCTCGGAGCTTTCAAAAACTTTTACTTACACAACTTCTGCTCAGGATCTTTGGAATGAGGTCAAAGATAGGTATGGCAAGTGTAATGCTGCACAATTACATGATTTACATTTGAATTTGATTTCTATTAAACAAGGTGATCAGTCTATTACTGCTTATTATGCGAAATTGAAGAAGGTTTGGGATGATGTTGAGGTGCTTGATGTAATTCCTACTTGTAATTGTGGAGCAATTAAACAATGCACTTGTAATTTGGCTAAAAGGATTTATGATGTTGCACAATTAAAGAAGTTTATTCAATTTCTTGCTGGTTTAAACAAAACATATGATCAGGTTAAACTTAACATTCTAAGCATGGATCCTTTGCCTAATGTTCTTCGTACTTATCACATACTTCAACAAGTTGAGAGTCAACATCTACTTAACACCATGCCTTGTCAATCAACTGAAGTGAGTGCTCTTATGAGCTCTCAACAGAGTTATAACTCTGGAAAGAATTCTGTTCCATCTTATGTTAAGAAGGATGTTAAGAGGTGGAAATATGATAAAGGAGATCGTTATTGTGATCATTGTCAGAGGAAAGTTCATCTTAAGGAAGCTTGTTTCAAGCTCCATGGATATCCTGAGTGGTATCAAACTCTTAAGGCTAAAGGATCTCATAAAATGGCAGCAGCTGCTTGTATTGATTCATCTACTGCTCCTGATAATCCTTTGGATTTTGATGACTCTTCTAAGGGAGCTCCTAAAGTTCAACAGGACGTGATTGCTGCTGTAACGACCCGACTTTTTGGACATGTTGATCTACGAAGGGAAATCGACAAACGGATCATTACCAAAACAATTTAAACTATAAATTAGATTATTCAATTGAAATTAATTATCCTTTATTGAATTAATTAAAGTATCGTCCAAAAAAACTAAGTAAATCCCATAAGAAAAGTAATTACATAAGTTGTTCCAAAACTGTCCCAACATGCTGGGATTATAAATAAATGAAGTAATCATAAAGTCTAATTAAATTCACTAAGTAACCAAGGTATACTAAGGTCCTCAGCCACTCAAAAACCCATCCAGCGGAAGCCCGAATTAACCAGCTGCACCTTCACCTGAAATTGAGGGGGGGTCCACCGTCAGTGGCGAGTAACTAGGCTGTCCCGTTTAATCGAGGGACCGCTAAACACATAATATCATAGAATATCGCATGAAAATCATACGAAAAACTAATACATGCTTTACAGAAGTCAATCCGGGGTACGTATAAAATACGTACAAAAATACGTATACAAATACGTACAAAATACGTATAAAAATACCTGCAGAAATACGGTTAGAATACGTAGAATCTACGTATAATGTACGTATACTATACATATAATCATACCTGCAAAATACGGTTAGGAATACGTACAAACATACACTTACCATACATACATACATACGTACATACACGCATACATACATGATTCCATACGCACATACACAATACAGAAATACACAGTGGAAGACTTATATCATTCCCAATACATATACTTATATTATTATAACTTATATCACATCATAACATAACCTATAACTTATCGTAACTTTCATAACATATCGTACTTTCATATTATCTTTACCTTAGCTTATATCATATCATCTTACCCTAACTTCATATCATATCATATCTTATCTTCGTATAATAACATAAGTATCTTATCTTGCCATATCATAACATAACATCTTATCTTATCTTTGCTTAATCCATGGTCGAGTCAACATGCTAGTAGGGGATCTCGTGTGCACCCCAACTTTCCTAGAATATGTCGGGTCAGACTCATGTGTCTTCCCCAAAGTCTAAGTGGGACCCTCACTCCCGAATTAACGACTCATGTGCCACTAATTCGGACGACAACACAAACTAGAATCAGTAAACCGACCAGAAAGCCTCGGCAGGTCGGTGGCAAAGACTTAACCCCGGTAACGAAACGTGCATCGTCGGTGGGGTGACCACTTCATAATATCTTATCTTATATCGTATGAATCATCTTAACATCTCATATCGTTCATTTCATATCTTATCATTTCATATCATTCATATCATATCGTTTTTATCTTTTAACGGACCGGTCACTATAACTCGTTGTGGATCCCGTTTGCACCACAACTTTCTTAAAACATGTCGGGGTGAGCTCGTGTACTCAACCCGTAGTGGATCTCGTTTGCACCACTAAGCCTAAGCTATGGCCATAACCCCTAATAGCAGCTCGTGTACTACTACTAGACGACTACATATCCTAAGACCCAGAACTGCGCGGGGGAACTCGTGTGTTCGTCCCATTGAGCAGTGGCTTCGACTTAACCCAGTCTGACTACTCGAGTCATCAGGTGGGCGTCCTTATCTTATCTTATATTTCGAAGATTATATCTTATCTTATATCTTTCAATATTATATCTTATCTTATATCGGGAAATACTAGGTGGCCGTAATCGGAAATGAAATGTTCGAAGTCCCAGGAAAGAGAGGTGCGGCACGTATATTGGCCACCTTAAATACCAAGTCTTTCCTAGCCAGAAATCGAAACAATTCGTATTCCTATTACTCTGTTTCCTTTCTTACCCTTTTAATATCTTATCGTATTTTATATAACTTATCCCAACTGATTCCTAATATTAATAATAATACTAATAATAATCGTAATATTAATATTATTAATAATAATACTCGTGTAATTGTAATAATAATAATAACAATATTATTATCTACCCCTTCCTGTTACAACTTATCCCTTTAACTGCAACTTTTATAATTAATTATTCCTAAAATATTATAAGTCAAAATTAAACAAAAAAAATTGACTAAATACTTTTAGGCCACTCGATAATTCTAGTTAAACAACTTTAATTAAATAAATTCATAAATTATTTTAATTAATCGCTAAAATTACTTAAAACATGATAAAAATTCCATTTTTTTATTCCTTTGTTCACTCGACATTTTTCACTCAAGAACACCAATTTTATCAATTAATTTAAATAACTACAATCAACAAGATTCAATTAATTAACCAAACAACAATAATAAAAATCATGTTTTTAACATAAAATCATCAAGATTGAATATAAAACAAGATCAAAAAATCATCTTTTTATTCTTCAAACCACTCGACACATTCAAAGAGCAAAACAAGATTTAATCTTCTTCCAAGAATTTGAAATAACTTGTTTTGATAATTTAATTACACTATTTTACACAATCTGATTTTTAAAGAATTAAATTAAGAACGACCCTTTAAAGGTCTCGATTAATCTGGAAATTTTAATGGAAGTTAAATAATGTCATTTACTATTTTTAAGAGATTTTATAACTAACAAATCAGATTAGGCTGAGATTAGTTTCGGATTTTTCTGCCATATCAAACGATATTTAAAAATTACGAAAATTTAACACAAGCTGTAAAACACTATTACTGACTTCCACCTAAAATTTAGTAGCCATAAGATTTGATTAAGTATATTAATAAATTCGTAAACTAAATCTGGACAGTTTTACCGGTTTAAAAGATTAAATTTTTATAAGCAATAAAAGGACGAATTTTGCCACGAAATAAATCATGATTCATAATCAAACAGTAAAGAAACTGCCACGAAAAATTCATCAAGAAATAACGAGATTTGATTAATAAATAAATTCATACAAATAATTATTCAACAATTAAAGATTTCAAGAAACTACATAAAATAATCTAGAAAAATAACATGTACATAAATTTCATGTAGTTCGAAAAACACCCTAACATGATACTAATTCTTTTTATAATTTTCATGCTTCTAATCCTAATTAACTATGTGAATAGGTTGTTCCGGAATTAAACGGGTTAGCAAAGTTACCTGGATTCGCTTAAATTATCCAAAACACGAAAAACTCACTTATTGATGAATTTTTCAAGGTTGTCCGACTTTTTTGAGAGGAAAGAAGGGGAGAAATAATTTTTAGGGTTAAATGTACAATTTTGTAGAATAGGAACCAAAAGAATGTATTAAGTCCTATTTATAGAAAAGAAGCAAAGCAACCAAACCCTAATTAGTTGTTTAGGGTTGCCGTGTGGGGGAGTAAATAAGGGGAAATGGTTGAGGTTTAATTGGAGACTTAACAAAGTTTGTTAGGTCAAACTTTGAATGGGTTTAATTTAGAAAATCAAATTAAATAATTAATTTAACTAATTAAATAACTTAATTAATTAATTAAATGAAAAGAATTAAAATGGACCCAATTACAAAGAGGGCCAGCCATACTTAAAGGAAAGGAAGATTTGGGTCTTTGGCCCAATTTGAAGAAAAATATTAGACTAAGAAATGTACACAGTCCAAATTAAATGGCCCATTTGGACTTTAGAATAAAATAAAATATTTAGGAGAAAATAAAATGAATAAAAGGATGGACTGCGTAATATATGGATCAAAGGAAACAATTGGGCTCGGGTTTTGGCAAAAAGTTAAGGCCAGACTTAAAATGATTAGATGGCTACACAAAATAATATTTAATTAAATAATAATCAATTAAATAGTCAATTGATTATACATTTAATTAATAAATAAAAATTTTAAAATATCCCAAATTTTCGGGGTATTACAGCTGCTGTATGCAAGAGTGTTGTCCAGATGTTGAATCACCAAAACCAACAGTCTTTGCCCAATAGTTCTACTGTGAACTTTGCAGGTATTACATATGCCTCTAATACTTTTATGAAAATGTTTGATGCCAATTCTTGGATTATTGACACTGGTGCAAGTGACCATATGAGCTCAAATCTTGCTTTATTCTCCACTTTAGAAACATTACAACATCCTATTAAGATTGGATTGCCTGATGGTTCCACCAAATATATAACACAAATAGGTTCTATTCCTCTAAATGCTCATATTATTTTGAAACATGTTCTTTATGTTCCAGATTTTCAACATAATCTGTTGTCAGTTGGCAGATTGCTTGAGCAGAATAATCTTGTTGTTTCTTTTAATTCTTCTTCATGTTCTTTTCAGGACCAAGTTTCTGCTAATCTCATCCTCTCCAGCTGTTTCTGCTCAATCTCCTGTTCTTCCTCCTACTCCAACTTCTCTTTCAAATCCCATTCTTGACAATGAATCTCAGTCACCTATTCTTCCATCTCCTGCACCTAATTCTAATCATAGTGCCACTTCTTCTCCACCTATACCACTTGTTAGGCATTCTACTAGACAAAAACAATTACCATCCAAATACTCTGATTTTATTTTGCCACCTTTTTTACAACAGAATTCTAATCCCTCTCCTAGTCTATCTTCTTCACTTAATGTGTTTTCTGACCTTACTCTTTCTCACTTCTCATCTACATATTTGACTACCTTACATAATGTTCTGTCCTATCCTGAACCTACTCATTACAATGAAGCTAAGTTAGATCCAGGTTGGGTTGATGCAATGAATCAAGAGCTCACTGCTCTAGAACACAATCAAACTTGGGATTTAGTATCCCTTCCTAGTGGAAAAAAGGCCATAGGATGTAAGTGGGTATACAAGACCAAATTTAGGCCTGATGGTAGTGTTGAAAGGCTTAAGGCTCGTTTGGTTGCTAGAGGTGATAAGCAAATTGAAGGCAAAGATTTTAAACACACTTTCAGCCCTATTGCTAAGTTCACTACTGTCAGAACAGTAATAGCTCTTGCAGCAACTAAGGGATGGCATTTACAGCAGGTGGACATCAATAATGCCTTTCTACATGGCTTTATTCAGGAGGATTTGTATATGCAACCACCTCCTGGCTATACTCAGGCTCTTCCAGGGCAGGTTTGCAAGTTGAAAAGATCCTTATATGGATTAAGACAAGCATCAAGGCAATGGAACCATGAGTTATCTTTATTTTTGGTTTCTCTTGGATATAATCAGTCTAAACAGGACTACTCACTGTTTACCAAGGTTGAAGGAGCACGTTTTACATTCTTGGTGGCCTATGTTCATGACCTACTCATAGGAGGTACTGATTTAGATCTAATATCTCAGCTTAAGACTGATTTGCATGACAAATTCACAATCAAAGATTTGGGAGATTTGAAATATTTCTTGGGACTTGAAGTCACTCGTTCTAAGGAAGGTATTATGCTTCATCAACGTAAATATATTCTTGATTTGTTGCAATCTTCAAATATGCAAGATTGCAATTCATCTTCTTTTCCTTTGCCTAGAGGTCTCAAATTAACCATTGATGGGGGTGACAAGTTATCTGATCCAAAAATGTATAGACGTTTGATAGGGAAATTACTATATCTCAACATGACTAGGCCTGATTTATCATATTCAGTCCAACAGTTGAGTCAATTCCTTTTTTATCCCAGAATTCCTCATCTAAATGCAGCATTACATGTTCTAAAGTACTTAAAAGGAACTCTACATCTTGGTCTTTTTCACCCTGCTCAGAATACACTTCAACTTAGTGCATATGCAGATGCAGATTGGGGCACTTGTCCTTACACTACCAAGTCTCTTAGTGGTTATTGTGTTTTCCTTGGTTCAGCTCTTATTTCTTGGAAAACCAAGAAGCAGAAGACAGTGTCTAAAAGCTCCACTGAGGCTGAGTACCGTAGTATGAGCTACACCGCTAGTGAAGTAGTTTGGTTATAAGCTCTTCTTCATGGTTTGCAAACCTCTGTTCCTACACCCATTGAATTATTCAGTGATAACACAGCTGCTCAACATCTTGCAGAAAATCCTATTTTTCATGAACGAACAAAGCATTTGAATGTGGATTGCCACTACGTTCGAGATTACTACTTGGCTGGGATTTTGAATCTCATTCATGCTAGATCTTCTATGTAGTTGGCTGATCTCATGACTAAAGCCCTGGGTGCTGATCAACATCAATTTTTAGTGTCCAAGCTTGGAATTGTGCCTATTGCCCCTATTCCAGCTTGAGGGTTGGGTGTACAGTAGTAGTAGTGATGTTAATTCATCACAATTATTGTTTATTTATTTTGTTGCATTATTGTTATTATTTAGTTAGAGATGTGGTTAGTTTGTTACTCTCCTCTAACTAACTCCTGTATATATATATATTATTGCTAGGCTCTCTTGAGCTAAGAATGCAATTTACATAATTCATAATTCCTAAATTGCACAGTTTTTTTTTAATCAACTAGTTTTGTTTGAATACAATTGGATTTCATTCCATTCAATTAGCTTTTTTTATTGTAGTTGCCTTTAATTTTATTCCATTAGCTTTGTTTTTAAATGCAGTTGACTTTCATTTGATTCAGTTAGTTTTGTTTTAATGCAATTCATTTTCATTTGATTTAATTAGCTTTGTTTGAAAGAAATTGACTTTCATTTGATTCACTTAGTTTTGTTTGAATGCAATTGACTTTCAATTGGTTCAATTAGCATTGTATAAATGCAATTGACTTCCATTTGATTCAATTAGCTTTGTTTGAAAGCAATTGACTTTCATTTGATTCATTTAGCTTTGTTTGAATGTTGTTGTCTTTCATTTGATCCAATTAGTTTTGTTTGAACGCAATTACCCATCAATTTAGCTTTGTTTGATTATAGTTGGTTTTCATTTGATTCAATTACTTTTTTTTGAATGTAATTGACTTTCATTAGATTTTATTAGCTTTTGTTTGAATCAATTAGCTTTGTTTCAATGCAATTGACTTTCATTTAATTCAATTACTTGTCCGCATTTTCAATCTCCAAGCTCCAAGGCTCAATGCCTAATTACCCTATAACCAACACAAAGGAGAATGATCTGGAATATCAAATTTCCCCTTCGATGCTTTAAGTAAGTATTTGCGAAAGGTACGAGATCAATATTGTATATAAAGTTTATAGAGAGAAAACCATGTGATGAGAATGTGTCTCCTTGAATGAATGATCGATGAGCTCTACTATTATTATAAGTTTATAACATGAAGGACTCGACATGAGCCTATTTGTTGCACGTGACATGCGTATCACCTTAATCCTTATGTAACACGTGGCATGTGTAGGGCAGTTGATTGTATTTCTTAGTTTGTTTAAGTACTAGATTAGATGCCCGTGCGATGCACGGTTGACAAATTTTTTTTTAATTTTATAAAATAATAAGCAATTTTTATCTTAATAATAATTTTAAAACAAAATTTTTTTTAAAAATAAAGCAAAATAATGGCCAAAACTATGATTCTACACATAATTTTTTTTTAAAGATTTAAAAGAAAACATTTAAAAAATTAAAAGATGGTAGAAGTATAAGTCAAACATACCACCAACAATTGTATAAAATTATGACATGTATACTGAATGATGTAAGTATACTCTCTTTTAGTATATATATAGTTATAGTTATAGAGTTATATATGATAGATAGATTAGGCTTATAAAAAACCTTTTAATTAAATTAATTAAAATATAGCATTGAAAATATAAAAATAATTAATGTAGTTTTTGAAGGGAAAAAATTGAAGGAGAGCATGACACTTGTCCTTTTATGAAGTATGATGATGCCATCTTCATTTTGTTTTAGTATATATTATAGATAGATTATAGATATGTTAGATCTTACACTGAAATTGGACAATAATTCATATTTTATAGCTAGGTAAGAGTGTAAGACTATGTTCAATAAATCATATTTCGGGGCTCTGTGACCTCACATAATCTAGTGATTGCGAAACCAATGTTATGTATCACTTGGATAAAGATAAGCCGCATTTAGATTGCCACAAGGTGACATGTGAGCTCTTTTAATTAATTAAAAAAAATTGCCACATATGGAAAGTATATCCGCTAAGAGTTTCTAAATGAATATAATTTCCCTTCCATTTGATTTTCTAATCTTGTACCAAACACCCCCTTTATAATAAGATGTCAATGGATGCATTCAACATCATAGTTAATGGAGTTGTATACAATCTCTAGAGTACCGTTTCTTTTAATTTTTCCTTCTACAAGAAAAGTATACATGATTTGCACGGCAGGCGCGTATTGTCTTTGGTAAGGATTGAAACAGGATCATCACCATTGGGAAAACATGTCTCTACTACAGAAGTCATTCTTCATCCTAAACTTTTTTTTTTTTTATCTCCACATGTAATACTTCTTATCTCTTTTACAAATACCACTTACAATATTGTAAGTACCACGTAGTTGAATTGATTAAATTATGGATAATTCATAATTGGTTAAGAGGGATATTGTTTTGGGTTGTCACAAATATCACATGCATACAATATTTTAACACAATTGTTTTTGGGTTTAATTGTTAAATTGTAACTAATTGTTGTTGCTACTGCTACTAAAATGATATATTAATAGGAAAATTTGATGGGAATAATCCCAGCTTTCACACGTCTGCTCATTTTGGTCCCTACTTTTGATTAACTCAGTATAATCCAAAGTTGCACAACATCTTCTCAATTTGGTCCCAATGCTATTGTTGACCTGCTGTATCAAGTAACTTAAGGTAAACTAGGGACCAAAATGAGCAGACGGGTGAAAGTTGGACCAAATTGAAAAGATGTTGTGCAACTTTGGATTATATTGAGTTAATCCAAAGTAGGGATCAAAATGAGCAGACGTGTGAAAGTTGGGATTATTCCCATCAAATTTTCCATATTAATATAATAGAATATATAAAAGTGAAAAGTCCATTTTTGTAGCTTGTTTTCCTTATATAAATTTATCAAATACTAGATAATCCTTGAGTAAATGTTCGATTTTTAAACAAAATACGAAATACTCTTAATTAAATCAAATTTTGATCTTTTGCAAAAAAAATTATTTAAAAAATTATAATTGGGTTTTATTTATGATAAAAATATATATTTTTATAGCTATACAGTAGGACCAATTGATAAATGTCTAAACTTTTTGACAAAACACATTTATTAAATGTTTACATTTTTTATGCAATAATTTTATATTTATTTTTTTTTTTTTTTTTGGAGTTGGGATGGGAAATTTGTGAAGGTAGTAGTTGCTTTAGTAGTAGTTATAGATAGATAGATATATTATTTTGTTATTGGATAATATAACCAAATCTTTATTTTTATTTAGTGGAACTTATAAGAGTTTATCTGAACCTATTTTCTTTATATATACAACAAAAAATTAGATAAAAAGAATAGACCCAAAAAATTATTTTTCATACTTGAGTAATTGTGTTCAACCTGCTTATTATTTTTGTTTTACATCAACAAGCAAATTATTAAGAATTGAAAAAACAAATCCTCTAAATCGAAGGAAAGATATATACTTTTTTTTTGTGGTTTAGGTAAAAGACACACAACGCTGTCTTATTTTAAGTGAAAAAAATAGAAAATACACCGAACTATTTACATTAGCAAGTTTCATATCACACGACTGTCTGATAAGTAACTTTTGCTTAACTATTAAAAGAAAATCATAAAATTTTTTTACCAAAAAAATATAGTTTTTCATATTAGATTTTTTTTACAAGTTGCCCTATTAAAACTTAAAAAAATAACATTTCTTAGCTATAACTCTATAAGTTATTGTCAGATCGTCTGATAATTTGATGAGAAAAATGATATTATTTTTTGATACCGAATCTATCAAATTAAATATACTCCCAAAGAGCAAATTATTTTATTTATTATTATTATTATTTTTTTTTGGCAAGTAATTGAACAAAATATTGTATGAACATGGATTTTCCCCTTGGAAGTATTTCAAATATCTTCCACAAAAAATGACCGCGTCTCTCATGTCTTTCTTTCTTTCTTTCGTTTTTTTTTATTTTAAATTTTTCCAAAAAAATCAACAAAAATTATTAAACCCCACCAATCTTTCGCTCTCAATCTGTCTCTAAATTGTCTGAATTTCCCTGTTTTCTTCTCATTCTCACTTCAAAACCAAAAAGAGATTACCAAAAAACTTGTGCTGTTTGTTGTACACCATTTTGCTTTGCTTTCTTAACCAAAAATTCTTTTTGCCCCTTTTTTCTCCTCCAATCTTGGAAGCAACTCTAATGGCAGATCATACTTTAAGCACTCCATTTTTGACCCCCAATATTACTCATAATAATCACTCTTCAGATTCTGATTCTTCTTCTGCTCAAAACCCCCATCTTTCTCTTACTATTGAAGATCACAACTCAGATTACCCCCAAATTAACCCCTTTGAATTCCTGGGTGTTGATGGGTTTTGCTCTCCATCATCAACCACTGCTGATCCTTTCAGAAATCATACCTATGAAATTGAAGGGGTTTATGAGTGGTTGAAGATTTTAATTTGTATTCCTATTGCTGTAATTAGGCTTGTGCTTTTTGGGTTGACTTTGTTTGTTGGGTATCTTGCTACTTTGATTGCCCTTCATGGGTGGAAAGATAAGCACAATCCTATGCCTAGATGGCGTTCTAATCTTATGTGGGTTACCCGTCTTACTGCTCGTTGCATCCTCTTTTCTTTTGGGTAATTTCAATCTTATTTTTTTCCCTCTCTTTCCACTTTTTGGATTGAAAATGTTGTGTTTTTATTAAGGTGTTAGGATTATTGAATGGCAAACCACACAGAACAAACTCATTTGGTATGGAAATTATAGTCATGTTTATTACGTTAGATATATCTAGTCTAGAATTAGATAAAGTTTGTTCCTTTACATAGGTTATTATTTAGTTGTGATTGGAAATACTTAGATTTAATACTGTGATTGATAATTTCAATTATTATGAAGGGGGTTTTAGTGAGATTACATCATTTAATAAATTACATGGGTTGGGAGTACTTTAGTTTGGTGGTATAGACTGAAGGGTAACCGTAACTTTTTGGCATACCTAGAATCGTGTAATGTCTCCTTAACTTAACTGTGTGTTTTAGTGTGTGTTTTTACAGAAGTTGTGAGTGGTTAGACAAACTTTTTGATTGCTATTTCTATGAAGTTTTCTGGTTTTAGTGTGTGACCTGAATTTTTAATCCTTTTAGACTTTGGGGGTTTGGACAAGAGAGTTTGAAGGGAGGGTATAATATGATATGGGGTATTTCTTATATTATTAGTGAAATTTTGTTGTTTTTATGTGTAATTGAACTGTTATTTGACATTTATGTTTCCTCTTATTGCAAGTGAATTCTGTATTATGTAGTTCGGAAGCTTCTTTTCTCTGCTAAGCTTGTTTGTAAGTCTGAAATCTGTCTTCTTGTAGCTACCACTGGATAAAACGAAAAGGACGGCCAGCACCGAGAGAGACGGCTCCTATTATTGTTTCGAACCATGTATCATACATTGATCCTATCTTTTACTTCTATGAGTTATTCCCGACGATTGTTGCGTCTGATTCCCATGACTCAATGCCTTTCGTTGGGACTATTATCAGAGCTATGCAGGTATTGACTTAACTGGCTTAAGCTTTTTTCTGATTCTTTATCTTGAAGTTCTCTTCTGATATCAGTTTCTATTACATTACTAAATGGAAGAAATTGAAGATCCACCTTGTATTGAGGCCATTGAGTAGACTAAATTTATAAAATCATGTATGCATTTTACAATTGTATTATAATCATGCTAGCTTGCTTTTGTTTACAGGTTATATATGTGAATAGGTTCTCACCTTCATCAAGGAAAAATGCCGTTAATGAGATAAAGGTACAGGGACTTATGCTCTTTCTGTTGTATCACTAAAAAAAATGCCATCTGATTCGCTTGATCAATTGTTGTTTAGTAAAGATAAGAATTCATTGCATGCTTTTACCTTCTAAATTAAGAATTTTCTTAGTGAAAAGGGTTGGGACTATGGGGGGATAAAGGCCCTGTTCTTTTGGACTTAATTCTAAAGTTTAGTTCAGTTAAGACAAATTCAATTCAGCTCAGTCCTTAGCTCAGTCCTTGCCGAGTCTAGGATTTAGTTTAATTCAGTTCAGATTAGACAAATTTAGTTCAGTTCAGTTTAGATTAATTCAGTCCAAAATAGCAGGGCCAAAGGGGGGTTTGGAGAAGCTTTGTTTCTCGTTTGTAAGAAGCTATATGATCATTCCCTTCCATCTTAGAAGCGTGTTTTCTTTGGGATCATGATAGTCACTTATGGAAGTGGTCATTAGCTCCAAGACAATTACTATGCCATGATCGTTTATTCGTTTAGCTGCTTAACATATGGAAGCCTAATAGAGCGTGACGGATCTAGTTAAGTGTCTAGTGAACAGAATAAAGAAGTTTAATGCATTATCGTTTATCAATCGTAAGGCATTTGATACAGAAATGTGCTTTCAAGGACCTGTATACAGAGAAAGGCTTCATGCAATAGATATCCCCGCGTTCTTCTATTTCCGGAGGGAACCACCACCAATGGGAAATTTCTTCTTTCATTCCAAATGGGAGCATTTGTACCTGGTCATCCAATCCAGCCAGTCATTGTCCGTTATCCTCATGTGCACTTCGATCAATCTTGGTATGGCTGTTTTCATGTGCTCTAATTCTTGAACCTGATTCAGTAAATGGAGTGCTAATCTTTTCCAATTATGTATTTAGGGGGAACATCTCCTTGGGGAGGCTGATGTTTCGGATGTTCACACAATTTCACAATTTCATGGAGGTACTGTTCTACTCTTTCTAATTTTTTGTGCACATTCACATATTATTTTGGTATTTTTGATGGGATGAAGGGAAATTTGAGTTCCAATTCTTGGTTTTCTAGAATGACCTCTTAGATTTCAGAATTGAAGTATCCTATTGTCCAAGTGTTTGTATCTATGTAGGAGTATTGATTACACAACATGAGTAATTGAGGTGAAATGAATAGTCCAACTAGCATAATAAACTTTGTTGGTATGATTTGCTATTTTTTTTTTTTTTAAGTCACGTGGTTGTGGTCTTAGGACCTTTAGCTAGAGAAATAATATAGCTTGCTGTGATGCTTTAATTGGTAATACAATATATCATTCTGGAGAAGTATATGCATTGTAGGGATTTTAGAAATAATATGCATACTGATTATTGAGACAAAGGCTCAAAAAGAAGGGGAAGGGATGAGATAAAAGTTTTCCATTACTAATATCTGTAGGTTTTGCATTGGAGGCTCTTCGCATTTGCTTCTTTATTATAGAGGGTTTATCTTCAATTTCAGAGCCTTTACTCGTAATAGATTCTGACTTTGGCCTGAAGTTTGGGAGTTTGGAGATTAGGGATGAATTTCATTTTACAATAAGAGGTACAATGTACACCAGAAACTTAGATATACGGATATACCCAGCGTAATTAAGTATTTAGCTGAAAGTACATATTATATTTATCATTAGTTATGATTTGAAGGTACTAGCTAAGCTGGCAAAATACCCACATGCATATTCTGATGAGGCACATCAAGGAGTTAAATATTGTAGTAACAGAGTAAAACTTTTATTGAGTGACTAAATGCCTACCTTTTTGTGTATGTGCAAATAAATTTAGTTAGGTGGAAGAGAATTTGAGTAAGTGGCAGGCATATAATCAATATGGCACTGTGATTGACAATATATTAGCTCAAACAATTTGGACTTTTTTTTTTAATTTTAGGAAGTTAAATGTCCTATTGTTTATGGGAAATTCCATTTGGTACCATCGGTCTTTTGGTTTTTCCATTTGGTACCATTAATGTTTGAGAATACTACATGGTACCACTGTAGTCTTATTCGCTGTTGTAACATTTCGCTGAGTAAAATGTTCATTAGGGGTTAAGTAGGCCAGTAGGGTTAGATTTATTTCTCAATTTGTATGTTTTGATATATGTGTGAGGAAAATAGCTCAATTAAAGCTTTTGTGGCTAACATTTTGACCTAATTTGAGGTCGAAATTAGCAAAAATTATCATTATTAATTTTGACCTCAAATTTAACCCTGAAGGGCTAAAGTGACTCCCAAAACTTTAACCGAGCATTCTTTTTGGCATGCCAACCGATTCATGCAAAATGAGAAAAAGTCTTAATCCCATGTGAGTTGTGACTCCCAAATTAACATTTTAATATAACTGATTGCTACGACAGAAAATAAAATGAAACTATAATGGTAACGTGTAGAATCTTCAAAAAATAGTGGTACCAAATGGAAAGGTCAAAAGTACAGTGGCACCAAATGGAATATCCCTATTGTTTATACAATTGATTTCCTTTATTTATGTGTTGAAGCTGATATAGCTGACAATAAGTTTTTACTTTCTAGATTAGTCTTGTATTTCTACTTTTTAATAAAGAACTTATTTCTTCATTTTTTCAATCTCTTTGCATTGAACAGGTGGAATACCTTCCTGTCGTACGACCTTTGCAGAGTCAAAAACACAATGTGTCCCTTTTCTCTGAAAAGGTGAGCCCCTTCTCCTCCCCCTCCCCTACCCTCCCCCCCCCCCCACACACACACCCCTCTATCATATTTGCATAGGATGTGCAAATTTGTTGTGTAAGACTAGTCTTTCTAGGTGTCTAGGACATTGGTCTGTGGACTTTTTTCCTCTCACTTTGAAGTAAATAATTATTCTTATGTTTCCTGTGTCAAGGCTCCCAACTTAACTCTATTGCAGTTTTGTTCCTTGTTTATTCCATTTTTTTAACAATTCAACAACAATATCAAACCCTTATTCTCAGAAAAGATTTTGGAACCAATAAAATTTTGGCCCCAAAATTATGATTGCAAAATTATTTTGAGACTTAAAATGGAGGGTATTAATTAGTCTATCTATTGAATCTTTGAGGTGATGTGGATAGTGAAGTCTGAAGTGCTAGAATCGCTAATCTTAGTTAAATTTACCCTTGAAGTCTTGAATTTGCTGAATCACTGATGGTATAGGATAAAATCTCTTGTCATGTAACTATCTAAGTGGGAAGTTTTATTTGTTTCTTAAAATTGTGTCATCCTTGCTGCCCTCTGGCGGTCGAAATTTATCTTTTAATACTCTATTATTGGAAACATACAGACTGCATATGCTATGGCCACTTCTTTAAATGCTGTACAAACATTATATACCTGTGGGGACATGCTGCTTCTGATGAAAGCAGTTGAGTTGAAACAGGTGAGCAGTTTTGTTATCCTTTGATGTTTTCTTATCTATACAAAATAAGTCATTCTTGCTTTCAAATATGTGAAAGAATGGTAGATGTGAAATAATTTTCCTTGGAGAATGGCCATGCTCCATTGCTTCTATGCAATTTTGTTCAAGCTGTATGGGCTATGCCTCTATCTGTATGCTGAAGGTTATTTCTATATCGATCTATGTACTCTTATTTCTTTTGACAGCTATGTACTGTTATAAAATAATCTGAAGTTCCATGACAATTTTCCATCAATAATGCTTAGGCAATATTCTCCTAGGATTCCTTCAAAAAAAATTCTCCTGGGATTGAATGTGGGGATGCTGGTGGTTATGGAGCTCAACCTAAGACATTAATGTATTAAGTTTTTAGGCTGTTTAACATTAGATGGGTTGCTGCTATATGTTGCCAATTGGAACTTTAGCTTTATTAGAATTCAAGTTGCAATGCTGTCATAGAGTATTCCATGGACCTAAAGTTTCAGATTCTTTTGTTCCATATCATGCAAAAGTAATAAACAATGGTACAGGGTTATAATTTATAAATCAAGGTAATTGTGGAATGTGCTGCATGGATGCTTGATAATTTCTGTTTTAATTCCTGAGCATGTGTTCTTCCCTATTTCATTAGCACTCATTACTATGAACATGCAAGAGGGTGGAAATGAGTTACTATGGACATTCACAAGGGATGTTAATATTGTATAGACAATGTTATACATTATGAACTTAAGTGTCCAAGAGATACTTGACTAAGGAACTATGTAGAGTCCTAAATATGCTTGGCGAGGAACTATGGAAAAATATAAATCATCCATACACGTATATCTATTGTCCCAACACCTTTTTTAATTTTTAGGTATGGCACTTGTGCCTTAATTAAGGGCTAAATATAAGCATTATATTAATTTCCTAAAATGCTATTCCTTCTACTTCTCTTTGTGTTTCCTATTTGAATCTTGTTGAATGGAAAAGGAGAAAAGAGATAAGAGGGAGTATTAATTGCTAAAACGTGCATAAATCATTGTTATTAATCTTTAGTTAATAATCATTTCCACTTATAGCTTTTTTTAATGACTGCATGTATCGTTTTCTTTATTTTAATGATCTTTTAGTCTTGTACATAGTGAGTTGGAATTGATTTTGGCGATTCTCACATCCTACCTTGTACTTTTCTCAGGAAAATCCTTCAAGATTTATGGTTGAATTAGGTCATCTAAATTCGGTGAGTATATTTCTGCCGCTTTTTAAACCCTTAAACTTGTTTTTATTGGACTGGATTCGAGGTTTAGCTAACCATGATGAACTGTGAGGAATATCCTTTTGTTCTTTTTTGTCAAATCAAAGCATGACTGGGTTGCACTCTATATGTTTGCATGCTTGGTGCTATAGGAGCATAGTTCTTGAAAATCTCGTTGGCTGGGTGGAAGTGATATACCAAGTGCTATTAAGAAAGTTAAGGGTCTTTTATTTGGTACAAACTGCTCGGAGTAGTTGAAGGTGAAATGGAAGAAAATATGTTATTATGTATTTTTTGAAAAAGAACTAGAGATGAAAAAAAAAGGAGAATATGACTAGTGCTCCTCTTTCCCAAGGTAGTATGTGATGTTATTGGCTTGTTGCTTTAAGCCTGGAAAAATATGTTAATGCCATGTTGTTAGTTATATGATGACTTTTTTTTTTTTTTTTGATCAAAAGTTATATGATGACATTGTTGGTCAGAATCGTAATAAAACTTGAAAGTGTAAACTAGCTTGAAGCGATCCTTCTTTAGATGTTTACCATATACTTTTCATCAATAATACAACAATAACAAAGGTTTAGTCCCAAAAAAACAAAAAAACAAATTGGTTTAGCTAGACACAAATCATTATGTCGAATCACAAAAATCATTGGCCCATATATTCTCCCTCCATGTTTCCCTATCTAACACCAACTCTTCCTCAAGCCTTAGTAACCTCATATCACCAGCAGTTACCCTCATCTAAGTTTGCTTCGGTCTTCCTCTACCTCTCATCTTCCAATATTTTTTTTAATCCCCAAGCCTCATTACCGGTGCATTACTTATTCTTGGTCTCGCGTGACAAAACCATCTTAGACGATTCTCTCTCATAGTCTCATCTTATTCTCAATAGGTATCACCCCTATACTTTTATTGATAACTCCATTTCTTATTTTATCCTTTTTTCCTCCCCGCACATCCAGCATAGCACACACATCTTGCCACATTCATCTATGAACGTGACAATATTCCACTCCATATTTAACCGTGTCCGAGCCACTAGCCACACTTCTCTGTACAGTAGCTGAGGCTGCCAGATTTGCTGATCTTGGTCACCATATCAGATGGTCCAGGGTTCAGAATAGCATAACTCTGTTTATAGGGTGTCTTTAATCATGAATCAATGTGCCATGCATCTCCTCATGAAGAATTTAGAATTGCTTAACAGATAAATCTATTGTGTTTGGAAATATATGAATACCCTTGGTATTTATTTGTATGTCAGATCTTTAGTTGCAATAAATTCCGCCAAATACTGATTCCAGCGTATCTTGGTTTTATACTTCCTCATTGTTGTTTCAATTTTAGCTCTACGTGTCGATGTTTACTGGTTTAGTTGGAAGGGTTTTTTTTTTCTCCCTTCTATATAATTTCCTGATAGACTTCTTATTCTACAGTCATACCGCGTTAACAATATGGAGGCTCTGGAATTCTTGGAGAAGTTTATATCCATGAATCCCAATAGCAGGTATGTTTGGCAAATTTCCGAATTTGGCCATTGTAAATATGATAGGGTTGATAATATCACTTTTGAAGTTGCAATAGCCTTTGAAATGCATGGTCCACTAGCAGGCTGCAATCGACTTGTGGATTCATTTTGTAGACAATTGTCTTCTGTGATGTACTTTTTTGAAAGCATAAAAATGATTTTTGATATGGAAAATGTTTTTAAATTAGTGATACTGTAATTGTAGTATGTTACTTCTGTTTTTGTTCTATCTTAGTTCTGTCTTATCATACCTTCTGCAGAAACTCATCCTTTTGTTTTTTTTCTTCGCAGTGGCTATGTAAAGAATGAGGATTTTTGTAGAGTTTTGAGATTGAAACCGTGTAGTTTATCTGAGAAGGTATGTGCTATGAACCGTCTAATTATATTTACAATGGTATTTTAGATGTTTTTGCTGTTATTTTAGTAGTAAGGGTATTTTAGTCTTTTTTTTTATGTTGTAGCAAGTGGGTTAAATCAAGTTATTAGTCTATATAAATAAGGGATTAGTGTGTGTAATGTTTCTATGTTGAGAAATTAATAAACAGAAAACAGTAGTAGCATTTGGAAGAGAACTTGGCCTCTCGAAAGCCAAGAAACACTAGCCACGTGGTGGTTCGTACTCTTCGTAGCAGAATTTGTGATAGTTTCGCTTAATTTTGCTTATAGGCAAATGCATGCTGTTTGTCCTCCACTCCTGAACATGCTATTGAATTCCTTCACAGTTGCCATTTCTCTTATATTCTTCTGGACGTCAGCCTTCTTTCAGCTGAATTTTTATGCTTGTTTTAGATTGGTAACACACTGCCACAACATAGCGCAACTGCACAAGGGCGAATTTTGATACATTGTAGCAATTATTATTATTATTATTATCTTTTTTACCAAGCTTAGTGCACAACTGCACATTTGCCATTGAATGATATATGCATATGAGGCTAATTATGTGCATAGCAGACTTTGCATGATTTATTATGTGGAAATAAAGGTTAGAGCTGTAATTACTGAGGGTTGTGATTGGATCATATGGATATCAGGATATGCTGTCGCTTGATTCAGAAATGGAGGAAAGATTTTTTTTAAACAGCAGCATTCACTCCACTCTCATGTTAATGTTTGATGAGAATGCTTAAATCACTTGATGTGATTATCCTGTGAACCCTGCTTTGGTAGTGGCAGGTCAACTTCATTCAGTTATTGCTATAACATTTCATCAGAGTTCAATTTTTTTTTGGCTAGTATGTAATGACTGAACTATTAGTCAAAATGCAGAGTTTTACGTAGTGATTGACTTTAAGAATTTCCTGCCCTTGCAATTTAAGCAAATCACAACTCATTGTTGATGTCCATTTGACTTTCAGATTTTTGCATTTGTTGATATTGAGAAGACTGGAAATATTACCTTCAAGCAGGTAACATATATTGCTTAAATTTATTATTCTGGGAAGCTTGTTTTTAGGTTATCATTACTTCATTTATAATTGCAAAATGTCATTTCTTCAAGCAGGCTTTTTCTCTATTCTCTCCTATGTGAATCATTGGTTCCAAAGAGTGAATTTTAGACTGAATTTGTGATATCGATCGTTTTACCTGCAGTTTTTGTTAGCATCAAGTCATATCATGAAACAGCCGTTATTTCAACGTGCCTGTGAATTTTCGTTTGTCAAATGTGCTGGGGCACACAATCACATACATGAAAAAGAGGTTTGGTCTTTGGTTTACTTCCTATTGAAACTCAATACAAGGTTAGTTTTCACTTTTCAGCATCTTAATTTCTTACTCGTGTGATGCAGTTTGGAGACGCGATTGAACAGGCAATTCCAAACGCAAACGCCTATGACGTAAGATCACTCCTCCCTCTTTTCTTCTTGTAACAGTAATAACTAATTCATGCCTTGACCTTGAAACTCTATATCTCATATTAATGGTGAAATTTTTCAGGTTAATGAGCTTTTTAATATGTTTGATGTTGATGGTGATGGGAAAATCAGGAAGAATGAGTTTCTCAGTTGTCTAAGAAGAAATCCATTGCTTATCGCCCTCTTTTCACCTCTTCTGCAAGATGATGCGTTGGCGCATGCTAGCAATGGGCTTCTAGACGAGATGGTTTGACGATGCCATTCGTCTTGCCCGTATTTTGATATATAATTGTTGTGCCCTTATATTTCTTTCTTTCTCTTCGACTCTTCCCGTGTGTGAGTCATGGTTCGGGATATGGCAGATGGGTCTGAAATTTTTTGGCAACTTCAGACCCTTCATGTAGCTTAGTTCTTGGTTCATTGTAAGCCAATTGGAGGGGAAGGGTGATTTTTTTGTGTCATATTGTATTCATTAGCATAGTGAATTAGTGTGGTGTAATAGTTTTCATGACATAAAGTACAGTGATTTTTTTAAAGCTTTGTCAACATATATTCTTAGAATCTTGTAATAGATTAGGGTGTTTATTTTAAAAGGGTTTGTGTGAAATTGACCCCTCGGGAATTGGGTGAAAAATGGATAGCTCAACCATCAAGTCATCACTTATACTGAACCAATTATTAAATTAGCCTTTTTTTAAAAACTGAAGGACGTGATCTTGTTCTTTTTTAAGTTTCCAATTTGATAATTATAGAGGTATTTTCTTATTCTCAAATGCGGAAAAAAAATAAAAATAAAAAATCCCTATTTCCATTAGAATTAGAATTGTATGGGAAATATTGCCACGTAATGGTGAAAATGGCTCCCAAGTCTTGATCAAGACGTTTTTCTTGTTGTAAAAATTGTGACACGTAAATTAAGATGTATTTTTGTTGATTTTGATTGCAAATTTCATCTTTAAGGACTAAATGCTAAAATAAACCTCAAAGCTTTAATTGAGTTGAGTAATTTTTCGCTCTAAAAAATCAAGCTAATTTTTTAGTGCGAAAAATGAAACATCAATTTTAACAAATTATTAATAGAATTAATTATTTATCCTTCATTCAGTCGTTTTTGAAAGTAATAAATATTCAGGACTACCAATGAGAATAAAACAATTTCAAAGTTACCAATTTGAGGGTATGAGTATAGCTCAGTAGAGCTTGCCCTCATCTCCCAAACTCTTTGCAGGAGTATAGTTCGATCTTCACCCCCAACATTAGGTTGGGACATTTCTACTCCTCCTTCCCCTTTATGCTAGTAGTCATGTACTACTCATTGATCGAACGGCTGGGATCCTTACCCAATAAAAAAAGCTTAGAAAGTACAAGGTTATCATTGAGAACTTCTCAGTAATCATTTGTAATCAATATTCTAGAGTAGCGTTGAAGTAGTTTAGGACCCGTGCAAATGTTGGACGCATCTGTAAAGGGGAAGATAATCCTCACAAATGCGTGCGGTGAGAATCAAATCCAAGATATCGTGCCTGGAATTCTGAGGTCTGAACTACTAAGCTAAGACTTCATCCTTGAAGACTTAATAGATTATTATATATAAATTGTTTAAGTTTAGAAAAATAGTACTCTGTAATCCGTATACATGTAAGCTATTTACTACAAGGAAAACTTGTCATAAACCACCTTATAAAATAATTTATGGAGTATTTTTTTGTCAAAAACCACCTTTAAATTTATTACGTATTTTTTTTTTGTAAAAAAACCACCTTTTTGAATTATTCTTTATAAGAGCATGGACACCAATGAGCATATTTTGACTCATGGGGAAAAAATGAGGAAAAAAATTACAACACCAATGGACATTTTTTTCCTTCTCCATGATCATCTACAATTTTCCTTAAGATTTGAGGGAAAAAAAAAACCCAGCCCAATTGTAATGGGGCCCACAGTACAACCAATTTTCAAAAAAAAATAAACAGAGGTGCTGACTGGGCGCGTCAGTCAGCCCAATAAGGGCGTGACACGCGTCCCAGTCAGTTGAACACCCAATCAAAATTCAGCAACTTTATCTCAATGACTCTACTTTTGTAACGGCTATTTGGACCCCGAAATTATTTCTTAAAAAAAAATATATCACCAACGTTCTTTTTTCCCCCTCTATAAATAGACATTCATTTTGATATATTTTGGCACACTTCAAAAATCTCAAAAATCATAAAAATCTATTATTAATCTCAAATTCTACCTCAAAGACTTTAATTTTCTCTATAAAAATCTATTACGTAAATCATAATTTTTTTAATCGTGATTAATAGTGTTAAACTAATTACCAAATCATAATTTACTAAATTATCACTCATAATTTACTAAATATTAAAAGTATAGTTGTGTAAGAATATTAAAAAATGATTGTAATATGGTGGGGTATAGAAAATAGTAGGAGAGAGAGTGTTGAAGAATTTTTTTTATTTACTATTGGTGTGGTGAAAAAGTTGTACATGAGGAAAAATGGGTTGGGAAGAGAGAAAGTAGTAGAGAAAGTGGTGAGGAGTTTTTTTTCCCCATTGGTGGCAATGCTCTAAGGTACCACCTATATGGATGAATTACAATGAATTATAAGGAACCACCTTATAAAAGACTATGCTAAAGGAAATATAAATTACAATGAATTTGCATATGAACTTGTTTTATTGTTGACAATAAAAGGTGAAAATGGACTTATTATTTGGCACACAGAGAACACAATCATTGATTTTTTTTTTATATAAAGAAAATCATTTAACGTGAAATAAAATTTAATTTAATTACTTTTTGAACCAAACGATCATTAAATGATAAGGTCAGTACTTATGCAATACAAGTCTTAAAAAATCAAATCAAAATCAAGTGGGGTAATGCTTAATAGGTGTATTCTTTGCACCTTATTTTTATTTATATAAGGAAAAATAAGTTTAGATAAATTATTATATGTTTGGAGATTAGTTCGGATCGGTTTAAATAAGCATAAATATGAAGGTCTCTCTCATAAAATATGATTTATTTATGTAAGTTATATAGTTTAATATTTTGTTCTCGATTTTTTACTTGCAACAAAACCATTTTGCACGCTAATATTTACGGGTTTAAATGAACAAATCAACGTATACAATTAAAATAAAGCAAGAGGGGATTATAAATTACTAATCTATCTATTTGTACTCTTAAATATTTTTGTTATGGAAGGTTAAAACAGTTGAAAGTGGAGATAATGGTGTTGCTCAGAAGATAGGCAATAAGCAAAGTGGTCCCCTAATGGGAACCAATAAAAAAGCCCTCTTGCAACTTGCTTAACTTTTTATTAATCCTATGCATCCCCCACTTCATTTTCTGACAAGTGTCGGCAATACAACCTCACTATTTTTTTAACTTTTTTTACAGAATATATATTTACCAAGTTTTTTTTTTTAGAAATTATTTCTACTTTTCCACATTAATTAATTATTTATCCATCCAACAAAGTACTCGAATACTCGATCGTCTATAAGGCGGTTTGTTTAAGTTAATACCTAGTATAAGGTCTAATTAGATGTAATAAGTTCAATAAGGTGTGACTAGATCTTACTAGGTGTGATAAAATTCAATCATTTTTTATAATCAGCGTTAATCAGATTCAATCAGTTTAATAAATTCCAATCTCATTTGATAAGTTTATATTAGTTCGAATACGTTTAGTTCAAATTAGTGGTGGCCATCGGGCAAGCTGGGTCGGGGACCAGGCTAGGTCAAGGTAGGTCGACCCATGAACCGACCCCGTGGGTGTGGCGGGTGGGCTGGGTCAAAGGAGGGTCGACCCATGAACCAGCCCAATCAGGTTGTAGGTGTGATGAGTCATGTATTGGGTCGGGCTATGTTGGGTTTGTGGGTTACATGGGTTTCTTGGGCTGGGTTGGTGCATGGACGGTGGAGTACAAATTATAAGAAATATCTTCATTAATATATAGCAAATTTATGGCAAATAATTGATATTGTAGTCCAATAAAATTATTGTTAAATTCAAAATTTTAATAGTAGGTGTTTTTTCCAAAAAAATTTCATAATATCATAAGTTTAATACATTATTAATGATTTTCGGGTCGAGTTCAAAGCGTGTCGGGTCAGATTAAGAGCATGTTGTATTTAAAATGGGTTCACATCATTTTTTGTCAAAACTCACTATTTACAAGTAGAATTTATTGAATTTTTTAAGATCGGCGCAACAATTGACATCTCTAAACTCTTAAAAAGAAAAAAAATAAAAAAAATATATATATATATATATTCATGTACTATTGTGAGTATCAGAATATATAATTGCTAAAAAAGAGCCAACCATGGATAATGACATTTTATCAAAGACAAAAAATTCAGGAGGGGTGACCAAGAAGACATTGAAATCATCCTATCAAAAAAAAAACCAAGAATTGAACACGTGAATTTCAAGTGGGACGATGGTTTTTCAACTTTTCATTCATGATGTTAATGTTAATGTTGCTAATAATATAACTTGTCTACGCCCTATAAAAAATGGCAAATTGTAAATTTGTGACAATAAATGTATGATAGCGAGTTGGGGGCTGATGATAATAAAAAAAAGCCTAATCTTCATTATTTTAATTTTTATTATTTGCTAAAAATATATAGTTCTTACTCTTATAAGATAAGCATACAAAAATGATATTCCTCATAATTAATAATAAATAAAAGCTCTAAAAACTGGGCAATAAACACGGATTGTTTTGGTGTGGTATGAATACTCATAACCGCATCAAGTCTTAATGGTGAACATACAACCTCTTGTTGATAGAACAATGTAGGCAAGAAAAGTCGGTAAAATGGATCCTCGACTTTGGGAAAATGATTGGATGTGAGGGCAAGGCTTGGTGGTCCCAACCCCGAACTCGTTGATTATCGGTGGATTGCTCGAGTGCCTAGTCGTTGAATAATTAGCTCAAAACTAGTATGGACAAAGGGAATCTGATTGTTTAATTAAAATAAAGCATTTGAAATGACCCTTGAGGATGCTAATATAATGTGATTTTTTTGTCCGGTGTTTAGGGTTAGATATAAGCAGTAAATACATTACTCAAAATGGAAAAGAATGGTGAATTTATGACAAAAAAACACATAAACCGTTGTTATAAATGAATACTCATTGTCTTTTTCCATTTTAGCTAGCTATATACGAACCTATTTAGCATTTTCCAAATATTAATTGTCAAAATGTATATTGATTGTAATAGATTATCAAAATAGGGACAAAAAAAAAGAAACAAATTAAATGTACTCCGTATTATAGTTTTTAAGATCGGGCATCAAAATAGTGGTTCTAACTTACTTGTGGTTGCGAGTTTGATTTTAACCTTTCGATGACAATACAGACTAGGTTTTACAATAATAGGAGTCGTACACATGAACCTTGTTGACCTTACCTTATAAAAAGTTATCAATTTTAATTCATTCAATCCAATCTAATCTAATCCATTCTCATCCATTCAATCAATACGTTTTATTTTTTAAAAGTAGGTTTTTTTTTTTATGAAACTAATGAAAACTGTTGCAATTAAAAAATTAATTTAACTAGTTTTGCAACTGTAACACAAAAGACACAACTCAAAATCATGAAATATGAGTACGTTATTATGTACTCTGTATTAACTAGCATCTTTGCTACATATAGATGCAATATTTTTGACTTTAAACACTATTTACCTGCTAAATTTGACTCTCTTTTTTCAAAAAAAAATTACATATAAGAAAAAAAATATAGTTAGATAAGATCTTCCTTGATTTGGCTCAATGTGCACGTTTTGAACATATAATTTTTAATTTTTTTTATTATACATAGTTCAATATATTAATATTTGAGGTTATGGATAGAGAGATGCGAAAAATTAAATGAAGTACTCATGTTGAGACGGATGGAGTAAAAAAAAATTCTTAAGTGATAATACATACCCAATAAAAAGTAATAATTGACATTCAAAAGTAGTACAATTAACTTTGACATTCAATTTTTACCCCTTTTCAATTTTGAAAAATGCGGATCATAGCTCTCAGCGTTATATTTAAGACGCAAATTAAAATTAGAAATATTTTTCCAATTAAAATATTAATTAGAGTGATGCATACATGACTTTGCCTTGCATCCCCAAATTATTACCTCGTATGGATGTATATTAAATACTTATTTTTGTAGCCTTTTTAATTTTTAATTTAATAGCAAAAAAAAAAGTGAAATCATATTGTAGATCTTATATTTATTTACGTAAAATCATACTTGGATAATCACAAATTAAAAATGGAAAAGTATATGAAAATATATGAATAGTGTCTAGATTACACATGAAAAAAATAAAAAGAATTCGAGGGAGTAATTTTTTCCCATAAACCGTAGTTAGAATAAGGTTTAAGTTTTAATTAATTTGAATCCATTTTAATTCATTCATTCTAATCCATTTCAATCCAACCGTGTCTAATTCTATTCAATCCAATCTCGTCTATTAAATGTCTAGAGTAAACATGGGGACAAAAAAAATCGGAGGGAGTAGTTTTTAATTCATTCTAATCCATTTCAATCCAACCAAATCTTATTCTATTCAATTTGATCAAATCCAATCCAATTTCTAATTCCTCAAAGGGAACGAGCCCAAAAAAACAAAGAACAAAGAAAAAACAAAGGCAATCTGTGATGAATACTTTCACTAAAACTGTAGCCCACAATGAATGGTTGTTCATCAAGCTAAGTTAATGACGATTGTTCATTTGGTCTACTTTTACAATTCAAATAATGTTCATTAATGTTTATGTTAATGTTCATTTATACATATTGTGTGAATAATAAGGATTATTCTATTATACTATGGCCTTGTTTCTTTGGATTGAATGAATATGAATTGAACTAAACAGAACCTTTTTTTTTTATTTTCTGTCGGTCAGAAATTGTTCGCCAAAAAAAGTCGGCTAGAAAAGAATTGTCGAAAATAGGCGGCCGCAAGGAGTTGGTCGGAAAAGGTTCGTCGAAAAACCGTTGGTTGGAAAGTCACCGTAAAAAGGTCGGCTGAAAAACATTCGCCGAAGAAAGAAGGCAGGCGAAAATTCGGGCCAAAAACTCATTGCCGGAAAAGTTGATTGGAAAATCGGGCCAAAAAAATGTTGTCGGAAAGATTGGTCAAAGAGTTAATAATACGGCAATAATAATAAGATTAATAACAATAACAACAACGTAGTTTTGACAATAAAATTAATAAGTCCCCACATGTATAATTGTAAAAATCTTTTAAATACATATTTTTTTCATTTTATAAAATTTAATATAATTTTTCCTTTCGCTCTTACATGGCAAGTATATTGCAAATTGAGTAAATAATTTATTTCTCTAAAAGATTTATTATTTATGAATAAATTTTGATTAATTTTATAATTAATTGCATTTGCAATTTTTGAAATTGTGATTACTTTCTTAAAAAAATTATGATTATTTGTTTTAAATAAATTTATTAATGATTTCAAAAATCAAATATCATTATGAAAGATTTTAATACACAAATGACAAAATTGTCCCTAACTTGTTTAACCATTAATAATGATGAGTAAATGTAGTATATTAATCCACCTGTGCACCACCGCGACCTCACTCCTTTTTCCTTATATATAATAGAGATTAAATGAATTAAAATACTCACTTCGTCCCAAAATAACTTCTTCACTTTCTTTTTTTCATCCGTCCTAAAATAACTATTCCATTTTATTGGATAATGGCCCACATACAACTTTACATTTATACTTACTACTCAGGGCTCATTTACATTAGCTTAATAGAGATGAACTGAACTGAGCTGAACTGAATAGAAGTGTATTAATTGAACTAAATAGAGATGAACTGAACTGAATAGAGATTAACTGAACTGAACTGAATATAATCTGGAGTAAACAAGCCCTTAATACCCACTTTTACTTACCACTTTACACTTTTAACCTTACTTTTCACAAAAATAGATTCCAACAAAAATCATACCCCCAAAACCCTAATGGAACAGTTTTTTTAGGACGGAGGGAAAAAACGAAATACATTTCCCTCTGTCCCTAAAAGATTGCCCCATTTACCTTTTCTCATCTCCCGAGACACATCTTTAAATGAAAATATATTGAGATATGTTGTATAATTAAAAATTATAAGCATTACATATTAAAAAACTACATATTGAGCCAAATCAAACAAGATCTCATTTAACTATATTTTTCCTTACATGTATAAAATTATAGAGAGTCAAAGTTACCAAATGAACAGTAGCAAAAGTCAATATGGGGCAATCTTTAAGTGACTTCGTTAAAAAAAAAAAAAACCTTTAAGGGACGGAGGGAGTAAATAAGAACAAAAAGAGTGTTTTACCAAAATAATGTTGAGAGTAAAAGTATTTAATTACCAAAATACTGCAAAAATAATATTTACCAAAATATTGTCCACGTCAGTCTTGTTTTTAATTTTGGAAAAATTCATATAAATAATCTCAACTATTGGACGTCTTCCAATATTAATCCCAACTATTAGTTATTACAGTATAATCCAAACTTTGGGGGTTATTTTATGATATTAGTCCATTGACTTATTTAGCCTATTGTAATCGGTCACCAATTCATAAAATATTCGTTATCTTTCCTCTTTTCTTATTTATTGTATTTGACTACACCTTCCTCCGAAGAAAATCAGAGCCGGTCAAAAGTTAGTATGGATTATAGTATAATAACCTATACTTGAGATTAATATTGAAAGACCTCCAATAATTGGAATTATTCATATGAATTTTTCCTTTAATTTTTACGGAGTAGGATAATTTCTTTATCTTTAACAAAATCGCCGTAGAGAAACAAGAGAAAAATGGAAAAAATAAGACAGAAAAGAGGGAAGGGGCGTGGCAATAAATAGGACCCAAAAAAAAAGTGAGGGGGAGAGTAATAAAACTACAGAAACGTCAGTGTCTGACACACTACTTGAAGGACGCTGTGCATCTGTCATCTTATTGCGTTTTCGATTTCTCATTGGTCCGACCGTACGGACGACGTTGATTTTTTTTCATTTCCTTTTTTTTTTCCAACAAAACAGCTCTTTCCCTTTCTTATATTTCACCTCATTATTTCCATAATAATAATCTTTTTTTTTTTTAATGGGCCCAAATAAATCGAAATCACGAAAACAGATATTCCCAAACTTTTTCCATAGTCTTCTCCCATATTATTACTACTCCCTCCCTAACATATTAATGACAACGATTTGACATAAAGTAGAGAGGAAAAATGTCAAATTGTTGCCATTAATATGTTAAGGAGGGAGTAGTTTGGCAATAAAATTTGTTAACATCATATATAGTTTGACAATAAAATTCAAAAAATTCATACATAATTGTAAAAAAAAAATTAAAAAAATTATAAAAAAAATATAATCTATTTTTTTCCTTTCACTCTTAGTAAGTATTGTATATTGTAAAGAATTGAGTAAATAAAAATTGTGATTATTTGTTTTAAATAATGTTATTAATGATTTTAAAAATCAAATATCAACATGAAATATTTTAGTACACAAATCATAAAATAGTTTTAACTTGACTAACAAATATGAATGATGAGTAAGGATAGTGTGATAATTTACTTGAACACCGATGCGACCTCACCCCTTCCTTTATATAATAGAGATTATTATTTTTAATACTATACCCGGTCTCAAAAACGTACTTGCAAGTTGCAACTCTTTTAATTGTTTTCTTTTTTTCTAATATCAAATTTCTTAGTGGTAATTAAAACTAAGAGTGGGAGGAAAAATGAAAGTGTTCCCTAAATAATGTGAAGTTTTTTTTTCTTGAAATGTGTTGCAAGTAAGTGGAACCGGAGGTAATACGTAAAATAGTTTAGAATTTAATCTATCATCCAACAAAATCATACTACGTGTAATAATTTAAGTCTTATTTGGTTAAAAAATGACAAAAAAAAATTATATGCATCCCTTAATTTAGATTGATATTAGGAACTAGAAAAAACTAATTTAAAATTTTAAGCATGAATTACACCAAATTTGATGTGATTTTTTCATAAATTTTTAAATTTTTGGTAAAACACAAATAAAGATATTACGAATATAAATTATACATTTGTAAGCGTGAAAAAGGGAGCAGTATAATTAATATGAATCAGAGTAATTATACTAAGGGCGCGTTTGATTCAATTTAAATAAGTATTCCTGTGCTTATTTTCAGAAAATTCAGTTCAAAAGATAAAAAAAATAACTTTAATTTAATAATAATTACAATCATAAAAATTTAGAATCAGACCAAATCATACAATTTCATATCAGATAATATCAAATTAAAAAATTTCAGATGAATCAAACGCTGCCTAATTTATGGTAAACCTAACGTTGAACGAAGAAAATACCGACCACGTAATAAGATTTAAACTCATACTTCGTATTATAAAGATACGAGGAAGGAGTGAATACCACTTTGTCATTTCTTTTGGCGTTACGCAATATTTTATTCATGGCTAGTAAAATGGACAGTTGGACAACAATTGATTTTCAACATCGATCCCAATCCTTTTTATTTACAAACTTTTTCCACTTTCTTCTCATTTTCCTTTCTTTACATATTTCCCATTATACACCTCCTCCCATGATATCCTTACAATTCATACAATCATAAATTTTCCATATACACACTATTTCTATATATCTTTCTCCATCTCAGGTTATTGTTGTTCTGGGTTATTTCCTCTTTTCACTTTGAAGTCTTTACCAAAACAAGCAAAGGTTTGAGGTTTTTTTATTTTACTATATTTTGATGACAATAAATCAACAATAATGACAATACTTAAAAAAAAAATTAATTATTTTTTCAAAACTTTACCCTAAAAAGAAAAGAGGTAAAAAATAGGAAACCAAAACTTTCCTTTTATAATTAGTTAGCATAAATGGGGTTTTGGAAAATAGCTTAAAATGTGTAAATTCAATAGTAAAAAAGGGAAAAAATCTAGAGAGAGAAAGAGAGATGAATAAGGAAAGGTGGGTCTAGTGAGAGAATAACCATTGATGTTTACTACCCAAAAAAGGCAACTCATACCCAGATTCACAGCAATATAAAGCATACTACAACAGAATAAATCAATCACAACCACCTGCTTCACTTATTTCTTCCCATTAAAAAAATTAAAATTAAAAATTAAAACATTTAAATTCTTTCTTCTTTCAAAAATAACATTAATTATGAAGCATATTTGAGTTTCTATTTGGATTCTTTCATCTGGGTTTGAATCAAATCAAATCAAATCCATTTTTTCTCAGGAGATCCATATTTTGTGGGGGATTTTCTTTTTTAAAAAAAATAAAAATTAAAATAAAATTATTACTGGGTAAGTCAACTGTTTTTCTTTTTTTGATTTCTTGGGTTTTTTTTTATTTTATTTATATTATTATTAACATGGTTTTTTTTTATAATTTAATTAAAGTGGATGATTGATTGATGGATCAGAGAAATTAATTTCAAATACCCAACAAACAAAAAAAAAAAAAAGACGGAGGAAAAATTGAAGAAGATGGTGAGAGGAAAAACGCAAATGAAGAGGATAGAAAATGCGACGAGCAGACAAGTGACGTTTTCAAAGCGACGAAATGGGTTGTTGAAGAAGGCTTTTGAGCTATCTGTACTTTGTGATGCTGAAGTTGCTCTCATTATTTTTTCACCTAGAGGCAAGCTCTATGAATTTGCTAGTTGTAGGTATGTTTTAATTTTTATGCTTAATTAATTCACTCTTTATATATATATATAAAATTTATTTTTAAGTTTCATTAATTTAATTATTTGATTAATTATATTGGATAGATCTTTTATTTATGGGTGAATTTTTTTAAAATTTGATATAGTATCTATAATGTATTGCAGGAAGCATATAAATTAGGGTTATATACATATATGTTATTTTAATTGAATATTTGAATTGGCAATTTAGGGTTGAAGATTAGTTCTAGAGATTCACAAGTGGTTTATTCTGATTAAATTAGCTTAAATAGATATGTTATGTTATGTACTCTTTTATATAGTCATGATAATCAAATAATAAAATTAACAAAAAAAAAAAAAATTTGAGTAATTTCTTTTTAATGATAAATTTACTAATGGTAGTGTGTGATTTTTTTTTTCTTTATTCATATCATCATTTGTTTTAGTAAAGGTGGAATTTGAATTGGTAGAGCTTACTTCCTCTGATTTGCTTTTTTGTTATTTTTACCCTTTTTTTTTTTTTTTAGATGCATTGGAGATGCCATTTTTTGTTTATTCATCATAGTAAGAGACAATTATGAATCCTTTCCCCTAACAATGCTCCCAAAATTTGCAATTTCCATTTTACAGTTACAATTTTATCAATTCCCAGATTACCGTCCACGTCATCTTTTAATTTTTTTTTAATTTTTTAACAGGAAAACCGCCACTCGGTTTTCAGGAAAAACCGCTACTCCCAGTAGCGGTTTTGCCTTGGAAACCGCCACTCCCAGTGGCGGTTTTAGGTTACCATGTTACCACTTACAATTTGTTCTGTTCAGGCATAGTTAAAGGCAAAACCGCTACTACCAGTAGCGGTTTTGCACCAAAAATAAAAAAGCATAAATTTTCACACTTAACAGTTAAAATAATAAAACCGCTACTCCTAGTGGCGGTTTTTTTACCCACAACCGCTACTGGTAGTAGCGGTTTTCTGAAAAATTTGAAAAAAGAAAATTTTGTTGACGTGGACGGTAATTTGGGAATTGAAAAAAATAGAGCCGTATAATGAGAATTGCAAATTTTGGGAGCATTATTAGGGGAAAGGATTCTGACAATTATATGATATTATTTGCAATTAAATTAATTCAAGAAAAGGATAGAAGTCAAACTAAACTACATTGCTCATCACATGCCTTGCAATGAAACATGGAATTTTAATTTTAATAAGAAAAATAGGGTGTAATAAAGTTTGAGTAGCACACAAAATAAGGTCAAATAAGTTTGAGTATATAAGTTTTACCCAAATTAAATCATTCATTTTGACCAAAAAGTTCTCGTAATTTTAGTTAAATTGTAGTTTTATTTTGGGATGGAGGTAGTAATAAGTTTGAGATTACTGAAAATGAAAACATGGGTCCTCTTTTGCTTTTTGATTCCTCATATTTCATTGCTAGGGGTTTCTCATTATTAAGAGCACAAAGTTTCCAGAGTTGAGATCTAGAGTTAAGGATTAGTAGAGTTGGTAGAATTGTGAGAGTGAGAGTTTTTTAATATTTTTTGTTTTACTTATACAGAAATTATCTTAGCCATTTATTGTTTTTGAAAGGTCCAGATTTCAGAAATCTACCAAAACTGAAATCTAGAGGATTTGAAGCCAAGTTTCCATGGGATAGGTTTGAGTTTGAGGTAATTGTGATCTTGATTGAACAAGGATTTTCTCCTCCTTTCTATAAAAAAAAGGCATCCTCCCTTAATCAATTTAGAATATATTGATTAATGTCAACTAAAGCAATATATGAGAGTTTCAATCAAATAATTTGACACAACTTATGAGGTCATTGATATTCATGACAATTAGGTTTATACTAGAGATTAGATTGAGGGCTAGCTCAAATAGTTAACGCTTTCCTCCTGTTTCAGGAGATTTTGGTATCGATTTTCACCCTCGTCTTTTGTGGCTCTTTTAGCAGAAAAAAAGGTTTATACGATATTCTTTTTGACTTAGGTTTAGAAATTTTTCTTTAATTCATCAATTTAGAAAAAATCAGTTCATTTCAATTCAGTCAAATTCAATTCTACTCTTGCCGAGTCTAAGATTTAGTTCATTTAATTAATTAAGTTAATTTAAGTTAATAAAAAAAAAGACCATAGATATATGTTGATATAGATTACAAATATTATAGTCATTTGTTTACAATAAGGTGATTGGTCTTGATTTTTATGTGAAGAATTGTAATGTACTCTTGTGTTCTAATTAACTTGTAATTTTTTAAAAAAAATTATGTGAAAATACGAGTTTAAAAATATTAATAAAATGCGCAAACCAAGGATTAATCACCACTAATATACTCCGTATGTAGTAATATATGTTTAATAAAAATCAAAATAATAAAAAAGAAAGATGGATAAGACATTTCCCTACTGACAAAGTAAGGGCCATGTATGTTGGTAGAATCAATGTACATGTACTATGGCTGGGCTCATCACTTCTTCCCGTCACCCAAATTGAAGATAATCAATTTTAATTTTTAATTTTTTAAAAACTACAAATACACGTACTATAGGCCCTGTTTTGCAAACAGCCGTTAGAGTTTGATATTAGAGTTTAGAGTTTGTTGTTAGAGTTTTTACTTTTTTGTTTTGTTGATTTGACTGTTGTTTTAATAATTGTGTTCGGTAACAATTTGTTGATTGCTAAAAGCTGTTTGTGTAAAATGACATTTATAGACATATGTTTTTGTAATATATTTAATTATCTTTTTTGGAAATCATAAATCAATGTGGGTAATTTTGTCCAAAAACTTTAACAATTGCAAAACTCTAATGAAAAAGCTCCTAGTAAGAGCTTTTTCAAAATTAGAGTTTTGGAATCAAAACTCTAAATTGAAACTCTCTTCACCAAACAAGAGTTTAGAGTTTCAATTGGTTAAAAACTCTAAAACTTGGTCAAAATTCTAACCTCTGAGTAAAAAGCTCTTTGCCAAACACCCCCATAATACTACTAGGCCTAGGAATATGTTATATATACTCTATCATTTCTCCCACATAAAAGGTGCTTTTGGGTTTGAAATGTGAACGCAACACAGACTCCATCATACGCGCTTAAGCTAATAGTTGAGACACAAGAATATATATGTTATATACTCTATCAATGTGCACAGTACCCGCACAAGGCTTATATATCAGTAAATAACCTTGACAGGCGGGGTTGAGGGTGTCGAATCTGTGACATCAAGGATCACGGTGGGACAGTTCACACTTGGACCAACTGATCCATGATCCTTTACCATTCATTAGTAAAATGAATAAAAAATTACAAAGAAATTATATTAGAGTAGTAGTAATAAAAATGGAAAGTTTAATGGAGAAGAAGAGTACAATTCTGGGTATTATACCATGAATGAAATGGGGTCGTACTAAGGGTGTTTCCACGCTCCCAGACAGATCCACAATTGGTAAGAGTACATTTACTATTTATTACTACTACTACCATACTACTACTACTAATTATTATTATTATTATTATTATTATTATTATTATTATTATTATTATTAATATATATTATTATTATTAGGAGTAATTGGTAAGAGTACATTCACCATTCATTTATCAGTAGCTTGCCTTTTTATGGAGATCCAATGGTTAATGTCACTAAATATTTGTAGGATCTTTATTCTTTAGTCTTTACACATCTATGTTTCTTTTCACACATGTACCATTTGTAAACTCATACTTATGCATGCATCAGCATCACTTTCTGTTTTTTTTTTTTTTTAAATAAAATAAAAAATCCTAAGTAACTTGTTGGAATTTTCTAGGTTTTTACCCTATGATGGAAAGTGATATAAGTACTCCTTTTTACTTAGTACACCCCACTTTACTTATTTTTCAATTGAGAAAAATAAACAAAATGGAGTGTACTAAGGTTAAAGGGAGTGCCTATATCACTTTCGCTCTCTAACATATTAATGACAACGATTTGACATAAAATAAAGAGGAAAAAAACGTCAAATCGTTGTCGTTAATATGTTATGCAGGGACTATATAGATTTTGATGGTTGGTTCTGTAGTGTAGTATTTGTACTTAATTTTTAAATTTTAGTTCAATTCGGTTTCGATAAAATCTGTCCAATTCGATCAGTTCTGCTCCTTCTAAGTGGGGTATTGTTTGATTTGTCCCGATTTACACTTTTTGATCAATATAGTCCCTCCGTAACATATTAATGATAACGATTTGACATTTTTTTCTCTCTAGTTTATGTCAATTTGTTGTCATTAATAGGATATTGAGGGAGTATGTTTTCATGATTGTAAAATTTGAGATTTTTTGGATAAAAAGTATCATGACAAATGGAGTGGGTATTTAATTTTGTAAAATGTTTGAGTAAATTTAAGGTTGTAAATCCTTCTAGACACATACAATAAATATTAATGTATTGAAATTAAATAGGAAAGAGAAATGAGTAAAATTAATCTTCTAATATAATTTTAAATATTGAATGCACAAATAATTTAGGGCCGGTAATCCTTGTGGGTCTTACGCCATATTTGATTAATAAATTGTGTTAATGAGAATGAGTTTAAATATAATTTTATTAGGAAAGAAACATATTTCTATTCTCAATCTTAAATTTCTTCATATTTTATATTACTTTCATTATCATTATATTGAATTGGATGATATTGGATGAAAATGAATATTTGTAAAGAAAATTAGATTAATTGGAAGTAAGCTAACATCACCATGAAAATTTATGTTGATTTTCCTTTCAAATTTAAATATAAATTAATTTTCATTACCGTAATTTAATTATGATGGGATGTCAAATGTATCATTAGTGTTATTCAACCACTTCCCTCTAATAATATACTATGTCAAGGAACATGGTTATAGAGCATTGACTCCACTACCTTTACCTCTAATCCCTTGACGAGGGAGTTTTCAAGGCTCATATCAACTAATGAATTAATACCCTACTTATTACCCAGCAATTGCCAGTGGGTTTATGTTGGTATAGTTGAGAAAGGGTGTTTATTGTGAGAAGGTGAGAAGAGTTTAGATACGTCAAGTATGATTTACAAGCACATTGACTACTAGCTATAAGTACATTCATGTATGTAAATTACAAATGGATTGAATAAAAATCATTGACTTTATACCATACATATAAATATAATGATTCCAAACTACCAAAGGAGTAAAGAGGAAAAAAAATCAAATTTGATCTTAACCTTCATATGTTGATCAAGGGGTCGTCTTTCTCATCCTTTTAACCAAAACTAATTTTCTCACACAAGTCTAATTCTATACATATACATTAGATTATTAGTTTAATTAGAGGTGAGTACAGCTATATGTATTTTTATTTGAACTCTTTTAGGTACTTTCTATTCAACTTATTAGTCTAAAATTTATTTAAATTAAACTTATCTAAACTTATTAAAATTAATTAAAACTTATTAAACTAAATAGACCTAATTGAATCTGATTAACCCCGATTCTAAGAAATTACTTTACCTTAGTACACTTGATTAGACGTAATTAGACCTAATTATATCTAATTGAACTTATTTGGCCTGATTAGACTTAATTTTAACTTATCTAAACTTATTTAAACTGAAACTTATTATTTTCAGCCTAAGGATGCGTTCTCTTCACATTAAAAAAATAAGTTTCAGGTTTGATAAGTTCAGATAAGTTCCAATAAGTTATATCAGGTCTAATAAGTTCAATAAGGTCTAATAAGTTGCAATAAGGTCCAATAAGTTCTAATAAGTTCCAATAAGGTCTAATAAGTTGCAATAAGGTCCAATAAGGTCTAATAAGTTCCAATAAGGTTTTATAAGTTCCAATCAGGTCTAATAAGTTCTAATAAGTTCCAATCAGGTCTAATAAGTTCAAATCAGGTCTAGATTATTATTTTTAATTATTGATCAAATAAAATTAATTAAATTAATAATTAACTTAAAGCACTCTTACACAACATAAACCAATTTTATTTATCATTCTTGTTTTATAATTTTTTTAGAGAAACCAATCAGAGTTAGATTGAATTAAACTATTTTTTTATATTATAAAATAAAATTTATTTTTTATTTTGGGTTTTATTTAATTTTGGTCCAAATTAAATTTTACCCATCCTCCATATTATTATTACTAATTTTGGTCCAAATTAAACTTTACCCATCCTCCATATTATTATTATTCAATCCGTTCTAGTTTGTTAATTTTACTACAAGTGAATTAAGAAAAATTAAATATGTAGATAAGTTGTTATTGGAATTGATAATATTAATTAATAATGGGTTTGAAAAAAGATATACTAATTATTATTATCTTCTTGAACCTAATTCAACAATAAAAAAAACATAGGTTCAAATATATAGAATATTATCATCATCATCATTATTATTATTATTATTATTATTATTATTATTATTATTATTAATTTATTTTATTCAATCATATAAAATACGTTCCAATAAGTTTCAATCAGGTTTAATAAGTTTCAATAAGGTCTAATAAGGCCTAATAAGTTCCAATAAGGCCTAATAAGGTCCAATAAGGCCTAATAAGTTCCAATAAGGTCTAATAAGTTCCAATAAGGTCTAATAAGTTAAATAAGGTCTAATAAGTTAAATCAGGTCTGATAAGTTCATATAAGTTCATGTTTAATAAGTTGAAGAGAACGCACCCTAAGAGAGTGAACCCTTAATTAGTGATCAATTAACTCATTTGAACCTCTCTTTCTAAGCAAAATCTTAGTATAGGATAGTAAATTAGGAATATATGACATTAGTTAGAATAAATTCATACAATATTTTGTTCTTTACCAATATTTATGGTAATATCTATTCAACTCTTACATGGAATAATTCATGTGTTTGGGAACTAATAGTCCGTTTGATAACCGATAATAAATGATGGTAACAGGTTTAAATTTATATGTAAATCTGGAAAAAAAAATTCAATATTCATAAAAATCCATTCTCATCCAATACGGCTATTTTCAATGGTTTATGAAGAGTTTTTTTTGAGGATGTCAACAATAACGATGTGTTTTCTTCAGCCCAATCTTATCTAAATTTATCCGAATTGAACTTGCCTGAACTAATAAAATCGTTTTTGAAACTTATATCGACCTAATTAGTCCCAATTGAAACTTAATTAAATCTGCTTAGAACTTATTAATTCGGCTTATACTTATTAAATCTGATTGAAACGTATTGGACGTGATTGGATCTTAATAAAACTCATTAAACTTCATTGAGAGCTAAATGGTTTTTGGAATATTGTTTTCATTTTTGTGGATATTTAGTCCAATTAATAATTATGGACTATCCTTGTTTCATTTGGGTGTTGATTAATTGTCGTTGTCTTTTATTGTTCCATATTATTACAGTATTTGGTATTTACTATATACAAAAATCATTTCTTAATATTTTCCTTTGTAAACTTACATTTTTTCTCTCTCAAATCCACCAAGTGAAGTGTTTGTTTATTCAATTCTTGATAGGTACTACTACCTCTGGTTCATATTATGTGCAACACTTTAATTTTTTAAATTCTCACAAAAAAAAAAAAAAACACCCAAGTGTTACATATAATAAACAACAACATCAAAGATATAATAAGAACCCTACCTTGAAAATGTCATTTTTATTTATATTGTATTGAAAATCTAAACATGATTATCTAATGAGCAAATTAATAAAAAATTGTATCAGAAATCAACATTTGTCAATGTAATGATGATTTGAAAATAATGTTGGACATTAAAGTTCAATAAACATGCTATTATTTCTTTGTTTTGCACTTAAGTTAATATAACTCCCTAGCATGTGTTTTTTTTCTTTTGATAGTAAACATAATGTTAGCATTAGATCCATCCCCACTGGCTAGCTACTTTAGTTCAACTTCATATATATGATAATTTTGATTTTTGATTGAGGGAAATTTCTTCTCAAACTTCAAGCTCACATTACAATTAATTAGTGAGAAATAGGGGAAATATAAGAAGTCATAGAAGTGAGGTCTAGCTGAAGAATAAGTAGAATGAAGAGATGTAGGCCTTGTTTGGTTCTAACTGACTTTTGCATAGCCGCATTTATATTAACTAGGGCCTGTTCGGTAACAATGTGGTTTTCTGGTTTTTGGTTTTTTGTTATTCAAAGTAATATGACATTAGTCATCTAATCATACAAAAATTAGTCAGACTTGTTGAAAACACATTGAAAATGAAAACTGACAACTAAAATATGAAAACCACTTTTTTTGATTTCCTGTTTTTTAGTTTTAGTTTTCAAAAAAACTGAAAACTAAAAACAAAAAACGATACCGAACAAGCCTTTAGGCATTTAGGCTAGTAGGCAACCATAGTTAAATGTTACCTTTTTATTTGCATTTAACTTCGGTGAGCATTAGTTTAAGCTCAAGCTTCTAGCTGAGCTCCAATAAACTAATCAAGCTCAACTTATTTACTAGTTATGGTTTTTGAGTTTGTGTTACATACGGGTCAAGGCCGCACCGTAACAGAGAGAGATCTGAATTTTTGACCGTATATAAGCCCAATGGGTTCCAATATAAAACCAATTGGTAATATAAGGAGTAACCACCAAACCTTATATATTAGTCATCTCTTTAACACTCCCCCTCACATGTAAGGTCCCTTTTTTTTAACTTTTTTTTTTTTGTCTCATGTGATTTTTTTGGGTTTAGAGTGCTTTTTTTTTCCACTCTCCCTCACACGGAGCTACTCATTAAATACGGGTCCCATACCATGGGTCTGGCTCTGATACCATGTTAAATACGGGTCTGGGCCGCACCCGTAAAAGAGAGATTCTGACCATACATAAGGCCAATGGGTTCCATTATAAAACCAATTGGTAATATAAGGGGTAACCACCAAACCTTATATATTAGTCATCATTTCTTTAATCTTTCAATGTGGGACACTTGCATGTGGTAAATTTAGAAGATGTATTCTTTAACAGTTTGTTCATGAACATCTCATTTATGTATGAGTTATACCCATAGACCTACCAGTTTAATTTTGTTTAATGAAATTTTGCTTTTAGTGTGTGTGTTAATACAATTAAATAATTATAACCCTCCTTTTTGTTACGTTGTTCTTGTTTGGAACCTTACGGAATTAAAGGGAATTCTGAATTATTCCCTTTATACAAGGAAAAGCCATGGTCAAGTGAGTCTTATTTATTCATCTCAGTTGGTAGTTTAAGAATGTCAATTATAGTCAAAGGGAATTCTAATTTTTATTAAAATATAATTAACGCTATATTTGGATAGTAATGGGGAACTGATCGAAATGGAGGGGAGGGAAGAACAAGGAAGGGAAAAGAAATGAATGAGAGAGAGAAAATGAGGTTGCATTTTCCCTCCAAATTTTTTCAATATAGGAAGAATTTGGTTCATTGAAAAGGGATGAAAAATCAATCTTCTCATCGTTGAATTAATCTTCCTTACTCAATCCAACTACTTAATCAGATCGACAAATTTTACTTTGACAAAAACCATGCACATGTTTGAAATTTTTAATTTTTATAATGAATGCATTGCGATATTTTTTTTCATGGTTCTGATTGTCTATGTTACCCCTCTTTACGAATACAAGATCCACCAGACTTGTGTTATGGATTTTTTAAATGAGTAAAATGACCAATATACATATATGTACTTGGCTCAAATTTAGAGCTTGTTTCATTGGAAAGAAAACATTTAAACCCTATGTGTCATCCATATCAGCAACCCAAACAAGATGTGACCAAGTCAGCTTTCATATTGACCAAGCTCTTCGGAAGAAACCCTAATTATTGAAGTGTCGTATTCTTCTCTTCACTGAATTTGCATAAATAGTAATATACACAGTCAAGGGTTTGTGGTTCACTAGGTTATTTGTACCACATTTTACTGTATTTTTATGTACAAACCAAAAGGCAAAAGCTTTTAGTTTGTGGAACTGTTAGATAATTAGCATATTTAGCATGAATCTTAGGGAAAAATGATGACAAAAAAGGATCTTAGAATGAGAAAGTAGTATAGAGAAGTCTATTCTAGATTCGATTCGATTCTCATCATCCTTTGCTTGAGGATATCTCTTTATCTTCCCTCTTAAGTACAAGGTTTGATCATATACCATATGAGTTAGTAACAATGATATGATAAAACTCTACGTATAATTTGTAAATCAAATAAGATTTTGGGTGCGTTTTTTTCGTTTGAAATTTTCTGATCTGATTTGATCTGAAAACTTATGAGAATTGGTGAGATGAGATATGATATGATTAGGTCTGATCTGTTTTGATTTGATCTGATCTGATATAAGTTGAAGCGAACACACCACCTGAGAAAGTGGGACACAATGTTCGAACCTCACAAGTTAGAATCAAGAGTACTTGGATTTCCTACCTAATAAAAAAAGCACAAACACATGCATATATGGCTATGTTCTTCCCCATAAATTTGTACAAGTATATTATATAACCAAAAGAAATTATTCATACTTATATACCGCTTTTGTTACATATTATTTGTAACACTTCACTTTTCACATAGTATGAGGCATAACTTTGAAGATTAGTGGCTTTAATTGCGTGGTTGTAAAAATTATAAGAACTAGATTATGTAAGAAATTTTGACTCTTGCAAATAATATCTAACGGATGTAGTATATGGAACTAGCCTGATTTTAATTCACTGGAAATTCAGGTAATTTCAGCATTAAATGTCAATTAGAGTCAAAAGGCATCTCTTCCATCAACTTTGTTTGAGCTATGAAGCTATGTAAAACCTGAAAATAAACAAATATCTACATGATTTTATACATCTATTATATACAGTACATATTTTATTTAATGTTCTTGTTATAGATAGTAGTAATGGGGTATGAAACTAATTCAAATAAATGTAAATACACCTCAGTATGCAGGAAACTATCGGAAGATATCAGAGGCACATTAGAGAAGTTCAACCTGCCAAGGAGGCATCCTCTCTTGAGGAAAATATGCAGGTTATTAGGCCTCTTCATTTTATCTTTTGAAATGTATAGTAGTTGTCTTGGATTTAGACCTGGTTATTGGACATGGTAGCCCAATGGAATGTGGTTAGGCCGTTAGGGTCAAGATTATAAGGTATTTATTGGACAGGGTATTGTTGACTAGGGCCAGTACACTGCCATAAATAATAGCCTAATGAATTTTCCAAAAAAAAAGTTTTAACAAAATAATTACATTAATATATTTGCTACATTTGCTTTAACTTTTGTCTACTTTGAATTTTATTTATATTTTGTTTTATTGGCACGAGCGCCAATGACCTATTAATGACCCCCAACTTGCTTTGGCCCGACCCACTATTGACTCTTTTTAGCCAACACTGACCATCACCTGGCCCACATTGGCTTGAAAGTGACCCGCCCCGACCTGTCCAATAACCAGGTCTACTTGTCCCGAACGCTAACGACCTATTAATGACCCCCGACCCGCTATTGACCTTTTTAGCTGACTCTGACCATGACCTAGCGTGCACCGGCTTGACACTGACCTGTTCCATCCCGCCCAATAACCAGGTCTACTTGGATTCATTATCAAAACAACAAATGCTGATTAATGGAGGTTTTCTTGATTGATTTATTTGTTATTGATCTGCAGAACTTGAAAGAAGAAACTGCGACTCTTGTGAAGAAGATTGAGGCTGTTGAAGCTTCTAAACGGTATAAATCTCTCTCTCTATGCAAGAAAAAACCTACTCCGTAGCTTGTAGTGGTGCTCACATACACATGCCATGTATACATTAACAAATAATTTCATGATTTCACTAAAATAATTAGTTGTGCTTAAGTAATATTTTGTTTCTAGATAAGTCTAGTATGTCACTATACTTGATTAGAAATGGATTTGCTGAGAAAAATCTAAGTGTTTTGATGGATGGTGTCTCGAAATTTTTTGAGATCGATGGAATTAAATAGTTGTCTCAAAATTTGAGACGTAAATGTTAAATTAAGTACCTCTATCTCAAAAAAAGGTGCTAAATCTGGAATCTAGTGTCGTGATCGAGAAAAGTAGTAGCGAGGTATAAACATATTGGAAAGTAGTATGATGTAGTAATTGCAACTGTTTGAGTAAAGTGGCATTGGAAAGTACGTAACATAAGGCAGTAATTGCAACCAATTCAATGAAGTGATTTATATAAAAGAAAATATTTTGAATGTAACTAACAAAAAATAAAATACGCAATAAACAGTGTGAACTGATGGAGTAATAAATTTCGTCTCTAATTTTTTCTTTGAGACAAAATTTCACTTGTACTTCTTAGATTTGAGATATTGTTTTTAATGTCTGTCTCAAAATCCATCGATGATATTTGGATAGTGATTTTGGCACTCCACGTTATGAATATGTTCTCAACTAAAAAATTGGAGAAAGTGGAGTATGGAAAGAAATTTTGAAGTGCTAAAATAACTGTCTCCGATAGCTTTATAAAAGTTTGTAGTGAAATTTACTGATCGTTTTCGGAATGTATTGCATTGGGATTAATTAAAGGTTTGATTATTGTTATGGTTGTATAATTAGGAGACTTCTTGGAGAGAATATAGGATCATGCAGTTTAGAAGAGCTGCAGCATTTGGAGTCACAATTAGAAAGAAGCGTAACCAAAATTAGAGCAAGAAAGGTCTGATAAAGCTCAACTATTGCCTTAGCTTTGTATAATTGCCTTTTTTCCCCTTAATCTTTAAACAAGTGTCTAAATTGTTTAATACTTAATTTCTTCAGAATCAAGTTTTCAATGAACAAATAAAGCAGTTGAGAGAAAAGGTACTTCAATAAACTCTCTCTCTAGCTCTTTGTATTCACAATATATATATTTATATACCATCCAAGATGAGTTTGTAAGAGAATTTATGTTATATACTAAAATAGATTATTTGTAGGAAATTTGTTGATTAATGATTTCTTTTTGCTGTGAAATAATGCAGGAGAAGCATCTTGCTGCTGAAAATAATAGGCTAACTGAAAAGGTAAGTCACTAATCAATATAATGATTCACCTTTTTGCCAAGTAATCATGTAAAATGCTACATGCATTATGCATATATCATAGTATAGCAAGACTCCTATGATTTTTTTTATTAGGTAAGAAAATCACCAGTTCATTGATTAGTACAGAGCTATTCGCCTAAAGGGGAAGGGGGAAATACCCTAGTATAATGCTTTTTATTAAGTAAAGAAATCACCAGTTCATTGCCCGGTACATGGCTATTAGCCTAAAGGGAAAGGGGGAAATACCCCGGCATAATATTGGGGGTAAAGATCGAACACATGACCTTAGTTACGGGACGTGGGGGCTATACCCGAGCTCCTTAGCAACACTCCTATGATGTGTGGTGCATGAAATGGTCTTACAATAAGTTTTGCTTGAGAGAGAGTACTACTAGGGTGACACTATTTTTATTTTTTTTAATAACGAAAGACAAAATTGGTTATTTTCTTTGATAGAGGAAAGTGCTAGAGTAGTAGGGGAAGACTACGAATTCGGAGTTACACGCGTGAGTATCAATAGAATAGTACTTATGCAATGTACATTAGTTGCACTCTAATGAACATTAGTGTAATGATTAATGAACATTACTTAAATTTTACAATTAGCCCAAATGTGGGTTGCATTTTTATGGACAACATCTTACTCTAGGTGCTCATTAGTGTACTTTCTATACCTTCGGGGAAGACCATAAGTAGGTTAACTAAGAATGATTATGTCCAAAATGAGCTAAATAATCAGTTGCATGATTATGATTATCTAAAAACAATGGTTAACGAACACTCTATTGAAATGATCTACATTAAGTTTGGCTAGTTGGCCTAGATATTGACATTTTTTGAAGATATATACATTCCTTAGAAATGCATGCAAACATTATAGCTCGTTCGGGTTAATTAATATCTGATTTAACTTATTTTTTTTTCCATTTTTAGCACCTTATATGTCCTCTTTATATATCATTTTTTGATACAATTGTAGTATGTAACATTATTATTAACAGTATGAAACGTTGCCAAAGGAATCATCACAAACACATCCAGTGGCAGTTACAGAAGATGCATCACCATCGGAGGATACAATTAGCCAGATATCGGATGTCGAAACAGATCTATTTATCGGATTGCCGGAGAGCAGGATCAGACGTCTTAATAATGCATAACTGGTTTCAGATTATAGCACCACCTGATCCTTGCTTTATTTGCATATTATATATGCAATGTTTTATGAGGCTAGGCTAGCTAATTTTAAGGGTTTGTGTTTTTTTTTTGGTTTCACATGTTGCACTTTAATCATTTAAGGCTTTAATCTGTATCTTCTGGGAGTTGTTTGCTCCTGTGAATTACCTTCTCTTAAGTATATAAAAAGGTATAATATTAAACAAAATATTGTCAAAATGAATACCACATCGTTTTGTGGAACTCCTTAATGCAATCCATCCAGCTCCTAGCTGTTTTAGTATTTTAGTATTATTTTAAACTTTCTTTAGCTATTTTCTGATGAAAATAAACCATTTTGACTTTTTTGTGTTTATTTGTAAATACTCTTGTTATTTTGGTTATGATTGATTGCACTTGCTATTTGTTCGATTTTTACAGGATGCCTTGCGAAGAGCCTCATTTGAACCAATTAAAGTGCCAAAAGCATCCATGACAAAGTTGGATAAAAGAAAAGGATCGTAATGTAGGCCCCATAGATGTGTGAAAAGTGGCAAACTCGTGTCAATATGAAGACGACAAAACAAATTTATTTAGAAGAGTTTAAGGAAAGAAATAGAAGGAAACTAAGGAGGGAGAAAGAGCCTAAGAAATAATTAAGGAAATGGAAGAAATGAACTAAAGATAAATCAATTATTTAAACATAGGGAAAAGTCCCTATTTATAAGATTTGGTTGTTGTGATCCCAAGATAATTCTATGTCACTATATGTTTTTTCATTGAGAAATATCAACATGGGCGTGTGGCTTTACTTGGAAATCCGGTGGATTTACTGAACATAGATAGACACAATCGTGTTATTTTTTCACACGGGTGTGTGGCTTGCAGTTGTATCTTTCTAAAAGTTGTTGGGTAGATCCTCTTCATAGTGACACGATTGTGTCACTTTTCACACGTCTATGTGTTTTTGATATCACTTATGCTTCAAAATGACATAATTTTCTCTCTACTTGTATGTTTTAAGCATGTGACCTATCGTTTTTTAGCTAACGAGAGAAGCTATCATCTCTAATTTGAATCCAACCAAAATAATGAACATATTGAGAGATATATAAATTTGAAGTAGAAAATCGCTTCCAAACCTTTTCAAGCTTTATTTTGCTCCATAGTTTTCTTCCATGAAATGTATTATGAACTATTCTTTTTATTCAAAGTTTTCCATGAGTGTTTTTTAGCTATGAAAATCAATTAAAAGGAGGCTCATTTGTAACCACCTTGGAAAATTTAAACAAACACCAAGTGCAACCAATCATAAGCAAAATAACAACAGTATTTACAAATGAATGCAAAAGAGTCAAATTGGCTGGTTTTCTTCAGAAATTAAATAGAAAAAACTACTAAATACTACTTAAATGGGCTTAAAATTCCACTTATCAGCTGAAAACTGTTGTTGATCGCATTAATTGCAACCAAATTATCACCCTTAATTTCAACATTGGTGAACCCATAAGAGAACAATAAGTGATTTCCATTATGCATAGCAATATATTCTGCTAATAAGGATGGAGAGATACCGAAGTAGAAAGTCTGGGCAAATAGGCAACGATAATTGGATTCACGAACTATGAATCATGCCACGGTTGAAGAAGAGGTAACAATGTCATCAAAGTTGAGTTTGACTACAATAGGAAAGGAGGGTGTCAATCGACAAGGAAAGGGACCCATAGAAGTAGAGATGGAGGTGGAATAAGAGAATGGGTGTTGGGATAAGTAATTGCAGACGCTGAATTATCTATACGGGTTTGAGCCTCCCATTCAAAGTGGAGGAAAAGAGTCTGATAAATGCCTATAGAATATTGAATTGGGCGCTGTCAAATATAATAGAGTTATGTTCTTTTCAAATAGAGTAGAGAGAGTAAGTGAGTTTGAAAAGAAAAGACTGATGAGTTTTAAAAGAAAAGCCTGATGAAGACTATGAGGATATCTCAGCATACCAGTAACATTGAGAAAGCTGATATTATAGTGCATCCATCTCGACCAACATCCTGCTCTCGAAGGGTGGGGGTCCTAGAGCGAACAATTCATTGCTAAAAAATCACCCATCTTTGGATGATCCCAAAGGAGCCTAACTAAGGAACAATGTAAAAACAATGAACAAGCATCTCATCATGGGTAAGACAAATGGGACCGGAGCTTAAGAAGATGATAGGCCTAGCGGCTAGCGTGATGAGTAAGGCGATTAGGTGAATTGATAACCGTCTTTTCAACTGTTCCTAGAGAAATAAACTTATTTTAGACAACATTGTAGTTTCCAAATCCATTTAAATTGTGGAAGTACGAAAATCACAGGCCAACCATAAGACTGAAGAATCGCCGGAAGCTGTGAGGCCCCACATAGGGGTGTGGCCTATGGGGAAGCTGTGAGGCCCCACATAAATGTATATGTATAATGTAATATTATTTGGAGCAACTTGGCAACCTTAGCTTATTTCATTAGTAGCATTTCATTCTGCAACTCTTTTTTCTCCTCAAATTTGCCAAACTAAGCATTATCATATACAGAGTTATACACAGCTATCCAACCCAATTTCCAATTTTATACAAGATGTGGGAATTAAAATGTGTATCACCTCCTACATCTTCCCCTCCCCTCACTTTCCCCCACAATTTTGGCTCTCAAACTCGCCACTATCACATTGCTCAACCTCGCCGAATTCCTTCTCTTTCAGTCAGTTGCCGTGCTGCTACTCAGCAGAAACCCATCATGTCTGATGATCGAATGCTTGTAAGTTGTAATTCAACTCTTTCTTTCACTTGATTTTTGTGGGAATTTATTAATTTTGCCTGGGTAATTGTTTAATTTGCTTAAAATTAAACACTGGGTTTAATTTGATTTTTCTGCAGGTTTTTGTTCCTCCACATGCATTGATCAAACACTGGGTTTCTGTTCTTCGGAACGAGCAAACTCCTTGTGCTGTTTTCAGTATGTTGATTTGATTTTGTTTTTTTGTAATTGTATTTGATTCTCTTGCTGCGTGGGTAACTTGATTGACAACGGCTGTGAATTGACTTCATAATTGGGATTGCTGTTTAGCGATGGGTGCTTCTTTTTGATTCTTAGGATGTAATTGTGACTGTAATCTTGCTGCAATTGCACTTTTTAGGGTCTGTTTGGGATGATGTAAATTGTTTTGCACATTTTATTGTTTTCTCCGCATTTTACACTGAAAAATTTATTTTATAATTGTGACCTGTTGAAAACCATTTTCTCCCACCAATTGAATGGAAAAGCGTTTTCATGCCTTTTCATTCCACATGCGCACCTAAAGGGGCATATTTAAACTTTTTTAAGCCCTGCTACTTTTCAGTATCTTTCAACCAAACAATGGAAACTTTCCATAATGAAAATGTTTTCATAGATAATTATATTCGATTGAAAATGTTTTACCCTCTAACAAGCCTTAATCAGTGCGTTGAAAAATGAAAATGTTGAAGGAAATTGCAAAGTGTTCTTATGTGCAGAGTTTTGAAGTTTGAAACTTTTCACTGGTCTAAATCATTTAAGTTTTATTTTTTTTACAAAGTAAGGTAAATCAAGCTTAGATCAAGGCATTTCTCTCAGTGAAGAGGGTGGTGAGAATCGAACTCTCAACCTTTTAGTTGCGAGGTGCACAACCGTGCACTCTGAGCTCAATCCTTAAGGCTCAAACACGTCAAGGGCATGTTTGGTTGGAAGCTTTTAGGATAGAATGGAATGGATTGGATGTGATACTATTAATGAATAATAGTATTTGGTTAGGGTATTTGGGTATGGAACCTCGTGCCCAATGGTTTCTCAACCCCATAAATCTCATACCCAACTCCCCCTAAGTTTCTCATCCCCATACCTCCCCATACCATTCCATTCTACTTTTTTAAACCAAACATCAAACTTGCATTTCAAACTTGCAGAAATCATTTGCAATCCAACTTTCATGGAGTAACTTTAGGGCCATTTTGTCATTGGACAATGGCTGATATTATGTTGTGCTCTTTTGATCCATTCAAATTATTGATCTCCATTCGGTTGCAATATTTCACAGCCTGAACTTAGCAAACTAGTTTTCAAACTGTTTTTGTGACCATATATATTTGCTTGTTGAGAGCATGATAGGGGATTTTCCCCGAGTGATGAGAGCATGGAACAGTAGCATATAAGCTTTCCAGCTTGAGTAATGATCCATGAAACCAATTATGCCTAGTTATGCAACAATTTTCATAAGGACCGGGGGGGGGGGTTAGGGGGAATGGTTCATGTCTACCTGTATACTAGCATGAGTAATAGAGTATAGCAGAAAAATGATAACGCAATGGCCATATCAAAAAAGCTTCATAAAATCATAATGCAGGTGAAATTATACAAGAATCATTTAGGGTTAAACAAAACTTCAGTAGGAATGATTATGTTGAATGCTCTAAAAGGCTAAACAAAACTCTGTATAAATATCATAGGTTAGTGACCCATGTTCTTCAAAAGATGCAAAAGGTGCACTGGGATTGGCTTATGAAGCGTTATTTTAGAAAGATAGTAGCTTTTTTTTATGAATGTTAATGTTTTCCTTCTTAGTCAACAAGGTTCTTTGTGAAATTATGCTTTTTGCACTCTCTCATGTGGAATTTATTTATTATTCATTGTAGAGAATGCAATGGGTGAGTTGGGGAGGCTACTTATGTATGAAGCTTCAAGGGATTGGCTGGTCAGTTTCTCACCATGGTATATGTGCTTCATGCATTTTCACCTAATCTTATGTTTTAATGAATTTTTTTTAGCCAACCCTTTCCGGAGAAATTCAAACACCTCTAGCCGTTGCAAAAGTTGAATTTGTTGATCCAAGAGAGCCAATTGCGGTGAGTATATGATGCGTTTTCTTTTGCTTCATGTAGTACCAATACTACGCCTGTGTATATGATGTCTTTTCTTCTGATTCATTCCATGCTTCTGTATCATAAAATGATATTCTGGATTTCGAAGCTGGCTTCGAAAGCGTAATTAGTGATAGATGCAAGAATGATGGACTAACATTAATGAAGTTTGGGATTTTCCTAGGGATTTAATATCAAGGAAACATATAACAAACTGACTTGATTAATGCTATTTCTATTAACCAGCTTTATGGTATTGGCCACTTGCTGTTTCCTGGACATACACTCATACTTGCTCTTTGTTGAACAATATGATAAATTCATTTATCCAATAGAATCAACTTTCATATCTTAACTACCTCCTCTTGTATGCTCTCTATGGGAGTGAAATATATGTAATCTAATGGTGGCATCGTAGACAGTCTCTTTACATGTTTCTTTTAGTGGATAACAGTTTGCTGAATGACTGAATCTTTAAAGTCTCAGGGGTCCCAAACAATGAGTCTAAATCCCACCTTCATCATTGTCTGTTGTGTCTTTTAATGCAAATATGCATCTAGATATCTGTAGATTATTTTTTCTCTAGATATAAACAGGTAACCTTTGTTGGATGTTGAAAACTTTAAACATCATTAACTTGCCAGCACTCACCTTTCCCTGTTACTTTTCAAGAGAAGGGGTTTGGTATACTGTATACAGCTGTTTGAGAAGCAGAATTGGGAACTTAAATAACTATCTATTTTCAGTCTAGTGTCAACTCATAACTGCAAAGCTGTTACCTTTATTGCTACTCAATTTGGAATAAACTGAAAGGCTTCGGCTAGTGAAATGCTTTCAGAATTTGTAAACTTTGGCTCAGTAAATTGAATGAGCAAGTGTTTGGTCTAACTACATAGTAGCTTCTATCCCGTGTCGTCACTTACCTAGTATAATATAGTTATTTAATTTGGTGAGTCTATGCTCTCCAGAGGATAGTGTTCTTCCTAACTGCTTGCATCTTTCTGCCTCTCTTTTGCGTCCAAGTCCAAGATCCTGGAAATCGGCTATTGATTATATTCCGTACAGTTATAGTAGGCTATGAACCATAGTTCCATTTGCTAATGTTATTCCTTTATCTTGAAGGTTGTTCCTATTATAAGAGCTGGTCTTGCACTTGCGGAGCATGCAGCCTCTATTCTACCTGCAACAACAACCTATCATTTAGGTATGTTAATTTCTGTTCTCTTGAGCTTGAGCTGTCGAATTTTGCCTTGATTCAGGTTGACAAGCACCTTAATTGCATTTTAGCTGGAGAATAAGATCGAGTATCTGCCTTTTTTGTGTGTGTAGTTCTTTAAATATTTATTATCGTTTACATCTCATTTTTAAGGGGTTAGCAGAGATGAAGAGACACTTCAGCCAACCGTCTATTTGAACATGTAAGATTCAATTTTCGAAAAATGAAGTTATTATCCACTCCCTCCGTCCCTCAATCTTTGCACCATTTATTTTCGTTCTTGTGTTGTCCTGAATTTTTTTGCACCATTTCTATATTTGTCAAGAAATTTAAGTATTCAACTTTAGCTGTGCGGTGTGTTTCCGTGCTCTGATTGGTCTGCAGCTTCATACATGTACAGATGTACTTAACTTTTATTGCACACGAGAGTATTTTTCTCTGGTCTTGTTTGCTTCATTTATTTCAAAGTTCAACTCATAGCCAAGCACATATTTTAAGCCAGCTCATTTCATCTTCCAGGTTGCCTGAAAAATTTCCTGAAGAAGCTCGAATATTCGTAGTTGATCCAGTGCTCGCAACAGGTTTGCATTCTTCACTTGTTCTGATGCATTTGGGCTTTAGCTATTAGAATTTTCAAGTGCGTTCTTATTCTTATGTTATTCGCAGCTTATTTGCTGATTTCATTGCTTTGATGCAGTTTTGCAGCTGATACAATTTTTTTTTAAATAGGATTGTTATTATCCATTATAAATTCTATACTTTGATGGAGAGATTTCATTTTAACATGAATCATCTTTGTTTTTCCTTTTCTTTTCCTGTTAACAATCCGCTCTTTTCTAAAAATCACTTACACATCTTTCTTAAAGATAATTTCATTCAAATTTTCAGGCGGAACAATCGTCAAAGCCATTGATCTTCTAAAAGAGCGGGGTGTTGGAAACAAACAAATCAAAGTGGTAAGTTGCTCTGTTGTGGTAGCCTGTTCTGAAATCAAATTCATTATTTGCTGCCATTTGAATTCCAGTTCATATATTCTGTCCACATTAGTATTCTTCCTTTTTTGCTTCAAAATGCTCTTCATACTACACAGTACACACTCTACTGAGCAGTGCTCGGCTTATGTAAATTGAATTCTTTTACAGATATCAGCTATCACTGCTCCTCCCGCACTCTCAAAGCTGAGCGAGAAATTTCCAGGGTATAAAAGTGCTCTTCCTAGTAATAGCTGATCTTAAATACTGAATGATTAGAATTTATATCTTACAGCCGTTTGTATGTACACCCATGTTTATATTTTGCTCATTTAATATGCAGTTTTAGAAAATGAGCAATATAGAAAACTAAATTAACAATCTGAAATAAATTCATAAGTAAAAATACATATTAAATGAGCAAAATATAAACATAGACGCACATATCTCTACATGCACCTGTGTGCGTAGCATAAGAACTCCTGCATAACTGATATGTTCATTAGTGCACTTAATTTTAATCTTACTTTTCAGGCTTCATGTATACACTGGAATCATTGATGAAGTTGTTAATGAAAAGGGGTAGGCACCAACTAATGGCTTTCCTACATTGTCATTTTCATGGAACCACGTCATAATGCTTGATTTATCTGTTCATGTATAGGATCATTATTCCTGGACTCGGAGATGCTGGTGATCGGTGTTATTCCACCTAAACGGTGTTGAATTATGCAGTGAGCTTATATTTGAAGTTTTGACATTGTAGATTTGCGTGATGAGAGATTGTTCGAGTGTTCATGTTATTAAACATGTAGTACTCCCTCCGTAACATAAAAATGGCAACGATTATTTTTGTACGCATTTTAAGGAAGCGATTTGAGGATGTAAACGATTAAATTAATCAAAATAATTTTGATATTAGTAACTTATATTCATATTCTTACTTGTGTTAAAACGATTTTGATTATTTCATTCGTTTACACTCTTAAATCGTTTCCTCAAAATGCGTGAAAAAATAATTGTTGCCATTTTTATGTTACGGAGTGAGTATATGTTTGGATCAACAGCTTTTGTCTCTTTTTTTTCCAGCAAAGCCAAATAGAAGTAGATGTTTTGGTTTTTTAAACTAGCTGATTTGAGCATGTGATACAGTTGAATTCCTAAAAGCTGTTGATGTTTAATTTATCCAGTATATTGATTTCTCTTTTTAACTTCATTACATCCATGATTCTCAGATGTAATATGACAGACTGGATACATCCATACAGGGGTTAATCTCATATCATGTTAAGAATTTCATTAACCCTGCAATCTCTGATCTGTCTCAGCAAATCAATCTTTCTATCTTTTCTATACTACTAAAGTTGTTGCCACTACAAAAAGCTCATTTCCCTCTCAATCATCCAAATTTCCCTCTCCCTTCATCAATAATTATGCTATTTTTTTTTTTGGGGGGGGGGGAACCCAAAACCCATTAGATTTATGAAAATGCACCATCAAGTCAATCCTAACGGTTGCATTAATTATTGAACATTCATTGATTGGTCTTTGTTCTACTATGCATTTAGTTTTTTTACTAAAACAATTATAATAATTTTACTTTATTTTCCAAAAAAAATAATAATCTACTCCATATTTTATTTTCTTTCCGTTAGTAATTGTATATTATAAGTGCTCATTTTTCTTTCCGTCAGTAATTGTATATTGTTTTGTATATAAGTAATAAGTCTTTTGATTGTCATTAATTTTTGCTACCTCATATCAAGTTGTTACCGTTAATAAAACAGAGATTGTAATATATTTGGAAATAAGTACTTATTTTTACCATTAACAAAATATGAAAGAAAAATTCATCAATACAAATATATGAAACTGAAATACTTATTTATGTTTTTTTGTGCGTGATTTTTTTATATATATATATTTTTGCAATAGTATAATTTTGTATTACAAGAAATGAATACATAATATTGATAAAAAAAATAGTAGAAACTTACATTGACCACATTAGAACACATGAAATTTATGAACATAAAGTCATTTCATTGATATCAATCCAAATTCGAAATCATTATATTAAAATTTATAGTTAGTAAGCTAATTTTAATTAATTTGAAAATTATACATATTTCATGCATTACTTATTCTCTATTGTCTAGTATAACTAAAAGAAATCGCTTTTAGGTGTGTGGGGGGATTATATTGTCTTAGAAATTAAGATGTGAATTTACTTCTTATAAAATTCCTAAGAATAATTACATACTCTTGTTTGCCCTTAATGTGGGAATTTGCAAATTTCATGAATTTTGAATGATCAAGTGGGGGGTGCTTAAATAATGAGAAGGTATTGTGTCTGACAGTAAGCTTATTGTCAGACCAGTCCTACTTACACAAAGCTGGATTATGGACAAACCTGGACAGTAACACAATGTACAAACCTGGACACTATATAAACCTAGACTTAAATTCATGAAACCTAGACATTTGCAAATATTAATAAACTTGCAAATATTAATAATAATCAAATCTGCATACCATTTTTAAAGCCTGGACAAATGTCCTAAAGTACAAACCTGGACAGTTACCCAATCTACAAAGCTGGACACTATACAGACCTTGACAATATAAAACTAGACAATTATACAAACCTGGACGCTACAAAACTGTACTATGCACAAACCTGGACACATGCCATACTGACCAGTCATACTCAACCTTATGACACACGCCATACTAATCTGGACACATGCCTGGACACATTTGTAAACCTGGAATTATATTAAAAAAACTGGACATACATTACAAAACCTGGACTTATTCCAGTAAACCTTGACATATTGACTTTGATCTGGACACATTTTTTAAACATGGTCCTCATCATCATACTCATCCTCATCCTCAGAGAAGACTTGCAGTTTCAAGTATTAACACTGTAAGGTTCGAATTCATTAATGGTGGTTCGAAAATTCATTAATGGAGGTTCGAATTTGCCAGATTCATCAATGGAGGTTTGAAAACGTTAGATTCATTAATGGAGGTTTGAACATGCTACATTCGTCAATGGAGGTTCGAACTCGCTAGATTCATCAATGGAGGTTTGAACTCACTAGATTCATCAATGGAGATTCGAAATGGTTGTTCGAAATCACTACATTCCTGTATGTTGATGATGTTGGTTTTGGGAGGAAGAAGGTGATGTTGATTAGTTTTGTGTTAAAAGAATTTGTTGGGTTTCAACTGTCTGACAGTAACATTTGGTCAAACGGTCTGTGTCTGACCCAATATTTTAACTTAAATAAATTCTCATGTTTCGTGGGAAGTTGGCAAAGAGATAAGAAGAGTGTACAATGGTACATTAGTATCCCACATCAGAAACTTTAACAAGATAAAAGAAAATAGAGCCTATAAATAACAAGCTTGGCATGGAATTATCTATGACAGTGGCTGGTTACCATTCAAAGTACTTCATTTGGAACTTAATAATTGATTGATAAATTAGTACTTCATTTGGTTTTTAATTAGTTGAACTTAATTTATAAATTAGTACTTCATCTGGTTTTTAATTAGTTGAACTTAATTGATAAATCAGTACTTCATTTGGAACACATTATTAGCAATATTTTTTTTTATTTTTGGTTGTAATATAATAATAGCAATATTTTTTCTTAATTTTTTCTATTTTATTTTTGGCAACAAAATAAATTATAAACTTACATCATTGTCTCTATTTATAATAATTAACACAAGTAGGCCTCACTTTTTTTTCCATCTTTTTTTTATTTACTTTTCTCTCTTTTATTTTATCATTATTATACCACAGGGAGTATATAGTTACTTGTTGGGTTATTGCCCATTTATTATCAAATTCCTCATTTAATTTTATTAATTGCAACCTGCCACAATCGAAAACGTTGGATTGTTTGTTGAACATGTGCCACGAACAATCTACAATTCTATGAAATACTTACATATATCGTATGTGTGTGTGTTTGGAAATGAATTCCACATTGAAAAATACTCTCCTTTTTTCAAAAAAAAAAAAAAAAAATTACTCACTTCTCACATTTATTTTCCCACTTTTATTAATTTATAGTTTCATGTTTTTTTTTTCACTCTCTTCTACTTTTGAGTTTTAACTATTATAAAATTGATTTTTTGTTTTAATTTAAACTCATGTGAGTAAACTTAAAAAAGGAGGATGTTTATGGTTACCTTTACTTTGTTCAAACATATATGTAGTCACACATTGCCGGCGAATCAAGTAAAAATTGAATTTATATTTTATTAATCTTTACTATTTTTTCGCATTCCTTACAAAACATCTTTTGCTTCAAACCTCCACATAAAAAAATATATAGCGTATTTTTATTTATTGTGTTATGATAACTAGTTTTTTAGCCGGTGCAAGACACGGGTTATTTTAAAAAAAAAAATATTTAGAAAATACTATAGAATTTTATTTTTTAAAAGCTTACACTAAATCAATCAATAATCGATCATCATAAGAATTCTCAGGTTGAATTCAAATTAATGCACAAAACATTAGAAATCAGATGAGGTATGATAATTGATGAATAGGTAATCAAATCGGCTATAATTAATATTGTAAGGAAAAAGAAAAGGGCAAAAATTTTATCTTAAAAACATGACTTAGGCAAAAAAAATTCTTGTTTGATTATTTTTAAAAAAAATTGAGATAGAATATTATTTTTTAAAATAATTTTTTTTTATTTTTTTAAATAAGGTTTAAAATGTATGGAAGTTAAAAGAGATTACTTAAGAAATAATGAAATAATTCTGTAGATCTAATAATAAACTTGTCTTGAGAAAAAAAAAGGGAAAAAATAAGTCATTAAGCTTAAAAATGACACATGGTAGAACTGAAGCAATGATTAGCAAATGGATCACACATGACACTTAAAACTTCATGTTTTAAATATTTGATTATAGATGTCTAAATAATCAATAGCTTGATTAATTTCCTAGTAGATATGATTGACTGTATAGTGAGAGAAAATTTAATCTTATGTATATATATACGCTTGACAATATATATATTTAAGTTTTTAGTAGTAATAATTGTAAATAATATATATATAAATTACACATTACCAAATTTTAACCAAGATAGAGGGAGTAATTCATTAAGATTATTGGAGATATTAAAACATGATTTAAAAATTGTGCACTCACATAATCACCCGTAATATTGAGTCATATGAATTGGTAGCAGAGACCACGTTAAGGTTTATTCTTATCCATCATTATATCAATCAAAAGTAATAAATAAAAGATTTAAAACTTTCAACAAGGAGTTCGTTTGGTAAGATATAAAATGTTTTTCCTAAAAATCGTTTTCATATTTTATACACATTGTTTGGTTTGGAGTAAAATATTAAAATGTAAAACGTGAGATGGAAAACTATTTTCGACCTTATTGAAAACATTCCCTCAAATAGGAAAGGAAACATTTTACATCACAATTGAAAGCAAAAGATTTTCCCTCGACGGAAAACCTACATAAAAATGAACTTTCCAATGTAAAAGGTTTTCTATGAAAAATCATTTTATTCTAGGAACATAGGTTTTATACCCTATCAAACGGATTCTAAATCTGATTATTGTTAGTCAAACAGGTTTCTGATCCACATTTACACTCAACGAATGCCCTCACGGAGAGGAACACGTTTGATGGAAAAAGGCAAAGGGATAAGAACTAAGAAAGTGTAAATTGGTACATTAGTATCCCACATTGGAAAGCTGAGCAAGATAAAAGAAAAGAGAGAATATAAATAACAAGTTTGGCATTACAATCAAATTACTTACCTGGACGGTGTTAATGGGTGGTCTAGATGACTGATGACATGGGCTGGTGACTTACATTGCACTTTGGAAGGGTGCCTGCCTAACATCTCCCTAAATGGGAGAGTGTACGTCATAATTTATGATAGTGGGGGCCTGCGTTCGCGCGGCCTCTGTCTAATTCAGTCCATGTTTAGTTATTCTATTGGGCTATACAACCAACATCTGGTATTCAATTGGATTATACTCTTTGTTAAATTATACTTTTTTCGTAATATAATACTAGTAATAATTGATTTTGAACGTATTTTGACGAAGCGATTTAAGAGTATAAACGACAGAATTAGTTAACATAATTTTAATATTAGCAACTTATAATTACATTTTTGTTTATATTAAAGCTATTTTGACTAATTCCTTCATTTACATCGGTTCTAATGCACTTGGTATATTTAAATATATATTTGGTGTGATGATATATAATGCACTCGGTTCCTTCATTTCGGTTCCTTCATTGTTGTGATGATATATAATTATTATATTTGTTTAATTTTATTTTCTTTAATTATTATAGATTTAAAAAGTTATGTTTATTTGCCTAAAAAAAATAATAAATTATGTTTATTCCTTCGGTTTTTTTTTTTTTTAGTAGGTTAGGTACTTATGTTTGGATATTTTTTTGTATGTGTGTCATTTAACGAATGTGTTAGATAGTTTTATTTGGATTTTTTTTTATAAAATAAGTAGATTAATATGAGGCCTCAATTGGGGTTTGGAGGCCTTTCAATCAAATAGTCTCTTACATTAAAAAAATTTAAATTGTCATTTTTAAAATAATTATATGGATTTTATTTTGTGGAAAATGCGCATAATTATTATTAGAGATTAAGAATGTTATAATATATGTCAAATTTAATTTTTTATTTTTTATATGTATGTGTGATGGTAGTTATGAGAGGTAGTTTTTTTAAAAAGGAAAAAATAACCTTCATTAGAATGACTTGGTAGCAGAGCTCATATTAAGGTTACACAATAATTATAAAAATAATACATATATAAAAATTACACAATACGAAATTTTAACCAAGATAGATGGAGTAATTCATTAAAATTATTGGAGATATTAAAACATGATTTAAAAATTGTGCACTCACATAATCACCCGTGGGCCGTGATATTATGTCAAATGACTTGTTATCAGAGCTCAGTTTAAGGTTTAGTATTACCCAACATTGTATCAATCAAAAGTAATAAATAAAAGATTTAAAACTTTCAACTAGGAGTCCGTTTGGTATGATTTAAAACGTTTTTCCTGAAAATCGTTTTTATCTTTTATGTACGTTGTTTGGTTTGTAGTAAAATATTAAAATGTAAAACGTGAGGTGGAAAACCATTTTCAACCTTATTGAAAACATCCTATCAAATAGGGAGGGAAACATTTTACATCACAATTGAAAGGAAAACATTTTCCCTCAACGGAAAACCTCCGTAAAAATGAATTTTCCAATGTAAAAGGTTTTTAATGAAAAATCATTTTATTATAGAAACGTAGGTTTTACAACCTACCAAACGGATTATAAATGTTACTAATGTTAGTTTATTTTACTTTTTAAATATTTTTACTATATTAAAGAGCTTGTTGTCGTACAAATTACTTGTGTTTTCTAATGAATGCCTCACGAAGAAAAACATGTTTGATGGAAAAAGGCAAAGGGATAAGAAGAGTGTACAGTGGTACATTAGTATCCCACATCGAAAATAAGAGCAAGATAAAAGAAAAGAGAGCATATAAATAACAACCTTGGCAACACAATCAAATTACTTACCTGGACGGTGTTAATGGGTGGTCAAGATGGCCCATAACATGGGCTGGTGACTTCCATTGCACTTTGGGAGGGTGCCTGCCTAACATCTCTCCAAGTGAGAGAGTGTACGTCATAATTTATGTTAGTGGGGGCCTGCGTTCGCGCGGCCCCTGTACAGTCCAGTTAAATTTTATTCTTCTATTTGGGTATCAAGCCCACGTCTTGTATAGTTCAGTCAAGTCAATGTTTTATTTTTATATTTGGCTATCAAGCCCACATCTTGTTCTTAATTGGACTTTGTAATAATGAATTGTTCAGCCTATTTCTTAAAATCTATATGGGTCATTTTAATCCTTATGAGATCCAATTTGAGGCCGGAATTCACGGGCCTAAACTTTTTTTGTCAATGATAATTAATGTTAGTGTTACTGATTTAAAGATTAATAAATATTATTAGTGTTAATGATAATTAATTAATGTTTAATATTTCTCTAATTAGTGTTACTGATTTAAAGGTTAATAAATATTATTAGTGTTAATGATAATTAATTTAAAGTTAATTATTGTCAATTATATTAATCACGGGCCTCAACTTTTTTTAAACATAGGTGGAAGATAAGGGGTAAATATCGAAATATATGTGGATTATTCAAAGTTCAGAATAATTACAAAAGATAAAGGGTGTATTTGACTATTGAAGATATTTAAACATGATTTAAAAATAATTATGCACTCACATAATCACCTGTATATTGAGTCAGATGACCTGTGAGCAGAGCTCAGGTCAAGGTTTAATATTACCCAACATTATATCAATCAAAATTAATAAATAAAAGATTTAAAACCTTCAACTAGCTAAATATAACTTGCTAAATATAACAAAGCTACTACAAAGCCCATATTTATATAATTACAAATTAAAAACTAATATCACTTCTATATATATCTTTCAAAGAAATCATATACTTCGTAGTAAGTCTTGGTACGCACGCAGAAATCATTAACTCACAATTGAATCACGCTAAATATATTATAATAATTATTTTTTTGAAAAATAAAAAAAACCCAACAATTTAAAACAGAAAATAGCTAGCTAGCTTCAATACTCCCATTTTTGTATAGAGTTTATATATATTATAATTTGGGAATAATATAATTTGAGCATCATGCATATATATATATATATATGTTAAAGCAACCAGCCTGCCTGATGAAAGTTAGTAGTATCACTTTCCAAGCTACCTCTTTGATTATTGCTATTTGATGGCCCCTCATCCTCATGACTTGCATAGTAAGGAGGATACCTGTTCACATATTCAAACACATTCAATCCAAATTTGAGCATTATTAATTAATATATAATTAGATTCGCATTTAGATTCTATTTTAGGGTTGTTTTGATCGTAGTCACTACGATTCTGAGTTAAAATCAATATATATTTTTTTAAAAAAATTGACAATAGAAAAGTGGAAACCATCGTTCATTTTTTTTTAATTTAAAAATTTAATACGTAAATGAAAATATAAAATGATAATGAACAACGAACCCCAGCCATAACGATGTATAATTCAATTTCCTTAGGTAGTGTTTGTTTTGAATGTTATTTTTTTCTCTTTTCATTTTAGCCTTTTGATTTTGAGACTTAGTTTTTATCTATATTTATTTTCACCTTTATGCTAGGACTTGAATTCTTCATAATGTTGAACCAAACATCCACTAACGAATTACTTGAAGAAATAATAATAATAATAATAATAATAATAATAATAATAATAATAATAATAATAATAATAATAGTTTTGAGATTGAGAAAGAGAATATAATTACCCGATTTCTAGAATTACAGGCTCGGGTTTGTACGATCCGATTTGCAAGACAGAAGGATCATACTCGAAGTTAGTCGAATGACAAGGGGGGTTATGCATAAATGGGATGCACCCATCTTCCAATATTGGCCTAAAACCATTTCCATGATCTCCTACCTACAATTTTATGTGTTTTTATAACGATACAAAAGGGAAAATCAATCAACATAAATTAATTAGCTTAGCTTATAATTTTAAGTCAATAAATTAATGAAGTGGTAAATTAATCTGGATCAAAATCTTATGTGACATATTTTTTTTTGCCACATGCAATCTGTTTCATCAATCTATTGGTTCTAAATACCTTTTAATCATGTCTTATTCTTAACTAAAATAACTAACATAACATGAATTTTTAAAATATATTCTTTTGTAAAATGGTATATATGATTGGCATAAATTGTGGTACAAAACCGTGTCACAGAGGATTTTAATCCAATTAAACTACCTTCAGCTTCAATTCCTTGTTTAAGTCACCAAGTTTCCGCTCCTATAGAAAACACTAATCGTGTTAGATAAATTAAAAGCATATACTACCTCTGTAGCAGATTATCTTCAACAAAATGGTATTATTTGAGAGGTATTAAATCTTATTTTGTTGCACATAATCCGTTACAGAGACAATATTAACAATCAAGCAACCTAAATATAATATTTTTTTTTGGCGAGATAAATATAATAATTATTACTTAAATTATGTTAAAAGAAATAAAAACTATAGGAAAAAAAAGAGTGTTTGTTATGAATAGGGGTGCTTATTGAATTGAGCAGCTCACGACCTACTTGAGCTTGACTCAGTCAAAGTTCGGTCAACGCTCAACTCGATATGGCTCGTGGTCGCTCGAATTAGCTCGAAACTCGATAAATTTACAAATTAATCAATAATTTTCTATGTGAAATCATTGAAAATAATTTAATATAATAAATAAAGAAAAATTTGATTGACACTTTAATATAATATATAAATACACTTTAAGAATAAATAATTTATCTAAAGAAAAAACAACACAATCATTAATTTTTCTTTTAAAAAATTGAAATTCAATAGGGCCAAAACATTAAACGAGCAACTCGTTATCGACTCGAGCTCGACTCAAAACCTAACGAGCACGAGTCGAGCAACCCCCAACTCGAGATCGGCTCGCTTGATAAGCACCCCTAGTTATGAACTATGAAGTACATACTCCATGAATGAAATTATTGAATACATATATAGCAAAAAATGAATAAATAAACTGGAATATGCATGTGCAGTACAAGTTCATATACTTGTACAGTTGTACATTAGGGAAATTCAACAGGAAAAAAAAAGGACATTTTTTTTAATTATTTTGTCGTATGGACTTACCGATCTCCGAAGTGCCTCCATTTGCTCGGTCACCAGTTGTGTCTGTTATAATTCAACAATATACAAAAAAATGTAGTGAATAATATTATGACATGTTTTTTCACCAAAAAAAAAAGAAAAAAAAAAAGAAAAAGACATATTTGGTGTAATATTTGGAAAATATTCAGATTGGTACTATTCAAGTATAATTAATAAATAATAATCATATTCAATTATTCATGGCCTCTCTCATTCCTGTTTAGTTGCTTCCTTTCATCTTTTTCAAGGTTGATTTTTTTTTTTTAATATTAATTTATTAGTTACTAGTATGACTATATTATTTAATCCCACCTGTATTTAGGGCTCGTTTATATTAGCTGAATAGAGATGAACGGAACTGAACTAATAGAGATGAACTAAACTGAATTTAATCTGATGTAAACAAGTCAGTCTAATCCAACCCTCGAGAATAAATTCAATTCAAATTTGAAAAATACAAATACACATCGGATTCCTTCTAAAAAAACCAGACTCGGACTCTGATATGGAGATAAGTTTTTTATTATATTATATTTTTCTAAGTTGTATTTAATTAAATTTATGCATGCCTAAAAAAACGACATTTGGTAGTAATCATATATTTTATTAATGTATTGATGATTAATTTTGTATTAGCAATAAAATATAAAGCGATTTCAATGTAATATTAGACTTTGCTAATAATATACATTAGACAATTGTTATTTTAATAATAATGAAACAATAGTTAAATTGTTTGTCGGAGTCAAATTTTCAAAGTTGGAATGTCGTAGTCAAATCTGTTTTAGGTCGGAGTTGGATGTTTGAAATTGGAATCAGAGTTGGAGTCAAATGTATGAATCGAAGTCGGATGTTGGGTCGGGCATTTGACTCATGTTAGGTCGAAGTCAAATGATGTATAATCCGATCCGAGTTCGACCCACTAGTTACAATATAATTTACAATCATGTGGCTTGGGTTCTTGTAAAATTTATAACATGTTAATGTAACTTTTCATGATGCTAACTGACAATATAAGAGAAAAAACTACCGGTATATACTCTCAAAACACTTCAAAGATGTATTTAGATCGATGGAATCATGTCATTTGAAATGATGAAATTGACCTAATTATGTTGTTTAGGATTCATCTAAATTTGTATTTGTATCTCACCCAATTCCATGATTTGAAATTCTGAATTATTTCTGTTCAATAATTCCAAAATATCTCATTCCCAAACACAAGCAACCTTACTAATTAGCTGTTAGCTAGAGGTCACGCCTTATGCATTGCACAACATAATAGTTCATAAACTTCAAAAGAAATCATAACATATGGTAATACAAACAATTTATCCTTTTCATATTAGGATAAATACAAATTAAAGAGAAAAAAAATCATACAAAGCGAATTATTTCAAATTGGATGCTCGAAATTGTTTTACACCTTACCTAATAAAACCTAAATCAAATAGAATTAGAGGATAATATACAACAATAATTCACATTGACAAGGGGTTGAGTGTTATTTGGATTAAAATTTTTCTCCTAGTTATGAAAAATCAAATTTATTTTCTATATATAAAAAAAAAGTGAAAACACGTTTTCCTTCATTGTCCTTGTCTTTCTTTTACTACCATCCTTAGCTATATTTCTATCTATTCTATATATATCTTTCCCTCTCATTTTACTTTTTTCTATTTATTTTTTACATGGAATCAAACAATACAAAATTAATTTTACAATTGTTTTTTTCATTATAAATTATTTTCTATGAAAAGTCAATTTTTATAATTATTTTACAACCAACCAAACGGATCTTAATTCAAGTTCACACACTATGCAGTTGATACATACTCCCACGTCATTTTGTAAAATTTTACCAATTTTTGTTTTACACTTTTTGCAACCCACTCTTTTGACTATTAATATCTTTTGATTTATATTAGTAAATATAGAAAGCTTTAAAATTGAAATTAAGTTAGCAAAATTTCAAACAAAAGAGCTTGCATAAGTTATGTTTACAAAAAAGATGGTAAGCATTCAGTAGCGGATTCAGGAATAATATTAAATGGGGTCAAAATGCGTTTTATATATTTTATTGGGGTAGAGTGAACAAAATTTAAAGAATTTTTTTTACAAAAATCATAAATGTTTTGTAATGAGTAAATATTTTCGTTCTTCCAAACAGAAAATGCAAATTCAATTTCCATGTCATTATTATCAAACAACTCCTAGATGAAATCGAATAATTTTGATTTATTAAAAAATAAACGATATAAAACTTGGCAATGTGTTAATTTTTTAATTTTGATTTTGTGTATGCTTGCAAATGCATGCGGTGAGGTTCAGACTTAAAACCTTAGACTAGACATGCAGTCGCAAGACTTAACCACTAGGCTAAGACTCAGAACTCTTGGCGATATGTTAATATAATTGAATAAACTACGAAATACCGGATACAAATACGTACCTTCCTTGCCCTAGTTCGAGCAAGAGCCCCTTCAAGCTGTTTCTCAAGATTTTGCAACTCCTTCAAACTCAAACCTCCTAGCTCCTCTCCCATCATATTCCTTTATCATCAATCATATATATTACCACCATTTAATTAAACACAAACTAAATTATAATAAATATATAATTTAACAAATCTCCTCTTTTCAAAATAAATAAATGAAATTAACAAGTCTCCCATTTGTTTTAGGACTTTGACATTATTTTTTAAACCATGATATATATATATTATTGTATACGATGTTGTATGCACGAGTGTGTATATATACATAATACATATATATATGACCTGCATACATACCTTTGAGCTCTTTTGAGAGACTCACATTGCGACTCCAAGTGCGAAATCTCTTGAATCCAGCTCTGTATGTAAGAAATTTCAAACAAGATGAACTAATTAATTAGATACATTGACTAGGGCTGAGTAAAGTGTGGTCTGAACCGCAAACCAAACCGCATTGCGGTTTGAAAAATGCGGTTTGGTTTGCAATTTTATCAAACCGCAATTTTGCAGTGCGGTGCGGTTTTCGAAAATTTTGAAACCGCACCAAACCGTAAACCATAATTTTTTTTATTGTTTTAAAATATTTAATTTCATACTTTTATTTGGTGTACTACCTTAATAAAGTTATGCTTTTTTTTTGTCTTAGGTCTTATCTAGTTGTATAAGCCCGCAACTCTGTAAGGCTTTTCTAACTTTTTAAAACTCTAACAAAAATAAATCTAAGGTTTTTTTTTTGTCTTTATCAACTCCTAATTATAAAATAATTTTTTTATAAGTTGGCTAAACCGCATCTCACCAAACCGTATTTTGCGGTGCGGTTTGGTGCAGTTTGATATAGATTGTGGTGCGGTGCGGTTTCAAAAAATAGCAAGCTGCAATTTTGCGGTTTGGTGTAGTTTCACGTCCAAACCGCACCAAACCGCACCGCGCTCAGCGTTAACATCTGACAACATTATAAATGTATCAAAATATGTCCATACTCTATATGAAACTAAAAGAAATTTTAAGAGATTGCATTATTGTTGTAATTTAACTCCAACCTAGCTAGCTAGCTAGTCGATCCATGACATATCCATGTTTTTGGTTAGGTTAATTAAATTTAAATGTTCCAAGGTTTATTATATTCACTATACATATATATCAATTCAATCCCATTTTTTTTAGTTATCATCATGTCAAATTCAATTGTTCCAAGGCTTGATTACATGTTTCTTTATGCTAATAATGTATACACTTTAATTTTTATATCTCCGGATATACAATATTTGGTTGTTGCAATATTACAACATTTAAAGTTGTCACCTATATGGTTTTAAAAAAATCAAGGTGAATATATGGACCTTTGTTTGAGCCTCAATTGCATTTTCTTGATGGTGATGATGGTGGTGAAGGTCAAGGTTATTGTTGCATCGCTGATATCGCTCAAGAGTTTTCGGAAGACACCTACACAAGGTCAAGAATAAAACTCAAATCAATTACGGAGTAAATTAATTATCGTACTTTGTCATATAAGTATATTTTTTTTGTCATTTTAAAATGAAAGACTTATTAATTGTTCAATCACTTGTATGATAAATGGACATAAAATTGTAGATCTATGCAATAATTGATGAGTGAAAAAAAAAAATATAGGGATGAAATTTATTTATGAGTCATATATAATTAATTAAAATGAAAAAATTCAAATTGTCCTAGCAAGCAACACTAATTAATTTTTGATTATTTTGTAACATTCTTTTATTTTCTTTTATTATCTCACTTTTTTGTGGTTATTGTTTTATTGAATTTCAGTAAAGAAAAGGAGGGGGTGTAAAGGAGAAATCTTGCACAAAAACTAACCAAACAAGCAAGAAATTGCAGAGGGTCAAGAATACACAGAAGAGGGTAAAGAGAGCATCAACACTGTAAAAGAAAATCCTAGGAAAAATAAAGCTATAAAAAAAATAAAAAAAAATATTCTGACACAAAATAATAATCTGAAATCCCCTAATTACTATACACTCCACCCAATAATTAATTGACAACTCAGTACAAGAAATTAGTATTTTGGTAAAATATTCCTTAATTAATTTTTGTTGAAAACCCCAATCCATCACTAATATATGTGTAGCTACACCTACACATATATTATTAAGAATAAAAAAATATATTACTCCGGCCGTAACATAAATAATTCAACAATTATTTTTTTACGCATTTTGAGAAAGCGATTTAAGGGTGTAAATGAAGAAATTGATAAAAAAAAAAATTGATTTTAATACAAACAAAAATGTGATTATAAGTTACTAATATCAAAATTATTTTGATTAATTTGGTCATTTACAATTCTTGAAATCGTTATTTTATGGAGTGAGTAATAATAAAGACACTACATTTTTCCTCAAATATCCCCAAATGTAAAAAAAAGAAAATTTCTCAACTCAAAAAAAAAAAAAATATATATATATATATATACTTGGGATTATTAAGAAATAATCCAAAATTAAAGTTTGAATTATTTTGAGATCGAGAGTGTTTAAAAGTTGTGATTATTGGGGATAATAATTTTTTCAAAAGTGTACAAATTGGCATTCAGCATATTTGTGATGATTGATGAATGGAAGGATGAGGAAAAGGGAGAAAGAAATTAAACCTAGATCTTGCATTATTTGGGTTGATTGTTCTTTGATTAAAACAAAAGTAAAAAAATAAAAATACCTTAAAAATTAGCTAGCTTAAGGGAAAGAAAATATCTCTGGTTGATGCTGATGAATTCATAGAGCTTGCCACTAGAAGAAAATTATGATTTTGGTAAAAAAAAAACACTATTCCTGAATTTTAGCTGAAAACCCCAAACCATTACTAAAATTATTATAAAAAAAAAAAAAAAACAAAAAAAACTAGCACATGAAAACAACAACCCATTTTCCTTCAAATTTTAAAAAAAAAAAAAAATCAAAAATCATAATTTCTCCCATCTCTTTTTTTTTTAAAAAAAATAATCCAAAGTTGGAATTTTTTTTATAGAAAATGTTTGAGTAACCTAATATAAATATAAAAATAATAATAAAATCATGAATTTTCTCACTCAAAAAAAAAAAAACCTTTGTAGTTTGGGATTATGGTAAAATATTCCCAAAGCTGGGGATTATATTAAATAATGCAAAGTTTGGAATTTTTTCGGAAAAATGTTTAAGCAACCTTGAGTGTTACCAAAACTCTAAGACCTTAATATTAATATATTAAAATTAAATTTGAGAGTTTGATGAATTATTGATGTCCAAAATTATTCAAATTTGCAAAATTCAGCAAATTTGTGATAAAAAGAAGAGGGAAAAAAAGGGGGAATAAGAAGCCCTATATCTTGCATTTTTAATATTACTATACTTTAATTTAATGGAAGAATTACAAGAAAAATGGGAAAAAAAAACCTAGAAAAAATAATAAGAAGGGAATTTAAAAAAAAAAATTACTCGATGCTGCTGAATTCATAGAGCTTGCCACGAGTAGAAAAGATGATGAGGGCAATTTCGGCATCACAGAGAATAGAGAGTTCCTTAGCTTTCTTTAAGAGGCCAGTTCTTCTCTTAGAGAAGGTTACTTGCCTACTTATGTTGTTCTCTATTCTCTTCAGCTCTACTTTTCCTCTTCCCATTTTACCCTTCTCTGATCTGATCTTCAATTTTATAGCTAGGAAACTATGAAGAAATTTCTCAATCAAAAAACAAAACAAAAAAAAAAAAATTGATTTGAAGGGTGTTTTAATTTATGTGCTTTTTTTTGGTGGGTGAAGTGAAGGAACCTAAATAATAAAGCTGTATATGTTGGTCACCCTTACATGTTTGTATTTATGGAAATCTATATGGGGAAATGAGATTCATCATTATGGGTTTTTAGTTTATACTCCCACTTTTTTTTTTTTTTTCTTTCTTCCTTTTATCTTTTTTTTTTTTATAAAAAAAACATTGGCCCCACCCGATGCGCGTCAAAAAGTAAGAAAAAATATCGTATATAACATGAGTACGCTAAATTATTGTATAACGGGTGTCTAACATAGGGGGTGTTTGAGAGTTAGAGGTTTGAGGGAAAAAGAAAGGTTTGCCCGGTTTAAAAAGCTAATTTTGGTGTTTGAGAGTTAAAGGTTTGGAAGAGATCAGAGTTTTGGGATAAAAAAACTCTTTTTAAAAAAACTCATTTTAAAAAAACTCATATGAGGAGCTTTTTAGAAGATCTTATTGCTTTTTGGTTCTTTTTAATTTGCTCTGAATCATCTAATAGCTATCCGCTGTTTACCAAACACTTTTACAGAAACAGCTAATGTAATCAGCTAGTCAAAACAGCTAACTCCCAAACAAAGCCTATAATATTCATTGTGATACCACGCACCCTCGCCTCCTCTAAATCCCTCTAACCTCCTCCCTTCTCCCCCTAAACAATTATACTCTTTTTCCGGCTGCAAAGACCATTATATCATCATCTCTTTGACAATGGTACGCCCTACATGTCTTTTTATTTCCTTTGTTTTTAATTGTTTAGGTTTTAATAATAATTCATTTTTATCCCTCTTTATGAGAGTTTCTTCCTAATTTTTTGGTTTGTTCTCTCCTTTAGTGGGAGTATGACTCAACTTTCTTATCTTCCCTTATGGAAGATTGAAATTTGCGAATTTCAGTTTATACCGAAGATTAATTTCTTTGGTAGTTTGTCTAGCAATAAATAAAGATTTAATTAGAGTTTCACAATCACAATAAGTATATATCTACAAGTTTACATAGGTATTTTCACCCAAACGACTATATATCAATATATCCTAAGACGAATTAGTGTTATCTATTATCAATGAAATTAAATCTTATTTTTATTTATATAAAAAAGTGTACAACGGAATATCAGACTAAAAGTTACCCTAAACTTCATAAAAGTTATGGCTTCATCATAAAATCACATAATAAAAGTGTAATTTTTATCAAGGGTTAACTTTTATAGTTTTTAGTATAACTTTTGAATATGTTGTAAACTAATTTAGTGTGCATTTGATATAGTTTAGAATTTGTGAAAAATAAAAATGAAACCCTCGCTTGTTTTCAATTTTAAGGACTTAAAACGGGTCCAATACCCAAAATTAAGGTAATTACGTGTTAATATAAGACTTATATTTATGTTTTAAATCACAAATAGATGGTCCTCTTAATTAATTAATTGAATTATATAGCTAGTGAGGTTGGGGTTTATTTGAATATGTAAAAGATGGCAATTGAATCTTATTAATTTTGATGTTCTTTAATTAGGTTTACAAAGTTGTTTTAATTTGCTGACGTTGCAAGATAAATAAGGTGTGTTGGTTAGCTATTGAATGAATGTTTAATTAATCAACTACAATAATTAACTTATATATATCCATACGCAAGTATAATTAGCTCTTAGCTTGTTTATTTTTCTTAAAATTAAATTATGTAGCTAGAGCACAAACATCCTATGATATATATTTTTTTTAATGTAACCATCCGGTTCATCTTTTTTGGGCTAATCCGGATTCGGAGAGTGTCTTGCGATTAATAAGGTTTTAAACTCCTCCTAACGCGTTTGTGGGGATCGATCCGTGGTTCTCCCTACCAAATCTAGCCCCTGACACCACTAGACCAAGACAGATTTTAAACATCCTATGACATATAATGGGGATTTATTAATTGTTTCTCAATATATCAATCCAGGCAGTCTTAATTACTTGGTTACTATACGTGTGATATACTGTTATATATTTTTATGTGGGAGTGTTTGCAAGTTAAAAGATTGAGGGAAAAGAGAAATATATTCATATATATATCTATCATTCATGGGATTCAAAAAATCTTAAGATTATTTTTTCACAATTTCCAACGCACTTGTCGTTTAAACATTTATATCTTTTATAGTTTTATTATACTTCCTCCGTTTCGAAAAAAACGCAACAAATTAGATGGCACAGACTCCTAGTCCATTTTTTGTTGTGACAACAAAAGGGATAGAGAGAGAAAGTGGGGTATGTGATGATGTGAGAGATAGGAAGAAAAGACTTACAAAAATAGAAAGATTAAAATTATTGCATTTATTTTGAAACTTCCTAAACTAGAAATTGTTGCTTTTATTTCGAAACAGTATATGTTGTTAAAAAATCGTCTATTATATACAAGTTGATAAAATAGACTTGTCAAATCTTAAGATGTAACTGTTATATCTTTTATTATGGACATTGTCCATTTTGACCAAAACATTAAGATTGTCCACAAGTGTAAAAGATATAATAGACGATCTTTTATTAAAACATTGTCCATTTTGACCAAAACTGTTAAATCTTAACTGTAATATAATCTTTTATTATGCTGTATAAAAAAATTGCTCCATTCAAAATTGTCCTAACCTTACTTTATTAAGAAAAAGTGTAGAAAACCGCGCAAAACCATTTGTTGTTGCAATTAAATCGGATACTAAGGGAATAGTACATATTCCATCAATTACTACTCCGTATTAGTCTATTACATGTGAAAGTGTATGAAAACATATGTCCTTTTAGGTACTAGAAAAGGCTAAACATTTGACCTAGCTATTTGGTGCTCGTCTTGTATTCATCATGATAATGCTCTCTTGGATTATACGAGGCCAGCATTTCACGCTCATCTTTTTAGTGTTGGTGCAACTTCAATCTTTTGCGATCAACTCTCTACGTTCTCATTTGTTTGTCCTATTTGGAATATTGACACTATTCATAAGATGAAAAAATCTTTTAAATTACTCTCAACATATAAAACATAATATAGTCAAGTAGCTAGGGTCTTGTTTCATTCGTCTTAATGAGTATGTTATTAATATCCAATTATTATAATTTTTACACATATACAACAAAAGATATTTACGGTCAAACAAGTGCATTGGCATATGTGCAAAGTCAAATATGACAAACAAATAGGAACGACGGGAATATATATATATATTCATTATTGCTTTTTTTTGGTTAAATGTATGTTAGTTTATCTGAATTTATTACATAAAGAGTAGCTTGTTTGAATTATTTATTAGACCACATTTTACAAGAGCATCAATAACCACGATTTTGGTATAAACTCAAAATCTAATTGTTAACTATTCTAGGGGTGTTTAGTGAAGAGAAGATTGAGGCATATAGAAAGGTTTGAAGCACTTTTAGAGTTTTGACAAAACTCTATGGAATTTTGGTAAAAAAGAGTTTTAAAAAAGTGGATATATGGAGCTTTTTCATTAGAGGATTGGGTAATTATACATCAAAACAGTATTTTATCAAATGCAATATTAGCGTAACCAAATATATAGGATTTATTTTTAGTCAAATGCCCATAAATGTCATTTTACATAATTTAAAAGCAAAGCTCTATTCAATAAGCTAAGTGTTACCAAACAAGTTAACAAAAAAAACATCTCTGCAAATCTGTTAAAGGACCATCTCAACCAAAAGCTTAAGCTGATAGTTGAGGCCCAGAAATATGTTATATCCTCTATCAGTTTCCCTCACATGAAAGGTCATTTGGGCTTAAAATGTGGATGCAACACAGGCCCTAGCATACTCGGTGTGAATCAATTCGTTTCACTTAGAAGGGAGAGGGATGAGAGATTCGAACCCATAACCTTTGCGTCACGTTAGCTCTGATACCATATTAAAGGATTAGCTCTTGGTTGAGATGGTCCTTTAGCAAAATCAGTAGTCAAATCTACTAAACAAAAAGTTGAAACTCTATCACCAAACTCTAAACCCTAATACGCCTAATAGCTGATAAACTCTGCTTCCCCAATCGGACATAAAATTTTGTGAAAACTAACCTAATGTCCTGAAGTATTAAATTTTTTTTAGCTAAATATATACTTGAATATTTGATCAATTTATTTTTTGCAAGAAAAGTCAGACACTATCTTTCGATGTTGACCCGACCTTTTTAAATATTGTGAAGCAGTCTCACATACAGAAAAGCCAATTAATTTAAGCAAATATCACAATTCAATTTGAATTCCTTGAGTTAAAGAAAATTAAACAGCAGTAATATGAGACATGATAGTATGATTTACGTTAATTCGTGCATGGTTGGTTGGATATCAATTCATCATATGCATGCGTTTCAGTTGAGTATTGGCTAACTATAAAGTAAGATTTTGTTTGATTCAACTTATTTTTACTTATTTCAGATCAGATTAGATCAGCATAAATAAGTTCAGATCTTATCAAATATTTTAATTTGATGGTTTTTTAAATATCTTTAATATCGTAACAAAAAATATTACAGCACAGTACTAAAATTACATATTAAAAAACTACTCATCAATACAAATAAAATAAGATTGATCTCAATTGATATATTTTTTCGTTAAGGATCAAATTAGATCAAGCAAAGTTAGTCAAATCAAGCAATAAGTTTGGATCAAATAAGACCAGAAAAAATAAGTTCTGATTAGATTAGATCAGCCAATATCAGGTGAATCAAACAGACTAAGTACTTCTTTATTTCGCTTCACTTTGTTACTACGTTTTGACCAGTTTTCTATCATTCAAAGATTCTAAATGTAACAAACATAGTGAAACGGAGGAAGCATAACTGCATAAGTAGTAGTTGATGTTAGTTTAACTATTGGACTACTCTTAAAAGTAGTCTATAGATTAGTGCTCCACCTACCTGTTTCAGTTTGTTCTTTAGTCTGCTTTTTAGAATACAAGGAGAGAGAAATTAAAGTTTAAAAAATGAAAAATCTTTATTATAAACAAGAAAAACCATATCCATATGAGATCTTCTTAGCTTTGTCTAAATATTTAGTTTTTAATATGCATTTTTTATTAAGTGTGGTATAAGATCGATATTAACGTTTAAACATATGCATTAAAAACTGTCCAAAAAGTAAACATAAAGAACAAACTGAAACGAATGAAATATGTACTACTCAATAGTGTGTTGAAAACCAGGTTTCACAATTCGCAAGTACTTAATTTTTGTTATTGATCATAAATTAAAATAATTTCATGAGGCGCTAGATAGAGTAATTTGGATTTTTTGGTAAAATATTCCGTGTCATGGGAAAAACTATATGGAACCATAAAGAAGATAAAGTGAAAAAAATAGACATTAAATAATTAATCATTTGTTACACTCGATCATTTACTCGTGAGTTGTAGATAGATTCTCAACTTAATGTTAAAAAATGAGGTACTAGCTCCCTCTGTTACACATTAGTAGCAACATTTTAATATTTTATCTCTCATAAATAATACCAAATGTTGCTACTAATGTGTAATGGATGGAGTATACTCAAATAATAATATTGTTGGGGTGTCATATTTATATAGGATGTGCATAAAAATAAATTTATTCTATTATGTATGCTATGCCCAAATTCATAGAATTATTTATCAATTTTGGGAGTGATTGACTAACCCTAAAGGTTGGCAATCCTCCCAATATTATTTTTTATTGTATTATACTAAAAATACATCGAAACATTATTTTTTTTTACAATTTATCTCTCTAACTTATTACATATATACTTCGTATAATTTTATTGTAATATACTAATATATCTATGAGGAATAGCAACCTTGAGGCCAGGGTTGTCAATCATTTTCCTTTTTCTTAATGTTGTAAGACATTTCAGTACTAACATATATTTAGGCACGTTTGTTCCATCCCAAAGCTAGTCAAAATGACAAAATCTAAGCCTCTAATTACATGTAAACTAATTTTTGAGTAAGAATAATTATTGTTTTTATTTTAAAATGAATAATTAGGGCACATTTAATTTACTAGTGTGTTTTTAGGCTAGGCGGCATAAGTGTCTCGTCCTCAGTGGTCATTCGGCTCGTTTGGTTGTTAGTAATAAATTGCGATAATGGTAATGAATTTATAGTGTAATTTTGTTAAGGAGGAACCTTATAATCACCATGAAAAACAAATTTTCATTCCCAAGCTTCAATTTTATTTATTTTTTTCATTTTTCATTCCCATCCATACCATTGGGAAAGGTGATATTTGATGGGAATTGATATTTGTGAAGAAAATTAGATAAATTGGACCTAAGCTAGCACCACCATGGGAATGAATTTTGATTTCGCTTCCAAATTTAGTTATAAATTCATCCCCATTACCATAATTTAGAACTTGCTACCAAACGGGCCATTAGAGTTTAAGCTCAAATTACACAAATTTAGAACAATTATCTCAACTATTACTGTTGTGCTTGGTGGTTACACTTTTTGTTGGAAAGAAGGAAAATGCACCTTGTATATAACTTCCCCATATGGGTAAAATGGCAATAATGCCATTATCTTGTTTGTAAACTGAACTAAATTTGCTTGAATTGTAATGAATTAAACTAAATTTTTTAGACTTATGGGGAGCAAAGCTAAATTAAACTGGATTTACCTCAACTAAAATTTTAGAAATTAAATCCAAAAACAAGGCCTACCACGTTCTTCATGCTATGCATCTAGCCTAATTAGCTTGTAGAATTGTAGTTTTGTAACGTAGTACTCCCTGCTTCATTCCCTCATTTTTAATCATAATACTACCTCCTTTTTTTATTTACAACAAACACATTTACACGCTTTTTGAAGAATAAATTTAAGGGTGTAAACAGATGAATTAATTTAATTTTTAAAAATTTAATACCGGTAACCTCTTATCTCCCTCTTGCTCGTGTTTAAATTATGTTAATTAATTTTTAAGTTTATACCCATAAATCTCTTTCTCAAAATACGTGCAAATGAGTTTGTTGCAACTAAAAAGAAATGGAGGAAGTAATTTTTTGACTTTTATGCTTTGTAATAATGTACTTCCCTCCCCATTAAATTTTTCTCCACATATTAGTAAAAAAAAAAAAAAAAAAGATTTAAATTTGGGAATATATATTCATGTTGAGATCAGATGATCATTTTTTCCCTATATGATTATGATTTACCTTACATACATATAAATGCATTATTTAGGGTATTATTCTCACTTTTTTTTAAAAAAGAATGATACACCTAACAATGCAAGCTGGTATTCGAAGCGCCTATGTAAAAGTCAAAGATACATTCAATAATGCTCGTAAAAAAAATTACATTATTAATAATGGCTACAAGCCTAAATAAATAGTTCTAAAATCGGGACAAACATAAAATACTACATAAGTGAGATTGTTTTGGTAAGATTATAATAATTGGAAAGTTTTTATCAATTTTTTCAAAACTAATACATAAGTTAGGATAAAATTAATACTCCTCTGTCACGCATTATTGTCAATTTTGCGATTGGGTTATATATATTGGCATAATTAATGATCAACATTAATATTTTTCAAAATAAATGGGGTCACATGCAAGCTAGTCTGATCTGCTGGCCTTGGGGATGTATAACATCCATTATTAGAGCTGCAGAGAAGGAAGGAACTATTATATGCACACGAATTTAAATACAGCAATTGTATGTAGTACACTAGTACGTACATACATACATGAAGTTAAAACCCAAGGACAATTGAAAGGATCTGTGTAACTTTTTTAAGTGAACTTTTTTACTTATACTACCATTATTATTTACGAGTACTTCGTATTTACGTTACAGTAATTTTATTTATTTATTTTTACAGTAATTTTATTTATTTATTTTTACTATCACATGAAATGATGACTATATTACTCCGTATATATATTGAGAGCCTGTTGTACTCTATAGTGCATGCTACACATGAATGACTATTAGTTGAATAGAAATGAAATGAACTGAACTGAATTGAACTGAACTTAATAGAGATGAACTGAACTGAACTTAATTGAATTGAATTTAATCTGAAGTAAACACAGGGCCGTCCTTGCACATGTACAAAGTGCCCAACAGCACAGGGCCCCCAATTGTAAGGAGCCCATTTTCATATTTAGTCGAATATAAAAAAAAAACAAAGAAAGAAAGAAACAAATTAACCGTAATCTACAATGAATGTCAACTAATTGCTCCAACTTTCCATATTCCATTCAAGTTATTTTTATGAATTAATTAATTGCAAATCTTAACAAGGAGTACATATATAATCTATTCAAGTTATTAGTATAAAATTTGTCTAGGTTAGAGATACACTTCCTGTTATCCTGTATTACAAAAATTTGTCTTTTCTTACTTGCTACAATTTTTTTTTTTTAATTTTATATGTGGCCTTAAGCTGAAGCTTACATATTCTATCATTATTTTTGTCATTTATCTACTTTATTCCTTCAATTTTATCCTATTTTATCATTTTCTTAAGATAAAGAAACATGAATAATTTATTTTATTTTTTAAAAATGAAAACATGAATAAATATATGTTGGACAAACTGGATGTTGCATATGATATGAATCTCTGTTGAAAAAATCAGAGCAGATAATATGATAAAATGATTTGATATAGTGTGGACCCCAGAGGAAATGGAAAATGACAATCCATCTAATCTAATTTAATTGAACAATGGTCTGGTAGTGATGGTTACCACCATATTTAATTTACCTAAAATAGAAAGTCTTCATGACCTAGTGGAGACTACTTTATTAAGTTTCTTTACTTATTTTAGAAACTCCAATTGTCCCTTTTCTACCACTCTCAGTAATTTTTTCACCCCTTTTTCAGAAATTTGATTCTTTAATACCCCCTTTATGGACCAGCCATTTCCATACTTCTGTTGATAATTTCCTGGATTTTCCCTTTTTTTTTTTTGTTCTTTCTTTTCTTTTTCTCCAACTCCATTATGTTAAACTAATTAAATAAAACAAGTTCTTGATTATTAATGTGTTGATTATGTAGCATAATAATCAACGTGTTGTTGAGTTAATTATTGCCTCAATAAGATAGTATTAGTTGCAACATTCTATCTGCATTGTACTACAGAGTACTTATTTGTAGACAGAGGGAGTACTAGAAAATATGTTATTTCCGATGCTAATTTCTATCGTGAAAATGTGACCCGTCGTAGAAAACGAGGGTCATAAATGATTTTTCCGTCGTAAATGTGTAACACCTTTGTAGAAAACGGTCGAGGTCGTAAATGATTTTTCCCCGTTGCAATCCTATCGTAACCGATACAATTTTAATAAAGTTTGGGTTAGGTATTGGTGAATCTTATTAACGATGGACTCAAAAACTGCCATAAAATATCTACATTTATTACATAATTTAGGTCCGTCATTAATATGTATACATCATTAATGGACCAATTTTGATCGTGTTGACACATAGATAGTTCTATATCGCAACTCTGTATTGTATGATCCCATAGCCACATAATTATTTTGCGCTCCCTACATTTTAACTGGTTCTAATTTGTCTCATTCTTTCTTAGTGTTCATCATCTCTATTGCTGCTCTTTCCTTTCCCTCTTATAGAGTATTCTAATTTGATTCGGCTTTTTTATCACCTTTTTTTATAATAACATTTATTCAATCCAAATTTAACATTCAATTTCAGTTATTTTATGTTTATTACATCAAATTAAGGGTTCGTTTACATTAGCTGAATTGAACTGAACTGAACTTAATAAAGATGAACTGAATTGAACTTAACTGAAATGAATAAAAGTGTATTAATTGAACTAAATAGAGATGAACTGAACAGAATATAATCTGAAGTAAACAAGCCATAAACATTCACGATATTGTTGGGGTTTGCAATCCAAATCCCACATCGAAAAAATAACAAAGTGTTGTATTGATTATTAGTGTCCACCAACTCTATTAGTGTGAGACTTTTTGGGAAGGAGTTCAAAAACAAATCCGCATGGGCTTTGCCCAAAGCAAACAATATCATACTAATGCCGTGGTGTCATGGGGCCCAATAGGATATTGATCTACATGTTAATGGAGATTTTGAATTCACTGCATCAAATAAGTTCAATTTTTTTCTCATTCCAACTCTGTTTTATAATTGTATTGTTATGTGATTTTTATATGTAATTTTTGAGATTTGAAATGTTTCAAATGAAGCTTGAGAAAATTATACTATTTGCTTCAGAACATTATTGTTAATATTAACTTTTATTAATGATATTATTTGAAAACCATGTTCATTGTAATGATTTTCATATTCGGAATAATGTTTATTATTACAATGATTTTACAGTAATTATTAAGTTTAACCATACTTACCTTTATAAGTGCATATGTAACTATCTACGGAAGCATTGTCAATTTGGGATTATTGTTAATAGATGGAGAGGGGGATGAAGAGAATAATAAAAATCAAATAAATGCTGATATTCTCACTTAATAAATTTCAACTTACATTATGCCATTACGCAAATTATTGACTGGACCCGGGACCATGCAACTGGCTGGTCCCAATCTAAATGACGTTGTGAACATTTAATAATTTTGTTGTGAACATTTGATAGCTTTGTTGTGAACATGTGATAGTTTTGTTGTGAACATTTGATAGCTTTGTTGTGAACATTTGATAGTTTTGTTGTGAACATTTGATAGTTTTGTTGTGAACATTTGATAATTTTGTTGTGAACATTTGATAGTGCGATGTTGATGAATATTTGATAATTTTGTTGTAAACATTTGATAATTTTGTTGTGAACATTTGATAGTGTGATGTTAATAAACATTTGGTTCATCCATTACTGATTGATGACATTATGCATTTAATTATTTAAATAGAAGTAAAAGACCCAAAAACTTGCTAATACTACTTTTTATAAATTAGCTAAACAACCCCACTAACTTACCAACATAACTGCGCTAACCTACCCCCTCCTTTTTTTAAAAAAAAAATTTACTCACCCCATTTTTCACACTTACCGAGACAAAACTTTAAAGATTAATATCTTTAATTGTATGTTTTTAAAAATTATAAAAAAAAACTAGATACTAAAAAACTACATATTGAAACGAATCCAACGAGACCATGTTTTATCTTATGTATAAATCACAAAATATAGTCAAAGTATACTTTGTGAATAATGACAAAGTCAAAGTGGATAAACTAAAAAAACAAAGATAGTATTATATTTGACCACTAATAGTTTGATACTAACCTACTGATTACTGGGGAAAAATTAGTTGACCCACTAGGTAGACTACCCATCCCTATATAAAAGGTTATGATAATTATGTTAGTGGAATTCAACTTGACTTAAATATTAATATTTTAAGTGATAGTATTGGGTCAGACCGTCTGACCAATACAAACTGTCAGACGGTTGATCCCTTCGTCTTCTCCACGCAGCACAACATTAGTCTCTTCTTTAAAACTAAGTTTTTGAGCAATCTTCTTCTCATCACCCTTCTCACCTTCAGCCACCACCTTCTCGGGCTTCTCAGCTTCCACAGACGCAAGAGTCACCTTCTTAGCATCTTTAAGCGGCTTCTCGGCGCCGGCTGCAGCCGGCTTCTTGGCTTTATGATTTACGAACCACCACTTCTGCCACAATAGCAAATGCTACATTCTTAATTTTTTCTGCCATGAATGATATTTATTCAATTTTTTTTTATTTGATAGACATGAAATATTACAGGGGAAGAGATGATTAATAATGGAATGAAATGGGTATTGTGAAAGTGAAGAAGAAGACGAGAAAGGGGTTATTAGAAGGAAGGGAAGAGTGAGAAATTGTTTCCAGGTTAAGTGGTATTGTGAAATGGGTATTGTTTTGATGATGATGGCGTTTCTATTTGTCCTCGTTAGTTTCTATTTGTCCAGGCCATGTCAGTTTACACTTGTCTAGGTCAAATTGTATTTTTTTTTCCAAGTCAGTTTATACTTGTTCAGGTTAGTTTGTATTTTTTTCCAGGTTAGTTTGTATTTGTTCAGGTTAGTTTGTATTTGTTCAGGTTTGTTTATATTTGTCCAGGTCAGTTTGTATTTGTCCAGATCAGTTTATACTTGTCCACGTTCGTTTCTATTTGTCAGGTTTGTTTATATTTGTCCAGGTCAGTTCGTATTTTTTTACAGGTCAGTTTGTATTTTTTCCAGGTTAGTTTCTATTTGTCCAGATCAGTTTATACTTGTCCAGCTTCGTTTCTATTTGTCCAGTTCAGTTTGTATTTTTTTTCCAGGTCAGTTTATACTTGTCCAGGTTAGTTTCTATTTTTTTTCTAGGTTACTTTCTATTTGTCTAGGTTAGTTTGTATTTTTTCAAGTCAGTTGGATGAAAAACGACTCTAACCTGGATGGAAAAAACACTAACCTAGAGGAAAACGACTATAACTTGGATGAAAATTACAATAACCTGAAAAAAAAAACAAAAACCCAATTGAAGTGGTCTGACCATAATATTTTTGTCAGACATGTCTGACGCAATATCTTCTCATATTTTAATAATCTATTAGTAGCGGGCAGTGGTGGCCACCGAACGGGCCGGGTCGGGTCGAAGACCTCCGACCCATAGCCCACCCGGGTTGGTGGGCCGGGTCGAGGACCGGGTTGGACCGTGTTTGACCGGGTTACAGGTTATAACACTCCGACCCATGACCCACCCGTTTAGAACCGGGCTGGGTCACGGACCGGGTCCGGCCCTTCCGGGCAAAAAACCGGGCCGGGCGACCACCACTAGTAGCGGGTAGTATACCCGATGGATAGGTGTAGCAATGTCCATGATTACTAACTGAACTCCTAAATAATAGTACTCTTATTAAACAAAGCAGGCCCGTATCCGTGGGTGTGCAAAGTGCTCTTTTGCACATTGCCTCAAATGTGAAAGGGCCCAAAAATTGTTGTTGGATTGTGTATTTGTGTGGCTATCATATCATAATGCTTCTTTTTTTTTTGCAATGAATCAATCTTCGTAAGACATGCAAGATTACTTCCTCAATCTCTTCAACAACTCTAACCATGTTCGGATGTTCCATCAAATATTGTCATTAATTCATTTTCTTACCAAACTAAAACCAAATTATCAATTAACATTAATATTTTTTTTTAACAATTCATAAAACAATTTGGAATGAAAGGTAATCTTCAAGATGATCGAGTTTATATTAATTTATACATTGTTAATAATTAGACCATGGAGTTTTAGAGGTGTAGACAATCCAATTAATAGATTTGGTACACATGAGCTAATACTAGAAATACAATGGGTCAGGCCTATTTAGACCCAGATCCAAATATATTATTTATTTTTTACATACCCAGACTCAAGCTAGACCCAATGGGTCTAGACTTTTTAGAACTAGATCCATTGGGTCTAACTGGGACGGGTTCTAAATGAATTTTTTCCTTTTATATATTTCAATTCTTTAATCACTATTTTTGTATCAACTAGTACATTATTTCGTTTATAGGTCTCGAGGGATCGAAAATGTGGACTGGGTCCAAACTCTAAACTAAGACCTAGACCTTATAAACGAGTTAGGTCCAAATTGAGTCTAGTAAAACTACGTCGTTTTGTACTTCAAACAAACAAAAGAATTTGGATAAACAATATTTAGTTAAGAGAATTAAGAACATCCTTAAAGAGTGGTGGATAAACAATATTTGGTTCTAATATGAATTTTTGTAAGGTAGCATTTGGATATGTATAGTTCATTTCAAATTGATGAATTCAATTTTCGAAATTGAAATATTACGATTCAAATTCCAATTACATGTTTGGTTTGTTTTTAGGATTTGAAATGACATGGTTTTGTTAAATATTTGAAATACATATAATTTATCTATTAAGGATTTGGGTTAGAAATTGAGTCAAATCCAATTCCATTTTTTTTTACTTGCCAAACATGTTATTTGACTCAAATCCATCATTTAAAATGATATCCTTGTATCCAAACATAGCATAATATTATTTTGATTGAACTCAATTATGAACTAGACCCTAATTTTTTTTTAAATTTTGACATATAATCAATCATTTATATATGGTGACCAACCATCTCCGAAATCCTGAATCCAACACTGTCCTTAAATAAATTAAGCTCAAATAAAATAATATAAGTAGGCCTAGATGGATGGCTAGATGAACCTCAATTACTACTCGCATGAATGAATAAAAATATATCAAGGTATAAGTATCTTTCAAAAAAAATTAAAATCATCTTTTAGATCGCCTTTTTTCCATTCTTGTTTTCCTCTGTTTTCTCTATTCATCCTAACGCTCTCTGATCTATTAAACACTCCATGATTCCTCTAAAATAACACACGTGAAGGTTAATTTGAGCATATATTTAATTTGTGATATAGTTCTTTTTTTTTAAAGAATTATGAGCCTAACTTTTTTTTTTTTTTAATATTTTTTTTGGGTTGCTAAAATTGTTTAACTTTAAACTTTTGATATAATGCTGATGTAACCAACAATTAACCCCTCGCTGAGTCGCTGGCAACTACTCCCTCCGTCCCTTAAAGATTGCCCCATATTGACTTTTGTTACTGTTCATTTGGTAACTTTGACTCTCTATAATTTTATACATATAAGGAAAAATATAGTCAAATGGGATCTCATTTGATTCGGCTCAATATGTAGTTTTTTAATATGTAATGCTTATAATTTTTTATTATACATATCTCAAGATATTTTAATTTAAAAATGAGTCTCGGGAGATGAGAAAAAGTAAATGGGGCAATTTTTTAGGGACAGAGGGAGTAGATGTTACAGTCCGCAAGGAAGTCACCGACAAAATTCGAACCTACTCCCTCCATCTCCTTATTTTCGCAACAATTTGACTTTTGTCATTATTTACTATGTAATTTTGACTACACATAAGAAAAAATATAGTCAAATGGGATCTTGTTTGATTCGGTTCGATGTGTACTTTTTTAATATATAATTTTAATATTTTTTTTATTATATGTATTTAAAGATATTTTTATTTAAAGTTGTGTGTTGGGAGATGTGAAAAAGTAAACGTTGGGAGTAGAATGAACAACTAGGTGTTTGTAGCATTTTTGGATTTGAAGTTTTTGTTGGATTTCTTTGCCCCATTTGATACATCAACCCCTACCATATTAATGGTAGATTTTTGTCCATTATTGTTATGGTTATTTAAGTTATTGTCCTTGTCATTTTATTTATTTTCTTGAGCCCGGATAGTTTTCTCAACTAAAAATGTTAAGAATGTAGCTAGTGAGACTTGAACCCCAATCTATAGAAGTGCAAACAAGCAATCAAACCAATTGAGCTACTATATTTTAATAGTTTATTTTCACTTAAAGGTAATATATACTAGCAATTTTGGGCCAAGGAGAAGGCCAAGGCCCCTGCTAGCCCCCTGGCTCCGCCCATGCATCACTACAAGAAATTCACACAACGAGGGCAACTTATCATGATTAAAGAAGAAAATATGAGTATTATTGTACTTAATGATGTCTACAAGGGCAATTATTTTTGCACTCATTGATATGAACAATGAAGACAATATGATTATTTTGCCCCTTAGACTTTTGAAACTTTGCCCTATTTGACAATAAATAAAGTGTTTAAATCAAGGAAAGCAAAATGTATTGCCTTAATTGATGATCAATTAAGGCAATTTTGTTTGCCCTTTTTGAATTGAATCAAAGAGGGCAAAACATCTAAAATTGGCTTTGAAACCTAATACAATGGGGTTACAAGGGCAACATGAGGGCAATACTAAATTTGTCATTATAACCTAAGAAGACAAATTTTGTATCAAATAAGGCAATTTTAATTGTCCTTCTTGAACACATTTTTTGTAGTGCATGTGCACGAATTTGATTTAAAATATGATAAATTTCATGGAATTGTTCTATAATCGGACATTCATTAGTTATTTTAAAAGCATTAAAATTACTAACAAGAAATTTCTTACTTGAAATGTCTTCGGCGATTTATTTCGCCTCCAAAGTGTCCAAAGGTCCTTGGCACTCTCTACATTTTGGTAGAGATCGAAAAGAGAGTCGGTAAGAGTGTTGATAATATGCCCACGGCATATGTATTCATCGTTCTCTCATTTGGTCCTCTTCCGTCTAGTTTCGGCCGGTTCCTCTTGTCAAATCCTTGAGGGTAGACATCTTTGAAAATAGTTTAGAAGCTTGTTATCGAAATTATTGTGGAAATGTTGATGTAACCCTTTAAGGCATGGAATCTACACTTTCCTTGTAAACTATTTCGCCCTTTAGATCACCGGGAATCCACGAAATGTTTAGTGAGATACAATTGAAAAAAGATATACACTCTATAGGATCTATAAGAGTGTATCAAAAGAACTTGTGTGTTAATGTTTTGTGTTTTAACACACTTAGTATAATTTGCAAGTATATACCAAGTGCAAGCAAGTTGAAGAAGTGTATAGAATTTCATAATTTTTTTTTGTACTTAGCAATGAACAATACATACCTATTTTATAGGCACAACAAGAAAAAACTCAGAAATTCTGAGTTGAATTCTCTCAATTAAACCCCCATTAAAATTTAAATCAGAAATTAAAAGGGCTTGAATTATGGAATTGAGTAACTATGATTCCATCCACAAGGCAAACTCTTAATCTCTTCAATTAATCTGGTCTAATATCCATTTACATCAGTATTAAAGCTCAAAGAACAAGCTTAAATACCTAAGTATTAGACCAAACAGGCACTAAGTCTTTGATTAAATTGATTGATGGATTAATTTCCAAATAAACCCACTCTAGCGCAACACAATTTAACAAAGAGATAAGATACTTGAGATTTTAGTTCCAAAAGTAAGTTTATTTTATTACTCCATAATTCATACTTCCTCCGTTTCGAAAAAAACGCAACAATTTCTATTTTTGGAAGTTTCAAAATAAATGCAACAATTTTAATCTTCCATTTTTGTAAGTTTTTTCTTTCTATCTCTCACATCATCACATACCCCACTTTCTCTCTCTATCCCTTTTACTCTCACAATAAAAAATTACTTAAGAGTCTGTGCCACACCAATTGTTACGCTTTTTTCAAAACGGAGGAAGTATATACTTAGTATTGAATAACTGAAGCTTTGTTTCTAGTCGGATAACTGAAGCTTTGTTTTTGTGGACTTTAATATGATTGTTTTGAGCCTAATACTGAATATATATGTTAGTATACCAACGTTGTCTTGGTCTAGTGGTGTCAGGGGCTAAACTTAGTAGGGAGAACCACGGTTCGATCCCCAAGCACGTTGGGAGGAGTTTAAAACCTTAACCCCAGGACGCGCTCCAAATCCTAATTAGCCCAAAAGAGTGAATTGGGTGGGTACACCAAAAAAACATATATATGTAAGTATTGATTACAGAAGTGGCAATAGTATGGAATTGCTATATTATTATTATGGGTCTCCGATCCACTTCAATCTGGAGCGGTCCGATTTGTGGGCCATTAACATCTTTGACACACTCCGGACCAAGCCCATCCCGGTTTGCAATTTTGCATGTGATATGAGTAAAAATCCTGATAATTCTTCAAAATAATAATAATAATAATAATAAATTGGAATATTTAATTTTAATAATTCAACCTTTTAGCCATTCGCAAATAATAAACCAATCTTTTGATTATTCTTAAATAATCCAACCTTTGTACCAAATTTCATAGAGTGGACCAAAACCAAATTTTAGGTGTCATTTTGGGGTTGGTTTAAGTAGAGTTTGGGTAGTTTAGCGCTAACGTTGTTGACCACTTACCTAAAGACACAAACAACACTTAAATTAGCCCCAATATCACACCTAAAATTTGGTTTTGGTTCACTCTATGAAATTTAGTACAAAGGTTGGATTATTCAGGAATAATCAAAAGGTTGGTTTATTATTTGCGAATGGCTAAAAGGTTGGATTATTAAAATCAAATATTCCTAATAAATTCTATTCATATAAACTCAACTCTAATAAGTTGAAATGAACACACTCAAAATAATCTAATCTAATCTATACTATTCGTTTATATATTATATAAGGGTCATTCTTATTTAGGGGTGTGCATAATTTTTTGAATTCGAATTTCCGACCCGGAAAAGTATCAAACCAATTCGGAAAATTGAATATCCAATCTAGTTTTTTGACATGTGGAAAATCGGATCGGATATCCTGTTTTTAAAACCTGGATGCCAGATTGTGACAAATCGGATATCCGAATTTTCGAAAAGATTACCCTAATGTAATTAGATTATCTGAATTTAAAACCACATTACCGATTTTAAAACTAGAATTATTTATATCTAGACTGGATCTGATATCTAAAAATGAACACCCCTATAATATTATTATTGTCCATTCTTACCAGCATTAGCCTTCGTAGTTGAGCCCTCTGTCTATCTCTCTAGATTTGACATAAAATATAGAGAAAAAAATGTCTAATTGTTGCACGTAAAAATTAAGAGAGGTATAATTCAAGCAAAAGTAAACAACACATGCTTGGATCTCATACATAAGTGCATACATTATTAAGAATTTTGATATTCTTCTCGACTAAAAAGATTCTTCAAAATTTCCCTGAATAAAGAAAAAAAAATAGTCAAATGAGATCTTATTTGATTTGTCCAGAGAAGCTTTTCTAATACTACATCCGTTATATATTATTTGCAACAATTTGACATATATATAATAGAGGAAAAAAATGTCTAATCATTGTAATTAATTAATTTAATACTTCCACCACTCTATATTAGTTGCAACGTTGTCAATTTGGGCACTATTATTGATCACTCTTATGATTCATTGTTGTGCTTTATACATGTAAAAAAAATAGTCACGTAGATCTCTTTTGAACCATCTCAATGTTTTCTTTATTGTGATCTAATGTTTGTAAATTTTGGTAAAACGAATTAAAAATATTGTGATCTTAATATAAATTATACACTGGCAAATATGAAAAATGAAACATTACAACTAATATGGATTTGCATGAAGTATATAAAAGAGGTAATATTTATTTTTATGTATGTAGAAATTTTACTAAAAATGTAATACGGGGTATATTGGTTAAAGATGTGCAATGAAAAATTTGCACAGTTAAAATGAGAACAACAAAATAAATAGTGAGTATTAATTGACACGAAGACACCCCTCGACAAAGTTTTTTGGATCATTTAAGGCAGTATATAAACTCATCTTAATATATAATCTATAATCTATCTATAATATATAATTATTATATATATTAAAACAAAATATGCACACATGTCGTTTCCTCATTAAAATTTTCCCTCTAAAAACTTCATTAGTTATTTTCTCTTTTCAATTATGTTTTAATTAATGTTTTATTTTTAAAAAATCCTTATAAGCCTATTTATTTATAAAGGTCTGTTTGTTTCAGCTTAATTTTAGTTCAGTTCAGTTCAGCTCCAATCAGTTCAGTTGTTTTACTAATTTGATAATAAGACACTAATAACTATTATTGTTATCATTAATATTACTATTATTATAACGATTGGTATTACTATTATTATAAGAATTACTATTCTTGTTAATATATTTATTTTATATCATTGATTTTTTATACGAATGAATCGTTAATGATTGAAATGATAATTGTAGTTAACAAATTTCATTTTAGAATGAACAAATATTTTTCAATAAAAGACAACAATAATATTAATAATAATACTACCAACAATAATAAATGTCATTGTTGAAATAATCATACATTTTCATACATTTGTTGAAATAATATATTTTCATATAAAACAAAATAAAAGGGGTTAATTGTTGTTGTTAACAAGAATTGATACCATTTTTTGAAATTTTTCTAGGAATATTCGAATAACAACTTTGGGGCAAATTTTCTACAATTGATATCAAATTATTCTTTGTTGGAAAAAATAATTATAAGTTGAAATAATAATTTTCATACATGAAATAATAATAATTATAATAATTTTCATAGTTGAAATAATAATTAAAAGTTGATATAATTATATTCATAGTTGAAATTATTATAAGTTACTTAATTTCTTAATCTCCTATACTTGTACATACTAAAAATAATAATTATAATTAAGTTAAGTTAATTTAAATTCAGTTCAGTTCAGTAGCAATCAGTTCAGTTCAGCAGCAATCAGTATAGTTCAGTTCAATTCAGCCGAAACAAATAGGCCCTAAGCACGCTTACATTATCTAGTGCATATGACGCCATTTTATTCAATTGATGTACTCCCAACCTCTTTTAATGTTACAAAAATATCATGGAGTATTTGAATTTATTAATGTCCTTTTATGTGTAATTTAAATTATAGTTATAATTATTGTTTTACTTTATTTTATAAAAGTTTTTTTTGATAATTATTATTAATATTTTGTCTCAACCGTGTATTGCACGGACATCTAATCTAATTATTGTACAATGTACACCCAACATTACCCAACATACATGTCAATTTGACATTAACCTCAAATACGACCGCGTTTTACTACCTGTGCTAGTGTGCTGTAATGTAACGATTAAAAACCAAAAAAAGCTGGTACACGTAATACTCCGACAAAGAGTAGTAGAGTACAATATTACAAAACTACCCTTTCTCAAACTTTCCCTTTCTCATTCTTCCTCCTCACTGTCTTCTTCACAATCACACACTCCCTTTTCTCTTTCTCTTTCTCTCTCTCTCATTTCTTTCTTCAATTCATTAACAATCCAATCAACATTTTGTGCCACCATTACCAGATCTCTCTTCTCTTCACCTCTTTCATTTTTGTTCTTTGCTTATCACACAATTACTTGCTCCTTTTATATTATTACAATACAAATACAAATACAATTACAAATACAAATTTGGTGTTCGAATTTCACATAATTCTGGGTTACTTCATACTTCTTTCTTCTTCTCCCCCCCCCCCCCCCACATCCCATCTCTCTCAACCTTCAGATTGTTGGGAGGGTGTTATTCATGGCGGCAAAAAGGGGGCTATTGAGTACCAGCATCCCCAGGACTAGACCCTTTGCATCTTACTTATCTACTTCCTCCATTGTTGCATTCTTTCTTCTTCTCGTTGTTTTTCCCCTCTTTTTCTTCGTCTCTCATGTTTCCTCTGCCTCTGGTTAGTTTTTCTCCCTACCACTCTTTCTTTTTCCTTAGATCTGTTTAATTTGTATTTCTTTGATTAATTTCATTAGTTAGGGTTTCATTTTGTTGTTAATTCTGTGCATTCTAGCTACTGCGAAGTTTGGTGCATGCTATTGTTTCTTGTTATCTTTTAAGCGAATTGGAATTGCCCTATAATGGACACATCTATTTTTTTTTTTTTTTATGGTATTAATTGATGCGTCTATTGATATTATTTGATTGCACCCAAGTAACATTCTTTTTGTAGTTGGGTTGGATGGTTAAGTTGCATTTCTGAGAATCGTGGGTGTGAGATTTTTTTGGGGGGTTTTATCAGTGTAGGAATTCAATTATGGTTATATTTACTGTTGTTTTTGCTTAATTAAGATGGCAATGTAGTTGATTGCGAGTCGTAAGAAGAAAAGATCTTGGAGACACTTCCATATTGATTATTTACAAGTAGTAACAGAGGAGGTTCTGTCATTTCTTGTTGAATGGTTTGGAGTGAAATTGGTGATGCACCGTAACCGCTTATGAGGTCAAGCTTTTAATATATGTGAGATTAATGATAAAGGGCATATTTCAGCCTGTTATCATGTCCTTGAATATAGCATGGTGTTTGTTTGTCTGTTCAGCTTTACTGCATTAAGGATTGTTGTGCAGTTAGTTCTATATTAGGTAGTCGAGGAAGTTGGTGGGCGTGTGGAGTGCACATTAAAGCACTAAAGTTGGTCGAGATGGTAAGTGCATAATCTCGATTTTTAAGGGTAATAGGTTTGAATCTAGCTCTATGCATAATCTATACAATATGCTAAAAAGTGTTGCCTTCAAAGGAACAATGCATCACATCACTTAACAAAACAAATCACACTTAGAGCTAGATTCGAACCCATGACCTCTTACAAATAAAGGTCATGCATTTACCATCTCATCCAGCTTTTATCGTTAGTGATTTTTATTTTTCACAAGATTAGAAAATGAATACATTTTAAGTGGGAAAAAAGTAACACTTGGGACACCGTCTTGGCCAACACAATTGTTTATTTTGTTAAATGATATGGCATGCTTACGTGGCATATTTTCTTTGGAGAATGCCACGTAGACAATCCTACATGGTACTATATGGTGTCAACTGTCAAGAGCACCTTTTAATTATAAGTATAGACGAGTTTAACATGATATATTGTATTTCTAGGATTTCATCTGTTTGTAGCCTCAGTGTATTGCTCTTTTCTTGCCTTTTCTGGTGTTTGGCTCTGTGATATTATATTATTATATGATCCTTTGATGTCTTAAATATTTCTGTTTCCTCATCTTGTCAATGAATAATGAATATAGGAGCTCTATGCTCTTATTAGAATATGCATGGTTGATGTTCCTAAAAATGCAAAATGTTGTTGGTGTATTGGATTTGGATATAGTGTTTTAGTCAATGTAGCATAATCAAATACTTCAGCTCTTTTTTAGTTGCAGTAGTTTCATTTTACCACTGTTTATATACTCCATTTTGACCATCTGTGTTGATATTCACGCGAAAAAACAAAGCCAAGATATATGTTGTTAGATTCATCTTATTAACTTTTTTTTTTTTTTGAGAGAACTTCTTATAAATTTTGCTTGTATATTTATATATTAATATGTTGATAAATTGAAAGTGTATTTGTTATCACGAATTGTATCGAATCACCAGGCATTAGTAAAGTAGTGGATTGCGAGAGAGGAGAAAATCCGAGAAATACTTCTAGTTCCTACATGTATTCTCCTCTCTGCTTCCTTGGTGCCTAGTTCTGTATCTAGGCTTTTTTAACTTATAAATATTTATGGCAGAGATTGTTCACTATGTGTACAAATTGACATACAATTGGAATTGTGTTCGGATAAGAATGTATGGTAGTCTTTATGCCAGAGATTGTTCACTGTGTGGGAAGAGGCACAGAAGATTGTTGTTTCTTTCTTTTATCATGCTTATATAGTATTTTTTTCATCTATTGTTCTACCTTGTGTTCATCTTAATGATGTTGCTACATTTCCTTTTCTATTTTTTCTTTATTATCGTATTTTGAATGGGGGTTGGGTGGGGGCTATACTGATAATGTCTATTAACTGTTCTTTTCTCCATTCAGGCTCAACGATCGCTCTTGGTTCAGCTAATCAGGTTGCTTACATGTCTTTACTCTTTCTCTAACTTTTCTGGATGCTGAATTTTTCTCATCTTCTTGCCAAAGATTAATGTGTTAGGCTTAATTGATGCAGAATATAAATTGGAGAGAACGGCTTATATTGCAACATTTGAAGCCATATTTTTCAAAAGAGGCAAGGCAGCAAGATTTTTGTCCTGGTTTCTTTGATTTCTCAATTTGCTGGATTTATCAGATTATGTTGCTGATACTATAATGTTTTGCAGGACATCAATGTCATCTCAGCAAATCTGCAGGACTTGGGGCCATTAAGTCTTGATTCTTTTAAAAGAAGCAATGGCTCTGCTTCATGGAGAGTTGCTGGCGAGGATAATTCTGATGATTCTTTCCTTGAGGTTGGTATATTTGTTTACAAGTAATTTTTTTAATTGTTATTGGTACAAATTTTGTACTTTTGCTGTGCTATAGTGTTGGACATTACCTAATATCCTATTCCTTATGTGTGACATTTTGTAATTGTCGAAAGGCAAAGCACACAGTGACAGATGTCAAACAAGATAAGCTGAAGGTTAAACAAGGTTCTTCATCAGGTAATTGTCTTTTCTGTAAAATTGTTCAGGCAGTTGTTATTGGCTGAAAGTTAACTTTACATTTTAGAGGATATGCTTATGATAGTTCCTTTACTTGCACCTCTTTTTAAACAGATGATCGCATTGGTGCTGTGGACTCACCAGCTGTACAGATGCGAAGGGTAGGTCTTTTTAGTTTAAAGAGCTATGCTGTAAAGTCTGTATTGCATTAACGTTTGTGTCTCCAATGTGTAATTATGAAAGTTTGGCCTTCATGCAGCGGTTACGAGAGAATCGACGTGAGAAACGTGCATCTGATCTGATAAAGCAGGATGATGAAACTGTTTTGAAACTCGAAAATGCTGCAATTCAGCGCTCAAAATCTGTTGACTCTGCAGTTTTGGGTAAGTATAATATCTGGAGGAAAGAAAATGAAAATGAGAACTCTGATTCTACTGTGCGCTTGATGCGGGATCAAATTATTATGGCGAGAGTGTATATTGGCATTGCTAAGATGAAGAAGAAGTTAGATTTGTATCAAGAACTTCAGCATAGGCTCAAAGAGAGTCAGCGTGCTTTAGGGGAGGCGACTACTGATGCTGATCTTTCTCGTAGGTAAATGAATGCTGAAAATGCATATTTCTCTTAGTAATTACATTTTCCCTCTCTTTTCTATTATTTATGATTATGTTCTGACGAATGCTAAACTTTTCAGCGCACCTGAGAGAATTAAAGCCATGGGCCAAGCTCTTTCAAAAGTGAAAGAAAAATTGTACGATTGCAAACTGGTGACAGGAAAGCTGAGAGCCATGCTTCAATCTGCTGAGGAGCAAGTGAGGAGCTTGAAAAAACAGAGCACATTTCTTAGTCAGTTGGCAGCTAAAACCATTCCAAATGGAATCCATTGTCTAGCTATGCGCTTGACTATAGATTACTACCTACTTCCATTAGAGAAGCGAAAGTTCCCTAAAAGTGAAAACCTAGAAAATCCGGAACTTTTTCACTATGCACTTTTTTCTGACAATGTCCTTGCTGCATCTGTTGTTGTGAACTCCACTATCGTGAATGCCAAGGTAAACTTGTTGGCCTTTATTTCAGATATGTCTTCTAGTTCTTTGCACTGGTTTTAAATTGCCAGGTGCAACTACTACAACTACCTCTTCTTTAATTACCTTTTTTTTGTTTTGTTTGTTTGTCTGTGTTATGCTAATCTTCTCACTTTCTGTGGGATGTGGGTTTGCAGTGGGGGCTGTTTATGCTTGCTGATGATAAGTAATTTTTAAAAGTGTCCTGCCCTGTTTCTTTTGGTGGGGATTTATGGCCTAATATTTTCTGTTTGAAAAATCAATGTTCTTGTACTAAAACCTCTGGAATGCTTTTTTTTGTATCCCCCCCCCAAAAAAAAAAAAAGGTTGGAGCCGTATGTAAATGTTGTTGTCCTTTTACAAACCATCTATTAAAAATTTGAACTTTTTGTTACAAAACACTGCTTTTGCAGTAAAAAAATATGTTGGCAAAATTGAAATCTGAAAATTGTTTGGCTATTTTTCGTCCTATCCTTATCTGATGGGATTTTTTTTGGATGGATTACAGGAACCAGAAAAACATGTTTTTCATCTTGTGACTGATAAGCTCAATTTTGGTGCAATGAACATGTGGTTCCTTTTGAACCCTCCTGGAAAAGCCACTATACATGTTGAGAATGTTGATGAATTCAAGTGGCTAAACTCATCATATTGTCCTGTATTGCGTCAGCTTGAGTCTGCTGCTATGAAGGAATACTATTTCAAGGCAGATCATCCAACCACTTTCTCTTCCGGGGCATCAAATCTGAAGTATAGAAATCCAAAATACCTATCCATGCTAAATCATTTAAGGTTTTACCTTCCACAGATCTATCCAAAGTTAGATAAGATTCTGTTTTTAGATGATGACATTGTTGTTCAAAAGGACTTGAGTCCATTGTGGTCAGTGGACCTTCATGGAAAAGTAAATGGCGCTGTGGAAACTTGTGGGGAGAGCTTTCACCGATTTGATAAATATCTGAACTTTTCAAACCCGCACATCTCCAGAAACTTTGACCCTAGTGCATGTGGATGGGCTTATGGGATGAATCTTTTTGACCTCAAAGTGTGGAAAAAGAAGGATATCACTGGCATCTATCACAAGTGGCAAAATATGGTAATTGCTCTTCCTTTATTTGCACTATATTTCCCCCTGCTTTCCCCTCTTTTAGGTGCTTCAGCAACTGTAGTAACATGTGTAGTTGGATAACTATGGGTAGTTTAAATAAACATAGAAAAGTGACATGTAGTTGTTTGAAAGCCTTTTGAAGTTATTCTTGCCTTAGTTAAGCATTAAGTATCACTGTTTCACTTCATTATGGTATTAGTTTTTGCATGTTGTCTACTTTCAGTTCTTCAGATGTAGGCTATGTGCATTTTGTCAGTACTGATCTGATTGGAATGTTTCTGATAACTTTTCTTATCTGACCTAAACTTTTATAAAGAGAGCATGTACAATACATCTGTCCCGATCTTTATTTTTCTGATTTAATCTGATTTTTTAAGATAAGGTGTGGTCCAGTTTTTCCTGATATAATTATATTTTAATAAGCTCCTGACTTCATGAGTACCTAAATGCTAATTATTGAAGCATAACATTTTGTAGACCATCATACGACTGGAGAACGCTTGACCTAATTTGTTCTTATTAGAATTTGTTGGGCATGGATTTGCCAAAATCTGAAAGGAATTGAGAATTTCATCTTTAACACAATTTCTTGTAACAGAATGAAGATCGAACACTATGGAAGCTGGGCACACTGCCTCCAGGACTTATAACATTTTATGGGCTAACATATCCACTCGACAAGTCATGGCATGTGCTTGGTTTGGGATATAATCCAAGTATTGACAGGTCAGAGATTCGCAAAGCAGCTGTTGTACATTATAATGGTAATATGAAGCCATGGTTGGAGATTGCAATGACAAAGTACAGATCCTACTGGACAAAGTACATCAAATATGACCATCCCTATCTCCGAAGATGCAACTTGAGCGAATGAATGAAAAACAAAAAGACAGATGAATTAGTGATCGGAAGTCCACGTTGTTGTTCTGTGCACTCCAAGCCTCGATACAAGATTCATCTAATGTGAAAAGGGGCTCGATTAGGTTACTGGCAATGGAAGAGGCATGCTTCAGTTTTTGTAAGCTGCATAATCTTCTGTGTTTCCTAGCTATAATGTTTATTCTTTCATGTAATTGTGTATTACGTTCCCCACCCCCATTGTTCCTCGTTATCCATGGACCCCATTCTGTGTCATTAACTAGCAAGAAGAAATTTTATTTTAATTTTTTCTTTTAAAAAAAATTAAGATGTAATAGTTGGTCCAAGGTTTGATACCAAAAGCAGGGTAAGGCTGTATTCTTTGAACATTTCATAGTAGATTTGTAGATCTTCACATGTATGGATCACCATTATATATATTTTTTAACTTTGTTTCACAACTTCTACTTGAGAGTTGATTATTAATGATATATTTTCTGCTTTGTGATCCTTTTAGCTGGCATTTGTTTTTTTTTTTTTTGTTGTGATTTTTAAGTTTGGCATCACTAATGTTATTGAGAGAGACGAACATGGGCCAAGTTGGCACGATGGCCAACTTGGATTTGGGCCGGCCTAACATGAGCTTGCTACAAGCACGACACTGAGTGATGAGCTGGACGCAAGTTGGCACCCTTGTATAAAATTATCTAAGACACGGCGGCCTAAGTTGACCCGACAAGAAACATGGGTTGGACCATGCATGAACATTATATTTTATAACTTGACATGAGTCTGACATTATAAACTTTTCTCAGCCTATTAAAATATGGCCCGCTGTGTCATGAGACATGTAACTTTATTTATCGAAAGGATTGAGTTTTTTCCTAGATCACCTAACAAGTGTAACAGTGTTTAAGCAGAAATATGAGCTCTACTTTTCCCTTTGTGGAACTATGACATCTTTCCAATTAATTAATTTGCTTATTTGAATTTTGACCCCAATTTGAAAATTCAAGAAACATGAAGAGGGTTGGTTTACTTTAAGGCTTTGTCAAAGCACTAGGCTGTTTCCCAAAGCAATGTAACACTCTTTCTAGTTAATATCTTGTGGTGGGATAGCCTAAGTGGTAGAGCAAGGGGCCTCTGGATAATAATTTGAGTTTGATCCTCATATTTTTCTTTTTAGGTATTTTTTTGAGATAGGAATCTTGGGTAAAATCTATTCATTATTTCATCTAAAAAGTAATTAGTGGTGGACAAATGATAAATGATTTTAAGTGTTTGAGTTGACATTATAAAGATAGTACTCTCTTCACTTTAAAATGTTCTTCTTAGTTTGATTTTTTTTTCCCTTCCTTTTTGGGGTATCATAAAAACATTTCTAATGGGAAAATGATTTTAAAGCACAATTTATAAGCTTATATTCAAAACTTATATGACACAGCTATGCAAGTTTTTTTTTTTTTGTTAAGAAAAACTTTGACGTTAATAACTTTTGAATAAATTCGTTCAACTTTAAAAAAAAAAAAAACAAAAGCGAACTTACAGATAAAAATGACAAGATAATGGTTTGTATCCATCAGTCCTATTGTAACATACTTAAAAACACGTTTGAAAGATTATATCACTAAACTGCTCACTGAATCTATTCAATATACACTTAAAGTTTGACAAATAATACTAAGAATAAGATGACATTCATGAATAGATAATTAGATAAATCATAATTATTATATATTATATTAAGGGACATTAACTAATCATTCCATTTGGCAATTACATACAACTAACTATACAATTGAGATGAGCAAATTAAAGGATGGTAACTATTCTAAAAGGCATCGATATATCATATATACAATTGGTGTTTGGGACACCAAGGAACTCCACTCATAAACTAGTTGCATTGCATTATTCTTAATTCTCAAATCTTCTCATCCCACGTGGCAAATCATGATTGGTTTACTGAGACTTATGCTACGTGAACCTGCCGGCCAAAAGGTAATCAAAGTTGCTGTTTGGTTTTTCATGGCTTACAACACCCACAACTGACGTCATTTCTAGAATTTATATACTCTATATTTTTCTTAATATGTAATTTTAGAAAATAAACAATGTATAAAATTAAATGAGCAATCTGAAATAATTACATAAACAAGATTAGATTTTAAATGATGAAAATATAAACTTGGGTGCATGTAACTTTGTACGGCCCCACGTACAACACCACCTACACTACGGCATTAGAATGATAATGTCCACTTTTGGCCTAGCCTACATAAATTTATTTTTGGGCTTCTTCCAAAAAACCGTGTACTAATTTGTATGTAAGGAACATTTTTATTATCCTCTTGCCAAAAAAAAAAAAAAAAAACGCTTTCAGAATTTTTCCTCATAGGATTTAGATTGCAAACCCCAATGTGCACCTGAGTATGCTATATATGAGTTCCGTCAATAAGAATAGTCCTTAGCTCAAGTGGTAAGAGCAAGGACCCTGGAGGTGATGACCCGAGATACCTTCTCCGATCCTCCTAGTGTTCAAGGCCCTAAGATAGGGTCACCAATTGTAATCATGTATCTTTCCTACTAAAAACCAAAAATACGAGCTTCTTCGTTCCAGTGTATAAAGAACTCTACGTACAAAAGTTTTGTAGTTCGTATAAGAGCTCCTTCATTTCTGATACATCAATTATTTAATTCGTTAGAATTTTTTTTAAGAAAAGGTAAATATTTAAAACATCAATATCTCTTCCTCTCAAATAGAAATACTGATTTATCTAAAGCTAACATCCAAAAAAGTTGTCAACTTGCTTCTTTCAATTTCCACTTTCTGTATGTAATGTAAATGTGTACTCGTATACAATACAATACATTACAAATACTGCCTCCAGCTAATCAGTTATGATTGAACCTACGTTTCCACTTTTGACAAGTACACTTTGCTCCATTTCTTAACCCAACTCGAGTTTAATTTCTCAATGTCAACTTCGTTTGGTTTGGTTTGGTTTGGTTTAGATGTAAATAATTTTTTAGAATATTATGTAAATCAATTAGTGATCATATTTAGAAAACCCTAATTATCATTGTACATGTATATATATTTGCTCATATTAATTCAATAGTCAAAGCAACTTTGCCCAACTTACATGGTATCAGACGCCTAAACCTAGCCACCACCTTGTTCCTCTCTTCGGCCTTCGTCCTCTCTGCCCTCCATGGCTGCCGCCACCAATGAAAAACAGCCACCCCCTCACACCTCCTATCATCCTGCTCTCAATGTCTCTAACATCAAAAGCTACATCCCTCTTACTCTCGACCACAAAAACGTCCAATATAATGCTTGGGCCATTCTCTTCCGCAACACCGCTCGCGCCTTCCAAGTTGCTTTCTTGACTACTGAATTAATATGAGCAAATATATATACATGTACAATGATAATTAGGGTTTCCTAAATATGATCACTAATTGATTTACATAATATTCTAAAAAATTATTTACATAATTATTTATATTCTATCAGTTAGGACTTTCTCAAGACTCAATAAAGTATCCAAGGAGAGTGATTTTATTTATGTGAGAGAAGTAGGAGTGCCAAAATCATTTCCCAGTATCCAAACACTTCAAAGTCGAGTGTCTTCCTCTGTTTAGAAATTACTTCCTCCATTTTTTTAGTTGTTGCACTTTATTTCACAAATGGACCAACCGACCTATAACCTGAACTAAATTGAAATACCCATTAATTGAACCGAAAAGGACTTTGAGTGTTATAAACACGTAAAATTATAGTCTGGAGCTGAATTGAACTTGAAGTAAGAGTGACCCAAACTGTTCCTAACCTGCATGCATGCATGAACCTGATGGAAATGAACTGAACTGAACTGAACCAAGCATGGACATATTTTCAAAATGTAACATGATTTGAACCGAATTGAACCAATTGTGAATCGAAATTCAAATTACAGTAAAATGATTTGAAACGAACCGAACCTGAACTGAAATAAACTCAGTCCTCACATGATCAACTATTTGACTATAACCCTAAGCATTTTACCCTAACTATAAAATTGCTTGAAAATGTAAAAAAAAAAAAAAAAAAAAAAAAAAACTTATTTTATAGGTAAGGTAAAGAGTTTATCAGTTCAATGACTGGCAACAGGTGATTAACTCTAAAGAAATTTCTACTCAATGTTCCTATATCTGGATAATACAACTTCTTGGTTGTGAGATGGGAAGTAATAAGACTATTAATCTGATCTACTTCCTCAACCTCTATTTTAAAAAGATATTGATCTCTCTATTATATAACTAACTATTCATTCAATCATTCATCCTAGATATTTGAAGTAGTTTTGTAAGATAAAAAAAGTCAAAAATAATGTTATCATAAGCTGTATATACACTATAGGATCTTATCAATGTCCACATTCCAAATAAGTTAAAACATAATATGAACACATTTTGACACAATCAATAATAAGACAAAATAGGATCTTGTCAATGCATGAAATAAAGAATATATCCATTCATCTCTTAATTGGGATACTTTAGCTTGTAAATATTAGATCTACCATTAAATAAAGTTAGGACTTCTTTGCCAATTAAAACAAAGCAAAAAAGAAAAAAGTTGGGACTTCAAAGTCAATCAATGCACAATGAGTGAATATATATTGTTTGAATTAGAAAAAGAAAAGAAGAAAGTAATGATTACTATGAATAGCACAATAGTTTAAACTAACTTACTTAGAGTAATTAAATACAAGTAATATATAAGGAGGTGATATGCCGCCTTCTTTCCGGGGAAGATCGACAAGAATCAAACTTGAAACATCTCGAATGTAAGGTGCATTCCAGCGCCACAGCGTTGGAATTCGATCTCATACATAATTTTACATATAATTAAAGATTGTTCGGCTAGAATGGAATAAACAAATTTTTGTTTAAAAATAGATTAATCAGCCCCCTTCAAAATGTTATAGCCCCCCTATCCTCATGGGAAAAATAACATATGGGAGTAAAAATGATCCATTAAGAATCCTTTATTTCAACAAATCTCTAAACATTAATTTTTTACTAATGCCATATGCTGCACCCAAATCTATAAGTGGTGCTAGATGCTGCACCCATGTTTATAGGTGGTGTTATCTTTTGCACTCGCAATAAGTCTTATAGTGTGCTGCACCCGACTTATAGGTTGTGGTGTTATATATGGTTAATTTTTCGTATATTTTGCTTATGTTGCAGCGAACTAAAGGGGGTAGGATTGGAACTATGGAAGTGAATTTGATAAGTGATGGCGGCAAGATATGACTACTACATATAACCCAACATATGTATGGTTCTTGTCGTGTAAAACAAAAACTTGTAGCAAGACAATGTGTTTTGGAGAATAAGTTTAGCTTTACTGTTAGGATTATCTTGTACGGTGAAATTCATAATTCAATTCCTTTTATTAGAAGATCTATTTTCTTGTTAAAAGCTGTCTTTAGGAAAAAAGTTTGAGAAAGACATTACAATTGGAGATTCAATTCTCACTGCTACAATTACAATTTTGTGTTGCATTTTTTTATTTTATTATTATTTTTTTTTTTAATATCATTGGTATGTGAGTTGTTATTAAATAGGTTGTAGAATAATCTACCCCTATATTTATGTTTTAAAATTTATTCTGATAACCAATTAAAATAAGTGGAACATATGTAAATAAAAAGACAACTGTATAGAAAATTTTAATTCAGTTGAGATAGAATTTGACATATATGTTACTAAAGAATTAAAGAAATATTAAGGCATCAGTCTTATGACACTATAAAAAATTGGCCCATTAGCGACATGTACACATTATTGACGAAGCTAAATTCCATCGTAAATGTAGATGTTTATGACATTTTTTTGGATCCGTAGCTAAAATTCATTTAACATCTAACCCGAACTCTATTAAAATTGACCCATTTACAATGGATCGTGACGGGAAAAATCATCTACGACCCCGTTTTTTACGATGATGTCACATTTTTACGGCGGAAAAAATCATTTATGACTTCCATTTTCTGCGACGGTCACATTTTCACGACAAGAATTCCCGTCGTAAACAACATCAAGTAATGTGAACAAGTATTGTGTCTTAAATAATAGATTGTGCCGTAAAACTATATGTATCAAGAATTCAAGATGTGTTTAGTTTTCATGAGACTAAGGCCCCGTTCTTTAGGACTTCTATTGACTTAATTTAATTTAATTTCATTTAAGTTCAGTTAATTTTATTTAAATTCAGTTAATTTAATTTAAATTAATTTAAGTTCATTTCATTATTATCATTATTATTATTATTATTGTTATTATTATTAGTTTCGGGTATCGTTTTTCCGCTCGACACTTTCCGATGACGGTTTTCGAACTGACATTTTCGGCGTTGATTATTCGGCCGACTTTTCCGGCGTCGATTTTCGGGACGAGTTTTTCGGCGACGGTTTTCGGGACGACTTTTCCGACGACGATTTTCAGACTGACTTTTCCAGCGGTGATTACTCGGCCGAGTTTTTCGACGACGATTTTCGTGACGACTTTTCCGACGATAGTTTTCGGACTGATTTTTCGGCGGTAATTATTCGGCCGACTTTTCCGGCGACGATTTTCAAGCCGAGTTTTTCGCCGACGATTTTCGGATTGATTTTCCGGCGGTGATTATTCGGCCGATTTTTCCGGCGACGATTTTCAGGCCGAGTTTTTCGACGACGATTTTCGGGACGACTTTTTCGACGATAGTTTTTGGACTGATTTTTCGGCGTTGATTTTTCAGCCGACTTTTCCGACATCGATTTTCAAGCCGAGTTTTTCGGCGACGATTTTTTGGGACGACTTTTTCGACGTCAATTTTCGGACTGATTTTCTAACGTTGATTATTCGGCCGACTTTTCCGGCGACGATTTTCAGGCCGAGTTTTTCGGCGACGATTTTTCAGGACGACTTTTCCGACGACGATTTTCGGATTGAATTTTCCGGCGGTGATTATTCGGTCGACTTTTCCGGTGATGATTTTCAGGCCGAGTTTTTCCGCGACGATTTTCAGGGTGACTTTTCCGGCGACGATTTTCGGAGTGACTTTTCCGGCGACAGTTTTCGGAGTGACTTTTCCGGCGGTGATTATTCGGCCAAGTTTTTTGATGACGATTTTCCGGCGGTGAAAATGAAGGTTTTAGGGTTTACTTTGAAATATAAATAAAATAAAAAAAAAGAATCAAAAAATAAAAATAAAAAATAAAAAATAAAAAAAATAATTAAAAAAAAAATAAAAATAAAATAATAATAAAATAAAAAAAATAAAAATTTAATTTAATTTAATTTAATTTAATTTATTTTTTTTAATTTAATTTAATTTCAGTTAATTTAATTTAAGTTCAGTTAATTTAATTTAAGTTCATGTTTTCTCAGTTCTATAGAACAGGGCCTAAATGTAAGCATTTACTTTGAAAAGAGCGTTATTTACTTTAAATTGTTTTTTTGTAACAAACTTATTAATTTAAATTTGAAAAATGAAAATTATCACTTGTTTAGCTAGATTGATTTGAAAATAAACTAGTACGGAATATAATTTATAGCAACCCCGTTCCACATTTGCATTTGAGCTTTTAATGTTTGTCAATGCATATTTTATATTAAAAAAAAATCTATTTTTGCTTATCAATAAAAAATTATAACGATTGAATACTAATAATGTACTTATCATATAACACTGCACACACATGACACCTTGTGTATGTACACTTAGGGTGGGTTTGGTATAGATTTAGGAATAGAAAAGAAACAAATTAAGTTACAATGTAGTAAAAGGACAGGGTAATGTTATGTGATACCATTATTTGTTGTTTGGTGTAATTAAGAAAATGTAATGAAAACAAATAATTAAGATCGAGATAAAAGGATTTTGTTTCCACAAGATTGAAAATGTCATATATATATATTAGTATATTATATACCAATATCTTATATCAAACAATAGGTAATGTAAATGTTTAATTGAATCCATTTCTAATACTCGTATAACCCTAAAAAATAACAATACCAAATATGCTATTTATATATATATATATATATGTACGCTTTCTCATGGAAACTTGGGGAGAACTCCCTTACATCTTGTTTGGTTTAATTTAGTAATGGAAAGAAATGGAATGAATATATATATAATATGGATGTATCACTTGCATTAAATTGGTGGTTGTTCATGAAATCTCAAAAAAATAAGTACTTTTGCGTGGAATTATTCAAATTGTACATAATAATAGGCCAGACAAATGAAGAAGCTAGATTACTCTCATGAACAATTTGATTTTATTGGTGAGAGAAAAGGCATCCAAGGTAAAGGAATCCATTCATTCATTCATTCAACCTTTTATCAGTACTCTATCTCTGATCACTGAAGGGAGGCCCTCCCACTCAATTAGTACTGCCAACAGCAGTTACAATTTTGCATATACCATTAAATCCTACGGACTATTTTATTTTGTACTATTTGGAAATCGGAAAAGAAAAAATGTCACATACAAATTAAACAAACAAGGGTGCGTTTTCTTCAATTTATTTTTGACCTGCCATGACCTGATTAAACCCAATAAATCTGAATCGATTATAACTTATTAAACTTGACATGTTCAAACCTGATGAATTCTGAGACCTGATAAAAAAAAGTTGAAGAGAAAGCACCCCAAATAAGCCGTTTTGCAACTTATCGTTACTTTAAGTTTCTTTTTGCAATTTACATCTACTTTATCTCATTATGTAATTAAACTAGTTTCAACCCCGTGCCTTGCACGAGATTTTGTTTGACTTAAAATTGATTATATAAGGAAAAAATTACAATGTTTTACCATAAATATATAAGAAACATCTAATTATATACACCAAAATGTATATTAATTAAAAAAAAATAAAGAAATTGGACATGCATGTAAATAAGAGCTTGTACTCTGTAAAATAACGTCATTAAATTTTTTTTTTTAAATTATAAATTCAATATGTTTTGAAAGAATGCCACATGGATAAAAAAATCTTGTTTTAAATATTTAGTATAGATTATAAATTATAGATAAATATTAAATAATAGTAGTTTAATATAGCGTAGTGTAAAATATGATTGAAGAACATAACTAAGAGGATAAATAATTTGCAATGATACGCTATATAAGATGATCACAAAAAATATTCAAGAGAAATCAAAGTAGTGGCAAGATAAGTTGTAGTAGTGGTAGCAACCTTTAATTACATAATAACCACATAAATAGTAATTATGGAAGATCAATAGATTAAATATTGCTTGGGCAATGCCACAGGTCGCTAACTAACAAACCTATACATATATATAATTCTTTGTTAGATAACATTTTGTTAGATATTTCTCCATTATATATTCATCAATTATAATTTATATATTTTGGTAGTTCACAATAAGTAATGACATAAATTAGTAATGATCTGCCATTAATTTTAATAATTGGATTTATAAGTTGAGATGACTTTTCATTTCAGGAATACGAAGGAAAAGACGACTATATTCGAGTGAAAATGGAGTAATCGAATGGACGCTTGTTTGTTATATTATACATCAACTTCATCTAGTTTATAATTATTAAAATCCTCTTTTTAAGTACAAGGAAGAAAGAGCCGAGCTTATGAAAATGAGATTGCGAGTTCAAGGCTTGTAGTACTTTTTTTATATAAAACAAATTTGGGATTTTAACTTTTTCCCTTTCTTAGTATTTTTAAAAATTTGTTTTTATTTTGATTGAATTTTGGATGTTATTTTCTATGATATATAAAAGTCAAATTAAAATAGAAATAGAGTGAAGATTTAAAAATACCTCAATAATGCAAAAATAGTCATCTTAATAAAGACCTAAATTTACAAAAAGAATAACAACTTGTAATGATTTTTACTCTATTTTTTAATTAAAGAATGATAATCGGTAAGTACTTGGAGTAAAAAGGTAAAAAAGAAAAGTAGAGTTATATGAGTTTAAGTAAGGAAGTAATGTAAATAATCATGAAGGCATTGATCAAGTTGTATTTATATCACCTTAATAATAATAGTAGTACCAAAAGTGGAGTAAATTAAAGGCAAATTAAGGAGAAGAGGAAAACTTTATTGTATTAAAAAAAGGAAATTAAATAGGGTTTTTCAAGGAATGACACATGGACAATAGAGTTCCTGTTTTAAATATTTAAGTATAGATTATAATAGAATCTCATCTTTCAGATCAATTTAAACAATCTCAGGCAAAATGTGATTTTATAAAAATCCTAACAATGATGTTATGCTTTGTTTGAGTGTGGTTGAATTGATTATATAATTGACTCTTGGCTGCAATTTAATTACATAATGAAATTAAATGCCTATAAATTGCAAAAATAAACTTAAGTACATGTCCGCAAGTGGAAAAATCACTCATTTATGTGGATGTAGGTGGATATTTTCCAAAGGGAAAAAAAGGACCTTAATTATTAAGTGTAAGACTGTATACACTATCATTTTCAGTCAATATTTGGTTTTGTTACATGTGTTAACCTTTTTCCATCCAAACACAGGACTTCCCCACTTAAGCACACGAGGATGGAACTAAGAACCAAAAATAATAGTACTTGTACATACATTTTTGCTATTTTCTGTGTCTTGTTTTACTTCCACTCTTAGTAATGTTGTTACCACATAATCCACCATCATGCCAATTTCTGTTGATACCAATTACTTTGTGTGGTTCTACAAAATATGCTACCACCCATTCGAATCTGAATCAGTTGAATCTATCTGAATTTGAATCATAGTTTTAGTTCCATCAAATCTAGATCCAACCCGGAAAAATAGAAGGATCCGGATACAAATTCAATACGATCGATTTAGATCAAACTCTTTGCTATCTTAATTTAAATTGGAGAATATGTTAATTTATGGAGGGGGGGGGGGATGAAGAGAATAATAATAATAATAATAATAATAATAATAATGCTGGGTTGCAGCTTAAGCTTCTCTGTTGTGCTAGTGTTGTGGATCCTGGGTCTGCCTTTGATGATGCATTATGTCTGCTTAATGCTTTTGTGGATGTTGACATTCTTGGTAATCCTAGTGAGAACGCTGCCCCTAAACTCATGAAGAAACTGGCAGATAAATATTTCACAAAGGTTACTCAGACTGTTGAAACCACATTTTCTTTATCTCCACGTCAGGTTGCTCTTTGGAAATCGCAACAACGGGATCATACTTCTGATTGGCTTAGGGTGGTTCCGATCTCAGGGATGGGTCAGACTATGAATGGTAAAACGTATCGGTGTGTGCTATGTTACAGGCTGGGTGTTCCTTTGTTTTCTGCTTCCGCGCCTTGTTCCGCTTGTTCGAGGGTTTTTGAGGGTGACATATTTGGTGATCATGCTGTGTCGTGTGCTGGGATTGTGGGTGTCAAGCATCGCCATAATATTGTACGGGACACTCTTGTTGATATCTGCACTCGCTCGGGGATTTCTGTTGGAAAAGAGGTTGATATTGGATTGGGCTCAGAGTTCGGGGCTCTTCGTCCTACGGACTTGCTGCTTTATTCTTGGGATCGTGGTCGCGATGTCTGTGTTGATTTGACAGGATCCTCGCCTTTGACACAGTCTGGTATGGCTGATTTTGTTCCTGGTCGTGCTGTGTTGGATGAGACTTATCGAAAACGGGGTAAGTATGCGGATCGGTGTGCAACTCTTGGGTATGGTTTCCTACCTTTCTCTTTTTCTACTTTTGGCGAATTCGAGGAGGATGCTGTTGCACTGCTGAAGCGGATTCAGAGTTTTTCTAGAGCACATGATATTGGTGCGCGGGCTGCTGTTCACATCTTCTCTCGTATTGGTTTTGCAATAGCTAGGGGAGTGGGGGCCCAGATTGTATCTAGGGTTCCCACTAACTTCTTGTAGACATTTTGTGTTTTCGTGTATAACAAATTTTAATTATAATAATACTACTACCTCCGTTTCGAAAAAAACGCAACAAATTGGATGGCACGGACTGCTAGTCCATTTTTTGTTGTGAGAGTAAAAGGGATAGAGAGAGAAAGCAGGGTATGTGATGATGAGAGAGATAGGAAGAAAAGACTTACAAAAATGGAATGATTAAAATTGTTGCATTTATTTTAAAACTTCCTAAAATAGAAATTGTTGCGTTTATTTCGAAACAGAGGAAGTAATAATAATAAGAGTTTTTTTTGTCCAAAACTACCTTACTTACAAAAGCTTGTCCAAAACTACCTTTATTAGTAAATTCCTTGTTGACTTTGTTCGTTGTTCGTTGTTCCGGCGTTGACTTTGCTTTATTGTCGAAAATAATTAGCCCAATCAATGTTTTGGGGTCATTTTTGCCCTAAAAAGGTTAAATATGAGGTCGGAATCTACAAAAATGGTTGCATAAGCTTCTATTTGCATTACAAAATTAGTCTCGATATGCGTTCATTGGTTTGCGTGCCAAAAAAAAATATCCCTATCAATGTTTTGGTAGGTCATTTTTGCCCTAAAGGGTCAAATTTGAGGTCGAAATTTGCAAAAAACGACCAGATTAGCCTGCAAAGTCAAAGTCAACGTCGAAATAGTGAATAAAGTAGTGGTCAACCAGAAATTTGCTAAGTAAGATAGTTTTGGACAAACTTTTGTAAGTAAGGTAGTTTTTTTACAAAAAGTAGTGTAACTAAGGTAGTTTTGGACAAAAAACCCTAATAATAATAATAATAAAAAAATCAAACACAATACTGATATTCTCACTTAATAAATTTCAACTTACATTATGCATTTAAATAGAAGTAGAAGACCTAACAACTTGATAATACTACTTCCAATAAATTAGCTACACAATCCCCACTAACTTACTAACATAATTGCACTAACCCATTATATTTGAGCACTAATACTAACCTACTAATTATACTAATTGAACTCCTAAATAATAGTGCTCCCTCCGTAACATAATTTTGGCAACAAGTTTTTTTCCACGCATTTCAAGGAAGCGATTTAAGGGTGTAAACGAATAAATTGATCAATTTTTTTTTAAGATTAGTAATTTATGATCTCAATCTTACTTGTATTAAAACCATTTTGATTAATTTGTTCGTTTACACCCTTAAATTGCTTTCTTGAAATGCGTGAAAAATAACTTGTTACTAGAATTATGTTACGGAGGAGTACTTAACTTAGAACAAAGCATAAAAGCACAACCAACAGAATAAATGTAGCAAATGTCATATCAAGGACTAGATATTCCACCTTAAAAAGAGGAATAAATGAGATTTTGCCCTGTTATTAAAGGAAATACTCAACCAAAAGTCTAAACTAATGATAGGAAGTTGATTTTATACTCAACCAAAAGTCGAAGCCAGGGCATTTGTTGCTCATCTATAGCCAACATCTATAGAGCTTGCATTTTCTTCTCATTTTTGTTGATCATATTTACATATTTATTATTTTGAAGCCAATATGATCATTTCCAAACAACATATGTGAATATGAGTGTCCCACGTTAACTTTTTGATACGAATAAAATAGGGTTGAGATGGGAACTTGCTAGCTCGGAGGCAATGACTTGCATAATTTGGGAACTTGCCTAAAGTTAATTACCCAAAATATCTATTTATTATTGCTTTTAGTAGTTTTCTATACATAACAAAGTGGCGAGTTGGCATGAATCATGAATGGAATATGTTTTGTATACTCCGATTTGTTTATGGTTGCACAAAAATAGGAGGTTTTTAAAGATGTTTCTTTAATTAGTTCACACACAGATTTTTCTTTTAGAAGAGGAAGTATATGCAAATGCGTAACTATAATAAAGATACAATATTAAATTTAGATAACATTATTGACATAAATTGTTACACATAAATAGATTAATATTCATTATATAGGCAAATATGTGACAATAATAGACGTATTAATTTAATTTGTGGTGAATGGTTGTAGATGCTTTCTTGCAACATACATTTATTCTTTGATTAGTTTTGTTGTTTACAATTGTTAATATAATTATTTGCAAATTATGTCGTTGTTCTTTATAAAGTATGATATGGATTATTTTAAAAATATAAACATTTATTTTATAATTTTATTCTATACTAAATGTGATTTTATCATTTTATTTTTGAACCCTATTAATTAGCTTCTCAACTTATTTGATTTCAAAGGTGTAGTGTAGTTGTACATTGTTATAATTATAATTTAAATTGAAAATATCAATTAATATCAATTCATGATTCATGCCCACATTAATTGTTTATTCAAATTTCATTAACAGCAGCATAGTAATTTACATGGACATTGTCGTCACATCCATTCCCTTATATAATAGAGATTTGTGTGACTCACAACTTACAATCATACAAACCTTTAATGTTCATTAAGAAGTGACAATCATACAAACCTTGGTTTTAGGAGTGATGTGCTGAATGATTTTCAAATATCCAAAAAAAAAATCCATCATCTAAAAATCCGAATTTTCGGATCAGATTTCATCCGATGTCTGAAAATGTAAACCCTTAATACATTTCACATACCATTGATCACTGCTCCAACCTGAATGCACTTGATCGACCTGCAATCAATCCAACCCAAATGGGCCGCACCTGATATTGATTCAACCCAAATGTATTCAACTCAATAGCGATCTGACCCTGCATCAACCTGAAATTGAAAGAACCTAACCTATTGTTGATATCTCAGCTTGGTCCAGACCCGACTCGAACATGACCCAAACCAACTCGAAAACCATACAACTACAACCCAAATTGACCTAAGCGAACCCCGACCTAGACACCCAATTTGACACCTCTATATCTTATATATGGACAAGATAAATCTTGGCACAGACTAAATTCAGTCATATGTGGATAAGATTTAAATTTACTATAAAAGAAAAATTTGCTTAAATAACAAATCTATTTAAACTCCTGTGAAATGACAAAATTGTCTTTTAGTAATATGTGAAATGACGAAATTACCTTTATGCTATGTTTGGATACCAGCATTTCATTTGAAATGATGGATTTGGGTCAAATTCCATGTTTGGCAAGTAAAAAAAATTGGAATTGGAATTGGCCCAATTCCCAACCCAAATACTTAACAAGCAAATGTTGTGTATTTCAAATACTTAACAAAATCGTGTCATTTCAAATTCTAAAAACAACCCAAACAAATAATTGTCATTTGAATTATAACATTTCAATTTCAAAAATTGAATTCATCAATTTGAAATGAATTCCACATATGCAAACACTACCTTAATTATTTCAGAAATACACAAAAAAAAAAAATCTTAGTTATTCGACATGTTATCCCATCCTGCTGGTTGTGGATTACGACTTCCTCCTTGCATACTATACTTGTAACATTATGAGAAAGAGCAAAAAAACGTTTTTTTTACCCAAACAATAAAGATAGGGTTGAAGTTGACATGACATCATATATCCAAACTCTCCCAATTAAAAAGCTAAGTGTTGCCCATTTTTCATATATATATATATATATATATATACCCCTACTACTCCACATCTCAACTTCAACAACAAAAAAACACAAACTTGCTTATTCAACATCTTGTCTCTTTATTTTCTTACTATCACTCCCAAATTACATGCTTCAATAATACTCTTAAAAAAGAATGCAAGCAGCAGTAAATATTAATACTAACCTTCCATTTTCAGCATTGTTTGACAGCCATAGAACATCAGATAATAATGATGAGCAAAGCATAATACCAACCCAATTTATATGGCCACCAGAGGAACAACCATGCGGCGGAGAGACGCTGCCGGAGCTGGTGGTGCCACCCATAGACTTAGAAGGGTTCTTGTCAGGAGACAAAGGTGCAGTTTCAACAGTTACTAAGATGGTGAATGAAGCATGCCAAAAGCATGGTTTTTTCTTGGTTGTTAATCATGGTGTTGATTCAAAACTCTTAGCCAAAGCTCATGAAGCCATGGATTTTTTCTTTGGCACCCCTTCTTCATTGAAGCAAAAAGCTCTCAGGAAGCCTGGTCATCATTGTGGCTATGCTAGTAGCTTTCTTGGAAGGTTTACTTCTAAGCTTCCTTGGAAAGAAACCTTTTCCTTTCCATATTCTGATGATGATGAGTCCTCAAACATGGTACAAAACTACATCTTGGACTCAATGGGCTCTGATTTTCATGAATTTGGGTAAGAATAATAATAATGAACTAACTAACTAATCATTATGATACCATGTATGCTTTCATGCAATCATGCATCTTAATATAATGGTTAGTAATACTTTCCTAATAAGGTATCTGGAACGATTTGATATGAAGTAGTGAGGAAAAAAATGTCAAATCCCTAGTGACAACTTGCTCATTGCCTTACAATATTCCTCGTACACCCTCCTACATATACAATCATATAGAATAAAAATAATTAGTTAAAATGCATGGTTGGATTCTATGATGAAACACCATTATTATTAAAGTAATAATACTTTTGAAAACTTGAAACAATTGTACTTTTTGCATTGTTTATATTATTTGTGTTTACCAAGATTTGTGATTTATACAAAAAGTGAAAATATAATCAGGGGCGGTATGGTCTCGTTCGTTATATTTATCTCTTGAAATACTTTTATAATATTTAGATAAACTTTTTGTACTACCTCCACCTCAATTTAGTTGTAACAATTTCCATAAATAGAAACTTTAAATTAAAGTAATTGCAACTACTCCCTCTGTCCCAAAAAATTGCTCCATTAGGGTTGGGGTGAGATTTTTGGTGGGACCTACTTTTTGTGAAAAGTAAGGCTAAAAGTGTAAAGTTGTAAATAAAAGTAGGTAAAAAGTAGTGTGTATTAAATGATAAGGGTATAAATGTAGAGTTGTATGTAGGTCATTTGCAAAAAAAGAAATGGAGTAATTATTTGGGGCCATCTATTTGTTCTATGAAATGTAAAGTCGGCACCCATCCATTTGTTGCAATTAATTTGGGGCCAAGGTTGTAATATTTAATTCGTTTTATGAAAGTGTTAGATGTCAAATCGTTGTCATTAATATGTTACAGAGGGAGTACAAATTGTTGCATGTTTTCTATCAAAAAAGTATAGTAATACCTTAGCAACAGAATATGGAGGTGTTGGGGATGAGTTTAGGAGTAGGGAGAAGTTATTTTAGGGAATTTTTTGAAGGAAATGAGTCAATAATGAGACTAAACTACTACCCAACTTGTAAAAAGCCTGAGTTAACACTAGGCACAGGGCCTCATTGTGATCCCACCTCCTTGACCATCCTTCATCAAGACTATGTTGGTGGCCTTCAAGTCTTCGTCGACCACCAATGGCATTCCATTCGCCCTGATCCCCACTCCTTCGTCGTCAACATTGGAGATACTTTCATGGTACGTAATTAATTAACATTCGATCATTTAAAACATCCGACGTACATCTATATCATCATTGTACACATGTTAGCTTTTTTTACATTTTGCTTGTTTTTTGCTTTACTTTTTGTTTGTTATTTTTTTAAGTTTTTTATGCAATATACGGATTACGCGTACTTTTTGTCTAATCTAAACTAATATACATTGATGAAAAAAATAAATAACTTACTAATTGTCATTCTTATCATCATTTGTGTTCTCCATTTTAATTTAAAAAACATGTTTTCCCTCATTCTTTATTGTGCTTTCTTTCTATATGCATGACCCCACATAATCAATAAAAAATTACCTATCAAACCATACCAAACTAAAAAAATAGCTAGGAATCTTTGATTTGAAAAGTGTGCCAATTATTCTAAAACGGAATAAGTTTTTGAATTAATTACAAGTGTTGTAACACTTAATTTTCACAAGGAGTTTACTTATTTTAAATTAAAAAAGATCTTATTAAATGAAAATTAATTAGCTTTGTATTTCAAAAACATGCATCACACAAGTGTTAACCAATGACCTCTTTATGTGGGGGTGCAGGCATTGTCAAATGGGATATACAAAAGTTGTCTACACAGGGCAGTGGTAAACAGTGAGAGTCCCAGAAAATCACTAGCATTCTTCTTATGCCCCAAAGGAGACAAAGTGATTAGCCCACCTACTAAATTGCTAGACGAATCCGGAGCTCCGAGACTGTATCCGGATTTTACATGGACCCTTTTTCTTGAGTTTACACAGAAACATTATAGAGCAGACATGAACACTCTTGATTCTTTTACTAAGTGGATTCAATACTACCCAACTACTTCATGATATCTATATTATTAGAGTAATTTATTTTAAAAAATAAAATAAACCTAGCAAATTAAAAGCAAGCAATTAGGAGGTTGTTAAGGCCATTAAATTAAAGATATATCCATATATGTATGGTAAATTTAAGGCCAGGAGACATGATTATATATAATCATGATATGATGTACTTCATTCCACCAGACAGCATAACATCAGACTTAAACAAGGGGGGCAAAGTTATGTTACTTTGGATTTTCTTGGTCCTACAAAAATCCACCTTATTATCATGGAATTTATTTAATTTAAAGGATCACTTTATTAATTTTTTTTTTCCAATGAATAAAGAGAACTGATCAGATTAATTAATTACTACTCAAACTTTCTCTAATTGTCTTTTTAAATTTAGTTTATGCGCTGTAAGTTTTTTAATTTATGCCAATATGATACCTCCCCACCCCCCTCCTTAAAAAATAGCATGCTTGTTAGATGTTATTAACTTATGTAAGTTTATTTATTTTTCTAAGGGTGACTCCCACTCTCGTCGGGCATGTTTGACAAAATTAGTTATTAGATGTTGGTTGCAGCATGTACGGGTAGTTGTAAGTTGTCAAAGTAGTTCTAGAAAATATGAGTGTTCGGTAAAATTAGCTGTTGAAACCATAAAATTTAATAAACTACACATGTATTTGTTTTTGTTAATACCTTAAATTATGGCCCTTATAATTAAGCAGGAACAAAAAAAAAATCAAGCACTCATGTAATGAAAAAATATTGTCAAATCTACTAATGTTTTACAATAATTCAATTGCATATCATCTAGCTGTCTAACATAGGTAGAGACCACAGTTGAGTCATTTCAATTGGGTAAAATTCTGGTTGAACTGGGTTGAATAATGTCCGGGTAGGTTCGGGTTGGGTGGAGTTCGGATTTTTTTACCAGATAGATTTACTAGGTATGATAATCAATGTTGTACACCTTAATTATATTACAAATCAATGAAGTAATAAATAAAAAGATAACCCCCCCTTGAAAGTTTCTAATGGTGATAAAGCCTGGTTTGAGGGCTTGATGGTATGTAATTAGTTGTGCCTTGTGCAGTTGTAGGTTGTATTGTTATTTGTGTTTTGAGCTTAATGAAAGTTTCTCTTGCTTGCTTGTCAAAAAAAAATAAAATAAAATTGATAAGCCTAACCAAAAAAAAATTGAAAAAACCAAACACTGCTTGGAAAGCTATTTTTATATTGGTTTTCCACGACGGTTACCCAAAAGCTACTTTGCCAATAGAACCAAAACAACCTAGATCCACCTCTAACCCAAGCAAACCTGCATCCTATATAAATAACAATTCTTTGGTCAGACGATCTGACCATTAAATTAGAGGAAAAAAATTTAACAAAACCTAGCAAAAGTATTATTTGGTCCTATAATTTTCCTATATTAATCACATCGCAGTATTCTTCTCTATTTCGTATTATTCTGCCTCTATAATATCTTGATCGATTGGTGTGCCAATCTTTTGTACATACGCTTTCTTTTCAAATTACACATTACTCTCCATGTTTTCGTTTGTTCATTTTAAAATCTTTGACATTGTTTATATTAGAGAGAATCTTCTACATTTCTCTTAATATATAAGATAAAATATAGTCAATTTATTAATATTTAATTCTTACTTATATAACTTTTGATAATACATAGTTAAAGATATCATTGGCTAGATGTGTACATTGGGAAAAATACGTAATCAAAACGCGGACATGCAACAAAAAGAACCAGATGGAGTAATAATTTTTGTAAACAAATAAACAGATAATTTTAGTATGGTCTTATGACTACTGATTACCATAATGGATGACTAGTATTATTTGATTTTAGATTTATTTTATGCTCATAAATCTAATTAAAAATCTATTTAAAATACTTTAATTAGGTCAGATTTTCTTATTTAAGTAAATATTTTATACTTTTTTCCTAAAATCGTTTTTTCCCCTAAAATAAGAAATCAAATTAAAGCATTTTGAAAAGGAATTTTTAATTAGATTAAAAATTAAAAATAAATCAAACAATCTTAGCCATTAATTACGGTAGTCTAAAGTCATAAGACCACAATAGAATTTCCCCAAATAAACACAAATACATGCATGAATTCTTTTCTGCAATGACATGTGTTTTGAAAGTGCAATGATTTTGACTGATATAAAGCAAACACTTAATTAAGTTAACAAGGTTCCTTTCAAAAAAAAATAAAAAAAATGAGTTGACATGGACTTGTGAAACATGATGCTATTCACCAAAATACGCACAGAAGCTACCAGCTAAATATATTCTAGGGGGTGGTAATAGAACTTAAAACCGGCCCTATTGGCTTTTATACACCATTTGATCCAATTTGGCCAACACACATATTCGTAAGGAGAAAATAGAGAATACTTACAAGTTACAGATGCGTGCGGTGAATTTCGAATTCAAAACCTCGGACTTTAACGTTTGCGAAATTTAACATTAGGTTAAAACTGACAGCATAAAAAACACATCTCTTTGAAGATTTTTTTGGAAACTGACTTTTTGACTAGCTTCTGACTTTTGGTTTTTTAATATGGTCAAACAGCAAAAAAAACATGTTTGGTTATTGGCTTTTTGGTTGGTTGAAAAGCTAGTTTTAAGTCAAAATGAAAAAGATGTTTGACTTACGGAGGGAGTATTATATTTTAGAACTTATCAGGTCAAGTTTAATAAGGGCAATTTGTCTCACAAAATAAGGACAAATCTGGTCAGGTCCAATAAGTTAAAAAGAACACACCCTTAAAGTACGCCTAAAATAATATAATAAATGACAAATTTATAGTTTCAAGTGATACCATCACATATCCAAGTAACCCCTTGGCTAATCTAATGAGATGAGATATAATGTATCAAGACATAGTTATGCAAGTGATAAGTTAATACTTTCAATTGGATACCATCACATCTCCATGTAACCCCTTGGCTATCTAATGAGATGAGATATATATTTTCAAGTGGATACTATCACATCTCCAAGGCATGATGTACCAAGACATAGTTATGCAAGTTGCATCATAGAGTAATTCATGGCGAAATTGCATCTTTCTACATGCATTGCTCTTTAATAATAGCAGATTTGTGATTACTCTCATTGTAGTGTTCTATCTCAATCTCTGAACATTTTCCTTGAAAAAAAAAAGGAATTAATAGAAAGAAATGGTGTGATTAATGATTATCAACCCAAACCTTCACCAGGAACAACTGTCACCACCAATCCCTACATTCACAAAAATACCATCCACAACCTGGATTTAACCACTTTGATTGTTGTAGCCTCCACCTTACAACCCAGCCACCACCACATTAAAAAAAAATAAAAAATCCATAACTCCAAAACCCAAAACAAAATCAAACAGCCCGAAAATTCAACCAAAAATTAAAGAACAAATCTTGTCAAAACAAACAATCAAATCGAACAACCCAAATTGAACAGCCTAAATCGAACAACTAACCAAGAATAACCAAAACAAACCCAAAATTCAAACAAATTAAAAAAAAAAAACTATGTGAAGATTATGTTAGTATGTCACTTGGATTTGAATTGGGGTCAACTGTAGAGGCAAACATTTTGGGAAAATTAGACACTCATTGGTCAAAAAGGAAAAACATTTTGTCTCCTTTCAAACCCAAAAATTGAGCGATTTTAGTGGTTGACGTTGTCATATGGTGGTGGTGCTGGATTTTGGTGATGGTGAACAAAGATTGCTAGGGTTTTGGTGGTGGACGGCGTGGTTGGTGTGATAGTTGTAAACAAAGATGGTTTAGTGGTGAGGAAGGTAATCTAATGGTAAAAGAGTCATTATGTTGAGTCATTATGTTGTTAAAGTAGTTTAATTAATTTAATTAACATATTTAATAATATTTAGCTTTATAAATTGAGAGTAATCTTGTAATTTTACCATTATAAACTTGCCATAAAAGGAAAAGAAACAACTGTTGCAAATAGCATGTAGCATCCTAGAATGAAAAATATTGCAAATTATATGAAGCCGAGGTAATCTTTTCCTATCAACTAGCATTTTAATATTTCAAGTACTCACTCTAACAAATCCACTCTATTATAGAGCTGAAGCTAAGATTTAAATGGCCACCCCACAAACAGAACAATTAAATCCAGGCGTCATTCAAACAACTGGCTATATAAGATTACAACACAAGGCAGGCACATGACTCAGTGACTCACCCCTTGTTTTTAACTTGAAGGAAGCAAACAGTGAGCTTCAATTTACAAGGATCATTAATGGCGTTGAATTTGTTATGAAATTGTGTGAAAAATCTCATGTCAATTTCCTCAAATTTAATTATTTGTCAATCAGGATAACTTCCAATCAACGGCAATCCGTTAATCATTCCCATGACCAATTTTCATGGACGGATAAATATACATTTAAGAGAGGCTGGATAAAACCACAATCAACCTGTGGGCTGGTGTGATGTCGAGATTCACATCTGACTATAGCCAATAAAATTTATGTCAAGTCCAATATGGTAGTGGAAAATTTGACTCTAACAATCCCACATTTCAATAATATTATCAAAATGGTCCAAATTAATGTTTTTCTCATAATAACTTGTATACCTCTCTTCAAAAGCTGGGTGGTTTTATTGATAACTTGCTCATCTGGCAACTCTAATTTGTTTCCCTCGGTCTCTCACTAATCCTGCCCCTCTACTCTTCCGCTTTCCTCCTATCAAAATGAGGCAACGCACAAAGATTCATCATTTATTCAAACAATTGACGCAAAGACACAGAAACCCCAAAGAAAAAAAAATGATGAAATACGGAAAGGAGCCATGAGAACTTTAACAGTGAAATTGCACTCAGGGCCATCAACCCAACCAATATAACTAAGTGTGTGTAATATCACTCACAACAAACTTCACGCAAGATGCAATAGCACTAACAACAAATTATTTAAACAACATTGAATCTTGTACTTCCAAAATCATGAAAGTCACCCAATCCACTATGCAAAGTGATTAATTTTCCTTCTAATGTCAGCTTCGAAAATAAACCCAGAAATTGATACCCTATATTTTAATAGAATATTATTTTCTTTCAAATTACTGGTGTACCAAAGATGTTGAAAAGAAGATAAAGCAAAAATTAGAATTCATGTAATTCGTCAACAAATACTCTTCTATCTGCAAGGAATCCTTTAATGGTGTTGTTAATCGTGAAACTTTTCCAATTTCCATGATTGCTACTGACAGTTTGCAACTGCTCATGTGTCAATGTTGCCCTAATTTTTTTGATAGAATGGACCGACGTGTTTCTTTTTTTTTTTTTTTTTTTGAAGGGACCGACGTGTTTCTGATTGTGTTTTTATGCATTACTGTGTTAGTGTAATCACTGTTTATGTTAGTGTTTATATGCATTTTGTTTTATCAAAAATAGAATCAGGAAGATGGCTGAAGGTGGTTGGTGGGGTTAAATTGAAGAGAAAAAAGCCAAAAGGGGGAGAGGGTTAGTGCTAAGTGAAGTAAAAAATTATACAACCCAAAAAGGGGGGAGGATTAAATTATGCTTGATGCATGTAAGAGTTTTCATCTTTGGTTTTCTCCTAAGTGAACCCAACCCGAACCAACCCATTCCAACTTAACCCATTCCAGGGGCAGTTTTTTTTTTCACCCCGAACAAATCGAACCGAACCAAAAGGCATTATGCTGAAGCGGTGTTTTGGTTCGATCAGCTCTATTATAAGACTCTGACTGGCATACATCATTGGGGCACACCGTCACCTAAGGACTGCTCCCTCGTTTCTTGAGACTTTTTTTCCGGACATGGGAACCCCTGAAAAGCGTGGATTGTACTCTTCAAATTTTGCTTCTTGAAGTCGTTCCAGGGAAAGTTTTTTATTCATCCTGTCATTTTATCATTGGTTAAGGCCTTAAGGGTAGAAATGCGAGTCTCATTGTCTGTTTTCGGACCCTAAAGCTAAAGATTTTTCCCTCCTGAGGGGTCATTCATTGTTTTGGGAAATCTGGCTCCATCAAAGGACTCCAACACGTCCGCAATCTGTACTAAGGGTTCCCCCCACCCCAACTACAATTATTTTTACCCAAATTAAGGGACTCCTCAGTTCTTCCCCTCTTCCTTTCCTTTTGGAACAGAACAGCTATTGGGTCTTATCATACAAGTTTATTACTCCTACATTATCCTAGACTCCTAGTTTTGGACACTTTCAGTATAGGATGATGGATGATGAGTTTAAAAAATCAAATATACAAACTGGTGCATGCAAGCAAGCTGTAGTTCAGTGGAACTGCAGTGCAACTCCCACCCTTTCTCTCCCCAAACAGATGGCTCTGATAAGGAAAAACAATGATGTAGTTAAGCATTTAAACAGGTTCTTCAATAAGAAAATGATGAAAGACTGGTACCATATATTCATACACCTACCTCTTTCAATTTATACAGCCTTCCGAAGTATTGCATGTTGAAGATCTGCTAGTAACACATAATATCATCCTGATGTTTCGTATTCAGGACACCTATGCCTGTGAGATTTGACATCTTTTAATTTTGGTAATATTAAGCAATACATAGACAGGCAAATAAATTAGCAAGGACAAACAAAAACTGAACAAGACAGCACTAAACAAAAATGAACTGCATCCTATTACTGCTCAAATATATTGCATTATACAGAGCACCTCATCATCTACCTAGTACTTCTAAAATGTGTTCACTAATACAAGACAGCGCACAAAAAAAATCATATTTCTCAGCATTCTTAGAAGGAATATTGAACTGACCTCCACCAAAAATGGGCATAAGTTTCATATATCAAAGAATTGCCGAATGTAGTGGCTTATTTGAGAAGAAAGCTTGCAGATTTCCTTTCACATGTTCATATAAATCATGAAATGCCTCCTCTGTGCAAGCAGCAACGTGAGGTGATAGAACAACATTGTCTAACGCCAGTAATTCTTTCGGCACACTAGGCTCGTTCTCAAAAACATCCAGCCCCGCACCGGCTATTTGGCCTTCCAGTAAAAATGTGACCAGCTCTTTCTCATTGACTACAGGCCCGCGTGAAATGTTGATGACAACTCCTTCCTTTCCCAGCGCCAGTAAAACTTCCCTATTTATCATATGCCTTGTTTCATCAGTTAAAGGACAGCATACTACAAGGACATCACTATTTGCTGCCAGTTCATAGACATCTGGATAAAAAGTGTATGGGATAGAAGGCTTCTGTTTCCTTGAGGTGTATGAAATCCTGCAGTTGAAGGCTGCTAGCCTCTTTGCAACCTTGGAGCCAATGCTTCCCAAACCAACAATCCCTATTTTTTTGCATCCCAACTGTAATAAAGCAATAACATCAAGGGATAATGACCAGCTAGATAGAAACTGTGGTAGCTAATTCAAAGTTCAAAGTATTCGAGACTTCAAGTTTAATAGCTTAGACCTGTACATGAGTAGCATCAGAAAAAATGGTAACCTAAGTTCTAACTGAATATGATAAAAAGGGTCAAAGATTATAGAGATGTAAACCGGAAAAGAAGAGTGGGGGGGGGGGGATGCACTCATTGTTTGCATTACGGCATTAGCATTATGCTATGGATCTGGAACCAAAACTGATTTCATATAGTATAAGTTAACACGAAATGCCAAGAAAGGAAAAGTTGAGAAACTGAGAACCCACTCTTGTGGTACAGAAATTTCTGATATGCCATTCACTAATTCCATATAGTACTTTATCCATTGCCACAATAAAACAGCTGGAAAAAAATCAGATAGGGGATTTTCATAATAATAAGCCCTCAATCCAAAAATGAAAGAAAAGTAGAGTTACATTGGTTTAATAACCAGAAAGTAAGAGTACTTTTGGATTATAATTCTTTGAGGAAGAGACTGCTAATCGTTAAAGAAAAAGAAATGAAAATTTTTCACACCAAATGCTTTTCTTCAAACAGTTTTTTAGTGAAAGAGAACGAAAGGAATAATAGTTTCAAAGAAAAGACATGGTGATTGGAACCTATATTGAAAGAGTAGGAATGAGTTTCTGAGTGCCCCCATATGGAATTTCTGATTTCATAATACTAAGAAAAAACTGATGTTACAATGGGTGCAAATTCAACCATACACAACTGTATATTGCTCATTGCCTCACTTTTAATGTCATTTTTTATAGGTTCCTATACTCTTTACATATATGTTCTTTTAGGTATAATTTTAAGGTCAAAGAAAAGAATAAATAAATAGAATTTCATAATCTTTTTGTAAAGATAACATAAAATATCAGAAAAATTGACTCTAACAATACAAACATTTTTGAAACTTGTAATAAAACAATCTTTTGATTATGTTTAAGGTTTGAAACAAATTGCTTACATTCCCAAATCAAGTTAAACTTTAAATTTTATGTTTAAGGTTTGAAACAATAGGATATAAATTTTTCTCAACACATATTTCAAAGTAAATTGTTGTATAATAAAAAAAATAAATTAAAAAAATCATTCCCATTTGAGATTTTGTTAGATCAACCTTATAACATGAACCATTTATAATTTTCTCTTATATGTAAAGGATATGTTATTGGTCACAAATGATACTGAAATTTTTGAAAATAGTACGTTCAAAAAGCTTTTAAAAAATGAAAGTGATATAATACCAAAATAAAAGGATGATATTCATATGACTCCTTAAAGCTGCAAATAATCATCGCCAACGACCAATAATTTTCAAATATTTTACTAAATTGCTATACATAATAAAATAAAAATTAAAAAAACAAATGCATTGCATTTCCCAATAGTTTGCAAGTAAAAGTTGAAAGACTTCCCACATAAGATCGGAACTAAAAGACCAAAAATTTAAGTAATTTTTTTTTTATTTAGGGTGCATTCTCTTCAACTTATTAGACCTGAATTTATCTGAACTTGTCTAAGCTGATTTAACTTATTAAACCTTATTTAACTTATTAGAACTTATTAGACCTTATTGGAACTTATTGGAACATATTTTATATAATTGAATAAAATAAATTAATAATAATAATAATAATAATAATAATAATAATGATGATGATGATAATATTCTATACATTTGAACCTATGTTCTTTTTTATTGTTGAATTACGTTCAAAAAGGTAATAATAATTAGTATATCTTTTTTCAAACCCATTATTAATTAATATTATCAATTCCAATAACAACTTATCTACATATTTAGCTTTTCTTAATTCACTTGTAGTAAAATTAGCAAACTAGAACGGATTGAATAATAATAATATGAGGATGGGTAAAGTTTAATTTGGACCAAAATTAGTAATAATAATATGGAGGATGGGTAGAGTTTAATTTGGACCAAAATTAAATCAAACCCAAAATAAATAAATAAATAAGTTTTATTTTATAATATAAAAAAATAATTTAATTCGATTTAACTCTGCTTGGTTTCTCTAAAAAAATTATAAAACAAGAATGATAAAATAAAATTGGTTTATGTTGTGTAAGGGTGCTTTAAGGTAATTATTAATTTAATTAATTTTATTTAATCAATAACTAAAAATAATAACCTAGACCTGATTGGAATTTATTAGAACTTATTGGAACTTATTAGATCTGATTGGAACTTATTAAACCTTATTGGACCTTATTGGAACTTATCTGAACTTATTAAACCTGAAACTTATTTTTTTAAGGTAAAGAGAACGCACACTTAGTTTGCATATAAGTTGAGCTATGTTAAACGAAAGGTCAAAAAAATAAGGGTTATTTTCGCAAGTGCCCCTGAAGTTAGGCCTAATAGCCAAAATGCCACCTAACTTTTAGGCTTGGATCAGATGCCATTAGGGTTAATAAAAAGACCAGAATGTCATTACTGCTAACGGAAAACTAACTAGAGTTGGTTATCTAAGTTAAATAAATACATTAAGATTAAGATTAAATATAACAATTAAAAAAAAAAACTAATAAATCTTAAACTGCCCACGAAACCCACCCACTTCTCCATCTTCAACTTCAACCCACCCCAAGTTTTCAACCCATCTCTCACAACCCACCTCAAACCCAAACCCTTTCACCACAATTGTCGTCAATCTCAGACAGCCACAATTCCACCATCACTTCAAAGTTTAATTTTATTTTTTTCCGGTTTTCTGGGGTGGGGTAGGGGTTTTGTGGTGTTTTTAAGGGTGATGGTGGGACGTTCACAGCGTCACATAATTCAGCATTCGTTTTGGAACATAGAACGAATTCAAGAGTGGAATTCATTACCCATAAGGTTAGTGTTTAACGGAATTTACTCCTAATTCGGCATTCATTTCGAAATGCGAAACGAATTCGGGAGCCAAGATCACAAGGGTGAGGATTGAATTATGTGACTCTACTCGTTCAAGGGGTGGGGTGGTAGCAACATTTGGGTTGTGGATTTGGGGTGGGGTGGTTGGGCTATTTTAGGGGTTTATTGGTGGTTTTCGAGGGTGGGGTGGATCGTTACGGGGTGGGGATGGGAGATTTAAGGTTATTTTCAAGGGTGATGTGGTTTGATGGTGGTTTCGGGGAGGGTTGGTGTTTTAGAGGTGGTTTTAGGGCATGGGGGTTTAATGGTGTCATGGTAGGGGTGCTTATCGAGCTGAGCAGCTCGCGAGCTACTCAAGCATGACTCGGTCAAAGCTCGACTCGAGCTCGAGATCGACTCGGGATAGTAATGAGCCGAGTCGAGCAACAATGAACTCGACTCGATAAGCTCGTAAGACTCGATATATATATATATTTATTATATTAGCATATTTAGATCAGTTAAAAAAAGCAAAGGCCCAAAGGTTTACTACTATCCATTCTCTAAGACTAATTTTTAGCCCAAGGACCAAAAGCCCAAATACCAAATTACCAATAATTGGTCCAACTATAAAACCCTAACACTTCTCCAAAAAAAATCAACCGTCTACCACTAGTTCAATGATTCCCAATTTCACATTCTCGATTCTCCTTTCTCTACTTCTCTCAAGCCTAACCCTAATCTTAACTTTCTCTAAGCCTTTGTCCTCCATTGAAGCCAAGCTTTGCGCCGCTGCTCGCGTTTCCGCTCGTTGCTCGCGTTAGTTGCCGCTGCTTTGGGGCTGGTAGCTGCTTTTCACCTTTTCGTCCATTGAAGTAGAGCATTCAAGGAAAATCTGATTTATTTCAAATTTTCTTTGTTTTGTTTTTGATTTTTGTAAAGTTCACCAAGAGATGATTTTTTTTAAGTTTAGGAGATGATTTTTTTTTAATTTTGCTTTTCGTCCATTTTCCATTGATCTAATTGTAAAAGTTCACGAGTTCTCCTGATGATGATGTTGTACGTATTTAACCAAGTTCTAGCGAAACTCTGTGTTTTTCATAGGTTTTGTTTAATTTCCTTTTGGTTTATATAATTAGGGTTTTATTACTGTTTAATTTCCTTTAGGTTTTGATAATTAGGGTTTTGATACTGTTTTAAACAATTATAATTATTAATTAGCAATTTGATGAATATATGTTATAAGATTTACTGTTATTGCTTAATTGGTGTTGATTTTCTCATTTAGCATTTTAAAATAATTTTCAACTTTGTTTATAATCGAGTTTCGAGCCCGACTCGAGTTTTAGGCAATTTCGAGTCGAGCTTGAGTTCGAGTCGAATTTAGGAAAATATTATCTAGTCGAGTTCGAGCTGGAATTTTATAACTCGTTAGTTTTCGAGCTCGAGTTTTTCTTATCGAGTTCGAGTCGAGTTCAGCAATACTAGAGCTCGACTCGCTCGATAAGCACCCCTATGTCATGGTATTAAATCAAGGCCACATCACCGCATCGCGACCGTATTGAAAAGGTTGTTGAACTTACCGCGGCCGATATATTAGGCCACAAAGGTTGCAAACCAACCAAATTAACCGCGAATATGATTCCGCAACCGTTACCAAGATCGCGACCGAAACCGAGATTTGAAACTATTTTGAGGTGGGGTGGGGGAGCGGTGGTGGGTCGTCAAAGATGTGGGTCTGGTAGATCTGGGTTTTCTTTTTTTGGGGGGGGGGGGTGGAGAGGTTTAATGGTGGTTTTAACTGAGAATAATGGTGGGTTGAGGCAGTTCCAAAAGGGTGGTTGAGGGAGGTTCGATTAAGGTGCAGCAGGGGGGTGGGTCGGTGGTCTAGGTTTGATTTCGTGGGGTGGGTTTTGATGGTGGCTCGTGGATGGGGGTGGTTTTGATGATGATCGTGGGTTTGGGGGTAAGTTACAATGGTGGTCGTGGGTTGGGGGGTGGTTTTGATGGTGGCCGTGGGTTGGAGGGTGGTCGTGGATTTAGGGGTGTCTTGATGGTGGTTGTGGGTTGGGTGTGGTTTTGATTGTGGTCGTGTTTGGGGGTGATTTTGATTGTGGTCGTCTGGTCGTGGGTTTGGGGGTGGTTTTGATTGTGTCCTTAGGTTTGGGAGGCGATTTCTATGGTGGGTCTTGGGTTTGGGGGTGGTTTGATAGTGGGACATGAGCGAGATGGTGGTTTTGATGGTCGGTTTGGGGGTAGGGTGATGGGTGATGTTTTAGGGGGGGGGGAAAGTTTGTAATTAAATAGGTTAATAAGTGATTAAAGAAGTTAATAAGTATAATGCAAGCATCCAATTATCCAAAAACAGAGTGAGCTGTCCAAATCTTTTTTGGGATATCAAGAACCAAATCAAACATGCGGTAAAAAGTATAATGCAGTTCGGTTCCACTCAAGTTGACACAAAAAACAAGATTCATGTAGCACTTACGATTCCTTCTCAAGAAAAACATTCGTCTTCAGCTAAAAATCTCAATATTTTTTCTCATCAACTATAGGTATAGGTAATAGGTGTTCATGCAACAATAACAATGAGATCTTCCTTCCTTGTGGTGCTAATAAGTGTTAACACTTTCTTATTTATCATGTGCCTAGTTTGATCTATGAATTACAAGTACATCACTATTAGAGCATGTTTGGTATTGTTATTTTGGTGTTGGAAATGGAGTCTAATAACCGCTTCCATTACATAAAGTTTGATATGAAATGTTGGTAACAAGTTCCATTTCCGTTACCACCATTTTGTTCCCCTTCACAACCTTGCAAAAACAAAATCTTATCCTTCTAATTTGCTCCCATTTCATTTCCTTAATTTACCAAAACAGCAAAATAATTGGGTTTTTTAAGGATAAATAATGGTGCCATTTAATATTGCTCTAATTAAAGGTGGGCACGGGCCGTGCCGGGACGGCCCACGTGCCAAGCCCGCATGCCTCGTGCCACAACGTGTCGTGCCTATAACAAGCCAAGAAAAATTTGTGCCGTACCGGGCTCGCACCAAGTTATAAAATTTAAGGCCCATGCACGGCCCGGCCCACGTGCCGGGCCGGGCCGACTCATGCCGTGTCATCGTGTCTAATACTAATTTTTATATATTATAGATTTTTAACCAAAATGAGCGTGCCACTGTGCGGGCCGGCCCGTCAGGTTCGTGCCGGGTTCGTGCCAAACTTTTAAAATGTTGTTCATAGGTGGTCCATGGCCCACTAGTCGTGCCTTCGTGCCGTGCCATGCTCATAGCGGGCTCGTGCCGTGCCGAGATGGCCCGCGTGCCGGCCCGGCCCATGCCTAGCTCTAGCTCTAATGCTCTTTCCTTTGCTAATCTGTTTTCATTCCAGTTTCATTTCTAAATTTATACTAATCACCACCTTAGTTATGAAAGGTTTTGAAAGGATGGAAACTTATGAATTTAAGATATCATGTGTCTCTCTCAGTTGTAATTTGTAAAACTGATACCTAGGATTAAGAAAAACTAGAATTCTTTCCGAAACAGACCGAGGATCCTTTCTCCAACACATTCAACTCACAGCTCGAAAGAGCAACAAAGGCTACATGCTTCTTATTATCTAAATTGCTCTCTAAATTACTCTACACAGCATTAAGAATTACACACATTAACCCTCACCTTTTTTTGATACAAGCTATGACCAATTGAAATTGAAATGCTGATCAGATAAACTGCAATTTGTTAAAACTCAAAATTTACTTCATGGCTTCTTATATCATGAAAATGAAAACAAAATTATAAATAGAAAATCAAAGACAAAGCTAGGGTATAGAAAGAGGATTACGATTACCCGATGCCCCACATTATAATCAGTAGAAGAGCTCCAATTTCCACAGCGAACAAATCGATCAGCGGCCGAAACCCTACGAAGGACGTCAATGAAGAGAGCAACCGCGGATTCAGCGCAATCGTGGGCGAAAACATCGGCGGCATTGGCCACGGTGATATTACGGCGGCGACATTCGTCGAGGTCAATGAAGTCGACGCCAATAGAGGAAGTCACGATACAACGAAGTGAAGGAAGGTGGTCAAGCACGCTGGACGCAGTGACTGGAGGACCGAGGGGGGTCACGAACATGGCGGATACATCAGCGGCGTTGGCGGCGGTGAGGAACTCAGGGAGAGGGAGTGAGGAGCTGTAATGATTCAGGAAGTTGAATTGAAGGGAGAATTGGGATTCGTATTGGAGGTAGATTGGTGGTGGTTTCAGGAGTAGGACTTTTGGCAGGTTTTTAGGATCTTGCTTTGAGGTTTTTGTGTCCGCCATTGATGTACAAGTAATTTTGCTCTTACAAGTACAAGGTTACACCGTTCAACGGTTTAGCTTTTTGGATTTATATACGTAATTACGTACATCTATGTAAATTCTGACCCATAGGCCTAAAATTGCCCTAAAATTACCAAGTATTCTCTTCTCTGTCTACAAATAAATGTTCAATTTTAACTAAAAAATTTTACAATTTTGATCAAAATAGAACACTTATTTATAGACGAAGTGAATAATTAACTTCAAAAACTACACCACAATAATCCTAATTACACCACCTGAACAGTGCAATGACTACCACCACCACCAAAGTAACCGCGTCCATCCGACACTTTTGTGTTGGTGAAAAATATCACAATTGTGCAAGGGGTTAACAAGAGTCCTAGGGTTTTCGTTGTTATTAAATACTTGAAAATATGGGATATTGATACAAGAAATAAATATTATTAAATATTTTTTAAATTAAGAAATTTTAGTTAAATTTTCAATATCATTTGGAATGCTTTATTTTAATTATTATAATAACATAAAAATAATCTTTCAAAAGTATATGAAAAAATGTAAAAATTGGGTAAATTTATAGTAAAATGTGTCAAAAAAATATGAAACTTTGATTTTTCACATCGGTCATCCCACAACAATGAAAAAAAATCCATTGACTATATTATACTAGTTATCAATTTTTTATTGTAATTAAATGGTAAAACTTTTTATGTGACAAACTTTTATCAACATGGGTGTCTATTTATAGAGAATTAAAAAATATATAAATTTAGAGCCACAAAGGGCGGGGATGAGAATCGATCTCAGGATCATCTAAAATCGGGAAAGAAGCTTAACCACCTGAGCTATCGCTCACTCTCAATTTCTGTGTTTTATAAGTGTAAAAAAATATAGTCATATGGGATCTCATTATATTCGTATCAACGTATAATGTATTAAAGTCTAATTTTTATAGTTTTTGGTAAAAAATAACTAAAGATATTAAGACTATAAATTAGGCATTGGCAAAGGTGAAATTGCAAATGTTGCAAGCTATGAATTGGAGCGAAGGAAGTATTTTGTAATATTTTCATATGAAAAAAGTTAAAAATCTGTAATAACTTACCCTAATAATTATTTGAATTTTAGAAACCTTTGGGTGGTAATATAGGCTTTGAAGTAGGACAGTATAGACCCCTTTCGCATATATAATAGATATATACTTCTATATTGTTTTGTGACTTGATTCATATACACATGAAGGTGCAATTGTCTCAATAATATTTTGTACTCATAATACTATATTACATAGAAATATCATAGGAAATAAAAAAGACAATAATTTCGAAGAGACACAAGAAAATGATAGATAGATGAGTAGAAACTAACAACTAAAAATGTCAGGGTATAGGGTTAAGAGGAGTCATAGTGGTGGTTGATTTCGTCTCGTATGCTAATAGCCTCCACTTTCCTAATATGTATAGCTCAAAAGGAGCGGGTTTCTTACCCACTAAAAAAAGCAAGGGATATGACGTTAGTTATCCGTGACAAGGGAGAGTAGCGGTTTTTTTGCGAAGAATGCGAGGAGGTTGCCTTTCACAAGCTCAAAAACATCATGAAACGCTTCATGAGTTAAAAATGCAACATGAGGCGATAGGATAACATTGTCCATGGCACAGAGTTGTTTCGGCACACAAGGTTCTTTCTCAAAAACATCCAAGCCTGCACCAGCTATCTTCCCTTCGGCTAGAAAACTCACCAGTTCTTTCTCGTCGATTATAGGCCCTCTTGCAATATTAATGACCACACCTTCCTTCCCTAATGCTGATAACACCTCCTTGTTTATCACGTGCCTGGTTTTATCAGTTAAAGCGCAACTTATTACAAGGACATCACTATTGGTTGCTAACTCAACAATATTTGTGTAGAAAGGGTATGAAACAGATGGTTTCTCTTTTCTTGAGTTGTATAGAATGTTGCAACCAAAGGCTTCTAGTCGTTTCGCAATCCTAGAGCCAATGCTTCCCAATCCGATGATTCCTATATTCTTGCCTTTTAACTGCATTTGCTCAATACAAAACAACAAATTAGTAAGTTTTATACTTTAATTAGAGAGAAAAATTCAAGCTCAGCTCAGTCAAAGCTTAGTTCGTTGAAGCTTGAGTCTTGTTCAGATTCGAATCGAGAGTTAAACAAGCTGATTTAGTTTAAGCTTGACTCAGAAAACTCGTGAATAAGCTCGATTAATTGAATTTATAAAATCCTATAAATATAAATTTCTTGACATAAATCTCACACACACATAGATACATACATAAATATACATTTATATACATGTATAACCATGAACTTACATTTTAAAGACAAACAAACCATGAAATTAACTTTTCTGATCTAATCATATGTTATCTTAATTCTTCTAATGTGATTTGATCTTATATGAACTTTTCTAACTTGAGTTTTTTAAAAAAAAATTATAGGTATACCTTTTTTGATCTTATATGATCTTATCTGATCTTAATTTTTTAAAATAAGCACTATAATGGTTAAATAAGTTGAATCAAACGCACCTGACGATGACAATGGATCAGATCTGGGCCTAATGGATTCAGATTCGTTTTTTAACCCGGATCCATAAAATGAGGATTCGGATCCTTTGGATCCAAACCTAAAATGAATCATCTTGTCATTTAATTTATTCTACCTATTAAATGAGATGATTAAAACTTTTGATGCATTAAAATTGTCATTTTATGTCACATAAATCAGATTTGAGTATCTAAAATTTTCATTAAATACAAATACACACAAAAAAAAATCACTTAGACTTGCATAATGATAATTAGTCTCGTACAATTATGTAATTAGCTTTTACATAATATTATGCATTAAAAAAAAAACCAATCTCCAGAGACACGACTTTAAATAAAAACATCTTGAACCACATTTAATAAAAAATTATAAAAATTATGTATTTGAAAAGTGATGAATAATTAAACTAGATCATCATGACTTTTTCGTTACGCTAAACTAGAAGCAGTCAAAATCTATAACTATCTACTCCCTCCGTAACGAATTACTAGCAACATTTTCCTTTTTTGGTTGTAACAAAATACTAGCAACAATTTTTTCTAATTTCATTTTATTCTTTTTTTGGCAAAAAAACAACACAATACTCCACTTATTTTTCTCACTCTTACTTTTCTCTCTCTTACTTTTATCATCATACCACATAATACCCCATTTACTTTTCTCTCTCTTACTTTTATCATTATACCACCTAATACCACAATTAACATATTTCATCTAGGAGTCCGTGCTAGTTCAATTGTTGCTAGTAATTCGTTACAGAGGGAGTACATTAAAACACACCCCTACACATACCTTTGACACATGTACTTGGTATCTTAAAAAAAAAATTGTCATGTGTCATCTTACCCATACATAAATTTGACACATATACTTGATATCTCAAAAAAAATTGACATGTGTCATCTTTATAAAAAGAATTTCTTTTTTCTTTTTTTTGGTAATAAATTATTTTTCTTTTCAAACTACAATTAAATTAATAATTTATTTACATTAAATAAACTTTTCAATTTCTATCAAATAATGTCATTTTCTTAGCTTTCCTATATCAATTTATTTTTAGGTTACTCATTTTAAATTACTTTTCCCATTTTGAAATTCTCTTCTCTTTAAATGAACTCTCAATTCATATTTACAAAATTATTATTTTCCATTATTTTATAATCATGCATATGAATTATTTTTTTCCAGAATGTATATGTTATAATCTTTAAAATAATTATAATTAAATTTGATAGATTTTCATTTTTTTTAATGAATTATTAAGTTTTATTTCAGTCTTAAAAAGTCATTATAAATGAAAAATTAAAGCATACAAATTTTAATTTACTATGTGCAAAATCGAGTAGCAAAATCACTATTCCAAATAATCATAAGCCCAACTAAAATTACTTCACATAATGATTAAGATGAGATATATACCTGACGGCCCAAGTAATAATGTCCCTGAACAGCCCAATCTCCTCTCCGCACAAACCGATCTCCAGCGCACACTTTCCGGTACACATCCATCATAAGAGCCACCGCATGTTCGGCGCAGTCTTCGGAGTAAGCATCGCCGGAGGAGGTGACCGCGATGCCACGGCGGCGACATTCGGCGAAATCGATGTGATTCAACCCAGCAGTGGTGGTGACGATGCACCGGAGCTCCGGGAGGTGGTTCAGGACTTCGTCGGCGGTGATAGGGAATCGGCCGCCGGATAACATGGCGGTGATTCCGGTGGAGTTTTCGGCGGCGAGAAAGGCGGGGAGGGGGAGAGGGGAAGTGTAATGTTTGATAAAGTGGAAATGACGCGAGAATTCGGGTTCCAATTGGGTGAAGACAGGTGGTGGATAAAGGAGGAGGACTTTGGGTAGGGTTGACGCCTGAGATTGATCGATTAACTCCATTGATGATTGAGAATTGAGATCGATGATTACACAAAGGAGAATTTATAAATTATAATTGCTGTGGTAGTGGACTGGTACGTGCTCACTCTGATGAAGTGATGAACTGATAATCAGATACTCATATTATTTTGCCAATATAACTTCTTTTTCAACTTTGGAAAAATTGTAAAAACAAAAATGTCAAGTTTGAGGTGCCTTCTGCTATTCATTTGAAGTTGATACGAATGATCTAGTGTGTTTCTTTTCTAACCACATAAATTGAAGTAATTTAGGGTATTCTCATGATATAACTTCAAATTTTCAAAATACATTTTGAGATCATAACATAATATAAGATCAAAAAAAATAAGACGAAGAGAACACCCGTAGTATGTTTTATCAATTTTTACCTCAACGTCTACCTACTTTTTTGCATCGAATTTACCCTTTGGGCTTTGGGTGATTCACCTTAGACTTATGAGTTATGACCATGTGTGGAAGTCAGTTGGTATTGGTCAGTCAATATCAGGTTTTAGTCGTTTTTAAGTGGGTTATTTTCCCGTAGTGGATCGGATTTCCTTTTCATGACTCAAAGTCTTCTGTAATAAGTTGATCAGCCGATAAAAAAATGATTTTTTTAAGGTGTGTTCGCTTCAACTATTAAACATAAGCTTATCTTAACTTATTAGACCTGATTAGTCATAATTATAAAAAAAATAATTAGAACTTATCAAACCTAATTGTACCTGATAAAAATTTATTGAACTTATTACACCAGATTAGATCTTATCTGAACTTATTTGAACTTTAAGGTAGAGAAAATGCTTCCTTAGTGTAAACCCAATACATACACAATACTTTGTTTTAAAAACACGAGCAAGATAAATGTAGAAGCATAAATCAGATTAAAAACTAAATTTGCAAATCAGAATCATGTAAGCAATAACAATTCTACCAAGATCCAAGAAATACATGAGAGTCAAAATCCAATTTGATTCCATATCACTTCTCTATCATTAGTCCGACCTGAAGACGACATGCAATTGCCATTCTTTATGTGACATCAACTTTTTATCTAAGAGAGTATGTGTTTTTTTTTTTCTAATTTTATTTTTAACTTTCATATCTCCTTAATGTATGATGTACATTGTACGTATTCCGTCCCCTATCTTTATATTCCTGGCTCCGCCACTAGCTGACATCTTCATCATGAGTTTATTAGAAGTGAAGCATGGATTTTTCAGTCACAAATTGGGTCTTTTGGGTTTCCTACCAAGCCCAATTTGAAGGGTTGAAGAAATACAGGAGCCAATTGGGCTAGTTACAGTATACATGTTTTAGCAAAGCTGTATTTTATAGGCCCAATTTAATTTTCTCTTTTGGGCCTATTAGTTTCCTAAATAATTGATACTGTTGGTCTGTTTGGTAGGGCGTAAAATGAAATCCTTGAAAATTATTTTCCTCATTTTACATTGTTTAGTTGGATTGAAAATTAAAATGAAAAAGTTAAAGTGTAAAATGGTTTTACACTTTTTTTCCTTCCAAAATCAAAGGAAAATTGTTTTCAACTATCTTTTCTCTATTTTCATAACTCATTTTCCATTTAACCAAACAACGGAAAACTCTTTTTAAGATGAGTTTTCCGTTGTAAAATGATTTTGATGGAAAACCATTTTACATTGAAAATGTTTTATGCCCTAGCAAACGGACCCTAACTGCCACAATTATTACATTCTAATTTCTCCTATTTAAGGTTGTAAAGCTCCAATTTTTTTGCTTCCCTACAGGTTTAGGTAAGCTGATGTGTGTATTTTTGTGTTCTTCTTCCTTTGGTTTGAGGTGCTGTAATGGAATCAAATTTTGGCTCTTGCTGTGATTTTGGCTTGGAGTTTAACAATACAATCAGACTTTAATTTTGATAATACATTTTTTGTTTGTTTACATTGATGTATAATTCTAATTCCCAATTATAGCCACAGATATTTTTTTCCCCATGTTTTAATGTGTGCTGATTTAAAGTTTGAAGTTTATAGTTTTGTGTTTTTGATAGTTAAATTGTGATAATTTTTTTCCTGGTTTTATTCGCATTGTTTTTGTTATTATTGGCAAGAGTAAATTATTGAAAGTGATATCACTTTAGTCGTCCTTTCTTAATTTCATCATTTCTTCTCCACTGATCTCTTTTTTGGGTATTTTTTTCCTCTCTTATTTGTTTTTAAAGGTGCTTTTTTTTTCTAAGAGTTCGTTTGGTTGGAGCATATTTCCCCTGAAATTTGAAATTTTTAGAAAATAGTAAAAGCATAGAAAATTAAAATTCTAAGGGAATTTAAAATTCCTATGAAAGTGTAGGAAATTATTAACCTATCTTCCCCTTGGGCCTTGGTGAATACAAATTCATGTGTCAAATAAAAATACCTATGGTGAACATACACAAATAGCTATTTTCTAGGAAATGAACAAAGAATTTTAATTCTTGTGAAATTAGACATCCTATATGAATTAAATTCGTATGATGAACCAAACGAGCTCTAAATACTTTTAACCTGATAAAGGTACACACTTACGCACTGTATAAAGAATTTTTTCCCCCACGCTGTACCTATGAAGTTTTGAAAAAAAATTTAAATATTTTAGGGCTTGTTTACTTCAGATTAAATTCAGTTCAGTTTATCTCTATTAAGTTCAGTTCAGTTCATCTCTATTAAGTTCAATTAATACACTAACTTCAGTTCAGTTTAGTTCAGTTCAGTTCACTTCATCTCTAATTCTCTATTAAGTTCAGTTCATCTTTATTCAACTAATGTAAACGAGCCATTAGAATTATTATATAACCTTTATTTTCTTCTAAGCAAGTGGTTTAGGACTTTAGGTTAACCTTTTGAGAATGGCATATTTTTTTCCTAATTAGACAAAAAATAATAAAGCAACAAGAATTATATCCCTTCCTAAAAATAGGGGGAGTGATGATTGATGAGTGACTGTAGAGATTTTATTATGATGTTTGATAGACACCTAATTGTAGTAGCATTATTGTTATTGTTATTGTTATTGTTATTGTTATTGGCATGGGCAGATCGCATATTATTGAAAAGTGATGTTTGGCATCATGGCATGCTTGATTATCACTTTAGGCCCTGTTTTTTTAGACTTAAAAGCTACAGTAATTAGATCAGATTAGATCAGATCAGATTAGATCAGATCAGATTAGATTTAATCAAATCAGATCAGATCAGACATTATTATTATTATTATTATTATTATTATTATTATTATTATTATTATTATTATTATTTCGAGCATTGTTTTTCCGCTCGACATTTTCCGACGACGGTTTTCGGACTAACTTTTTTAGCGTTGATTATTCGGTCGACTTTTCCGGCGACAATTTTCGGGACGACTTTTCCGACAACGGTTTTCGGAATGACTTTTCCGGCGATGATTATCCGGTCGACTTTTCCGGCAGTGATTATTCGACCGACTTTTCCAGCAACGATTTTCAAGCCGAGTTTTTCGGCGACGATTTTCAGGACGACTTTTCCGACAACGATTTTCGGAATGACTTTTCCGGCGATGATTATTCGGTCGACTTTTCCAGCGGTGATTATTCGACCGAAATTTCCGGCTACGATTTTCAAGCCGAGTTTATCGGCGACGATTTTTAGGAAGACTTTTCCGACGACGGTTTTCGGACTGACTTTTTTCGGCGGTGATTATTTGGCCGACTTTTTCGGTGACGATTTGCAGGCCACGTTTTTCGGCGACGGTTTTCGGGACGACTTGTCCGACGATGGTTTTCGGAATGACTTTTTCGACGGTGATTATTCGGTCGACTTTTTCGGTGACAGTTTTGGAGTCAGATTGAATTAAGGGTTTGAAAATAATGAAAAGTAAAATACTGAAGAGGTGAAATGAAATGAGCTTGAGGCTTTGGGCTCATTAAATTTTTGTCCCTAATAAAAAAAAATAAAAAATACAAAAAAATACAAAAAATACAAATATAAATATAAATATAAATATAAATATAAATATAAATATAAATATAAATATAAATATAAATATAAATATAAATATAAATATAAATATAAATATAAATATAAATATAAATATAAATATAAATATAAATATAAATATAAATATAAATATAAATATAAATATAAATATAAATATAAATATAAATATAAATATAAATATAAATATAAATATAAATATAAATATAAATATAAATATAAATATAAATATAAATATAAATATAAATATAAATATAAATATAAATATAAATATAAATATAAATATAAATATAAATATAAATATAAATATAAACATAAACATAAACATAAACATAAACATAAACATAAACGAACATAAACATAAATATAAATCAAATCAAATCAGAAAAACTCAAATCAGATCAGATCAGACAAACTCAAAATAAATCAGATCAGATCAGATCAGACCAGATCAGTCCTAAAGAACAGAGCCTTAGTCCTTTCTTAATTTAAGCATTTTTTGCTCCACTAATCTCTTTTTTCGATTCTTTTTTATCTCACTTTTTTTTTTTTTTGACTTATTTGTTTCTCAGTGTTTCTAAGTTTTGTATATCCATGCAAGCATAATTTTTAAAAATCTTTCAATAATTAGCCATATTGATTCAATAATTTTTAACATAATACAAAACACGGATTGATAACACAAGTTATTTATTACCAACACTCTTTCAAAAAAAAAATATTATTACTAACACTAACGCCGTCAACCTACAGGCTACAGCTCCCAATTGATACATTTATAAATTAAAGCTGACATACAGAGTAAAAATACCCACAACAACCCTTTAAGTTTCTCAAGCGAATGAGTAATCAAATACAAGAAATTATGATCAAGAATGTGAAGCAGGGAAGGTGTTCACAAGAGATAGAAAGAGAGATAGGTAGAGATAGAAGAAGAGAAGAAGAGAAAGAGAGATTAGAGAAAGAGAGAATCAGATGTATGTATTCATTATTATTCAATTACATACTACCATGTTCTATTTATAGCTGAAATGACAGCTTAACTAACTAAGGAATTAGTTATTTATTTTCTGTTATACAACAAATTTTGTTATTATTCACAAAACTAAAGTTAGTAATAGTATCATACTATTACATTCCTTCCCCCTTAAGAGCTTTCCTTTACACAGTTGAAGTATCAAAGGCAAGAAATCTTGCTTCAAAATCATCTGCAAACTCCCAAGTAGCCTCTGATTCAGGACAACCTTCCCACTGAATCAAATATTGAACCATAGCATGATTTTGATGTTTGATCACCCTTCTATCCAATATAGCCATAGGTTGAGCAGCCAGTTCAGCATTCCTATGATGCATCCAGGAAGGAATATGGGTCATTGCAGGCAGAGATCCCCTTACTTGTTTGAGCTGAGAGACATGGAAAACGGGATGAATCTTAGCATCTTCAGGGAGCTTTAATTTGTAGGCTACTGTACCAATCTTCTCAGCTACCTGAAATGGCCCAAAGAACCTGGGTCTTAGCTTTTCAGAACAATGCTTCCTTACAGTATGTTGTCTGTAAGGTTGCAGCTTCAACCAAGCCCAACTACCCACCTCAAAACTCCTCTCACTCCTATGCTTATCAGCCTGCAATTTCATTCTGTTTTGAGCCCTTAACAAATGAAATTGTAAGGTTCTGATCATTTCCTCCCTCCTTTGCATTGATCTGTCCACTCCTTCCACATTAGACTCCCCAGGCAAATAAGGTAGGTGAATAGGAGGAGGTTGATTATAGACAACCTCATAAGGGGTTACTTGGGCAGAATTGTGGAAATTGGTGTTGTACCAACATTCTGCCAAAGGTAACCACAAACTCCAGTATTTGGGATGCTCCCCACACATACATCTTAGATAGGTTTCAATACACTTATTGACTACCTCAGTCTGACCATCGGTTTGGGAGTGGTAAGCAGATGACAACAATATATCTATGCCTTGTAAGGTGAAAAGAGACTGCCAAAAATGACTAAAAAAGTAGCATCTCTGTCACTTACAATAGACCTAGGCCATCCATGTAATTTATAGACATTGTCAAGATAGACTTGAGCTACCTCAGGTGCAGTATAAGGATGACTCATGCTCATGAAATGGCTATATTTACTCAGCTTGTCCACAACCACAAAAATTACCTCCTTCCCTTGAGATTTAGGTAAACCAGTAATGAAATCCATAGAGATGTCTACCCACACCTCTGTAGGAATAGGTAAAGGCTGCATCAGACCAGCAGGAGCCATGTTTTCATGTTTGTTAGCTTGACATATCAAACAATTTCTAACATAGTTACTAACAAACTTGATGAGACCCCTCCAATAGAATATGGCCTTTACTCTTTTTAGAGTAGCATCTCTCCCTGAGTGCCCCCCTTGGTGAGAAGAATGAAGCCACTGCAAGATTGAAGACCTCAATGCTTCATCAGGACCTACCAAAATTTTTCCCTTTCTTCTGAGCAACCCATCCCTAAGGACAAAAGTAGCATCCTGAAGGCCATTTAGTAAATTCTGGTACACCTGCTGGTAATTATCATCAAGTTTGTAACTCTCATGAATCAATTGCTGCAAGTTGGAGTCTACCACAGATAGAGCCAAGCAAAAAATTTTTGACCCATGTATTCTCGACAGAGCATCAGCTGCTAAGTTCTCTGCCCCACTTTTATATTCAATTTCATAATCAAACCCCATAAGTTTTGAAAGCCAAAATTGCTGAAATGGGGTTGAAACCTTCTATTGCAATAACCACTTGAGGCTTTTTTGATCAGTTTTAATAAGAAATTTGCCACTAATCAAGTACTGCTCCCATTTTTTAATAGCAGTAACCACAGCAAAGAGTTCCTTCTCATACACAGACAGCCTCTGCCACCTTGGACCTAATGTTTTGCTCAAGTAAGCCAGGGGATGCCCATCTTGCATCAGGACAACACCAATCCCAAATGCAGAAGCATCTGTTTCCACCACAAATTGTTTGGAAAAGTCAGGCAGCTTCAATACTAGAGCCTTGCACAAAGCCTCTTTCAAGTTCTCAAAAGCCATAGTAGCTTCCTCAGACCATTGAAATTCACCCTTTCTCAATAATTGTGTCAATGGTTTACTAATCCAAGCATAGTTATGCACAAATCTCCTGTAATAGCCAGCCAAGCCGAAAAAACTTCTAAGCTCCTTAACAGACTTAGGAACAGGCCATTTAGCTACAGCAGCAACTTTCATAGGGTCTGTCTCAACCCCTTGACCAGAGATAAAATGCCCCAAATACTCAATTTTACTAGAAGCAAAAGTGTAACGACCCGACTCGCTTAAATCGGCGCGGAAGAAACCGACGAGTCGAATAGTTATAACTACAACTCGAAAAACTTAAGAATTAAAACTAATTCCTCAAACTATTATTATTGAACCTCAAAAGTACAAATACCCACAAGTTTGTACATTACTAATCCAAAAAGTCAACTAGAAATACTAAAATACGAGTAACTCCAACCACACGTCAGAGTCCAAAAACAACGTATAAAATTCCATACAACAATCCATAACTATCTAAAAACAACAACGATAGAAAATACATCCAAAAACAATAACAAACGCCGCTCGCCCAACCCAAAGCTAAGCAAGTACATCGTCATCAGAATTACTTGTAAAACAGACAACAGTCCACCATCAGTGGCGAGTAACATAACCGACTCACCCTAATGGGAATACACATGAACATAGCACAAACCAAATAATCAAGACATCAATCCAACATACGAGAACAACCAAATATGAACTCAACTCAAACCAACCTAACCAACTATCTTTGGCGCAATCATTCATATACTAGACCGGACTAGGCTCGTACGAACGCATCTTACGCGATCGAACTTTCTACTATGTTCGGATTTGAGAATCTTACTCCCAAACCCCATGAAACCAATCTTACTGGAAATCCATTTCCCGTGAAACCAATCTTACTGGAAATTCAAAGGATAACATAGTATGACTCCAACTATCCCAATACCGCGGATGGAATAGGGGCAACGTCTTAACCCAAAAACATAGAATCTTACTCTAAGTTTTAGGCGTCTAGAAATGAAATCAAGCTAATCATTAATTAAATCTCTTATCATTTTAATCAACTTATTCATAACATAATTATATTCAAGAATTGTCTTTGCGCCTTGATTCTCGAAAATAATCAGTTAAACACGAAGTTATCCTCAAGATTGCCTTTGCGCCTTGATCTTGAGTCTAACCAACATTAATCCATCATTTTTAATCCATTCTTTAACTAACTTTAAATCAATCTTTAACTTTCTTTAACTATTAAACCACTTTCTTTAACTTTCAAGATTCAACCAAGAACTCATCAAGACTCAACAAGAACTCAAAGAACTCATCAAGAACTCATAAAGAACTCATTCAAGATTCAAGATCTTCAATCAAGAACTCAATCAAGATTCAAGAACTTCAATCAAGAACTCATCCAACATACTAGCATCACACGCATCTCATCATGTAACCATTCGAAAATTCCAACTTAATCTTACCCAAAATTCATCAAACTTCAACACATTCATCATGATCATAAAACAACATATTTAATCATAGAATCATCAAAACCATCATCAAAATATCATTAAAACAACATAAAAATCAGATTAGAAACCATACACAAAAATCATGATCAAACTTCACCAAATAACCCATACATGCATTTAATCTATACTATAATCATAGTATACCAACAAGGTTGAGAAAGTATGTTACCTTATTGAAGATATACACACAAAAATCAACACACAAATGCAACCCGAAAACTCGACCCACACGAACCCACACACGGCCTCAACACGGCAACCACACGCACAACTTCAACACGGCTGCACCACCACCACGAACCACCTTGGCACGGCTACTGCACCCAGTCACGGCACCACTGCACGGCCACGGCTTCACACACGACACACGAGCACCACCCTTGCACGGCTTCCACACGAACCCACTCGAACACGATCAACCCAAACCCGAACCAAAGATCTTGAATGCAAATGAAGGTTTAGATTGTGTTTGAACACTTAAAGATCAATAGACTTTGAATCTTTAAGTTTTGGGCTAGGAAAAATGATGAACAATTGATGGGTTCAATTGCTCCTAAAAATGGCATGAGGCAAGGGAAGAGCAAATGGATGGGTAATTGTGTTTAAACTTGATGGCATGAGCAAATGATGGCAAAAATGAGCAAAAGCCTTACTAACTCCTCTATATATAGAGTTAGTTAAGGTGTGAACACAAAGCAAGTGGCATCACTTGCCATGCACTAGGAAAACCAGCCAAAAAGAAGGTTATGGGGCTAAATTGGGCTCTCGTGATCAATTGGGCTAATTTACATAACTTACATGATTAATCATGCATTAATCGATTTAGCCCAAAATATTAAATAATTAATTAGAAAATTAAATAATAAAAATTCTAATTAATTAAATAATAATTACCATAAATAATAAAAACTCCAAATAAAATAACCTTGAATTAAATCAAAATTATTCATATAAAATAAAATAAATAGTTCAAAAACAAATTTGAACTATACATAAATACACATAAATGTACATAAATTATCGGCAAAAATACCAATAAAATCAGGGTCATTACAAAAAGAGCATTTACTTTTCTTTGCATACAAAACATGTTTTTGCATTAATTGAAACACTTGTTCTAAATGGCATAAATGTTCCATCAAAGAAGAACTATAGATTAAAATATCATAAAAAAAAACTAGCACACATTTTCGAAGCAAAGGCTTAAAAACACAGTTCATCCAACCTTGGAAAGAGCCAGGAGCATTAGTTAAGCCAAATGGCATAACTAAAAATTCATAATGGCCATTGTGAGTTTTGAAGGCTGTTTTAAAAACATCTTGGTCATGCACCCTTAATTGATGATATCCTGCTCTTAGGTCAATTTTACTAAAGACAGTTGCACCAGCTAGCTCATCAATCAACTCCTCTACCACAGGAATAGGAAAATTATCTTTAATGGTTTTTTTTTATTAAGTTCCCTATAGTCTACACACAATCTCCATGAGCCATCTTTCTTGCCCACAAGAACTACAGGAGAAGCAAACGGACTAGAACTGTCATGTATGATTCCTTGTTCCAACATATCATTCACCAGCTTTTCTATGATGTCCCTCTGTTTAAGGGGATATCTATAAGGCCTTATGTTCACTGGGTTGGTACCAAATTCTAGAGGAATTTTATGATCATACATTCCCCTAAATGGAGGTAAAGTGGTAGGCTCCTGAAAAAGATCTTGATATTTATCCAAAAGATCAACCACCTCTTGAGGAATTACCTCAGCTTCCACAGAAAAATTCAAGAACCCATAAAGCTCTTGATCTTGAGGAACCATTTGCAACAAGTAAAGCTGGGCAGAATTGAGCATGGTCTTTGATGTGACAGTTGCTTTTGTTGCCTTGGGAAGAACACCCTTCAAAACCTGAGGACAACCCTCATATTCAAATTCCATCAACAACTTGCTAAAGTCCCATCTCACCACCCCAAAGAACTCAACCATTGAATCCCCAAAACCATATCACAACCCCCCTAAGGGAATCAAAAGCACATCAGATGTAAATTGAGCATTCTGCAGTCTCCATGAAAAATCCCTACACACATATTGACAGGCTAGGTGATTTCCATCAACTATTGTCACAGCCTGTGGATGAATTTTCTCCAATTGCAAGCCCAATTTCTCAGCTAACTCCAAGTCTACAAAATTGTGGGTACTACCAGAATCTACTAAAATGTGTAATGGTTGAGACTCACACATTCCACATATTCTCATGGTTTGATAAGCATGACTCCTGTTCCAGTATAGATTTACCGACAATGTTTTATGGTGGTGTAGGAGTGTTCACAAGGAAAGCTTTAACCTGCACAAGGAAACAATACAGTGAGCTAACCCCGGGGTGTCTCCGAGGAAAGACCCTCCGATGCTTAAGTTAGCAAGGGGGATTAAGTATGTGGGAGAGATAAAAATAAGGAGTGAGAATAGAGAGATAGAAGTTGGTTAAGTATATATGTTTTGCCGTTATCAGGCTGGTGAGGTCTTCTATTTATAGGAGATGGCTTGGCGGTCAAACCATGACCGTCAAGGAGGGGTGCTTCCTTAGAGTAGGTTCCGGCAACTCCGATGACAGGCAAATTGTGATGCTGCCATCATTAAGACGGCATGGGTCCTCTGATACCGTCATGAGTGGGACGGCATCTTTGATTCGGCATGGGTCCTTTGATACCGTTGTCATTGAGACGGCATCTTGAAAGGTACTGCCTATGTTGGCTGTTTTGAGTTGACCGTGACCGTTAGCTTTTGTAGTTGGCATTTAAGTGGTGTCTGACATTTACCGGCAGGCCCCTATACAACTAGCCCCCCCAAAAAGTATTAGTACCAGCACGTTGGTGATGCTTTTTCAAAAAATGAGTCGCTAACAAGATGTTTAGGCCAAAACTTCCCGCCCGTTCGTTTGCACTTTACACGCGTCAGCAGAATATGAAACGTTTGCTGTTTTGGAAAGTGGGTCCCACAGTATCATATATATCTGTCTTGACGGTGACTTTTTCTCTTTCTTCACCTCAAAAACTTTCAAAAAATTTGTGAGAAAAATTTCTTTTCTTTCTTTCTCTCTCTAAGTGTTCGTTGCTCGTACTTTCTTCGTCTTCTTCCTCGAGACTCTGAAAGAAGTTTACTGTGTCACCATTGTTACTATTCGAAAGCTGTAGAAGAATTTCGAACTCTGCATAATTTCAGGTTAGCTACCCTTTTTATGCTTTATTTGAAGTGTGTACTTCGATTTTTGTTTTGTAGAGACGTTTTTCCAGAGTGTAATTTGGAAATTATTCTTCTTCAAATTGGGTTTTATCGAAAACGGAGTTTTATTTCGAACTTTTTCGGATTTCCTGAATAATTTCAAAAGTTAATTTTGAACAAAAAACGCCTCGGAAGTTAGTTCGAAAATGTTTCTATTTCTCCGCCTTATATTTTTTTTTTGCATTGGTGCATGCTTGTTGTGGTCGTTGTGTTTTGACTTTTATGCCTTTTGGCAGTTTTTCAAACGATGTCGGACGTTAGTGATAGTCAAAACGATAGTAGGATTCTGGTGAGCAGCGACGATTCGTCTTTGTCTGAGTCGTCAACCTCGTTGTCGTCATGCTCTACAGAAGGTGAGCCGTCGTCTCGAGCTATTACTAGCACCGCCGTCAGTGAAGTCATTGCCGGCGATTTGGAGGAGGCTGGCATATGTACTTGTGTTTCCCGCAGTCTTAAACTTAAAAAAGGATGCCCCCTTCATTCGAGAAGAGGAGAGGAGGCATTCAGGCGTTCACGCCATAAAAGAACCGGGAGTAAAGCCGCTGGCAAAGTTCGTCCAACAGTTGTGCTGTTGTCTGGCGGACTTGCGCCTAGGCAAAGGCGTATTCCTGAGTTTTCTTTGGTTTTTAAAAGAGATGCGGACTGTGAGGGCACACGTAATCCGTCAGGTTTCAATTATGAGCAGCAACATGAAGTTAGGGATCTTCGCGGTGTTCTGCGTAAATCCGGCAACCCAATGTGGACCGTGATGTCCGAGCGATATTGATTTTCTTCACTGCAGTCTGCTTTGGATTTTGACCAATATGGCTCGAATGAAGATCCGTCGCGCCCTAACCCATTTGCAGAACTTGGTAATTATTTTGCTCATACGTGTTTTTCTTACTATGTCCTCTTTCTTTTTTGTCTTTTTTGTTGCATACTGCAGTAGTTGACATGGAACCGGGTGATGCTCGTTTGGTTAATACTGCCTGGCAAGAGGCCGGCCAAGAGTGGTTTGACGGTTTAGATGTCCTGCCATCACCAGTATTTGAGGCTTTACAATTTGGTGTCGAACCTGAGGATGACAAGGAGCATCCTATGGTTTACACCCCCTATCCGGATTGGTTGACTGAAATCAAGATGTGGACTGGCGGCGAAGCCGCATATATCAGGTGGTTTAAAGATGATTATTATATACCTGTCAACTGGGAGTTGGCGGTACCTAAGGAGCATGAAACAGTAATGGTGCCTCCTGCCGGGTACTTCCCAGTTTACTTGGCGCATTTCAGGTGGGGTCTTAGGTGCCCCTTTGATTGGTCGATTATGTCGGTGTTGCGACATTTTCGAATTAGTCTGGTTCAGTTGGGGCCCTTGTCCCTTCTGATGTTGGTATCAGTGTTGTGGGTTTGCCGGTATCTCAAGTTGAAGGTGAACCTGCATGTTATTCGGGCATTAATGTCCGTGAAGAGAAACAGCTCGGCTGCCGGGCGTTACACTTTCCAGTCGGCCCCTGGTAAATTATTAACGTATCCCAAAGTTAGCTCCTATAAGAACAACATGGGCATGTGGTTCTGGGTAAAGGCTCCGGAAGGTTTCCAATTACACTTCCCTTTGGGTTTTACCGACCCCAGCCCTAACATGGGGCACATTCCACGTCGAAGGTTAACTGCTGAAGAGCAGTTGACTGTCGACTATTTGAGACATGTAGGCGACATTCCTACTCAGTGGATGCCGGATTCTGGGTATCTGGTGGAGACTCGACCCCTTGCCTACGTTGGGTTGTGCGGTGACGTGGGGGTTTCAGAAGCTGGTAAGAGAGGGGGTAGTGCCTTGATTTATGCTTGTTATTTTAATACTTTCTAACTTGTACAAATAATTTGTAAATTTTTGTTCTGATAATATGCTTCCTGTTGTCTGTTTTTCAGAGTTGGACTTTGGGAAGTTGAAGCTGCCCAAAAAAGACTCTGAGGTGGCGGTTGAAACTTCCGCCACCGGTACTGCTGTTGCTGGCACCTCTACTGCTGGCAGTGATCCTTCTGGCACCAGGATCTTGGTAGCCAGAAGCAGGCGTGGCGGTCACCGCCCGCCTAGCCGTCAGAGGGTGGTAACTATAACAGTGCCGGTCTCTCAGGGTTCCACTGGCGCTGATGCCACCCAAGAGAGGGCTGCTGTTGCGAGGAGGCCAACTCCGTCAACTAGAGGCGGCCGGACCAAGCTTGCTGCCATTCGTCATCAAGAACGAGTGGTCACAAAAAGAAAAGAGGTGGCTTCCTCCCCTGAAAGGCCTGCCAAAGTGGTTAAGTCCTCAGCTGTCAAATCTATACCACCTAAGTCCGACACTGCGGCTGCCACCGTTGCCCCAAGTTCTACTCCTTCTCATCCTGCACCTGCTACTACTGCGGTGCTTCCCATTGATAGCGCCCGTATGGCCGGGATGTCGCCCACTGCTATAGCCGTGGAGGTTGCCCGGGATGTAGTGGTAGAGCTTGGGGCAGAGGCTACCAGTGTTGGCGTTACCCCTCCGGGAAAGGCTAACTTGCCTGCTCAGGAGGTGGTAATTGTGGAAGATGAGACAGAAGATGGCTGTCTCGAGGATGCCGCCAAAGAGAGAGCGCGACAAAGGGCTCGTGAAAAGGCCCTGAAAGCTCCGGAAGTTCCGGAGATTGATCCCTCTGAGGTATGGCGTCTTTGTTCCGTTTCTATTTGTTTGTATTTTATTTTTTTACACAAGTGTTGATGCCGGTTCTAATAAGGTCTTCCTTAGCTGGATTTATTTATGCAGGGCAAGTCTCCTACCGCCGATGATTATCGGATGGAGTACCTAGGGCCCCATTTTGGTCGTAGCTTTGCCGTTCCGCGGCGCGGTGCCGAAGGGATTGTTGAGGTGGACGCCTCCAACAACTTGGGTTCTTTTTCCTTTCCATTACCTGGGGATGTACAGGTGAGGGCGGGGTCGTGGGGGTATGGTTATGCCACGATCCCAGATCACTTTAGGCTGGGACCGAGGCCTTTGGGGCCATACTTCCATCCTCAACTAGATGTCGGTATCAATGAGTCACTGATGGCAGATTTAAGCCTGCCTGGGGGTAACTTGGGATACCGGCTACTGCAGGGGGTGAGGTTGCCAGCGGATCGTAGTCAGGAAAGGTGGGTTAATCCAGCCCAAGTCCTGTGCCACAATGTTGCCTGTGTGAGTTCTCATGCTATTGTTATTCCTTTTCTGTATTTCCATACTAGTTACTGTTCTTATCTGATGTAGTTGTCTTATTTTTGTTTAGGCTGCAAATTCGGCGGCGGAGTTGGCCGAGGCTTACTGGGCCTGTGCCGCCGACTTGGAGCATGCACGAAAGTTGGTGGATCCTCTGACGGAGGAAAATAATGGCCTGAAAAAGGCTGCTGAAGAGAGGGAGATGAAGCTATCCAAGCTTGAAGAGGAGAGGGCAAGTGTGGATGCTGCCATCCTGGCCTCTAAGAAACTGGCGGCTGATGCTGAAGCTGCCAAGGAGGCCTGCAAAAAACAGGTGGATGACGCCGAGGCTGCTCTATACTCTGCCAATACTAGGGCAGCTGAAGCTGAGGCTGCCAGCCAGGCTACCAGGAAAAGGGGGGATGCTTTGGCTGCTGAATTGGAGGCTGTTAAGGGTGATCTTAAAATTGCCAATAGCAGGGCTGAGGCTGCCCTGATAGTGGTAAAGTCTGCTGAAGAGAAGGCAACGGATAATGAGGCAAAGGTGGAGGCTGCCAAAGAAAAAGCTAAGTCCGCCATCAAAAGGGCCAACGAGAAAGTAGAGGGTGCCAAGGCGAAGGCGGTGGATGATTTTGTCAAGTCTGCCGACCTTCGTCAAATTTGCACGTTAAGGTTTGATGGTGGCTGGATTTCCGCCATGAGGTGCGTGCTAGCACTTTACCCAGAGGTTGACTGGGTTGCTGTGGAAAATGCTTTTAGTGAAGGGACAGCCAGTCAACCATTGAAGAGGAAGGTGTGTTCCTTGAGGAACATGTTGGCAATTTGTCACCTCGTCTTACCGGGGTGCCGGCAGCAGGAGACGGCACGACGGATCCTGAGGCCACGGCAGCCTCTACTGCAGCTAGGGATGCCCCTGAAGGGGCTGAATAATGTGTTGGGCAGCCTTCTCCCGTTCTCTCTTCTTGTAGCTCTAACTGTTCTTTGTAACTTCTGCAGTGTTTTGTATATATGTTTTGTAACACTTGGTGTAATTTTTATTTTTTGTCAAAATGGGCTGCCAGGCCATTAAGCTTGTAATATGTAATGCTGGCAGTCATTACTGGCTTTTGAAAGTATATATAAAATTTTCATTTAGTCAAAAATATTTGCCTTTTATTTTTGTGTTATTTACTTCGTAATTTGCAATATATTTATATCACATCTTTATTATATTACAAATATAGTTCGTCCTTTATTATTTGTGTAATTGGAATTTTTTGAGCAGGTAGGTTTTTGGGATGACAGTGGCCTTTGGCCTTGGCTGTCATCTGGCCCTTTGATTGCTGGCTAATGTTCTTGGCAGCTAGGCTTTTCGGATGACAGTGGCCTTTGGCCTTAACTGTCATCTGGCCTTTTGGCTGCTGATGAAGGTTCTTGGCAGCTAGGCTTTTTGGATGACAGTGGCTTTTGGCCTTAGCTGTCATCTGGCCTTTTGGCTGCTGATGAAGGTTCTTGGCAGCTAGGCTTTTTGAATGACAATGGCCTTTGGCCTTAACTGTCATCTGGCCTTTTGGCTGCTGATGAAGGTTCTTAGCAGCTAGGCTTTTTGGATGACAGTGGCCTTTGGCCTTAACTGTCATCTGGCCTTTTGGTTGCTGATGAAGGTTCTTGGCAGCTAGGCTTTTGGATGACAGTGGCCTTTGGCCTTTTGGCTGTCATCTGGCCTTTTGGCTGCTGATAAAGGTTCTTGGCAGCTAGGCTTTTTGGATGACAGTGGCCTTTGGCCTTAACTGTCATCTGGCCTTTTGGCTGCTGATGAAGGTTCTTGGCAGCTAGGCTTTTGGATGACAGTGGCCTTTGGCCTTAGCTGTCATCTGGCCTTTTGGCTGCTGATAAAGGTTCTTGGCAGCTAGGCTTTTTGGATGACAGTGGCCTTTGGCCTTAGTTGTCATCTGGCCTTTTGGCTGCTGATGAAGGTTCTTGGCAGCTAGGCTTTTTGGATGAAAGTGGCCTTTGGCCTTAGCTGTCATCTGGCCTTTTGGCTGCTGATGAAGGTTCTTTTGGATGACAGTGGCCTTTGGCCTTAGCTGTCATCTAGCCTTTTGGCTGCTGATGAATGTTCTTTAGTACATAGTTTAAATACCTAAGTAAAAAATAAAACTTAGTTGTACCAAAGATTTAGCCTCTATACATTTATCAGTTACGTAAATATGTAAATTTTATACATAGTATTTCTTGAGTACTCTGGCGTTCCAAGTATTCTTTAATTCCTTGTCGTCCATTCCAGCAAGCCTGTAAGCTCCATAGGTTACCGTCTTTGTTATACGGTATGGCCCTTCCCAGTTTGTCGTTAATTTCCCTTCTCTGTTCTGTTTGCCGGTAGCGTCAGTTCTTCTTAGAACCAAGTCGCCATCTTGCATAGGCCTGTGGTGTACTTTTTTATTATACGCCCTTTTAATTTGATCTTTTTACGCTGCTTGGCGGAGTTCTGCGATAAGTCTGACCTCGGCTAGCAAGTCAAGGTCTTGTTTTAATAATTCGTCGTTGAGCTCAGGCTGGTATGTCTGGATCCTGAAGGATGGCAGCCCTACCTCTACCGGCAATATGGCTTCTTGTCTGAATGTGAGTCTGAAGGGTGTTTCCCCTGTAGATTCTTTCTCAGTTGTCCTGTTAGCCCAAAGAACGCCTGGTATTAAGTCTGCCCACTTGCCCTTTAGGTCGTCTAACTTCTTTTTCAAAGCATTTAGGATTTGCTTGTTTGCCGCCTCGGCTTGGCCGTTACTCTGAGGGTGAGTGACGGATGCAAATGTCATTTTCACTTTCAGAGGCTCCAGATATTCTCTTAGGGGCTTGCAGTCAAATTGGGTCCCATGATCAAAGACTATTGTCTGGGGTATCCCAAACCTTGTGATTATTTGCTCCCATATGAATTTTTTAACTTGGGCCGTGGTGATAGAAACGGTTGGGATGGCTTCGATCCATTTTGTAAAGTAGTCAATAGCCACTATCAGGAATCTTCGTCCCCCTTTGCCCTTTTTGAATGGTCCCAGTATGTCCATCCCCCATTGGGCAAATGGTATGGGGCTCAAGATTGGCTGTAGGTCGTTTGGTGGAGTGTTAATCATTGGAGCAAACCGTTGACACTTGTCGCATTTTTGAACGTAGCTCTGGGCATCCCTGAGCATATGGGGCCAATAATATCCGGCACGTAGCGCTTTCAGTGCTAAGGCTTTTCCACCAATGTGATTCCACAAATCCCTTCATGTATTTCTTCCAAAATTTTCTGTGCTTCTATCTTGGTAGACATCGAAGTAAAGGTAGGTGGAAAGCTTTTTTGTAAAGCATGCCTTGGTATACACAATACCAAGGTGCCTGTTGTTTGATCTTGGCTGCCAGTGTCTTGTCTTCTGGGAGAGTTCCCAAATTTTTGAAGGCAAGAATTGAGTGGAACCATTCCCCCTCCGTGGCGACGACGGTGGCAATAAGAATATAGTTGATCACCTTGGTGGCCCTGATCTCAATGAGGATATTGCCTCCTAAATCTGCCAAAGGTGATGTTGCCAGCCTTGCGAGGGCGTCAGCAGATTGATTGTTCTCCCTTAGGACCAGTTGTATCTCAAAGGATGCTAGTTGGTCGGCCAGCTGCTTAAGATAATCCCTGTACTTGACTATTTTAAGTTCCCTAGCCTCCGCTGTGCCCTCCATTTGAGTGGCTACTAGTTGGGAGTCTGTTATCAGTTTAACTTGTTCTGCCCCGGACGCGATTGCCAGCTGGATTCCTGCTATGGCGGCCTCGTATTCCGACTCATTATTTGTTGCTTTGAAGCTAAACCTTAGAGCATACCGATGAATGGTACCATCGGGGCTGATTAGTCTGATGCCGGCACCAGAGCCGGTATTGCAAGACGAGCCGTCCATGGCTATGGTCCATTCTTGAGTTGGGTCCGCCATGGCAAATGATGTTTCTGCGATGAAGTCTGCCAAAGCTTGTGCTTTAATGGCATTCCTGGGTTTGAAAGATATGTCGTATTCTGACAACTCTATTCCCCATTTCATCATTCTGCCCGACACCGCCAGCTTTATGAGAGCTTTGTCCAGTGGGTGATTGGTGAAGATGAGGACGGAATAAGCATCAAAGTAGGGGCGTAAACGTCGTGCCATGACCATAATGGCTAACGCCAATTTTTCAATTGATGAGTATCTGATTTCAGCGCCGTTTAACACGTGGCTGGTAAAGTAAACCGGCATTTGAGTTTTTTCTCTTTCGACCAGTAGTACTGCCGCCACAGTATTATCGGATGCTGAGATGTATACTTGCAGTTGTTCTCCTTTTTCAGGCCTGGTCATTGTGGGTAGGCTTTTGAGATGATCTTTTATTTTGTAGAATGCCTCCTTTTGTTCCACGTTCCACTCGAATTTTTTGTTTGATCGAAGTACTTTGAAGAAAGGCAGGGCGTGGGCGGCTGACTTTGCCATAAATCTAGTTAGAGCCGCCATTCTATCTGTTAGTTTTTGTACTTCTTTGATTTTTGTTGGCTCTGCCATGTCTGCTATGGCCTTGACCTTGTCTGGGTTGGCGTATATCCCTCTTTCTGATACCATATATCCTAAGAATTTGCCGGATGTGACGCCAAACGTACATTTCTTAGGGTTTAACTTCATTTGAAATTCCCTAAGTGTTGCAAATGTTTCTTTAAGGTCGGCAAGGTGTTCACCTTGGGTTTTGCTTTTGACTATTGTGTCGTCAAGATATACTTCAACATTTCTTCCTTTTTACTTGCTGAAGACTTTATCTACCAGTTTTTGATAGGTTGCACCGGCGTTTTTAAGCCCAAAAGGCATGGCTTTGTAACAAAAAACACCGGCATTAGTCACGAATGTCGTCTTGGGTCTGTCTGACTCTAGAAGGCTAATTTGATGATATCCTGAAAAAGCGTCCATAAAACTAAGTAGTGCATGGTTTGCTGTAGAGTCCACTAGTTGATTTATCCTTGGGAGTGGATAGCAATCTTTCGGGCAATGGCGGTTTAGATCAGTGAAGTCGACGCACATTCGCCATTGTCCGTTTTGTTTCTTTACCATTACCACATTAGCTAACCATTCGGGATATTCACAAGGTTCTATGAACCCTGCCAATAAAAGTTTATTTACTTCGTTCTTAATAGCCTCATTCTTCTCAGCCGAGAATGATCTTTTCTTTTGTTTTACAGGCCTAACGCTATCATCTACATTAAGCCTATGTTGTATTACAGAGGTGTGGATGCCTGGCATCTCATCAGCAGAAAAGGCGAAGATATCAGCGTTGTCTTGCAATAATTGAACCAAGTTGATCTTCATTTGGGCCGACAACTTTTTCCCTATCTTGACGGTTCTGGAGACATCCGTGGCAGATAAAGGTATATCCTCCACGTCCTCGTCGGGTTTCGGTCTTGGGAGACCGTCGTCATCTGGGCGACCATTGATGTCGTCCATTGATATGGGAGAGACTTCTGGTTGTCATTTTCTTTTGTTGTTATTGCCTATGTTCAGCTGAGGTGGAGGCGGAGGTCTCATGGCAGTCATGTAACATGAACGTGATACCTCTTGGCTCCCTTTCACTTTTGCTGGATAGCCTTCATCGGCTATGTATAGCATAATTAAGTGATAGGTAGATGGTATGCCTTTGATGTCATTCATCATTGGCCGCCCAATGATGGCGTTATAAGCAGATGGTATGTCAACCACCAGATGGTGGTATCATCGTTCTTTTGACTTGTCTGCCCTCTCCTAGCTGCGTCGGCAGTCTAATTATGCCTTCCGGTATCACCCTGGCTCCTGTAAAACCACTGATTAAGTAGTGTACCGGTTTCAGATATTTGTCTTCTATCCCAAGTTTGTTAAAGGCCTCTTGGAATAGGATGTTGGCAGAGGAACCGCCATCAACCAGGACGCGATGGACTTTACAGTTCGCAATGGATAAATTGATCACTAAGGGGTCTTCATGAGGGTATATGATGCCCTTAGTATCTTCAGCCGTGAACGTTATCTCCGGTACGTCTGCTGACCCCGCCCAGTGGTGGCGGTCATTAAAGTTCACTTGATGGCGGACCTCCCGGAGACTTGCCCGAGCGCCGCTAAGGGTTCCACCATGTACTGGTCCCCCTGTGATGACCAATATGTCGGGTTGGGAGTTTATTTGTTTTTGTTTTCCCTTCCAACCTCTATCGCCATGTTGTTGGTGGTGAGGTGGTTCATCCTTCTTTTTATACTGGGGCAATCGTCCTCTTCTCACCAATTCCCCAACGTTTTCTTTCAGATGGGCACACTTGTCAGTGATGTGCCCATAGTCGTTATGAAACTCGCACCATTTAGACTGATCACGGTTTGGTGCATTCATTGTCCTTGGGCGCCTCCACTTTTCATCTTGCTTGTGGAGTGAATAGATCCGTGAACATTGGGTGTTGAGCTCTGTGTAGCCGCCACCTTTCTCTGTTCGTGGTCTCTTTTCCGTATTATCCCCTTCTTCTCCACGCCTTTTTTCTGCGTTTCTAGTAAAATACTCCTTCCTTTCGAAAGGAGCTTCTTTCTTGAACTCTTTCTTGTAGCTTCTTTCTTCTGCCGCCCTCTTCTCTGTTGAGGTGCCGGCACCTATCCGGCAGAATTCCTCAGCCCGGATGTATTCATTGGCTTTCCCTAGGACGCCCCCTAAGGTTGTCAGATTTTTGCGTCCTAGGTACTGGCGGAATGGGCTCTCTTGCAGTCCGGACATTAGTGCCAAGACCGCAACTTCTTGCTGCATATCAGGTATTGTAACGGCTTCCGTCGTGAATCAAGCAATGAAATCTCTAAGGCTCTCTTCACGCCTTTGTTGTATCCCCATTAATTCACTCGTCAGCTTTTGCCTTTTTTTGTTGCTGACAAAGTGTGATAGGAATCGAGAGGACAAGTCCCCCCAGCGGGCTATAGTAAAGTTTGGTAGGGATTTAAACCAACTTTGAGCTATGCCGGTAAGGGTTGTCTGAAAAAATCGGCACCAGGCGCTGTTAACCGTGGTGTAGAGCTGCATATGACCCTCGTACGCGAATATATGATCTGTTAGGTCAGACGTGCCATCATATCTGCAATTTGGCATCTTTATTTTTGGCAGTTCTTCCTCACTGACAGCCAAAACGAAAGGGGTCCCTTGAGGGAGGACTCTTTCTATATGGCCGGCAACTCCGATGGCCGTCGGCCTTCTTCTCTCCAGGTTGTCGTCAAAGTTCGTTTCTAGTCTTCTGCTGGGAGTGACTCTATTCCCAGCCGTAGCCTGGATGTTTGCTGAGTATCCAGGGGGAGGTCTGGATCTAGTTTCAGCCTCGGAGAAGTCCCATTCTAACTCTTCCTCTTGCTTTGTTTTTAAGGATTCCATGATCCTTATTGGGGACCCAGGTCTTTGACGTGTCCTGGGCTTCTTTTTGGCGGCTGCTAAAGTGCTGAGAACAGCGATGACATTTTGCAGCTGCTCTGGTGTGAATTGGCTAAATATTTCTAAACCAGAGTTGGGAGTTGTCTCTGGTCCAGGTTCAGGGGTTTTCTCACGCTCTGTTATTGGAGTGTGGATAGTTTTTTCGCTGTGAGTGGGTTTTGGGCTAGCCTCTTTTTCTGGCTGATTTTGGGTGGCCATTTAGTGTGTGTTTTTTTTTTTTTGAGTTTAGAGTTTTTTAGGTGGATTTTTGTAAGAAATCCCCACAGACGGCGCCAATTGTTCCGGTATAGATTTATCGACAATGTTTTATGGTGGTGTAGGAGTGTTCACAAAGACAACTTTAACTTGCACAAGGAAACAATACGGTGAGCTAACCCCGGGGTGTCTCCGAGGAAAAACCCTCCGATGCTTAAGTTAGCAAGGGGGATTAAGTATGTGGGAGAGATAAAAATAAGGAGTGAGAATAGAGAGATAGAAGTTGGTTAAGTATATCTGTTCTGCCGTTATTAGGCTGGTGAGGTCTTCTATTTATAGAAGATGGCTTGGCGGTCAAACCGTGACCGTCAAGGAGGGGTGCTTCCTTAGAGTAGGTTCCGGCAACTCCGATGACAGGCAACTTGTGATGCTGCCATCATTAAGACGGCATGGGTCCTCTGATATCGTCATGAGTGGGACGACATCTTTGATTCGGCATGGGTCCTTTGATACCGTCGTCATTGAGACGCCATCTTGAAAGGTACTGCCTATGTTGGCTGTTTTGAGTTGACCGTGACCGTTAGCTTTTGTAGTTGGCATTTAAGTAGTTTCTGACATCTTGGCCGTGAAGTTAGTATGGTAGGTCCTGCCGGTTTACCGGCAGGCCCCTATACAACTCCCACACAAAGCATTGACTGAAATACAAGGGTTTACCTCAGACATTGCAAAAGCAATTGGCTCTTCCTCATCAGTATCATCCTCCAACACATCCTCCCCTGGAATCTCCACAGTAAACAGTTGGGTTTGCTTAAAAGGGCACTTATGATTTTTATCATAAGGCTGGTTGCAAAAATAACACAAGCCTTTAGCCTGCCTCTCCCTTCTTTCTGCTGGTGTCAATGTAATTTGGGGCTTAGGGGTGGTTACAGATTTTTGGGAGTTGTTTGAGAAAGAGGAAGAAGACTTTGAAGAATAAGAAGGCAATTTAAGTGATGGTGGAGGGGTAGGTAACAAGGGTGGTGTTGCTCTGTATGAATTATTCTGGTTAATTTTTGAAAAAGAATTAGGGTGGGATAAAGAATTGGCATAGCTAGAATTAGAAGGGGGCTTAGAAGAAATCTGTGAGTTCATAAGGGTTTCTTCTTGAAGTCTTGCATACTCAATGTCTTGGGAAAGTGAAGATGGTTTGAATGCTCTAACAAAAGGTTTGACAGCAGGTTTAAGTCCACTTATGAAACTGTCCAACACATAAGAGTCAGGTAAATCATGATTATTTTGCAACAAGATAGATTTCAGACTCTCAAACTCATCTAGATAGGCCTCTAAAGTATTTTTCTGGAACAACTTATTAAATTGTTCAACAACATTGACACCAATTTCATCCTTAAATCTTGTATTCAAATCAATTACAAACTCATCCCACTCCACGTTTTTCTTTCAAGCAAGATAACTACTCACCCAACTTTCAGCTTTGTCAACCATATAAAGAAATGCTAAATCAACTTTTTGCTCATCAGGAATTTTACACAGCCTAAAGTACTTACAACATTTCTTGATCCAAATTCGAGGTTGTGTTCCATCAAACCTTGGAAATTCAAGCTTCGGCACATATCCAGACATCCTTGGTGCGTTTGAACCAGATTCACTGGAATTGCGAGGAGTTCCACCGCTGGACTTCATCTTTTCAGAAATTTCTTGCACAGATTGAAGAAGCCTCTGCATCGTTTCATCCATCTTAGTGCTTCGAACATTCTGTTCCTCCAAACGGGCCTCTAGTTCCTTCAATTGTTCCTCCATAATTGAGGAATGTCGTGTTGAGGGTGCCAGTCTGACCTTGTCGAGTTTTGCTCTGATACCACTGAAGCAGGGAAGGTGTTCACAAGAGATGGAAAGAGAGATAGGTAGAGATAGAAGAAGAGAAAGAGAGATTAGAGAAAGAGAGAATCAGATATATGTATTCATTATTATTCAATTACATGCTACCGTGTTCTATTTATAGCTGAAATGACAGCTTAACTAACTAAGGAATTAGTTATTTATTTTCTGTTATACAACAAATTCTGTTATTATTCACAAAACTAAAGTTAGTAATAGTATCATACTATTACAGAATGTTAATAATGTCAACACTGTAAACTGCAACTCTGATTGATACATTTACAAATTAAATAAAAGTTGACATCTAAAAAAAAAAAAAGCTTACCACAGCTACACTTTTAATTAGTTTCACACCGCGCCAAGTAGATGGGTAATTTTTTTTTTAAAGAGCGCTGATATTAAAAAAAAAAAGTAAATGGTAATTAAACAAAAAAAAAATATGATTAACAATGTCAATTATGGTCAGAGCTCAGTATTCAAGCATATAAATAAACACAACTTCTAAGTTTTAATGCATTGTATATATGATAATTAATCAAAAATTCACCGCCTGACAACGTCTGACAAATGATTTGATTCGGCATTAAAAGGAGGACCTTAATTAGATTCAAAAGTCAAATTGAATAATCTGGATGAGAAGAGGCCAGAGACAGAGTATACTGAAGGTTATGAACTTATGCTTAAGGACAAAGTAGAGTTGCGTTGCGTTGCGTTTTTAAAATATTGTTGCTTCATTACGTGTAAGTTGTGTAACCGATGTATTATAGCCGAACTGTTTTTATTTTCATTCATCTCACGTTTGGGAAACAATATACAAGTAATAGTTATATGGGGCTATTTTGGAGAAACCTTTAAAAATATTCTACCATTGAAAATTTTAAAAATTGATGGCTACCAATGAAAATTCCCATACATCGTTAGGTAATACTTATTGGCTGGTATAAAAAGTACGCACGGACCTTTTTTAAATTAATTATACTAACGAAAGAGTCATACATCATCTATAATAGAAATCAAGACTAACAAGTGCATAACAATATTGGATAGATAAAAACCATATATTTAAATACAATGATCAATTTTTCGTGTTGTCATTTTGAAATACCCTCTTCCACATCGCTTTTTGATACAACTTTCAACGTGGGACCTCTTAATTATACTAAAAAATAAATTAAATCAAACTAAATTAGGATTTTCCGTCGATAAAATCGATGAAGCCACATTAAGTAACATTGACTCGAATCAAACAAAATTTTAATTGACTATATTTATTCTTCTAGAGAGAGTCAAAAGGGTAAAATGATCCGAGCATAGAAAAAGAAAGAAAAAAAAAAAGGTGATGGAGGGAGCAGTAGACTACACGACTAGTGTAGTAAGCTCTATAAATATACACATGTAATGTAAATGGAACTTTAACAATATTCATTCATTCATCTACAAATCAAAATTGGCAACCAAACCCCTCCCTCCCTAAAAATCAAAAGGAAAAAAAAAACTAAATAAAAAAAGATGACTTCAAAAGTTGGGAATTCGACCACAAACCAACCAATATTAGCCTATGACCGAATGAAAGACGTTAAAGACTTCGAAGAAACAAAGCTTGGTGTGAAAGGCCTTATTGACTCTGGTATCACCCACATCCCATCCATCTTCCAACACCCACCCGAAAACTTGATTCATTTAGGATCCTCAGAACCCGACCCTTTCACCACCGACCCAATACCCGTGATCGACCTGTCAGGCCCAAATGAGGAAGTAGTGGGCCAGGTCAGGGACGCGGCCCGGAAGTTTGGGTTTTTTCAGGTGGTGAACCATGGAGTGGCGGTGTCTAAGCTTGATGGGTTGGTGAAAGCGGTGAAGGGTTTCCATGAGTTGCCATCGGAGGAGAGGATGAAGCACTACAACCGTAATATGGGGACAGGTGTCAATTACTTCTCCAACGTCGATCTGTTCTTGTCTAAAGCTGCTAGTTGGAGGGATACTTTGCAACTCCGGTTGGGCCCCACTATGGCTGATGTTGATGCTATTCCCTCTATTTGCAGGTATATACATGTATATATATATATATACATATATATATATATATATACATATACATATATATATATATATATAGGATTGGATCTTTGTTGATAATAACCTGGTCTGTCCGTAGCATATTAACTGTAACGATTTGATATTATTTTTTATACTTTATGTCAAATTGTTCCACAGTATATGTTTGTTATTCTATTGTTTAGGATTATTATTATGTTTAAATCTCTGTCTACTTCTCATCCCATATTGGTATATTGGGCATTAGGTATTTTTGGAGGGCCTAAGTGGCTAAGTTGTATATACTTGGAGAATTTTCATGCTGTATAAAACCAATCTTAGTCACTGTTCTTTAGGACTGATCTGATCTGATTAGGTGGGGTATTATTTTGTGAGAATATAAAATTAAAACAAAGCTAATATGATCTGATCTAATCTGATTACTGTAGCTTTTAAGTCCAAAAGAACAGGGTCTTAGCCTCTAATTATTACGGAGTATCAATTTATGTTTTTGATTGTGTTGTTTCTTTGACAAAAGTTGATAAATATTCTAGACATTATCAACTTATTACTAACTTTGAGTCGAACCAATTCAAGTTTTGAATTTTTTTAAGAAATTTAATTAAAATTTGAAAGACACCAATTTGCGTATTTAAAAGTTTTCTTGAGTATGTTGAAATATTTAGTAGTTGACCAAATTTAATTTATAGAGATGATCACTCTAGATAATATATGTTTTTGATACTTTATTGTTCTTAAGAATAAAAGTCATAATCTGGGATTTTTTTTATTTTATTTTTTAAATCACTTTAGCTAGTGTATTAAATAAAGCTCAATATTTTACTCACAAGGTTATCAACCTATTTAAAAATGTATCTCTATGGTTCCATATTATGAGATGGGAGAGTTTACCTCAGTAAAGTTGAATGTTATAGTATATTGTTGTTGAATTTTTGTTCATAATAAATTGATTGATATACTCCCTCCATTGTTGGATGAAAAATTATGATAAGTATGAAGTCAAAAAAATAAAAATAAATTGGAAAAAGAATGTGTAAAAGTAGAAAAAGTAATAGAAAATGTAATGGCCGTCTTATTATCCCATTCTTTAATTTGTAGTGCATGTGTGACGTGTCTACTTAATCTGCATATTTGCGTGTACTGAACATTATATGTACTTGCATTTAAAGCATAATAATATTTATATTATACATTTAGAATATATATTTACATTGAGCATTTAGTAAATCCGTCTTTTATAATTAGACCACAGACCACTTATTATTATTTTTCAAAAAGTTTTATAAAAGGAAAACATGGATGTACAAAAAATGCATAAAATAAATATTAAAAGTGTATAACATAAATCTTTTATTTTAGGATAGGTGCAACAGTGCATGCTTGCATGGTGATCAACATGCATTGGAATGCAAGTATAATTTTCAATGCGAAATGGGTCTACTATGCATTTGGATACATGTATAATTAAGTTCACCCAAAAGTATTTTAATTTGATGCTCATTTTAAATTTTTAAATGAGGAAAAAAAAAACAAGTAAAAATATCAGTGGATATACCTTACACCCGAGTGTATATAAGTATTTTTATAGTCTAGGCCCTAAAGGGGAAATGCCCAGTTTCTCAATAAACAAGTATCTCAAGATATATCTAATGATATTTTTGTAATTTTGTTGAAAATATATTACCAAAAATATCTAATGATATTTTATAGTCTAGGCCCTATTTGGTTGGTGCTTGGATCTCTGCCCCTAAAGTTTGTCAAAATTACCTCAAATTGCCACTTTAAGATACAATTCTGTATCTAAATTTGAGGAACCTGATACTCCTCGGTCCCCACCTTGGGTCACATGTGCCATTTCTTCATGCTCCCACCACGTCAAGTCTAATTTGGTTAACCAAGTCACACAAACGATTAAATAATTGTGCCAAATGTTGTTTGAGAAATGAAAAGGATACAAATGTACAATATAATTAAATAGCTAGGAAAACAGATGAGAAGATGGTAAGCGTAGACAATTAAAAGTCTTGAAAAAGATTAACATTCATAAATTTGTCTATATGACTTTGGTCTTTGTCCTCTATATTAGAGCTGTCAGTTTGGTTAGAAACTGTTGGTTTAACTGTTAACCTAACGTCAACTGAACTGAATGGATTGAACTGAAGTGAACCAATAACCAAATGACTGATAACTGAAAGTCCAACTGAAACAAAATGAACTGCACTCAACTGAACTGAAACTGAACTGAATCATGAACTAAAATCAACTGAACTGAAAAGGTTGACTACATAAAACTGTTTTTAACTGACCATAACCGAATCATAACTGAACTGAGATTAACTTAACCTATATGGTTTTGTTAGTTAATTGAACTGTTTTTAACTGTTGATCAACTGAACCGAAATAATTTATAAAATGTTTGATTTTGTTAGTTAACAAAACTGCAATTAACTATTGATCAATTAAACCGAAATGACTTATAAATAGTTTTAAGTTGTTGCTTAATTGAACCAAACTGAGCAAAAAAAAAAACTCTACACTAAACTGAAATTATACAAAATCTATTTGTATCAAATTAAACTATATTTAATCAAATTGTTCTTTTCACGGAATGATTATTTATAATATATTATTGAATAACATCGTTCTTTTCATATATTGATTATTCAAATCAATTTAATTTAGCATATTAATAATTTAAAATTAATTGATGTTTTCAACCATACCAATTTCAAAAGAGTTATGACGTGCACCTCAACTTAACTAACCCATTGTGACGCAAAACAATTCAACGGCTAAAACGAATACGATCGGCTCATATTATTTGGAGAAACAAACGTGAGAAAAGTCGGGTAAAACCCATTAATACTCAATATCTAACTCGAACAAAACCGTTACAGATTTCCTTGCAAAACTGAAAATAACCATAATGTAACTGAATATAATCATTTACAATAGACTGATAATAACCGAAATCGTATGGATATAAACGTATTTTTCCATATCATAAATTCAATACATCTAGAACCGATATATCAACCGTTCACAATGAACTAACAACAATTGAAATAGCATGGGTAAAACCGAAGAACAACCATAATGTAAACTAAATACAATGGGAATTGTTATATCAACCGTTCACAATGAACTGATAACAACTGACATCATATGGGTAAAACCAAAGATCAACCATAACGTAAACCGAATACAATTGGAACTATTATATCAATCGTTCACAATGAATTGACAACAACTTAAATCGTATGGGTAAAACCGAAGACCAATCGTAACGTAACTGATTTGAACTGAAAATAAAAATAACTGCAATGGGTTGGAACTGAAACTGATAAAGTTAAAACCGAATTGGTTATTTTGGGAAAGATCAACTGAAGTCAACTGAACTGAAGTCAAGTGAACCGTTTGGATCCAACTATAACTGAACTGATTAACTGAACTGACACCCCTACTCTATATGATGCATTTTTTTTATGTAGTTTCCCCTTTGAACCTTAAAAAAGAATATACCAAGTATGAATATTCCAAAATAATGTTCAATAATTGCTCTCGCTCAATAATTCTAATATCTTTTTATAATTAAAATTTTTCGATTTTATTATAATAAAAACTACTTTCGTATCGCAATACTCGCTACATAAGTATGCGATACCGACTATTAGGCAAAATGGATTTTAGGAGAGAGATAAAGTGAAAAATGAATAATTAAGTGGACCCACAACAAAAGTAAAGTTAAAAAAAGCTTCACATGGGTAACTTTTTCACTTAATATAGTAAAAAAATATTTGTTGCAAGTATTGTGTTACAACCTAAAATGACAAAAGTTGCAAGCATTGCGATACAGAGGTAGTATATTAAATGATAAGATAAATTGGGTCTCAACACACGGCTGTTATATCACAGTATTACCGAGTTAGCTAAGCTTTGCCCGTAAGGTTGCAGTCTTGCAGAGGCCCCAGATGACCCATAGCTGAACAACTTGCATAAATTTGGTTTGAACATCAATATATATTCATCTTCTAGCTAGTGTTTGTTCAACTAATATTCCATTGCAACTATCAAAATATAAGTAATGATCTAAAACGACATCAGCAAGGAGTAATGATTTGACAGTGCACTTTTGATTTATGCACCCCATCTCATCTCACGTGAATACTGACCTCAAACATATATATTCATCTGAAAGGAAATATAGTGTATAAAAAAAAGTAGAGTGCCGGAATCATGGGCCCTTTGTGAGTTTACTTTTTAGCATTAATCATATATTCTAATTTAAGAATGAATGTCAAAATCATGTATCATTGGCCATTTGTGAAAGAATGAATGTCAATTTGTAAGCGAGCAAATTAATTAAAAATAATTTGAACATTGGTTTTTTTTTTTAAAAAAAAAAATATTTTAATTGATTTTCTCGCTTACATACTCAAATTTATTCTTAAAAATATGTGCCGAAAGACATGTTGTGATTTGTGAGTAATATGGAGCGCAAGAAGTACTTATCAACAAAAAAAAAGTGGTCCACGACTGACCAGTGGTCCTGTTATATTAGTTGAATGAATAGTATAGCACCGTGGGGCGTGGGAAAGTGAACAATGAATACCTTGCCATAGATGTCAATTGTCATTATCATCAAATGGGAGTTTTTTTCTTGGAAAATTTGGATACCAATTTTGGAACCTAACAGTTAGAAAATTATGAGAATGTTGTTGATTTTAATATCAAATTATCTGTATTGGCAGAAATGAGATCATTGAGTGGGATAAAGAAGTGAAAGAACTATGTGAAAGGCTATTGGGACTGTTTTCACAAGGCTTGGGAGTGAACGCGGATAAGTTGAAGGACATGTCTTGTTCGGGAGGCCGAGTCATGGTTGGCCACTATTACCCGTATTGTCCTGAACCCGAGAAGACAGTTGGGATCGCGTCTCATACAGACCCCGGCATGCTAACCGTGCTGCTCCAGGATCAGGTTGGAGGGTTGCAAGTTAAGCACAATGGCCAATGGGTTAATGTCAAGCCAATTCATGGTGCACTTGTTATCAATGTTGGTGACTTGCTTCAGGTACTTGTTAACATATCCCACTATTATCCCTACTACATTGTCAAGCCAGTAAAGATGGCACTTTCGTAAATAAAATCATAGATGTAGCACTAGTCCATATGAATCGTATTGTGCCTACGCGTCTAAGCAAAAAAATTAAAAAATTATCATGGTTTATCGTGCCTGACATGCTAGATCACGTGATCTTGTGATTTGAAATTAGAAATATGGCCTCTCTTGGCACACACAATTTCATGTTGTGCCATGCCCTTGTTATGCCGTACTTTTTTGTGATCTTTAACACACAATGACACTTTCGTAAATAAAATCATAGATGTAGCACACGTGTCACACACACTATTGAATTTGGCATGCAAAATTGCAAAACTGTCATTGCACCAGATTACTCGACCTGAAATTCGAAATCCACTCGAATTTGACCCGACCCAAACCGACATGACCCAAATTACCATACCTATAATGTGTGTAATATAATAATATTGATTATTACGCCCTTTAAATATATTTAGCAAAATTCTAAACCCAACCCGACCCGAAACCAAATCCCTTGAACCCGAACTAACCCAGCCCGTACCCAAACCGAGCGACCAATTGGCACCACTATACAGGGTGCACAATGCAGTAGCTCAGATTGTAAAAGCTCTGTAAATTCGGTGAAGCGTGTTAATTTGTTTGTGTGTGTGTTTATACAGATGATATCGAACGACAGGTACATCAGCGTAGAACACCGGGTGTACGCTAACAACCAGCATGAACCACGAGTCTCAATCGCGGTGTTCTGCAATCCGAGTATTAGGGATAACCTGTATGGACCATTACCAGAGTTGGTATCCCCCGAAGAGCCTGCACTTTACCAGCAATTTACATACTCCCAGTTCATGACAAAGTTCTTTACCAAAGAACTAGATGGAAAGTCATTGATTAAGTACTTCAGTTTGGAAAACAAGTGATTACTATATTACAGTTTATAATATAAAATGTTGGGATGATTAGTGGTCATGTAATGTACATTTTTTTTTCCCTTCTCAATTATGTTATAATCAAATGGTGGTCAAACTGGGTTCATATTTCAAGCCGTAGACGATGCCAATGACATGAAAATTTTAGAAAAATCAAAACAAAATTGTAAAATATCATAATTCTACTAATAATTGTCAAAAGTGTTATGTTAATCACAATGATAAAAACTCAAAATTATAACATAATATCAAGTGATTATAAAATAATTGTGAAAAAAAAAAATGTATATAAAAAATATACAATCATCGATCAATGCATGATGTAATGTTATTCAATTTTACAATTGGACATATCTTAAAAGGATTATTCAATTTTTGCTGATGAATATTTGGCTATTGAAAAATGAATATTAATGTTTTAATAAAGAACTTTTGAATTTGAAAAATGAATATAACAAACAATTGCTATACGAAATAGCAATGAATATTATTCACAGTTGTAGATTAACAATAATCAACTTGTGAAAAATGCATATGACCACTAATCAAATATGAAAACATTATATATAACTATTCAAAGTAAACAATTAATTATGTAATGTTTGCTTAGTATGCATAATTTTAATATTTGTAAAAAAAATGAATATTTAGTATGCATAATTTTAATAGATGTGACACTTGGAATAAATATGAAATTATGCATGCTATTAAAAAAAAAAAAAATCATTTTTATTACTTTTGTTTATGACTACGTACCCAACGGGCCATAAGTCCATAATTGCTGTTGAAACTACACAAAAGACCTATTTAGGAAGGAGAAATGTGTGGGCATGAAATCTTAACGTACAGTTTTGCTGCAGCAGGCTGGATGATCAAATGGGTGGGCTTGTAAAGTTGCATTATTTTTTGTGTGTGTGTTAAGAGAGCCACAAAGGCGGGGATGAAAATCGATCCTAGGATCTCTTGAAATCGGAGGAAAATTCTAACTACTCCCTCCGTAACATAAAACTTTCAACAATTGATTTTGCACGCATTTTGAGGAAGTGATTTGAGGGTGTAAACGAAAGAATTAGTCAATATGATTTTAACACAAGCTAGAATGCGATTATATGTTACTAATATTAAAATTATTATGACTAATTCTTTCGTTTACACCATTAAACCGCTTCCTCAAAATACGTGGAAAATCAATTATTGAAAATTTTATGTTACGGATGGAGTACTTAAGTTAAGCCTCACTATCTATAAATTAGCTGGAAAAGTTTCCCCTTCTTCAAACATGGCGGCTAAGTAATTATGGAAGTATTTTCTATTGCCCCCTGATTCTTCTCCCCACAATAATAATTTCCTAGAAAATTCTTATTATGTAGGAAGTAGTAACTTTATCAAATGATCGCTTTTATATATTTTGCGTAAATTTATAGCTGTTACATTCCTTCCTTTCCTCTTTGTCGTTTCTGACTTGAATCATTCAACAATTTAAATTTAATAAAATCTTATTAATAATTTATGCTCAACCCAAAACAAAATTAGTTATGTAGGATTTTGTTTGGTTCAATCAAATTATTATTCTTCGTTTCTTAATTAAAAATTTAAATGTATGTATTGAATGTACACGTTTATTAAAACATAAACAACAAAAAGAAATCAAAGGAGTTTAGTCTACAAAGGATAAGATCTTGGGCTCATTATATTATCAATTAATTAAATTAAGTTCTATCACCATGTGCGAATTACATATATGCATCATATTTATACTATCAACATCAACTTCAAAACATCATCAATGACACAAAAGTCACCAATATCCTCATTTTTATAATTACAATGAATGAATGGTCTATAAATGACAATGAAGTTGCAGTTCAAAAGTCAATAACAATCAAGTAAACCAAAAAAAAAAAAAACCACCAAATAAGAACAAACACATTGCAAGTTTAATTTGCAGCTACAAACAGAAATGAGTAGCAGCAACCAACAAGGGACCAATGATCACGACCGCCTTAGAGAATTGCAAGATTTCGACAATACCAAACTCGGTGTCAAAGGCTTGGTTGATTCGGGCATAACTCGAGTCCCTAGGATCTTCCAACACCCACCTGACACCCAACACGATCATGGCCACGACCACGACCAAGTGCTCATACCCGTGATTGACCTACAGGGCCCACGTACCAAGCTAGTGGAGCAGCTTCGAGCTGCCTCAGCTAAGTTCGGGTTTTTTCAAGTGATAAACCATGGAGTGCCAATCACTCTGATGGACCGCCTCATTGAGGCAGTCAAGGCCTTCCATGAGCTTCCATCAGAGGAGAAGATCAGGATTTACACCCGAGAGGCTATACATAGTGGAGCGGGGTTTCACTCCAACTATGACTTGTTTCATTCTAAAGCTGCGAGTTGGAGGGATACTTTACAAGTTCGCTTGGGTCCTAGTCCGATCCATCCCCCTGACATTCCTCATATATGCAGGTATCCCTATGTCTCAATTTACATCTGCTTCTTATTAATATCATTAAATAGAGATTGAGATCAATCAAATAAGATCCAATATATGTCTTTCCTTACATAAGTTAATATGTGAATAGTGCCTAAAATAACAATGTAGCAACTAAAATAAAAAGGGTAGAAAAATCAAAAAAACAAACATTTTGTGTTTGGATAATCATGTAGTCAATTCTAACTTTGTGTTTCTGATAGAGATGAAGTGATAGAGTGGAATAATGAAGTGAAGAAGCTAGCAGAGCAACTGATGGAGCTGTTGGCTGAAGGGTTGGGATTAAACGGGGATAAATTGAAGGGAATGTCGTATATAGGGAGGAGAGGCTTTTCTGGGCACTACTACCCGTATTGTCCAGAGCCAAACAAGACAGTAGGCACTGCTGCACATACAGATCCAGGGATTATTACAGTGTTGCTGCAGGATCAAGTGGGAGGCCTCCAAGTTAAATATGACAGCAACTGGATTGATCTGAAACCAGTTCATGGTGCTCTTGTTATTAACATTGGCGACTTATTTCAGGTATAAACTACTTCCTCTGTCCCTAAATATTTGTTGTGTAAAGAGTTTTATTAATGGTATACTAGTTGGGTAGGTATTATGTAGGGTAACGGTAGCATTTTGTCGTCCCATGATGTGTTTCGTGCCAAACCTTTGTGCATGTGGGCCTGATGCAATGACTCACAGCCTTGCCCAATAAATTGTGCTTGTGCCATGCCATGCAACAATTTTTGAAAGATTGGCCCGGCCATTGTGGCTTCGTGTTGTGCGTGCGTATCTAAGCTAAAATTTGAAAAGGTTATTGTGTTTTATTGAACCAATCGTGTTAGGTCGCGTCTTGCTTTGAAATTGTGTGACTTAAGCCTAGTCCACAGCCTGTCACGTACAATAGAGTGTCGTGCTAGGCCATGCCATGTTTCAGACTGGCCTAGCCTGGTGCCATCTTTAAGATGGGGTATGAGGAAAAAATAGAAAGTGTTGTATTTTGTTGGGGTTACAAAGTGTTTAGGTGGATTTACAAAGAATTTATAGAAATGTATGAGTAGCAATCTTTTAAGGTTAACAAAAAAAATGTGTCAAGCAACCTTTTCGGTGCAGAGGAAGTATATATTATACTCCATTCGCCTAAACCCGACTATACATAGTAGTCACTTGAATAATATTTGATTAATAAACTCAAACAATTAAACAAGGATAGTTAGCAACTTTAGAATGCCAATCTCTAAATGACTTTAGGTCACAACTCTCAAGCCAATGCCTTACAAAACAATTTTCGGCATATTTTCTACTCTCCTCTACTTCCCGATATTTATACTACTTGCTATTTGTCTTGACTCTAGTAAAAGATCACCAAAAGGCTGAGAAAATAAACTAGCAGCTAATAAGCCAAAATAAAAGTATTTAAAGACAAAAAAACTAAAGCATTTTGTTGTTGTTCACTCCTATTCCTTAGTGTTAGTGCATTACATTACAACCCCCCCCCCCCTAAGAAACCACCTTGACCTCAAGGTGGGTAGTAATTGGCACTCATCGCTCGACATGACTGACAATGCATAATGCCGCCATTGCTGCCGTTAAAACAAAGTCCTAGCTTCCTGTTGAGGTATAGTGTAGTTGCAGAGTGACTTTGCATGCATTGTTCGGATCTTGCTATTTTTCTCCCGAATCCGTGTAGGTATGCAAACAAGATTTGGATGACATGCAAGAAAGCTAGACGTGGTGATTTAAGTTGGTGGGCTGGAAAAATCAGAACCAAATTATGTGTGAAAGGTTGGATGGAATCAAGGGTTGTTGGGTTGGGTAGAGGTGTGGTTTGGGAAATTTTTAGGGTAGGGAACTGGACTAGAAGGATAGTGAGCCAGACTTTAGCTTCATCCTCTTCTTTGAAAGAAAAGAGAATATTACATTGATCAGGCCCACTATTATGAAATATATTAATTCTCACTCCCAGGCCCGATTTAAATTTTAAAGCCTTCACTTTCAATGGTAAGAGGATGCATGCTGGGCTGAAAATTGGGCTTAACCCTAAACTCTACCACAAAAAATGAAACATTGCAGAATGGCACATGTTCTAACTCTTTTTTGCTGGCAACTTGTAGTGCTATTACCAAAGTACCCTAAAATTTTTTTTGTTGTTCACTCCTTAGTGTTGGTGCATTACATCACCCTTGAAATTTTTTAGTGTTTGGTAATTAATCTAGAAGTTTTTCAAGCTTAACTAGTCCCTGTGTTTTTTTATTCATTTAGATCATATCCAATGATGCGTACGGAAGTGGAGAACATCGAGTTTGTGCTAATCCTAATCCAGGGCCAAGAGTGTCAATAGCTGTCTTCTTCAACCCAGGCATTGAAGAGGAGTTATATGGACCTTTACCAGAGTTGGTTTCGTCTGAAAAGCCAGCCTTATACCAGCAACTCAAATTTTCAGACTTGGTCAAGATATTTCGTAACACAGAGCTGAAGGGCAAGAGCATGACTAATCACTTTAGACTATAATTGTTGGTGTTTTATTCTAAATAAGATACATGTGGTCAAGTGGAATTTAAAGTGTGTATTGGAGATAAAATTAAGACTTGTATTTTTAGTGAAAACAACATAATCTCCATGAAAACATAATCTCATTCTCAAACTTGCATTTTTTTTTGTAATTTTCATTACCTTCTGTTACCACTTGAAACAATAGTAGTTAAGAATGATGGGGAATGAATCAGCAGACATCTTTCCTCAAGTTCCGTAACCAAGGCAGTACAGAACTGAAAATTCTGACAATAGACTGCTAATAAAACTTGAAAGAAGAAAGTTACTTACCAACCTATTGCTTGCATTTTGTATTGTTACACCTTACTACTAAAACTAATTTATGTGTGTTATTGGTACTATATACTTCGTAGTATATATGGCCTAATTGAGCATGATATCTTACTTAAAACAAGCCTAAGATGGGTATGCTTGCCTAAGAAATTGATAATGTTGAAAAATAAAAATTGTTGGTATACTTTATAGTCGAGCTGTTCTTGGTTAATCAATGTGAGAATTTTGTATCTCACACTGACATTTATTTTAATGTAATTTTGAGCAACATTAGGGGCATATATGTCTGACTTACTGACTACATATATATACTCAGTAAAATTATGGATGTATTTCAGAAATATATGTTATTTTGATGTAAAATTATGGGTATTTCGGAAATATGTTTTCAACAAAATTACAAAAATTTCATTCGATATCTTTGCTATGAATGTATCTCAAATTGATTAGCTAGGAGTTTCCCCTTATTACTCTGTAATGAACACAGCTGAATCAACGGTTGCATTTTAGATTAAAGTTTTAGGTGGAAATCCTTGAGAAGGTAAATAATTGCTTCAGGGTTGAAAATTGAGAATGATTGATGATTTCTGTAAGTTTTATGGATCCATTTTTTTCTTTTCAACTTATAGTTTGCTTCTTTAAACTTATTGGGTTTTGTTTTTTCTTATTACAAGTAAAAATAGGGAGAAAAGAATAGATCCTATGTTTGATTATGTCCTCTGAATTTGATTAATGGCCAATGGGTGCATCTAGCGCCGTTGCTAGGGATGTGCAAAGAGCTTTACCGCACAAGGTTCCAACTTCCAACATAAAAAAAAAGGGTCCAATATTTTTTTTAATATTTTCTAAAAAAAATGCTTATTCTTTTCTTATTCTTTATAAAAAAAAATCTAGATTTTAGAATATTTATATATTAAAATTGTAGATTGTTATCTAAATTATAAACAATGTACTGATTTTAATAATATAAGACCCCTAAAATTTCCGGCACGGCCCTGGATGCATCATGCATGGACTTCTCCCCCTAGCAAAGTAGCAAGTTCTAAACTATTGCGGAAGTGGGGGCAAAAAAAAAAGGATAAATAAGACTTATAGCAAAATAGAACAAACCAGAGTTTAGAACAACCAACTATTTGATTTCTTGCTATAACAAATCCACCCTAAATAGCCTAAGGGCCCATTTGATAGAAACCTTTTGTATTGGATGGAGTTAAGTGCAATATTATGTACTAAATTTTGAAGGTTGTTGCAGTTTGGGTATTATAGTTGCAAAAGTTGCAACTTAGGTACTCAAAGTTAACATCCGTTAGTTTGATAGAATATTCCGTTAACTTAAAGTGTAAACCATTAAACTTAAATTTGAGGCACATACGTATGACGGAATATTCTAGGATATTTGTGATTCTAGGTAAAGAAATAAATATTTACATTGATAAATTAAAGATTTATATGATTTTTTAGTTTACGATTTGTTTGAACGCATAAAGATTTTAAGATAATATATGATTGACAATATAAATTTTTACTGTTTCATGTACGTAAGAGATTATATATATATATATATATTGTAACTAGAATATATATTGCCCGTTGTTACAATTTTTTTCATGGCAATTTGAATTTTTTCGATATATAAAAGATTGTAAAAAATAATATATTATGTGATTAGATATGTTAATATAAACGGTACGAAAAAAAATCAGATTTGCAACATTTTTTATAGATAATATATTACTTGATTAGATAGATTTATTTTTAAAATATAGACGCATTGAGCTTAGGAAAAACCGAAAAATTCTAATAATAAAAAAATTAGGATTATTTTCATATACGAAAATTATTTACTTTTAGAATTTTAGAACAACTTATTATCACTTTGTTGAATATTGTTTTGCATTTACTACTAATCATTTATTAATTAAATTCGTTTAACAGTAAAGTTAGCAGAAATTTGATGAGAGTACCCTAACTGCAACTTTTGCAACTATGGTACTCTAAGTGCAACAAACTCCAAAGTTTAATACTCACTATTGTACTTAACTCTCTTGTATTGTGTTATCAAGTAAAACGCAGGCCGGCCAATTTTAGCAGTTCACAATAATGAGTTAAGATGCTCTCAATTTTATTTCTGCAATCAATAGTTGATGAGGAAATAGGGCATTTTTTAATTGGGAAAAAGAAATAAAAAGATTCCTAATACCCCAAAGTCCCCAATAACTAAATAAGATAAAAGTTTTTTTTTTTGTTGTTGAAAAATAAAACCGGTTAGCCTATTGAGAAAGATCAATCACGAAAGATAATGGTCACACGGATAATACCAAAAAGTCATTATGCATATAGTATATGGTAACTAAATATTCCCTTCACAAATAAATGCTTCATTTTGACAAAAAAACACTCTCATAATTTTGGTTAAAATTGAGCACAAGTTTGGACAATGGGAGTAAGACAAAAGTTTATAAACAAACCCCCGGATAAGCTATTTCCTATTTCCAAACATAAAATTAAGTAAAAGCTCAAAATTATAGACAAAGAGAAGAGAGTACTAATTTACTTACATAGGCTCCTTGATATTCTTCTTAGCGAGATGGAGAGATTAAAACCCCAATTGATTGTAGCAATGAAAGGTCATCCAGGCACCGGAAAGAGCACCGTAGCCGTCGCCATCGCCGCCGCACTTCGGTGTCCACTCGTTGATAAAGACGACATCCGCGACTCCACGCTTTCTCTCTCCTCCTCCTCCGCTACGTCATCCACCCTCAACGACCTCTCCTACGACGCCATGTGGCGCGTAGCATCCACGCAGCTTCGCGTTGGTCTCTCCGTCGTCGTCGATTCCCCGCTCTCGCGGCGGAGCCACCTCGACAGCATTCTCAAAATCTCCGGTGGGTCCCACAGGGTTGTGATCGTGGAGTGCCGGCCGTCTGATGAAGCCGAGTGGCGCCGACGGGTTGAGCTGCGCGGAGAAGAGGACGGCGGCGTGGGACATAAGCCGGCGACGTGGCAAGATATGGAGCGGTTGATGGAAGGGTATGATGGGTGTACGGAATATGATGTGGGGGAGGTTCCCAGGTTAATTGTGGATACCACTGCTGCTTCTGATGGGGTTTTATCCAATGTGATGGAGTTTATTCACTCTCACTGTCCTCATCAATGTAATGATCAACCATGATTTTTTAAATTTTATTTTTGGTAATGAGTGCAATAATCTTTGTTGTAAATAGTGTGATGCTCATTCATGATCATTGATCAATGTCAATCTAACGCTATTTGTTGTGATTTTGAGTGAAAATTAGATAGAAAAATTGTAAAAAATAAATCAACATTTAGCCGGTCTTCTCAAATTAAGTTAACCTTTAGATTAACTCAAAATAAGTCTACCTATTACACATGTCTGCTTAAATTAAGTTTTTTCACTAATTTAATGGTGGAGAAAGGTAATAATTTCAATGCAAAATTAAAGCGGTGCATTAACATGTTGTTGTTTATATGATATTTCATTGAAAATGTTAATTTAATCAACAAACAATTAGTAAAAAAACTTAATTTGAGAAAAAATGTATATTAAGTTGATTTATTTTGAGTTAATCAAAAGGTTGACTTAATGTGAGAAGGTCGGTTAAAGATTGACTTATTTTTTACAATTTTTTCAATTAGATATATGTATGTATGTCCAGCCACGTAAAAATAAGATGTAATTTGGGGTTGTTTATTCAAGAAAATTATACAAACACCATTTGATTTGTATGTGGAAATTGAAAGTATGAGAAATTGAGAATTTTGAGGGCATTTTCGTTTATTTTTTTCCTTCACACTTAGTGAGTTGGATTCAGGATTGTAATCTCCCAAAAAGAATACAACCTTAGTTGGCTTAGTAATTTGATTCGATAAATTGTAAGTTTTTAAAATATACCACTTTTTTTTTTAGTTTTAAATAAAATGTTATCGCTACAACAAAAAAGAAATAGAGGCATTACCTACTCCATTGGTGTAGATTATTTAGTTTGATGGATAACTGGTTTGATTAGTTAATTTTTTTTATTGTTTATGCTAGTCATATATTTCTTTAGCTTTAATTTTTTAAGGAAAAGATAAAAATTTATTAATTGAAAGATATACGGCATCTAAAATATTTATTATGAAAAAATAAAATATAATCTAAATTAAACAAGTAAAATTCTTCTTTAAAGTAACTATGATGAAGAGAAATTAGATCTGACGGTGAAAGACAATCCCCAATTGTTCATTGAATTATGCATTTATGCAACCTTATAAGAGGGAGTTCATCTTTTTGGCATATTTTTGGGAAGAAAATTCATTATTTGGTCTTATAGATCGCATCCTCAATCCAATCACCAATTATAAAATTGTACGACTGACAACAAATGAATTGAACTTTTCAAATAAAACCTTAGAAAATAAATTTCAATCTTCCATAAGGGAAGAAGAGAAAGACAAAGGTCAAACTCCCACAAAAGAAGAGAAGAAACCCATAAATTGGGAAGAAATCTCTCCTAAAAAAAGTGCAAGGAGGATTATTAATAATAAACCTGAGTTTTTGACAATTCTCAAACGTAATATTTAGAAGGAATATTCCATTAAATTACTATTCATTTAAGGAATATTCCGTTTAAAAAACATAATATTCCGTTAAATTACTACTATTCATTTTAAGTTTTTAGCACGCATTTGAAGATGAATATTGTCGTTTTTGCAAATTTTCACCTCAAATTTGATCCATTAAGGGCTAAGATGCCCCAAAAACCTTTGATGGTGTAATTTATTCGTCACACAAACCGATTGCACATAAATCGAGGCAAGTAATTAACGTTTTTGGTTAATAAATGTCACATTTGGGAATTGTCAAAAACTCAGGTTTATTATTGGGAATTTAAAAAACTTAGGTGTACCAGTGGGATTTGTTAAATTTTCAGGTGTACCAGTGGGAATAACCCAAATAAAAAACAAAGGGAATGCAACGAGAATTGGGGCTTACATCATCAAAGTAAGGATGATGGTAGTCTTTTGTGAATCCAAAAGATTTTAGGTTTTTTTTTAAGAGAGGAAGATAACAATATGTTTATTTTGTTAATCTGCAATGGTATATAAAATGCTTCTTTTTCTGCCCCAATTTAGTTGCAACATTTACACAAAAAGAAAATTATAAATTAGTTTAATCAAATTCACACTTCACTCCTTTGTTGCAATTAGACTGAGCATAGGTAATAGAAAGAAAGTACAAAATTGATGGTACACGTGTAATAAGTTGTGATTTTGGCACCCCTCACCCTCTCACATGAATAGTAACCATTACTATTCATGTGAGAGGAGGAGGGTGCCAAAATTAATTTTGAGGGTACCAAAATCAATTTTGGAGGTACCAAAATCATTTTCCACGTGTAATCATACAATATACATTGGTTCAACTCCAATGACCATCAATATAATAACTAATGAACATTATTCAAATTTTAAATTAAATAAATATTCATCACCAACCTAATTTCATTGTAGATTGCATTTATATAAAGTGTATCTTTTTAACTATTCTTTAGTTTACTTTCTATGAAATAATGTAAAATGGAGTAGGATAGATAAAGTGTATTTAAATTATTCTAAAAAGTAAGCTATTTTTTTTTTTCAAATGACTATGAATCCACAAAGTATATTGTGAATTTTTTTACCCAAGAATTGTAATTGACAAATTAATTACATGTTTCCGTTGGTTTGCAAAATATATACCTAAATACCGTCCATGTAGAATCGGAGTCGAATTTATTTTTTTTTAAAATGTGGCAATAGCGATTTCACTTAAGCATGTAATGAAACCAAATCTTTATTTCCAATAGCGATTTAATCTGAGTAAGTGGTAGTAGCAAATTACTTGTGTAAATCGCTATTGACAGTTTTTTAAAAATAATAAACTTAACTCTGATCCTACATGGCCAGAATACTGGTAAATATTTTATATAATTAAACCCAAACTTAAACTTTTTTACCCCTTAGCATTATTTAGGTAAAAAAATTGTATATTTTGATGAAATAATAATCATCTTATTCCCCAAAATGTTTTTTTGCAACCTAATTCTTACAATGCCCCCCATGTAAACAAGCCTTCACATGATTCAAGAATGTTAGTGTAATATTACAAATTATTTGCTTTAATAACAACAATCCATTAACGATTTAAAGGTATAGATGAACAAATTAATCAAAATATTAATACAAGGGAAGATTGCGATCATAATCTTTAAGATTATGTTTGATCAATTTGTTCGTTTGAACTTTTTGTAGGATATAACATCATTTGTTTTTTTTTTTTTTGGTGCAAGAGAGGGGACAAGCCCCAACAAAGAGAGAAAAATACAAGAAAAAAATAAGAAAAAAAAACAGAAAGGAACAAAAAACAAATGCAGAAGAAAAAACAAAAACTAACTAAAAAAAACTACCAGCAAGGGGCAGCCACCAAACGAGAATGAGCTACCCCACTAAGATCCTCCATTAAAATCGAACTAAGCTCTCTTGGGATGTTCTCAAGGATGACCAACCTCTGAATAGAATCTACCCCATAGTTAGCAAGCCAATCCGCCGCCCTATTAGCTTCCCTGTAGCAGTGCTCAATCACGACTTTCCAGTCCTGCTTCTCTATAAGCGCCCGACACTTGCGAATGATGTGAATATAGGGAGAGTGTGAAGGGATTTCCTCCACCAACAGTCTAACAACCAGCTCTGAGTCTAACTTCAAATGCACTTTTTTATGGCCACCATTCCAAGCTAAGGCTAGACCACGAAGAACCCCCAAAAGTTCAGCCTTATTACTCGAACAAACCCCACAATTAGCAGCATACACCTCAAAAATGGCTCCATCATGTCCTCGAATCAGGTCCCCAGCTCCTGTTTGCCCCGGGTTACCACGCGATGCTCCATCTGTATTTAAACAGACCCAACCCACTTGAGGAAGTTCCCATCTAATGAAGCGTTGGACCTTCCTTCCAAGTCCAGAAATTTGTGCCACCATATCTGACTCAACTGCCCTCCTCACGTCACCTACCCTTGCAAAAATGAAAGCCACTTGGTCTAGAGGGATGTTAGGATTAGTTGCAAAGCATCTTTCATTTCTCCATCTCCATAACCACCACACTGTTACTGCAAAAATGATGTTTGATTGTTCATTAGTAGCACCATCCTGTATAGAAAGATTGGACAGGATCCAATCCTTACACCCATCTCCGCTTAGGATATCATTTATGTTCTATCCCAAATTGCGCCACACAATCCGAGCAGCAGGGCATTCCCTTATTATATGATTAGTATTTTCCTCAATAGCTCCACAAACTTGGCACCTTGGGTCATCTGTGAATTTTCTCAAGAATCTATTGGCATTGGTCATTACCCTATCCTGGATGGCAAGCCATAGAAACATGCGAATCCTTTGGGGGACTAAAACCTTCCAAATTCTTTTCCACTCATCTGTTTGCATTTGGTGGCTTGGTGTCAAATTACGGACAATATTAATGGCGGAAGAGATAGAAAATCCACCAGAGGGAGATCCGTTCCAAAAAATCTCGTCCACTGTTTCTTCATCCTCTATCACTTCATGAGAAGCAATAGCATTTAGCACCTCACTTGGAAGGAAATCAGCGAAAAGCTCATATCTCCACCCTACATTCGTATCCCAATATTCCTTAACCAAGGAGTCGTGTAAATCTTGTGGAGGAACCGGATTTGTCATATCAAGAAGAGGAGTATCCATAATCCACCTATGTTTCCAGAACAGAGTAGTACGACCGTTTCCCACCGCCATGTTTACTCCTTTCTTAATTATATCCACATTATCAATAATTCCTTTCCACACATTTTAGACCCCATTTTTCTCTCGGAACATATCAATATCGCATCTCCCGTCACAATATTTGCTGCGTAGAACTCGAGCCCATAAAGTTTGTGGTTCCGTTAAGATCCTCCACCCTAGTTTAGCCATGAAAGCTGCATGTGCTGCCGCATAGACCGAAGGCCTAGACCCCCCCTCTAATTTTGGTTTCGTCACATTTTCCCATGCTACCAATGTGTCTTTCGATTCTCTTCATCACTTCCCCACAAGAACATTCTGGTCTTTCTATCTATTTCATCACAAGTTGAGCGAGGGACTTTTGTAGTTTGCATCGTGTAGCTTGGAATGGACGAAAGGCAGGCCTAGGCCAGAGTGGTACGACCCGCGAGAGACAGAGTTTTCTTTTTCCATCCGGCCAATTTTTCATTCATTCTATCGATGATGTATTGGTAATCATCTTTAGAAGTTCTTTTATTGATGGTGGGGACTCCAAGGTATGTTCCCAAGTCATTAGTTTCTCCAATTTGAAGAACATTAGTAATAGCAGCTCTCACTTCATAGTGGGTATTTTCAGAAAAATACACACTAGATTTATCCAAACTTACTTTACTTCCCGATGCTTGACAGAATTGGTCCAAGCATTTTTTCATGCAAAGATCTTGATCCACAGAAGCTTCGCCGAAAAGAATGAGATCGTCTGCGAAAGCCAAATGTGAAATTCCCGGGCCCCCACGACTAGCCCTCAATGGTTTCCAACTGCCGAACCGTGGTTCATGTTCTATGAGGTGGGCTAACCTTTCCATACAAATGACATATAGATATGGAGAGAGTGGGTCACCTTGACGGATACCGCTACTTGGTTTGAAAGTATCGGTAGTTTCTCCATTCCATAAGATCTGTAGATTTGCCGAAGTCAAACAATTCATGACAATATCCACCATATATTGAGGTAGTCGTACCTCCATTAAAGATTCTCGAACAAAACTCCATCGCAACCTATCGTATGCTTTTTCAAAGTCAATTTTGACAATCATTCCACCTGACTTCCCTTTTTTTCTTCTCAAAGTATGTAGCATTTCTTGGACAATAATAATATTATCCGTAATTTGGCGCTTTGGGACAAAGCTACATTGAGTATGAGAAATAAGGGTCGGCAACAGAGGTTTTAGCCTATTTACAATCACCTTAGTAATGATTTTGTAGGTGATATTACATAGGCCAATGGGCCTAAAATGATTTGGTCTTTGGGGGACATCCATTTTTGGGATTAAAACCAAAAATGCATCATTAAGGCCCTCTGGAAACTTTTTCCCTTCAAGAACATCCTTCACCATGGCCACCAAATTAGGGGAGACTAAATCCCAATATTGCTGGAAGAAAAGTGGTTGGAAACCGTCGGGCCCCGGAGCTTTGTATGGCTTCATACTCTTGAGAGCTTTTTTTACTTCATAAGGAGCGAAAGGGCGTGCAAGAACTTCATCTTCATTCTCTGACATATAAGGAAAATGCCCCAACAAAATCTTTTCACCTACATAGTGAGGTTGATCTTCTTGAAACAAATTCTGCCAACAATTCAGGACCATCGATTTCACCAAACTTGGACAGTGGACCCAATCTCCGTTCGTATCTTGTAGTGTCTCAATACGATTTTTACGACGGCGGATTAGATTAGAGATGTGGAAATATCTCATGTTGCGATCACCATCTCGGATAGCGTCAACTCTTGATTTTTGGAACCATAGGAGTTCCTCTTGTTCTAGGATATCATCCATATCTCTTCTTAGAACCGCTTCAAGCTTCAGTAGATGTCTATCTCTTCCTTGAGCAAGCTTCTTTTGGATCCCTTCAAGTCTAGCCCATAATTCACTTTTTTTCCTAAAAATATTATGGAAGGTCTCTTTATTCCAAACATTAAGGATATTAGCAAATTCCTTGAGAAAGGGCACAATTGGGGCTCGAGCATCCCATTTGGAGTGAACAAAAGACTTAAAATCTTGGTGGTTCATCCAAGCCGCTTGGAAGTGGAAAGGTTTGATGGAAGAGCTCACTGAGGCGAAGCCATTGGTGCTAATTAAAATTGGACAGTGGTCGCTTTTAGACTTGGGGAGATTACAAAGAGCACCTTCTGGAAACTGAACCCTCCAGGCTTCATTAACAAGGCCCCGATCTAGTCGAGCTAATTTAAAAGTCTCTGGAGTCTTACCTCTGAACCACGTGTGTTGTGGTCCTGAGCAATGGAGATCAATGAGTTCATCATTCTCAATCCAATTGGCAAATTCACGACAACGCTTGTTCATTTCGGACCCCCCTATTCCATTCTGTTCTTGCATACTTCTAGTATCATTGAAATCACCTGCTGCTAGCCAAGGCCCAGAGTAACTTTTTCGAATTTTTTCCAGTTCTTGCCATAATTCTTTTCGAAGTGCACTATCTGGGCTCGTATAAACTGCTGAAAAAAGCCATGGGTCTTCACCCTTTCTTCTGATTTCAATAGTGATATGTTGAGAGTGAGAGCCAAAAGTAACAACTGAAAGTTCTTCTTGCCTCCAAAAAACCCAAATGCCTCCTGAGAAGCCTTGTGCCTCTACTCGAACTTGACCGGAGAACCCAATTGTATCACATATTTTTTGTGCATTATCTCCACTCAAATGTGTTTCTACTAAAACAAGCACTGAAGGTTTATTAATTCTGATCAACTCTTTAATTAGAGCTAATTTATTCCCTACACCTTGTACATTCCAGATTAATAATTTAATGGACATATTAATCATTGGACTGATTGGGTAACGGTCGAAAACCGAGACTGGCAGGTTATTCATTAGAGACATGAAGTTGTCTCTTAAGGCCCTCATTGGCCCCTCTGTCTCCATTGGGAGTTTTACTTGGGCTAGGAGATCTGGAGTGCTCCCCTCCCGCTGTAGGTACGAGTCCAATACAAGAAGCATTCTGTTTGCTAGGGGGTGGGTACACACCATTGTTGGACCTTCCATTGGAGTATCCACGAACATTTCCACCTCCGGCGGTATTTTCACCTCTAGCGTGATCGGAATTAGACTTGGATCCATTCTGATTTTTGTGGGCAGTTTCAATGCTAGGAGAATTATCAGAAAAGTTTTTAGCAACTGATTGCTGATTCAAAGGTTCAACAAATGAATTTTCTTTACCCAAAATAATGGGATTTTTTGAGTAAGGGAAATAATTTTTTTTGTTATCAGTTTTTCTAAAGACTCTTCCATTAGAGGAAGGAGAACTATGTTGATTGGCAAGAGGAATCCTATTACCAGAAAATTTCCCCGAATTGCTCTTGTTAATCCCATAATTAATTCTTTCCTTATTCGAAGCATTAGGAGGTGAGTCATTGATTGCTAAAACATGGGCCTCTATATCCGATTGACTTGTGCTTTCTATAACCAAAAACGATTTATTTCCTTCTGGATTCCCACTAATTAGGCCATAATTTTCCTTTTCTTGATTTTCATCATTGCTCTTGGCCCCACTGTTTTCAATGATAATGGTATCATTACCCATATTATTCTCCATTGACTCAATGTCATCACCCATCATAGGTTTTTCTTGCTGGTTGTTATTTCCAGTAACATCTCCCTTAATTAGCTCCCATAATTAGGCTCATTCCTCGCCTCATTTTCTTCCCCAGTTTGAAGAATATCAAATCTTGAGCCATTAGTTTTGCCCTTTCCTTGATTTGCCGATTGACTTGAAATGACTATTGACTTTTTTCCTTGACTCCTTTCATGTGCCTGATACTTGGATTGTTGTTGTTGTGGACGTTTCGAAGACTCCCCTTTCTCCGTGATGGTCATCTTTCTCATTGGCCTTTGTACTAACATCCATGCTCCATATGAGTTCTCTTCTTCCGGTTTGATCTTATTCGTATTGATTAAAGTACTAGGACCAACAAAATGGGTGGATCCATGTGTGGTCTCTTGATCTTGATCATAATCTTCTTTGTTAAAGGACTCACATTGTTCATCTTTATGCCCAAATTTTCCACATTTGAAGCATATGAGTCTCAGACCTTCATACTGAATTTTCCATATCTTTCCATTCATCCTGAATTTAGACAGTAAGGGCTTTGTGAGATCAACTTCGATGCTAAAATGAACAAATTGGCCTCTGTTTTGATTTTCTGTGTGCTTATCTATTCTTGTGACCTTCCCTATTTTGGATCCAATTTTGTGCAAAAATTGCTTTTCAAAATATTCAACTGAAAGGTTTGGAATACGCACCCAAGTAGTGAGTCTCTTGATTGGTTCTTCATCAGGGACAAAATTTGGAACCCATTTACGAATCGTGAGATAGCTATCTCCAATGACCCAAGGACCTTGGGAAAGCACAAAATTATAATCTTCCATGTTGTTGAAGCGTACCACATAATACGCACATCCAATATCAATGAGAGTTATATCTCCCTTGAGGCATCATTTCATACGTAGCTTTCTCATGAGGAATTCATACCCTAACCTCTTGTTAAAGAGTTTGATGATTAGAGCATTTTTCCAAGGTCTTCGCAATCTCTTTTTTTCTTCCCTTGATATGGAAATTGTAGGGCATGTAATATCATCATCTCCACAATTCTGGTCATATTCATCATCATCACTCCTTGTTGTTTCATAGAGAGGATTGATGTTATTGTCCTCCTTTCTCATAGCATGGAGGTATGAGCAAGTACCTTTCCCTTTGGTTGGGCTTCTGTCCACCTCCATATACTCCATATGGGCATCCTCATGCCTTTCCTGTATCTGGTTTGTGGGAATCCCATGGGGCTTCTCAATTGCTTGCTTGAATTTTTTTGTTGATCTTTGGAGAATATCACTGTCTTCACTCGAGAGTTCCTTTTTCTCTCTTTCAATGTTTTTCATTTTTTTATTTCAAACCGCATATAACATCATTTGTTGCCATTTTATTAGATATACCTCAATAAAAAACATTTACAAGAATATACTAAGATAAAATTAATGATTGATTTTTTTACCCAAAAAATAAATTTTAGTATATTCTTGCAATTATTAAATTTATCTTGGTATATCATCAGAAAAAAAAAATCAATTTTTTTTGCCGGAATGTTCATTATTTTCTCCAGAATGTTCATTTTTACCTCAAAAATGAATGTGATGTGTTAAATGTAGTGAAGGGGACTGAAACTAGAAAATGATAATAATACCTTATTGTTGGAAAAAACTTGTCTAACCCACCAGTAGACTATTCACCATTAATAATGTATTATGGTTAATATTGATAGTAGAATCCAATTCATATAATTAATACGGAGTAATATTTTAATATCTCTATTAGTATTGGGTAGTCTATCCACCGGTAGCCAGGTAACTATAGCAATGTCGCTTATTGTTTTTAATGCTATAATGAGTTGGTAGTTCCAAAGATGCATCAATAATTACACCGACCAACGGGAACAGTTCACCATTACTGATCAATCTATTCATCTACTGTTAAAAGTGTTCTTACGAATGAACAGTGAAACATTCAAATTCTAAACCAAAAAACAATAATACTACTCCGTACTATTAATTAGCCGTACTACCCAAACATTCATATTCAACAAAATATCAATGAAAATTCACTACCCAAACAGAAACTCTAATTAAACCGATAACAATTAGAATATTAGATAAAAACACTACACATTAATAACAGTACAATATATAATAATCAACCCAACACAATTGACGATTGACGAACACGACGACCACGACCGCCAATTTGATCGGCGAAACAATCAATGACATCTTCATCTTCCATATTGAGATCAAAAGGAGTTTCAGAATCTTTAAGTTGTTTACCCAGATAAGTGAATTTCAGTTCCTTCTCATTTAACCCTAATTGAAGGCAGTAAGTCAGCATTAGTTTACCTAATCGAGCATTGCGTTTCACTATGAATATTACGTCTTTTGTATGTTCTTTCTGTACTGTGATTTTCACTTTTTTGGCATCGTCCACAACGCCTGGATCTCCGCCTCTTCCGGCGGCGTGTTTTCCGGTCACCGATGAAACTGGGGTTGGGCTTCTTGACCGTGCCCTCCTCGATGGTGAATGTGATGCGCCTCTCTCCATTACTCAATTTGTGATTATTTATTTTATTTTTTTTAAAAAAATGTGTGATTTTATGGGAGGGTTCGCTTTTGTTTTTATAGGCTAAAGGTAGGGGTATTTGGGTTTTACCGTTTTTAGACTTCTGATAAATTGGACCTCTTAATTACCCTAATTATTAGGGTTATTGGGTCAATACAATTTATTCTACATATATCGATAACAGGATTTATTTTCTTTATAGTTATAGTCTATCTCATCTAATACTGAATAAAACAAATCTGACCCAATACCGATTTGAAAATTGATATGAAAAAATTGTGGCATAAACAAAAACGTAGAATCTGAAACCCCTTTTGACCGAACCTGAAACCCGTTCTATAGTAGTAATTGACTTAAACAACCAAATTTTCAAGTATAGTTTTATATACATACAAATAATATGAGGCCATAAGATATAAACAACAAGATGCTATATAAATATCAGACCTGATCAAAAGTAGCCCCATCTGAGTTTGCTGACCTTGAACATGCATATTAAGCCCAACCCTTATCGATTTTTTCATTTCTTTGTGCGTGCTTTGGACACTTAAAATTAGTTTTTTTTTTTAGTTTTTTGTCCCTGTCCAAAAAAGCTTACCAAACCCATGCTAAATTTTTTATTTTTGGCCAAGAAATTTGACCCCTAACTTGGCTCGAAGAATGGGATTCAAGTTATGCATTTGGCCCGAACCAGACCTGGCCTGACAAAACCCATGCATACCTATATTAAATATGTTATTCATTATCTACAAATAAAAAATAGGGATTTTCTACATGGTACCATTATAAAATTGGCTTTTCCACATGGTATCATTATTAACATTTTCATTCTACATAGTACCACTCTAAAGCCAATTTGTAGATTAGTGTAGCATTACTGTTAGTGGGCTGTTAGTATTTTAATTATAGGGTTAGATTTGCATTAAAAAAAATTAAATTAAAAAAAAAAAACAAAAAACCCCCGCTGCAGCACCTGCACCACTGCAACGAGTGACAAACATCAGCAAGTGACACCACTTGGCAGCAGCAACACCACTTCGACAGCAGCAACTACACCAGCAGCAGCAACATGGCAGCAACAGGTGGCCACAACAACAACCTAGCAGTGGCAAAAGAAGGGAGGCAGCAAGGGCCAACCTTGCTTCATTGTTCTAGCCATAAACAATCACATTATTTAATCTTATATAAGGCTAAAATAACCAAAACAGAGCGGCAGCAAGGGCCAACCTTGCTTCATTTTTTTTATTTTTTTTGAAATTCTGTTTAATTTTATAATTTTTTTAATGCAAATTTAACCCTATAATTAAAAAAAATAACAGCCCACTAACAGTAATGCTACACTAATCTACAAATTGGCTTTAGAGTGGTATCATGTAGAATGAAAATGTTAATAATTGTACCATGTGGAAAAGCCAATTTCACAATAGTACCATGTAGAAAATCCCTAAAAAATATTAGTTAAAGTAAAAATGTAAATAGTGCATAAGTCCAGTTTTTGCAATTAAAAAAAATGAAGTATTTTGATGAAAAATTCCTAATTAGTTGACAACTGAACTAAATTACCATCCTATCCGACATTTCGACCACAATTTTAAAAATACTCAATGTCTATTTTAGGAGTCAAAGTTAAAAAACTTTGATCAATTTTTATGACAACTTTATAATATATAAAATAGTTATATGTGACATTATTGTGTTCGTCTTAATGTGTAGTTTATTAATATGTAATTTTTATAACTTACTTGAATACACAATATATATACAATTTGAGTTATTAATAATCAAAGTTATAAAAAAAAATTAGCAAAGTAAAAAGAGAAGGGAGGGAGTACATCTGTACATACAGTCGCAGAAGTTTAACCTAACATTAAGATTTGTTCATCATCTCAGGATCATAGAGCAAGAGAGAAAAGAGAGACACCAAAAATGAGTGGAGTTGGGAAGAAGGTAGCAGATGTGACCTTCAAAGCATCAAAGAACATCGACTGGGAAGGCATGGCCAAGCTTCTTGTCTCCGACGAAGCTCGTAAAGAGTTCTTCACTCTTCGCCGCACTTTCGACGAGGTCAATACTCAACTTCAGACCAAGTTCAGCCAGGTGCTCTCTCTCTTTCGTCATTTTTTCATTTCCTCTTCTCCGATCTCTGTATTTTTATCCCTAATTCCTGTTTTAGGTTTGCTTTTCTGTTTATTTCAATTTCTTTTCTTAGGGCTTTGATTCGTTTTGATTCACTGTTTTCCTTTATTATTATTATAAATTTATTATGCGACTTTTTTTCTATATGGTACATTTTCTGTAATTTAATACGTTTTTGTTTTCGATTCTATATTGATTTTCATAATGGTTGTAGTTTTGATTAATAGGTGAGGTTTGATTAATTTGAGCATTTAGTTGCGATGGCAGACTTCTGATCTTTTAAAACTTGTTACGTTTTGGAAAAATCATAGCCGATTGTGATGTAATGAAATGCTATGATTCGTTGTTCAGTTGCTGAGCAAGTAAGTCATTTGGGTTAACGATGTTGTAGCATTTGTTGTGTTTGGACTAATGTTGAAGCATGGAAACCTTAATAATGTACTAGGTTTTTTTTTTTTTTATTTATTTTGCAGGAACCTGAGCCCGTAGACTGGGAATATTATAGAAAAGGAATTGGCAATAAATTGGTTGATATGTACAAGGAAGCTTATGATGGTACATTCCTGCGTTCCTTGTAGTATTTTTTTCCTTTTTCCATCAAGAAGAGTCAAAAATTTTATTAGAAGAGTCAAAATATTCATTACGATTTCCTGCCATGATATAATGTTATGGTCTTGAAGATTTATTTGGAAATCTTTCAATGTAGTGTACAATTATTCAGCTATGATTAGGTATAGAGCCTGGTGTATGAAATTTTATCATTGTCTTTGTGGAGAGGCTGGAATAGTTAGAAGCTCGATTGAAATTCTAATGTTTCTCCAGAAGTAAATATTTGAAGACAGTGTCGGCAACACATTGGATTTGTCCTTGACTTGAAGCTTAGAAATGGTTTACTATCATTACATCTTTTAATCTTTGAAATTTACATGCAAGTCTTAGAAGCACTTAGTTTGGGGGGATGGTTTGTTCTGGAGCATAGGGCCCACATAGAGATAAGGCACACAAGATTTTTATGTTCTGATGTAGGGATATTTTTGAGTCATCCTAATGCTTCTTCTAATAATATGTTTCTATGCCGATGGATTTTATTCGCATGAATTCATGGAATAGAGTGATATCTTTAGTTATGATCTCCATGCTTGGCCAATTTTCATATTTGAGGATGAGAAGAGGATGATCTGGAGTAGCAGAAGAATTTCCCTCTATGATGAACCCATGAGCTGAACCAGTTAACCCTATGAGTTATTCCAAGTGTTCCTACAATCAGCATGCATGCATGCAGTCAAGTAGATATAGATAATTTAACCCAGTAGGATGTTCCTTCCTGCCTATTTTACATAGCTGCTTCATATGTATAGAAACAATTTAAAAGGAGGAATCGAATAGATATATCAATTGAGTATGCTGCATATCAATTTACAAATACTGTCTTAGTGACAATCAATACTGTAATATTCTACCTCTGATTCTCTGAAATAGAAGGATTGGCACTACACAACTGAATTTCATCTTCTGGGATTTCGCGTTTACATCAAATTGGGTCTCTTCTTACATAAGTTTTATGATTTTTATCATATTAACGATTTCCCTAATCTATAGACTCTGCTTTGTATCACTTTCAATAATTCAATTTAGGCATGCTTGGAATGCATGTAATGCATTAAAGAGTTAATGGAGACATTAAAGAGGTAGTGGACATAGAATGAATGAAATGAAGATGACTTTAACCATTTTGTAGAAGAGGCAATAGTGGATAATGCAAGTAGAGAGATGAATCATATTGCACCTAGTCCAAGCATAATAAGAATAATAAATCCTTTCTCCTTCCACATCCATTGCTTTTACCCCCATATAATGATCCACTATTCATCGTATTTTCTATTTCTTCTAGCATTATCTTTTTAATATGTTACCCACTTACCCTTAATTCAAGCATTCCTTTGTTCTTCATTTAATTGCTCAATGCATTTTTCACCGCATGTAAAAGTTATAGGGGACTAATAAATCCTTTCTCTTTACACATCCATTGCTTTTACCCCACATATAATGATGCCTTTGTTATGAAAAAAAATGCACTTTGGTCAATTGAGATGCTACCAACAATGCTGTCATTAGTTGTGCTAGTTCTTAATGATTTTCTTGTACTTGTGTATTTGTATCTGAGTCCACTATATATTATTTATCCTTGATGTCTTTGTCCTAAGATAAAATTTCTTTGACTTGCTCAAAATTAATAATTGAATGTGGATTATTCTTCTAAATGTTCTTCCCAGTTTTTCCATTAGTCGCTTCAAAAACTTATTCCTACAGAGAATATTACCTTATATGAACTCTCAAAAGTAAGGGAGAAGTATCGAAAAGTAAGTGATTGCAAAAGGTGGGATTTTCTCTGTGTTTTTTTTTCTTATTCCTCATATGAAGAATTTGTAGAAATGGAGGGAGTTTTTGTAGAGCTAGTAAAAGGATTGATATGATGGAGAGAGAAAATGGGGAAATAGGGTAGTTGTGTGAAAACCATTCATGTAGAAGGGAAATAGGAAACCCTCTTTAAGGAAAATCTAACTATAGTAGTATGCAAATTAATTTTGGGATATGCCTAGCAATCTGGCATGAAAATTCTTATTTCCTATCATTGTGGAGCTTGTCTTGAGTGTGTTCTAATTAACATTTGTGCAAAATATCCAAGAGCTTAGTTCATGGGTGTCGCAATGAGTGGTGGTTGTCATATATCTAATGGTAGATATTGCTTGTAGGAATGGGTTTTTTGGGTATGTCAGAACATGTAATATATCAGCCTTGAAAAGATTCAATTGTGCTAATTAAGTTATAAAACGATTTGATTTAGAGGAAGAAGAATCTCTATTAATAAGTTCTAAGTGTAAGAATCTCACTGAATTTTAAAATTTAGTTTGATTAAATCAATGGGAGAATCTCTTTCAAAGTTAGTTAGTCAGTTTGATAGGCTTGTGATTTTAACACTTTTAAGAATCTTGATCAAAGCATAGAAATATAGAATACAACAGCAGGTAAACTAACAAAGGAAAATGCATTTTTCCTTTCTCCAGTAATATTCAAGTCTTCGTAATTCAACAACTTCCCTTACAAACTATCATAAGCTATTTATAAGGAATCTAAAGCAAAATGGTGACTTGTGTTTTTGATACATTAAGCAAGCACCTCTCAAAATCCCTTGAGTTGCTGTATATTCATAGTAACTTAGCTATTGTTATGTAATTTTTTAATTAGAACTAAACAGACCAATATATATGAGCCACAACCATTTGCTAGAATAGTTGATATTGAAATGTATAAGGACAATCAGAGTAAACATACTTGGCAGCATTTGCAACTTCGCATTGTACTTCAGAAAGAACTGTGTTTATTTCGCTGAATGGGCTGGGTTTTTATTCACTGGATATAAGATAATGAATATGTTTTTGTGCATTTTTGTTTTTGACATGAAAATATGTTGTGATGTATAGTTGGTAATGTGTTTATTGTTCTTGCATGACATTTATCTTGAGATTCTAGTCTAAAGATGGTAATATTTTCCTCCAGGCATTGAGATTCCAAAGTATGTGGACAAAGTTACACCTGAGTACAAACCAAAAATTGAGGCCCTGGTGTGTACTACCCTTTTTCTTAGTTATATCGCAAGGGTTTTTGACACTATTATTAAAAAAAATTATGATTTATGTGCAAAGAAAAATATTTTCATTGGTTATTCATGCATAAAGAAAAATATATTCATGTGAACTTTTGTTAGGGGTTTGTCTAGATGGTAGACAAGAATATTATTATTTTTTAAAATTTTACTATACAACTAATGATATTCAAGATAAAAGTTGTGCATGAAGTAAAAAGTAATAATGGAGTAAGTATTGGATATAAATGCCTCTGAAACTTTTTAGAGCACATTGATCATGTGGATATTCCAATTTATTTTTAATAAAGGTTGCATTTTGATATTGAAGGATTTGTTCTTCTCACCTATAAAGAAAAAGTTTCAGAAAATATAATTTCAGGTTATGCCAAACAAATGTACCCGTAGTTTATATGTATTGAGTCGAAGAGGGAAACTTCCTTTGGAAAAGGGGATATTCAGAACAAAAGCTGAACCTAAAATGATACAAGTAATTTCTGCTGCAAGGATGAGTAATGTTCAAGATTAACTTGTTCATTGCCGTTTGATGTGCTGTAGTTGGTAGAACTGAAAGAGGCTGAACAACAATCATTGAAAGAGTCTGAAAGATTAGAAAAAGAAATAGCAGATGTGCAGGAGTTGAAGGTAAGCTCATTCCTTTCCATTTTTGAAATTGCATCCTTAAAATGTCTAGAGCGAGCCTAGTATGTGTAGTGTGCTTAGGTTTTGACATCTTTCCGTTGCCTCAAGTGATGTTCATCTTTCTCCAGCAAAAGCTGAGCACCATGACTGCTGATGAGTATTTCGAGAAGCATCCAGAGCTCAGGAAGAAGTTTGATGATGAGATCCGGAATGATTACTGGGGTTATTGATGTTGCACTCTGGCTGGTTCTACCATCTCCTGCTTATAAAACATGTTGACATCATGTTATTTGATCAATATTTAGCATAATAATACAAGCATAATAATATAAACGATCTTGATCTTTTTTTTTTCCCCTAATCTTTTGTTTTCGGCGAATTTGTTTGACCATGTGAAGGAAAAATTCCCCCAAGTTGATAAAGTCGATTTTTGGGTGCTTGCATGATATGCCTTGGTACGAAAGAGCGGGAACGTTAGCTGGGGCATGTTTTGGAAATAATTTTAATAACGTATCTTCTCGTTGTGGTTACTACTCAGATTTACCATTTCTCTTTTTTGTTAGACCCATCTCATGATTTGCAATTGCTTTTAACTTGTAAAATTGTAACTTTTTATCCTAAATTTTTAAACATTTTACATCACTAATTATGTTTTATGGTAGAAAGTTGCGATTTTATGCTCTAAAGCTATTGTGCCATACTGTCCAACAGGATATTTGCTATCCCTGGTTTAAATTGGAATACAAATTTGAGTATAGCTGGTGTTTAGGGGTATTAGTGGAGCTAGGATCAATCTGCATGGAACTAATTTGGAATTAGTTGTACTCTAATTGACTCAAGGGTCTAGTATTTTGGTTTAGAGAATGTGAAATCTAATTAAAATCTAGAATCAAAATTGATTAGCAAATGACTAAAATTTCAAGGATTAAACTCCCTAATGTTACTTTAATTGGAGGAATTACAATCATTGAATTTAAGCCATGTTCGATTATCTCAATTGCAAAGTAAATATTAAAAAAAACACACTAACAAACAAAATCACGAACCCTCTCTCGATTAGGCAATAGCAAATTTTAGGAGATGCTAAATTAACATCTCTTGAATAGCCAAAGTAGCAAAACCTAAAATCGAGTTCGTCAAAATACTTCTATTAATTCACAATTCTAATTACTATCTCTAACAATTAGGAAAATTTTCATAGAAATCTTGGAAGCAATCATGAAAATTATTAAAAATCACTAAAACTCAACATGACTACTTCACCAAAATATCATGCAAGCTTCAAGAAATCTAGAGAAAATACAATTAAGGTAATTCAAATCGCTTCCTCAAAATGCTTGAAAAAAATATTTGTTGAAACCTTTATGTTACGGAGAGAGTATTTCAGATTCAGGCAAATATATCTGAAAATTTAGACATTAAATCCCAGTTCTTAAAAGTAAATGCGATTGTTTGGCATATTAGCATTTTTTGGATTTGTTGAGGTCTTTAGAGGCGTTTTTTGGCATTTTCCTTTGGCCAAATCCCCTCCGAATATTTGCAGTTGCGCCTGTCTCGAAAAACTAACCAATCGGACATCCGATCGCAAAATTATGACCTTCCGAAGTTATATACATCCATTAGAAACCCTGTGATAGATAGAGCATTTCTACAATTTGATTTTATATTCAATAGTTCAAACCGACTTCAATTAACGCGTTCTATTGTTCGATTTTGATTTTAATCATTCAAATTCGCATTTCCAAAATATGTTATTCAATGGTGTTATTGAAGAACCTGAGGAAAAGAAGAAGAAGTTGATCCTGCTAAGATGATGAAGATGATGACAATGATGATGATAGAGATGGCGATGTTGATAATAATAAAAAAAAATGGTCTAACTCATGAGAGGGAATAGTGAATTAAAAAATTGAATAACTAGAATTAATTTGACGTTAAATCTACGATGTAGAATATAGTTCTCATGGTTATCACCGAGATAGAATTTTAAATATTAATAAATATGTATATAAAATTATACATTTGAAAAGTGGACATTGAAACAGATAAAATAATACCAATGATCAATATGGGGCAACTAAAATAAGACCAAGGGAGTAAAACATAAATCAAGTTACCTGCATTTTTTTTTTTTGAGGCTTGCCTGATTCAACATAATGACATTTTTGTACTTTTATATCTCTATTTACAAAATTGCCACTATGCAATGTTTAGAAATGCAAATCTGTTTTGAATTCATGGAACAGAAACATGCAAGTGGTAGACAGTAGACACTGCAAGAGCAAAGCACATACAAGAGAAAGCTGAACAGCAGCAAGATTCATATTATAAAGTGGAGAAACCAGGGTCTAGTTCTTGCTTACAAGCAAACTTTACTTCATATTAACCTACTCCCTAATTTACTCCATAGTAATGAATAAAAACCAGTATCTGCCAAGACCAAAAGCAACACTGCTATGCTATACAAGCTGAGCAACCCTATCCAAAAGCAACAACACTTACTTGCAAAATATAGAGGTCATACTCAACAAGGGATATATGTCTCAAAAAGCTTAACACAAGGATTGGGATCACGCTGCATGATCTCGGCAGCTCGTTCAAATTCCTCTCTTAGGACTCTTATGCTGCGTTTGTCCACCACCCGTCCTAGATCGTGTGATGTCTCGAAGGGATCTTCTATGCATATTAGATGACGGTCGTTTCCGATCCTTCTTGTCCAATCTTTTTCTTCCTTCCTATCACATTCAAATTAACTAGTCATTAGTCACACTACTCACTACCACCTAGTCATTAAAATGATGGAAGCTTTACTAAGTTACTAGCTAATAAAATGACCTTTTTAGAATTTGCAACCTAATAAGGGTGCGTTCTCTTCACTTTTAAAAAATAAGTTTCAGGTTTAATAAATTCAGATAAGGTGGCCTATTTTCTAGTAAATTTGAATCCTTTTTGTGAGGAGGAAAGAATTTGGTTAGAAGATTGGCCGTAAGAGGTGAATGATCTTGCTGCTATGGATATGTATAACTTTAGAATTTGGTTAGAAGATTGGCCGTAAGAGGTGAATGATCTTGCTGCTATGGATATGTATAACTTTTTAAATAATCAATAAACCTCTTTTTTTTCTCTCAAAAAAAAAGTTCAGATAAGTTCCAATAAGTTGTATCAGATCTAATAAGTTCCAATAAGGGCTAATAAGTTGCAATAGGTTCCAATCAGGTCTAATAAATTCTAATAAGTTCCAATCAGGTCTAATAAGTTCCAATTAGGTCTAAAAAGTTCCAATCAGGTCTAATAAGTTCCAATCAGGTCTAGGTTATTTTTTTTAATTATTGATTAATAAAATTAATTAAATTAATAATTACCTTAAATCAATCTTACACAACATAAACCGATTTTATTCTATCATTCTTGTTTTATAATTTTTTTAGAGAAACCAATCAGAGTTAGATTGAATTAAACTTATTTTTTAATATTATAAAATAAAAGTTATTTATTTTAGGTTTGATCTAATTTTGGTCCAAATTAAACTTTACCCATCCCCCATATTTTTATTACTCCATCCGTTCTAGTTTGTTAATTTTACTACATGTGAATTAAGAAAAATTAAATATGTAGATAAGTTGTTATTGGAATTGATAATATTAATTAATAATAGGTTTGAAAAAAGAGATACTAATTATTACTACTCCTTTGAACGTAATTCAACAAAATAAAGAACATAGGTTCAAATGTATAGAATATTATCATTATTATTATCATCATCATCATCATCATCTCATCATCATTATTATTATTATTAATTTATTTTATTCAATCATATATAATACGTTTCAATAAGTTTTAATCAGGTTTAATAAGTTCCAATGAGTTCCAATAAGGTTTAATAAGTTAAATCAGGTCTGATAAGTTCAGATACGTTCAGTTCAGATAAATTCAGGTCTAATAAGTTGAAGAGAATGCACACTAAGTTTAGTTTTGTAAATTACTACATAATAACGCTAATTTAAGTATAACTTGATACCAAGACCCAGCTTGCGGTGAAAATTCACTTACAAATGTCGTTATTTACATGGATATTTCATGGGAAACTGGAACTTGGTAGCAAATTCTACTTACATTAGTGTCGTTAGGTAATAATTCACAAAAAAAATAATATTATTATTAGGCTGCAATTTCCAAAATGCTTCTTTTATTAGGTAATAAGTAACGAAAAAATCCAAACTAGAGAGCAATGGATTAGTTACGGAAATGTCAATGAATATTGATTACATTGAAAAACCACCAATGTATTTATTAAAATGTATAATTTCTAAAGGACTTGAACAGAGAGAGAGAGATGAGCAGAAGTGGTCTAATCTAGACACAAAAGACAACTGTAAAACAGAAACCACAGTACATTCACTAATTTTGATATAGTCTTACCTGAGAATGCACCCAGTGCGAACTGATATGACATGATTTGCATAGTCATGACAATATGCCCAATAATTAAAGAACCCCCACAATAACTTTGCTATGTTTTCTTTATTTCGTGCTCCAAAATCACGAAGTCTTTCAACTTGATCAAAGAAAGCACATTTGATGCCATCAACAGCCACGGAATAGGTTGCCTTCATGCTCTGCAAGACATACCAAAGAAACCAAAAGAATAAGTTACAAAAAAAACTCGGCAAATACGAGTTATATACGTTATTATAATGTACATCTACCGTTCTGTAGAGTATAAATTTCAAGAAAAAAGAGGGACAGTGAACAAATCAACAACAAAATGAATCAAGTGACTTTTAAAGGATCAACTTCCATGACAAGTACAGTCCAGAGCTTGACAGAAAAACATCACAACACCAAATTTCACTCCCTCTTTTTGGGCAGAATTTAACTAATTATTACAGAAAGGAGGGTTTCGCGAAACGGAATCATATATGCTCAACAGAAAATCCAATCAGGAGGCAGGTGTCTATAACAAAGCCAGTATGAGTATGACCAAGTAAATCAATACTCTCTCCTCCAATGTTCCAGAGTTGTAGAGTCTAGTAAAGTATTAATAATCATTACAAAATACACTTTAAACAGAAGACTCAAGTTAATGTAAATATTCCATAATTCATGTATTCTTAGGATTAAGTTTTGTAGTCCTAAGAAAACTAGCTCATGTAATGTTAGATGGTTGAACAATATTATTAGTTAGTTTTGGCCTGGTAAGTTGTGGGCATGGAGGTGCTTAGAGGCATTTGTGTATTGTTTTCCTTGTGCTATAAAATTGCTTACCTTTTTTCAAAAAAAAAAAAAATGTAAATATTCTAAGGATGAAAAACCCTCTTTTCATAAAAAAGGAATGCTGCATTTTTATTCCCTCTTCATCACTTCTCTAACTTTTTAACAGAGTAAGATGAAGTTGGAAGCTTTTTCCATTGGTGTATATTTTATACTACGTATTAAATATCAAAATTCATTTGAAACAATTTCATATAAACTAGACAGCCTGATGCACTCATCGCTTAGGAGGGTGTTTTGGTTTAGAGGAATGCATTTTCTAGAAAAGTAGTCTTTCATCTTCCTTTGTTTATGAAGGACAGAAAAACAGTTTTCCCAAGTATGGAAAATAGTTCTCCAAAAGATGGAGAACATTTTCCTCCAATATTTTTTTTTTTAACATTTATCTCTATCCTCTCTTCTCCTCTCCTCTCATCTCTCTTTTACCTCCAATGCCCAATTTCCCTTTTCTACAACTTACCAATCAAAGGAGAACCAGTTTTCGTCTCCATTGAATCATGAAAAATCAATTTCCTTAAAATATTTTCTCTGTACAACCAAATGGAGGCTAAATAAGTCAAAGCACATCTTCTCAATTTTATTTTATTTTTAATAGAAAAAGGAATTAAATTATTAAACACAAGGATAGAAGAAATAACAGGCATTCTGCCTTCATCATAGAGCCCTAATTGCCATATTGCACTAAATCTAGAGAATTGCTAAATATACTACATTCTATGCCTTCCCGGTTGCTAAAGAGATATTTTAGGCCACATATATGAAAACAGGAACATTTTTATTACTTTAGGAAAGCAATATGAAGATAGGCCTTCTTAAAAATATAAAAGGAAAGGAAATCAATAACAGAAGTAAAACCAAAATCGCAATTTAAAGTCTTCAATATGCTTCTAAGCAAATAACTTTGTAGAAAAAAAAAAAACTTAAATAAATGATTTTACAAAAGTTTCAGACCAAGAAAAATCTTAAACTGCATTACCTGCAAGCATGGAAGGATGGGAGGATTACGCTGTTGTAAAAAATGAATGCACATCAGCACATACCTGCATAAGAAAATCAAAGATAAGTCAATGTGCAATTAAGTCATTTGTAAGTTGTAACACATCTAACCAGTAACCAGTGTTTGAAAAGGCACGCCCTAGGCGGCAAGGCGCTAAGGCTCAAGGCGCAAGGGGGTAAGCGCTTAAAATGTTCAATGCGAGGCGTATGTGGCTAGGCACAAGTGAGGCGCACTATGGCGCGCCTAGGCGCTCTGAGGCGCACTAAGGCGCAAACGCGCAATTCTGTTTTTTTCCCTGATTTTTTCCAGCCTTTTCCCCCTTACTTCTTAGGTGTGCCTCACTTCAATGAGGTGCGCCAAGGCGCGCTGAGGTGTGCCTACAGCTCTAGGAAATCCAATTGCCTTGGTGCGCCTTACGCCTTTTCATACATTACATCTAACATTGGAATATACCCCAAGCACATGACAGTGTTAAGGGCAGAAACTGATGAGCTGATCATGCCTTCGTCATTAACAATGGAAAATTAGAATGGACCCATCAACACCCTAGCTAGTTAAGAATTGACATTAGTAGAGGTGTTTGCAAGAGGTCTACCAAAAAATATTAGAGAACTCACGCGTAGCTAGATAGTGTTCCCTGATAAGTTTCATTGACTCCTCTTGACTTTGCCCAGTGCTTCACAAGAAATGCCAGCTGCCTCAATCTCACATCAATTTCTGCATAATCTCGAAGCAACTTTGTATTTACAACAGCCAAAACATTGTTTATACAAATGTCACACGAGATTCCAGTTACTGGATCCATAAGCTTTACTATTGGGACTCGTGCACGTGTCAGTGCCTGTAATCAGAATTTAAAATTTAGAACAAAAAAAAGCACCTTTAGAAAACACACACACACACACAGTCTCACAAATTACTTCAAATATCAAAACAGAAACGAAAGGGCATGTTTATAGATTAGCCGAGGGGAAGAGCAGAAAAGAACAGAGGTAGAGCTTTAAATGGACCTAAATCATCTTTTTCGAACCTTTCATAGCCGAATGACTGTCCTTGAGTCCAAAAATGAAACCATAAAGATTTCTTCCTTACAATAACTATATTTATCAATTATAATAGACATAGACATCCTAATACTTTACTGCCTGACTTCAAATTCCTAGTTTAGTGCTTTTCATATTTATTTTGGGTCAAACTAAGTTCTAGATTGACACAAGTCATTTTGATATCCTCAACTACATTATTACATTGTGATTTTCTTATCTATTTGATAGAAACATTACAAAAGGGACGGCAAATTTTAAGCTTCAAACAGTAACGACTGATGAAGAACCAGACCACTCAAAGGGCAATCTACAATTTATTTGAACACAAATCATATTGCATTGATAATCTTGCTAGAATAATCTCTGATATAAACAAGCACAAGGACAATGCAAAAGTTTGAAAAATTAATAAGTACCTGAACATCTTGGAGATTATCTGACTGTAAAATATCAGCCAGTTTCAACAACATTTCAGACTTGTTGACATCTAGACCATCAGTGGCAAGGCAAACATCAATGTCACTCTTTGAGACTCCAAAAGAGTTGGCACATGATCCATATAGATACAACTTAGCATTGGGCCATTCCTTGTGGACATGTTTCTCCAACAACATCAACAACTGATTTTGCTTTGCCTTTTCCTCTTCAGCTGGTATAAGAGACTCATACATTGCAAGAAAAGGGGCATCCAACCAACCTATATCTCTCCGACATTCAATTAGCCTTCTGGAGTTCCTCACCCTTTGCGAAAGTATCCACTTCCCTCTCGCATCTGATCTGAAATCCTAATTGCAAGCACAAAAATTGGGTGCAAAATTTGAGTAATCAATGATATAGCCAATATCAAATAAAAACGAAAAAAAAATATTTGATTACAGAGGGAGAAGGGGCCGGGGGGGGGTAAATAGCAAGCCTAATAAAAGCTAGATGTCCTCATAAAGGAGAAAGACAGAAACTATTAATACTTCAAAGCACAGAGATTCAGACCCTGTATCTCTGTCAATAAAGTACCACAAGAAAGAGATTATTTTGCAACAATTCTCCATAGGTAGTGCTCGAGCATTTAAAAAAAAGAAGTAAAATTGATACAACCAATCCTAAGTCCTAACTATTGGCAGTCCGGTAAAAATAATCCCACCTATAAATTATACAAAACAAGCCAAAATAATATAACTTGTGTTTGATACAAAACAAACCTCTTAAATTGATAACCTGTTAAAATAGGTTATTTGAACATCACATGACAATCATATGATTTTTAATAAAATTTCAATTTTTCCCTTCTTTGTTTTTACTCTGTTTCCTCGCGATTTCAAGTCACACTTCACGATTTCTCACTGGATCGTGGCCCGGTTTGTTCGTTTACCCAAATGTTTTTGCCTTGGATATTTTTACGTATTAAAGCTTGTTTATTAGGCTTCAATACTGAATTAAGATGGTATTAAAACATGATTAAATCAAAATGTAAAGAGCTTGCATTGTGAATGGCATCTATGCATGATAATTGCACAATTCAAGTCTCATGAATTCAAATTTTATTATGGTTATAATGGTGATTCTTCACTCATCTTTGGTTGATTTTTCTTATGGTTTTGGCTATAAATAGACATGTTTACTCACTTGTTTTGGTGTGGAAAAATTATAGATTATCTCGCTCCTCTTATAACTTGTTAGCACTTAGGATCTTGCAAACTATTCTAAGTGTGTATAAACACAAACTAAAACACAAAGCTTTTAGGATTCACTCTTAGGATCACATAGAGTGAATAATCTTCATTGTACCTCATTAGTTATTTCGTGGTAACCCGATGATCTATAGTGGGGCGAAATTAAACTAATAGGAAAACATAGCTTCTGTGTCTTGAAGATTCATATCCGGCTTCCCACTAACATTTTCCCTAACATTTTGCAGTATATGCATTATACATTGACGATTCAAGATTAACAAAACCTTTCCAAAGGATCCCAATTCCAACCCTGGGAGAATAAGGTGGGTCAAGAGTAACTTACACCTAGGGTATCAGATATCCAATTTCCAAATTCACTCTTAACACCACAACTATCCACTAGTTCATCATGAAGAAGCCGCAAAGATAACTTTCTTTGTTCTTGTTTTATTACAACATTTTTGACTTTTCTACTATAGCTCTTTCATGATTTACAAGCAAAGTAAAATAAAGTCATGCCTCATGAGTGATCTTACTTAATTTGTCTCAAGTTGTCCTTTATATGAAAAAAAAAATCTAATTTCTATAACATTAACAAATACACAACTAAAGATATTTAGCAATAAAATTGATCTTGACAAGACCGCATTAGTAAAAAACTAAAAATCCAAATGTAATTTAGGAAAAAAAAACAATGAAATTACTTTATAATGGAAAAGCCACATAAAACCATGACTATATTTAAGAGATGCTAAATAGTAAAAAGATGGATAATTAATACCATAAAACATCATTAACTACTCATAGTTCAGTAATTATTTACACAGTCAGCCATAGTGGATAATAAATGAACTAGCTAGCCCTGTTTTTCAAGGATGTACATACATGTTATATGTAGCTTCTTCCAACCTCTTTTTCCCTCAGGAAATTATTTACACAGTGAGCCATAGTGGATAATAAATGAACGAGCTAGCCCTGTTCTTTTGGATGGATTTGCATGAGCTGAGTTAAAATAATATGAAATTAAGTGTTTGCTAAATAGCTACTTGGTGCAATGAGCCAATGAGGATATTGGCATATATGATATTGGTTATTGATTGCTAATTAGTTAAATTTATACAAAAAAAATATAAAACATAGGAAAACTTGTTAAAAACCACCTTATGAAACAAGTTTTTTTTTGTCAAAAACCACCTTTTAAATATATTCTTTTTAAAAGCTACCTTATTTTTAATTTGTTTCCTAAGGAACCACCTTTGACCAAATTTTGATGTTTAAATCGAACATCCTGTGTCGTTCCGACGAACCCAATTCATCCCTCCCAAAGATGTCTCCGCCCCTTTTCCTCCCCTAGACCACTACCTCGAAAAAACCGCAGAATCGAAACCCGAAATTCATCCATAGCTTGTTCCTTACAAAAATAAAATAAAAAAAGTGACTTCTTATAGAAATAAAAAATCAAAAGGTTGTTTTTGACAAAAAAAATGTTTTATAATGTGGTTTATGACAATTTCTCCTTAAAAATATGAAATTTGATAGACTCCCTTTGTCACATTTTATTCTTTTACTATGGAACATTTAAAATAGTGCCTTTTTTACAATAAGATCCTACTAATTTATAGAAGAAAATATAGTCGAGTGGAATCTTGTTTGATTCAATAAATAATTTCGTCAAATCAATTTTTTATAACTTTCTACTACGTAGGATTATAGAAAGGGTTGTACAGATTTTGGTACAATTTAGAAAACAAATGTCTTTCTACTCTCAATCGTCTAGAATTTAGCTTGTAAAACTCTTTTTTTCCTATGATCATTCCATCATCAATATGTTTGCTAGACATTCTAGATAATTTTTTATTAGCCTCACTGGGAATTTTGGTTGTTATGTTATTATGTAAATAGTGGCCATTAGTGAAATCATACATGTGGTACCAAAACCTCTCTTCTCAACAAGCCGGAAAAGGGAGAGTTCTATAGATGAGTGAATTGGGTAGAATCCATTTTCCTAAACCTCTTTTATGAACATAATAGTTAGTGTTTTGAAGAGTCCAACCTCCCAATTGCCTTAAAACCACTAAATATCCTTTAGAATCATCTCATTACCACCAATGATTTTACAAGTATCCCATATTTCTTTTGTTTATCTTATAAGGAAATAAGGCCAGAAGGCTATGTTCTATACTTCAAATCTAGAGCTCTGCAATTCAACATGATCTATACCAGGCACAATGGATACTTTCAAAAGGCATCTAGTACAAAACATTGATCCATTTGAAGCATAAAGATTGCAACTTGCCTACAAATCAACCACATTAAAAACCTTACAATTTGCAAAAGGATTGAATTAGAAGTACAAGCACCAAATTTTTACCTTATCGCGGTGATTTTTCTTCTTAGCACTGGTACCATTCTTGACATCAGACTGATCATCTCCAAGAACTGAGTCAACTAGCTGTTCACTCAATTCATCAACTTCATCCAAAGTCACACCATTATCAACCACCTCACCATTAGAATTCAGCAAAGAATCTTCAACATCCGATGCCAAAACCGAATCAAGACTGCTCCTAGTAGGCAAAGTAGGGTGATCAAGCTGTGCATTAACCCCACTTCCATTAATTGAAGTCTTAAATCTCCTATCATTTTCATAACTCCTACTATTAAACCCAGCACCCCCATGGTTACCCCTCTTCAATTCACTAGAAGAACTACTAATTTCCCCACCCACATTGTTTAAAGGACCAAAATCCCGCCTTTGGTTCGTGGATTTGCTCGAAAAACCCGGTGGTGGTCCGGACCACCCTTGCTCAGGTGAACCATGACCCCAATTCACACGAGGATCAATTCTACGATTCAGATCAACACCATTAACATTCGTAGTTCCTAAACCCAGACCTCGTTCACGTTCGTTCAAAATCCCATATTCCAACCCCAATTTCTTCAATCTGAAACTTTCATCTTCAACAGAAGTACTACCACTACTACTAGGGAAAGAAATATTACCAAACAAACCATGCTTACTTAATTGTTCTTGTCGAAACTGCGCCTGTTGCTGCTGTTGATTTTGCTGCTGCTGCTGTTGATGTTGCTGTTGTTGTTGCTGCTGTTGCTGACGATATAGATCGAAATGCTGATGAGGAGCAGTAAAAAACGACGGCGTATGAGCTGAATTAGGAAACCCTTGAAAGTACAAATTGGGGTTTTGCGCTTGAGAGAAAGGGGGACGATGTGGGTCGTGGTGGTGGTTGTGGTGGTTGGTGGGAGGTGGCATGGCGGGGCCTACAGAAGCAACGGCGGGATCAAGAGTGAGTGTGTTGGAGATGTTGTGAGGAAGAAAAGGCGATTGTTGTTGTTCGCGGTGGTTTTGAATGAGGCGAAGAAGGAACTCACCGCCATCGTTGTGGAGTGGTGGAAGAGATGGGTCGTGGGGTCCACCACCGCCATTCATGGTGGTGGTGGGGGGGGGGGGACGAGTGTTTTGTTGGGGTTAAAGAGGGGAGATTTGAGACGATAATGATGGGATCATGGAAGTGTTCGATGAGAAATTCAAAAGATTTTATTTTGGGTTTTTGAGGGTGTCGTTTTCAACTTTTTTGTCTTTTGTTTTATAGGATATATATAATTAGTCGTTTCAAAAAAATGCAACAGTTTTTATTTTTGGATGTTTCAAAGTAAATGCAATAAATTTTTATTTTCCTTATATAGTAAACTATTGCTGCTTAAAAGACATAAATACTCTTATGAATTCTTTATTTGTCCTCACCTTTTCTCTCTTCAATTTTTTAATTGTCTCCATTCTCTCTCACAACTCATTTAATTATCCTCATTTTTCTCTCTATTTATTTTAATCAACTACCACAGCAAAAAAAATGCCTAGGAGTCTGTGCCATGACAATTGTTGCGTTTTTTTTTAACAGAGATAGTATATTGGTTTCTCTACAAATCATTGGATATTTTATTAGATAAATAAACTACTCCTATCATAATATGATTAATATCTCTTTAGCATAAAAAAAAATAAATTAATATGATTATTATCGTTTAATATCTCCCTAAACGGCAACCTATGTTTCAAAAACACAATTTTTATTAATCCTCCCTTCAAGGTCAACTTACCAAAAAAAAATTTATTAAGATAACTAGATAATTAAGTGTAATAGAAATTTGGTAAATTTTCATTGCTAGTTTGCTACTACTGTGTTTTGACGAATTCCCAATGATAACAATGAGTTATTTTTAATCCCAACGGTAATACATTTTTATGATTAAATTCCCTAATGTGATGTTATTAATCAAAAAAACCATTAAAATTAACAAAAAGAAAAACATTACTTAACTATAATTAATAACTAAAAAGCTATATTAAAAAAATTAATCATAATTAACAAAACAAACCCCCCTTAAGTGTTAAAATGATTTGTAAAACCCTGACGGCCCGTTTGGTAGCTGGTTATAAATGGTAGTAATTGGAATAAATTTATAACTAAATTTGGAAGGAAAATCAAAATACATTCCCATTGTGGTGCTAGTTTAACTCCAATTTATCTAATTTTCTTCACAAATATTCATTCTCATCTAATACCGGCCTTTTTATGATAATGGATGGTAATGGAAGATAAGAAGAAATTTCAAGTTTGGGAATGAAAAATATATATTCCAGTTAGGTTATTGATGTAGGATGGGGTCTCAAAGACAAGCAAAAACAAAACAAATTTCAGAATTTTCGTAGGTCTCTAATAAGCTCCCAATATGAACACCAAAACAAACATAAAAATGGGATATGAACTTGAAAACTAGCTCACTAAGGACTAATAATCAAGAGCTAAACATAATCTAATCAAAAATCACAAAGTAATGATTAGAAGATAACTTACCAATCACAAAGTTTAGCAAGATTTGCAACCACAAAAGAAGTTGAGCTCACAAAGAACTTCATAAAAGTGAAAATCTCATATTTTAATTTCATCAAAAGTTGATTACAAATGAGGCAAAGCATGCTATTTAAAGGCTAAGCAACCCCTAATGAAGCTTCTAATCTAGACCATTAATCTCTAAGCAATCAAGGACCAAGATTAGAAAATCACTAAACAAAACAAGAGAAAATAAGCAAAACATGAAAATATACGTGCAGGGCCGTGCACGGTCGTGCAGCACAACCATGCACGATCGTGCAAGCCAAAAACCCATTTTCTGGATCGTGCAGGGTTAGCCTGTACGGTTGTGCAACATAGGTTGCACAGTCGTGCAGCCTAACTTGCACGATCATGGCGAAATCCTTCGTGTTTGCACGGTCGTGCAGCTTTAGCCTGCATAGTCGTCCAAGCCTGGATCTTGCCTCTGACTTCTGCACGGTCGTGCAGTCCTTCCCAGGCCATTCTGAGTGTTGCACGACCATATGTAATAACCCGAAATTTAGGGCCAGAAAATTTCGCGGTTTATTTATATTATTTTAATATTCTAAGTCCAAAAGGCCTGAATATTTGGACTGTTTTATTTTATTTCGTCGATCTTATCCGGGAACCGGGTCCCATAACCCAGTGGTCCCTCTTGGCCGACCCTCCCTCTTGTAATGGCCAAATTATTTTTCTTTTTAATTTATTATTAATTAAGTAATTTTGTATTTATTTAATTAATAATATTTATTTTTAAACCTTTTGAATTAGTAAACCTATGACTAACCACTATACTAAGTCTTCCTAGAAGTACTCACTTCCCTATTCTTTCTCCCATCCTCACGGCAGCTTCCCCTTGTTTTTTTTATTTTTTTATTTTTGTGTTCCTCTTAAATTTAATTAGGAACATTACATGTTACAAACTTTGCCTAACTTCAAAAATACTCAAAAACCCTAAAGTTCTCTCCTAGCCTAGCCGTGTTGTATTCTTGTTCCAAAGGGGTAATTTTCTTGGATTTTCTTGCGATTTCAGGTAACTAGACTAATCCCCTTGAATCTGGTATAGTTTTCTATATAATTAATTATGAAATCTGGTATAGGTAACTAGGAAAAATTAAAAGAATTAGTATCATGTTTTAGGGCTAAAGTTCGAACCCCATGAAGTTTATGTACATGTTATTTTCTTGATTTTATTATGAAATCTTTATGAATCTTTAATGTTTTAATTAATTCTATGCATGAAAATATTTATTTAATTATATGTTTATGTTGAATAATTGCATGATAATTATTAATCTTGACTTTGAAATCTTTCGAGTGATATATAGGAATTTTGATGATATTTTGATGATGTTTTCTTGAATTAAATTGATGAATATGATTAGTTAATTGATTAATTAAGGTCTTGAATTAAAATTATTATTTTTAGTATCTTAATCCAAAATGTCGAGTGACATAGGTGTAAAAAGGATATAAAAATCTAATTTTTATGATTAATCTTGATTAATCTTGAATTAATATGTAATCTTGAATTTAATCTTTAATTATATCATGTTATTATGAATTCTTGAAATTAATCTTGTTATTGTTGTTGGTTCAAGAAAGCCGTGTGGTTTATGTTGTAAAAAGGATTGATTTTGATCTTGTTTTGATTCATGTTGTATGATTTAATGTTCAAAGCATGATTTATTTGATTGTAATTAAGTTTATATGATTAATTATTGATAATTATATTTATTGAATTAATTGTGTAAATTTTCGGTATTTCCACATGAAATTTTCGAGTGGAACAAAAATATGAAAAGTAGGATTTTTATCATGTTTTATGTAATTTTGATGATAATTATTGATTTACATGGTTTATTGTAATTTAAATGATTTTATTTAATTATTATATGATTATTTAATGAATTTAATTTAATTATTGTTATTTTATGAAAATTTCGAGTGGACTAATTATGTAGTGGTCAATTTTAGTTTAATTTTTGACTTATTATAATATTAGAAGTGTTTTAGGAATTAATATAATTAAAGGAATTAAAGAAGATAAGTTGCAATATGAAGGAAAGTAACAATATGAATAAGAAGGAAAAGGAATAAGATATGATATGAATTAGTGGTCTCAAGATGACCTTTAGATATTGCTTGTTAATTAGTGGTCTCACGATGGCCTTTAGAAAAGACAAGATACGTAAGGACGCCCATTTGGTGATACAGAGTCATCAGGTCGGGTTAAGTCGAAGCCACTGCCCTACTGCGGTCTCTGGGCAGTTCTGGATCTTAAGATATGTAGTCATCTAAGTAGTAGTACACGAGCTGCTATTTAGGGGTTATGGCCATAGCTTAGGCTTAATAATTGCAAAGGAGGGCTAAGGGTTGAATACAAGAGTTCACCCCGGCATGTTTTAGAAAAGTTATGGTGCACACGGTGTAACACCCTGAAAATTCCCTACTTGAAAACTCTAAACATTATTTAAAATTATGACATAAAATATATTTGATAGGAAATTTCCAAAGCATTACTGCCACGTGTGAAAACGTTTCGGCTTATTCAGAATTTTGCAGCGGAAAACTTTAACAATTATTTAAACCAAATAAATTAAATGAAATACATTTTAAAACAAGCTCAAATACAATAATCGTAAACTCTCTCTTCACACCAATCCCAAGACCATGCGTATGCTGGAAACTTGAACTTCACATCATCAAGTTAACCTGTGCAATTCTGCTCCCCAATAATACAAGTGTATAAATTGGTTCATCACAGAGTCATTAAGGCAAGGCCATGACCAAAGAAAACACATACAAAAGCACGTAATCAGCAAAAGCTGAGTACATATATACAACAACATATGCAAACATTAAATAAATGAATAACAAGATTAAATAATGCAATGATAACCTGCTAAACACCCTACATGATCAATTCCCTACACTCCTATACTCTATCGGTTTATAAGGAGATTTGGATTCAACATCGAACGGGTTTCCAAAGATAAGTAACCATGCCCACCAGAGCCCCACTCGGTTGTAAGTCGAGTGGTAAAAACGATGCCACATAAGAGTGGCGGGATCCCAGGCCAAAATAATAAAAATAAACAAGGGTGAACAACGTCTTGTACCTCTCGTAGGAAGCTATCATGTGTTCATACTCAAGGTGTATACGTTCCAAGAGTTTTGGTGTGAATCCTCTTTCGCTTTACGTGATTTATCATATTTAAATTAGTAAATTCGAAAACTCACCCCATACAAGACATCACTCAACATCAATGCAACACACTTTCCGTTTTTAAATCCTCTAGGTCTAGGTGATCACATAACCAATTTTATTTAACCAATCTTACTACCGAGTTTCATTCTCCTAGAGGGAGCGAGTAAAAATAAAATACTACCGAGTCTCAATCTCCCAGAGGGAGCGAGTAAAAATAAAATACTACCGAGTCTCAATCTCCCAGAGGGAGAGAGTAAAGATCCTACCCCGTCCTTTAATGCCCATGGCCCACACAATGGTGGTAAAATAATATTAATGTCTACTGACCCCATATTACGTGGTGTAAAGATTCATGATTGAACTCCTATTCCAAACTGTGATAAAATACCCAATTCAGACCAATATGCTGTAACAATATATATTTTTCCTTCTCCCACAATCACAGATATAACATATAACCAATCATCACAGTTCACATCATGTCCTAGACATGCTGCTACATGCAGACAGTTTACTGAGTACATACGTACCTGGTGTAGTATACCCTACTAGCCACAGTTAACAAAATTCTCTGAATTCAAAGTCTCCTACAATAAAATATGGGACTAATCAACACCCTTGAACATATAAACTATCCTAAATATATATTACAAAGTCCAGCCTTTAAATAAATTTTAAAATTATTTTTAACCCTTTCTTTTTAATTCAAAATTTACGTTATTGTGCCCTCTAATTAAAACACTAGGCGAACACTAATTTTAATATATTAAATATTGTTTTAGCGTATTAAAACGAAAATTTCAGCCTTTATAAAACAGTAAAATCCTTCCGAAACGTACCGGAAATCAATTTTTAAAGTTTTAACAACACTCGACAGGTTCCTAACACTACCGGAAATAACTATATGCTACTTATAATTAAAATCTTTGAATTTAAACTTTTTTTTTCAAAAATCACAGCAATATAAAGATTAGTAAAACCCCATGAAACTATTCCAAAACATGATTTAAAATTCCAACTTTCATATACCAAGTAAAAATATTCTTTAACACCCATATTTAGCCCAAAATAGTTAAAACTCATTAAGTTACATTAATTTAATTAAAATTTCAGATTAATAAAAATAATTAAAACCTTATAAAATCATACTCCCTCTGTCCCTAAAAGATTGCCCCATTTACTTTTTCTCATCTCTCGAGATACATCTTTAAATGAAAATATCTTGAGATACGTATAATAAAAAATTATAAGCATTACATATTAAAAAAGTACACATTGAGCCGAATCAAACGAGGTCTCATTTGACTATATTTTTCCTTACATGTATAAAATTATAGAGAGTCAAAGTTTCCTAATAAACAGTATCAAAAGTCAATATAGGGCAATCTTTAAGGGACGAAGGGAGTATATTTGAAGTATAGAAATCAAAACCAAAGTATAGTCAATATTACTAACCAATATTAATTAAAAACTAAGCAAATAGTCCAAAAACCACATCATCCTCAACATTCTACCAAAACCTCCATTAAAACATTTCAAGAACTCCATTAAAACTTAACCAAAGCTTCCAAAACTTCAAATAATTCATCCACTACCACTTATGACCAATTCTTATTGCTTTAATCATGAAAATCAATCAAAATAACAAGTTTTAATCAAGATTAACAAGATAATAAAAATCTGAAAATTACTATATAAACCCATAAAACTTGAATCTAAATACTCATATAAAAACTTCAAATCTTGAATCAAAAATATGATTAAACACCAATCAAAACCATTAATTAAACATATAATAAGATCTTGAATAAACTAAAAAGGAGGAATTTTTTTTTTTTATAAACAGAACCTCACGCAGATTGTCGGTACAACAGGACAACGGCGGCGGCGGTGCGGCGGACGATGGCCCCCGCTGGCTGGTGACGGCTGGGCTGAGACCCGCGGTGGCTCGATCGTCTGGCTGCTGCTGCAGGTGGTTCGAATTTTTTATTTTTTTATTTTTTTTCTGTTTAACGGGAGAGACAGTGAGGGAGAGAATGTTTTTTTTTTATTTTCCTTTTCTGATTTAGGGTTTTGACTTGTTTTGCGTTTACGTTATGTGTATATATATAGCTTAGGTCCAATTTGAGTTTCCTAACAGGTTGGGCTTGCGACAATACGAATAGATACTTTTACCTTTTTCAAACCAAAATATTTTATTTTTATAAACGACGTCCAAAATACATAATTAAAACCTTTAATATTATTTCCAAATACGATTTTATAAAATTCCTTTATAAATATACATAAGTTATTTAAATGCCCAATAAATAATATTTTATAAATATTAACTTTAAACCATTTTGTTAATCCTAATTCGTAAGCATATAAATTATTCTTTTAGGCGTATAAAATACGTGTATAGGTTATAAAATACGTATAAAAATACATGTATAAATGTACAAAAATACGGGTTATTACACACGGGATCCACAACGAGCATTATGACCGGTCCGCTAAGAAGGTTAAAAGAGGGTTTAAGGGTAAAATATGATAAATAAGTAATTCATGGGAAGGGTTATGTGTATATGTGTATTGCCGTGTATATATGTATTATTTATGTAATATTAAGTCTTCCGCTGCATACATCTGGTAAGTCTGTATTTTATTAGTGTATTTCTGAGTATATGTATGTTGCACGTATTTGTATTCGTACGTTGTACGTATTTGTATATGTATTGTATACGTATTTTGTATGTATTTCTAACCGTATTCTGAAGGTATTTTATACGTATTGTACTCGTATTTTATACGTATATTGTATGTATTTCTAACCGTATTTTGCAGGTATTTTATACGTATTTGTACACGTATTTTCTACGTATTTTTGTACGTATTTCATATGTATTTTTGTACGTATTTCCATGTGTTTTTGCATGATTTTCTTGGTTGATTCTATGCTATTATATGGTTAGCGGTCCCTCATTTAAGCGGGACAACCTAGTTACTCGCCACTGACGGTGGACCCCTACCCCATTTCAGGTGATGATGCTGAGGCTTAGAATGGGCATACGTAGGCTAGGGCTGTGTGTTTCAGAGTTGTTTAGAGCAACCGTAGTTTGCTTTGAGTATTTTCTTTTGTTACTAGTTAGTTGTTCCCAGCCTGTTGGGAAAGACTTCATTTAATTATGTAATTTGGTATTTATTTATTCACAATTGGGATTATTATTTCAGTATTTAAGTAATAAAAGGAATTTTAGACTTTAATTATAATAATATTGTTAAGTTTTATGTTGGTAATGATCCATATGTCGATTTCCTTCGTAAATCGACAGCCTAGAAAAGTCGGGTCGTTACACCATATGCACGGTCGTGCAAGGCTCATGCATGGTCGTGCAAGGCTCGTGCATGGTCGTGCATGCTCCGCTTCGCTTCCTTTGCTCGTGTTTCTAGCTCCGTTACACATGCTAACTTAACTAAGGCAATAAAACAAGAGTTTAGGCTACTTATTACAACCCGAAAAACACGAAAATAAGCTAAAAACAAGAGTTCAAAACTATCAAAGTAAAAGTGAACAAAATTGAAATCGTTGACCGTTGAAGTCGCTCGTGGGATCATCCCGTTTTGCATCAGTTATGAAGTTTTTCCTTAACAAATTACACTTAAAATTTATTACCATTTTCACACTTTATTACTGACAAACAAACAGACCGTGAGTGGACTAGTTTTTTTATATGTAGATCAAGGCGTGCAAATCGAGGTGAATTGGGAATGCAAATTAGGGCAAATTAAGTCATTTTTTTTTGCAAATTCCGACCTCCAATCGGACTCGATAAGGGTTAAAATGACTCGTAAAACCTTAAGCAGACTATTTTTCTTTACGTGTAGATCAACGTGCGAAAATCGTGGCGAATTGGGAGCGTAAATCATAGCTAATCGGGATTTTTTTTTGTAAATTCTAACCTCAAATCAGATCCCATAATAGTTAAAATGACCCGTAAAACCTTCAGCATACTATTTTCTTTACACATAGATCAATATGCGCAAATTGAGACAAATTGGGAACACAAATTGGGGCTAATTGGGTCATTTTTTGCAAATTTAATCTCAAATCGGATCCATTAAAGGCTAAAATGACCCGTAAAACCTTGAATAGCCTATTTTTTCAAATTATTATTATTTTTTATTAACAGAATATTTCGTTACTTAACGGAATATTCATCTACGATGCTACATTAGGGAATTTAATCATAAAGATGTATTACCGTTGGGATTAAAAATAACTCGGTAGTACCATTGGGAATTCGCTAAAACAAGGTATTACCAATGGAAATTTCCTTAGAAATTTTTGTATGAGAGTGAGTGATAGCTCATATGGTTAAAGCTCCCCTCTATGTTCCTGGTGATTCGGAAATTAATTCTAATTAGAAATTTTTACATACTTGTGGATTTAAAATAGCAATAAAAGGTATTGTTTGCCCATTTTATTGATTTAGGAATTTATTTCTAATTAGTTTCTTTGCCCGTTCTAAAAAAAAATGCCCGAGCAATGCTCGGTTTATATAATAAAAAATTATTTAAAACTTTATCTATCATCTAACAAAAATGTACATATAACAATTTAAGCCTTAATAAGTTTTAAAAAATTGCAAACCATAAAATTTATATTGGAGGGGAAAAAGTCAACCATGTTGTGACATGTGTGATTTTCGATTACTACTTTAGTAGTAAGCAAATGATGTGGCAAAACACGGTTTAATAATGAAGGTTACAGTCTTCCTTACCATTCACAACGTCTCGAATCTCACTAGGCGCACTTATGAATATTCCTTATAAGGCTTTGTAACACCCCCAAATTACCCTCTATTAATAACGATTATAAATACGAATTAGAGAGTAACTCGGGAGTATTACCGCCACGTGATTACGTAAGGCGAAACAGAGTTTTGCAGCGGAAAACATACTTATACTCTTATTCATTAAATAAAATAGTAACGTAATAGTTTTAATACATAATTGAAATAAGAATTTAAAACAAATGCATAAAATTAAACTTAGACTAGGTGAATTATCGCCCTTCGCCCCAATGCAGCACTTAGAACACATCATGACCGTCATCACCTGTTTACTTATCATAAGTGATAAGTAGGGACAAGCCAAAACAAAAGAGAAATATGGGTTAGCGAAAACGCTAAGTACATACAAATGCTAAATGTGTAAAATCAACTTAATTAAGCAAACATGCTTTCACAAATCATTTATGCTTTGCCAATCGTAAATATTCAAATAATCCATAAATAAGAATTCCGTAAATTGGAAATGTAATCCAAACCAATAACTCACAAAAATATAATTGAATGATAATATGCAATTCATTTTCATAATTCATTTTCCACCCAAGTGTGCACACCCCCCAAGCTAGTAACTCCTTTATATAGCCTATACTTGGGGAAAGACTAGATCATACAAAGTTCATAGTCTTATCAATTTATCTCCAACATAATGGGAGTCAAGATACCCAGTCTCCACGTAGCGGGAGTACAGAAATCTCCACATAGTGGGAGCCAAGAACCCAGTCTCCACATAACGGGAGTAAGTAACCAATCTCCACATAATGGGAGTAAAGAAAATCAAAGTGTCCGATGAAACGGACTTCTAAATTCCCGTATAAGGGATATCCATAGCCCATTCACTATGATGGTAACCTGTTTAAATTTATTTTGTAATATACTTTGCAAATTGATTTAGAATTGTTTTTAACAAAGTTAATGTCAGACGAACAAACTTCCAAAATTCCGTATATAGGATGTCTAGCAATTTGTAACGATAACATTAATCATTTTAAAAAATGATTATTAGTTAGTAAATCGTTTTCAAAATCCTTTTCGAAACATTTATAATGAATCATTTTATAAATAATATTTTAAATACAATTATAAATAACCTTTTTAAAACAATGAAATATTCACAAATATATAACACACAACATTATCACCATATAACACCTTAAACATATTTACATGAAAAATCATGTTATAAAAGATCTAACCACTTGTACGTACCTCAGTCCTTGCTCTCAACACAAAACTCCTAATTACGAGCTTAGAATCTCGAATCACGAACTTGGAAATTCCTCCTAAAATAACCAAATAGTTCTAATCAAACCTTTGATCTATAACATAAGAATACTAATACTAACCCTTGACTAGTTGTGCGTGGACAATTATTTTAACTCTTTTTACCAATTCAACCAAATAAGTATTCTTTAAAACTTTATAAAATTTAAAGTTGGAAAACGATTTAAGTATTAATGAAATGATAGAAATAATATAATTGTTAATGGTAATAACCATAATAAAAGAAATAATAATAATAATAATAATAATAATAATTATTATAATAATAATAATAAAGCAATATAAATATAATAATAACAATAATAATAATAATAATAATAATAATAATAATAATAATAATAATAAAGCAATATAATATTAATAATAATAATAAGGCAATGTAATAATAATAATAATAATAAGATTAGTCATAAAATTAATAATATTAGTCAAAATAAATAAGCAACTTTAGTATTATTATTAGTGATATTAGTTTTTATTGTTAATATCATAATCATAAGATTTTGTCCAAATAGGTCCAAAAGTCCAATTAGAGGCTTAATAATATTGTAAATTTGTAAGTAAGAGGCCCAATGAATCAAAGTTAAGCATAAAGTACAAGAATTGAGAGAAAGAGAGTGGAGCAGGGTAAACCAGCCCCTGACCTAGGGTCGGCGGTGGTTGGGATGGCGGTGGCAGTAGGGTGGACCTAGGGTGTTGCTGCGGTGGAATGGGGTGTTGCTGCGGTGGAAGGAAGAAGGCAAGGCGGAGAGAGAGAAGAGAACAAGGGAGCCACGAACAGAGGAGAGCAAGGCAGCGACGGCGGCTCAAGCCACGACTCACGGTCTGACCTGAGGGCGGTGGCGCTGCTGTTCGTCGCGGTGGTGCCGCGGTGGCTGTTGGCAGAAAAGCCAGGGGAAGAAAGAAAAGGGAAGAAGAAGAAGAAAAAGAAAATAAGTGTTTGAATTTGTGATTGTTTAATTTGTTGATTTTGGGATGAAATTGGGGATTAATCCTTTACTATTTATAGGCAAAATCGATAAATTTTCAGATTAGGAACTCAAATTTGATTGGGATGATTTGGTGATATAAACACATGGTGGAGGAGGATTGAAGGGTTGGCTATGGTGTTCAAAATGCATGTAGAACACTTGGAAGATGAGGGTAGAGGAGGTGGAGATATTTTGGTTAAAATATGATAGAATATTACCATAAGGTTCAATTGGGTGTGATTGCAATTTGCCATAGTTGAACTTTACTCAACTTAGAGCTACGTATTATTGGGAAGAAGATGGGTTTTTTTTTATTTTTTTATTTTAAAGTATGTAATTGGGCTAGAAATTCATGTGGAAACAAGTAGTTTTAAAGTATCTTTATAAATTTATGAAAATAGACTTTATAATTTAATTAATTGAAATACTTAATAAATTGTTAATCTTGAGTAAATAAATTAAATTATTATTTGATAAAAGATATTGCCAATATTGTAAATAAACATCAAATAAAATAATATTTTAAAATTAATAAACGTAATTAAAATTAATAAACTCGGTTAAAAATACAGGGTATTACAGACTTAGTGTACCACATGCATTATCATATTAAAAAAAAAAAAATTCTATAGAAATTTACAATTCATGGGAAGTTATTACCCGTATGAAACTCCTCGGGGTGTATTAACTTATTTTAATTAAACATATCATCGAAGGAGATAAAATGATTGTCATTAATTATGAGTCCGTAAAATATGGCAAATTTCTTTGGAAATCTATTATGTAATCATTATATCCCGGCAAGATTTCCTCCACTGATTTAATTCAATAGTAACATGACGTTGTTTAAAATATTTAGTACTGCCACACACTATTTAGCTTATAAGCAGGGTTGTACCGGGTGGGTGTGCAAAAAAACCCTTTGCACAAAGTCTCATTTTCCAAGGCCTTTTTTTAATTCTTTTGTCTATATTTATATATATATATATCATTATCTAGATATATACATATATTGTCAAAATAGTATTGAATTTCAGTATTTATTAAAATATAAAGGCCCAAGTTATAATTTTAAAATAGGGCCCCAAATATTTTCAGAACAACCCTGATCATAAGGTTCATCAAGTAAAAAAATGACTTTATGAGCCATTACATGTGATCCAAATCTTTCTCTTATCATCCTAAACAATTATTCTAGTTGGCCAACTCCTAGAGGCTAAGGCCCTGTTCTATAGGACTGAGAAAACATGAATTTAAATTAAATTAACTGAACTTAAATTAAATTAACTGAAATTAAATTAAATTAAATTAAATTATATTTTTATTTTTATTTTTTATTTTTTATTTTTTATTTTTTAATTTTAATTTTAATTATTATTTTTTATTTTTTGATTCTTTTTTATTTTATTTTATTTATATTTCAAAGTAAACCCTAAAACCTTCATTTTTCACCGCCGGAAAATTGTCGTCAAAAAACTCCGCCGAATAATCACCGCCGGAAAAGTCACTCCGAAAACTGTCGCCGGAAAAGTCATCCCGAAAATCGTCGATGAAAAACTCGGCCTGAAAATCGTCGTCGGAAAAGTCACCTCGAAAATCGTCGCGGAAAAACTCGGCCTGAAAATCATCGCCGGAAAATTCGACCGAATAATTACCGCCGGAAAATTCAATCCGAAAATCGTCGTCGGAAAAGTCGGCCGAATAATCACCGTCGGAAAATCAGTTCGAAAATCGTCGTCGGAAAAGTCGTCCCGAAAAATCGTCGCCGGAAAACTCGGCCTGAAAACCGATGTCGGAAAAGAATCAGTCCAAAAACTGTCGTCGAAAAAGTCGTCCTGAAAATCGTCGTCGAAAAACTCAGCTTGAAAATCGTCGTCGGAAAAAACGGCCGAATAATCACCGCCGAAAAATCAATCCGAAAACCGTCGTCGAAAAAGTCGTCCCGAAAAATCGTCGCCGAAAAACTCGGCTTGAAAATCGTCGCCGGAAAAGTCGGCCGAATAATTACCGCCGAAAAATCAGTCCGAAAACTGTCGTCGGAAAAGTCGTCCCGAAAATCGTCGTCGAAAAACTCGGCCGAATAATCACCGTTGGAAAAGTCAGTCTGAAGACCGTCGTCGGAAAAGTCGTCCCGGACACCGTCGCCGAAAAAATCGTCCCGAAAATCGTCGCCGGAAAAGTCGGGCGAATAATCAACGTCGAAAATGTCAGTTCGAAAACCGTCGTCGGAAAGTGTCGAGTGGAAAAACAATGCCCGAAATAATAATGAAATGAACTTAAATTAAATTAAATTAATTTAATTTTATTTAATTTAATTTAATTTAAATTAACTGAATTTAAATTAAATTAACTGAACTTAAATGAAATTAAATTAAATTAAGTCAATAAAAGTCCTAAAGAACGGGGCCCAAGTGTCTTTCTTTTCCATTAACAAATTTGATATCTTTTATTTGGGGACCTAAAATTTAATTCTACTCATAAAAGATCAAATATCGCGAGCTTTCGACTATTTGAATTATGGAATAAACTTTTTTCTTGGACTTCTCCTCTATTAGATTCATTCAAAGTAGTGCTATTATTAATGATGTTTAGTTAATTCCTATTCATTAGTTTCGGAAGTTTTTTTTGCAATGGGCAAAAGCGTTTATAATTTTCTAATATTAGTAGCTATGACATGGGCTTGTTCTACGAGACAACGGTCTACTTTGGAACAAAGGACATAATGTGACATGGTCGTAGTGGCTTTAAAGTTTTCAATTATTGGTTGGATTTGGACCTCTGCCTTATCGGGATGGTGCAGTGCGCGAATGAGTTTCTCACTATCTGTTAGGATATGGATTTGCCGGCCTAATTTAAATGCTTCCTGTAGGACTGCCAATAGTGCTCTTGCTTCTGTCTGGAGTGCCGAATTTGTAAAGACACGAGTTCCTCCTGGATGGTGTGTGTAACGACCCGACTTTTTAGACACGTCGATTTACGAAGGGAAATCGATAAACGGATCATTACCAAATTAACTTAAACATTAAGTTAGGTTATTTGAATGAAAAGGATAACTTTTATTAGATAACTACTAATTGTCCAAAATAAACAATATTCAATATTACATAAGTAATATTAAAACTGTCCCAACATGCTGGGATCGTAAAATAAACTAAGTAACTAAGGTTTACTTTAACTAAGTCCTCAGCCACTCAAAGCCCTTCCATCGAAGCCCGTTATTCTGCAGCATCTTCTCCTGAAACTGGGGGGGGGTCCACCGTCAGTGGCGAGTAACTAGGCTGTCCCATTTAATCGAGGGACCACCAAACATATAATATCATAGGAAAGCTCATAAAAACCGTACAGAAACTTAATACATGCCTTACATACAATCGTACAAAAATACGTATAGAAATACGTACGAACATACGTAGACGTACTCGTACAAAATACGTATGAATACACCTGCAGAAATACGGTTAGAATACATAATTTCTACGTATAATGTACGTACAATCAATCCTGCATTATACGGTTAGAAATACGGATAAAAATACACTCATCAACCAAATACATGCATACGCTTACAGTCATACTTTCATACATACGATATACAGAAACACAGCGGAAGTCTTATATCATTCTAAACCATATACTTATAGTATATTACTTACATTATCCCAAATTCCTTAGGTCATACCCTTATCTTATCTTATATCTTATGTTATATCATAAATATTATATATATATATCTTAACCCAATCTTTCCATCAACTCGTATTTTAACTTATCATATAATATGTCTTATTATTTCATATTCTTATCTTATCATATTCATTTCATAACATTTCATATCTTTCATTTCGAATTCATATCATAACTTTCATTTCATATCATAATCATAACTTTCGTATCATCATCATTATCAATCGTTCATATCAAATCATATCGTTTGTTGGACCGGTCACTATAACTCGTTGTGGATCCCGTGTTTCACCACAACTTTCCTAGAACATGCCGGGGTGAGCTCGTGTACTCAACCCGTAGCGGATCTCGTGTTTCACCACTAAGCCTAAGCTATGGCCATAACTCCTAATAGCCGCTCGTGTACCACTACTAGACGACTACATATCCTAAGACCCAGAACTGCTCGGGGGAACTCGGCCTGACTACTCGGGTCATCAGGGGTGTTCGTCCCATTGAGTAGTGGCCTCGACTTAACCCAGTCTGACTACTCGGGTCATCAGGTGGGCGTCCTTATCATATCTTATATCTTCATTTAATCATATCATATCATATATTGGGAAAATACTAGGTGACCGTAATAGGAAATGAAATGTTCGGAGTCCCAGGAAAGGGAGGTGCGGCACGTATATTGGCCACCTTAAATACCAAGCCTTTCCTAGCCAGAGACCGAAACATAACATGTATAGCTATTACTCTGTTTCCTTTCTTATCCCTAGTAATATCTTATGCAATTCAAACCTTATATTATACTATCTTTAATATTTTATGTAACTTTTACCACTTATCCTTTCGGATACTAACCTTAATATTATTACTAATATTAATTCGTAAGCATTATTAATAATATTATTACTAACCGAATATCCTATTAATAAAATATTATTTAACCCTTCACTTTACAACTTATCCCTAATAATTATTTATCCGATACATTTATTATTAATTATTCCCTAAATTAATAGTAATTCGAACTTAACCAACTTTGACTAAACCAAATAATTCTACACGTAAATCTCACCTTTCAAACAATAGTTAACTAATTCTTAAATTATCTTAATTAATTAATTAATTACTAAAAATTACCAAAATGATAATAAAAATTCTATTTTTCATTATTTCCCCCACTCGACATTTCCATGAATTTTAACCAAATTCTTCAATTAATTTATATAATTCAATCTACAATAATTAATTAAATTAAATAAACAATTATCATAAAAATCATATTTTTCACATCAAACATCAAGATTCAATCAAAGAACAAGATTAAGATCAACTTTTTTATTCACAAGGCCATTCGACATTTTCATATATTTTAACCAAAATTATTCAATTAATTTATATAAATTCAATCATCATGAATTAAATAATTTAACTAATCAATAAACATAAAAATCGTGCTTTTATCATCAATTAACAAGATTTAATTCAAGAAACAAAATTAACCAACATGCTTAACATTCAAAGTTCACACGACATTCTCACATAATTTCAAGAACAAATTAGACATATTCAAGAATTAAAGATTTCATGATATAATCCTAATTACTATATGTTTTTCTACCCTTTAATTAAATGAAATAGCGAAGTTACCTCGATTCGCTTAATTAATCCCAAAACACAAAAATTATTCACCTTGGGTGAATTTCATGTCACTCGACTTTTTTGAGAGAAAGAGAGAAAGAAATAATTTTTTTTTTTTAGAGTTAAGTTGAACAATTAGCAAAATAGGAACCAAATGAAAGAATAGGTCCTATTTAAAGAGAAAAAAAAAAATAATAATAAAAACAAACCCTAACCATTTGTCAAGGAGGGCCGTGAGTTTGGAGAGGATTAGGGGAGTGTTAGTTAGGTTGTTACACAATAGTTGAATGGGTAAAATCAATTAATTAATTAATTAATTTAATTATCCAAAATCTATAATTAATATTAATTAATCAAATCAACATTAATGTTGGCCCAATTTAAAAGAGAGAACCGGCCATGGTAACAAGAGAAAGGGAATTGGGTCTTTGGCCCAATTTGAAGAAAAGATTGGACTAGGTTTTAATAAATTAAATTAAATAACTAATCTAATTAATTAAATAACTTAATTATCAAATAAATCCAAAGAAATTAAAATGGACCAAATTGAAAGTAGGGGCCGGCCAAGTGGTATAAAAGAGAAGAATTGGGTCATTGGCCCAAATTTAGAATAAAGGATAGGAAATAAGATAAAACAGTCCAAAAATAATGGGCCTTTTGGACTTAGAATTAAGACATATCATTAATAACCGCGAAATTTTCTGGCCCAAAATTCCGGGTCGTTACAGTGTGAGTATTGTCCACTAAAAGCCCAACCAATGATTGCTTTGATGGTTGTGGAGGGGCCTTTGGTTGAGCGTTTCCATGCTCGCTCCATCCATTTGTACCTTGATGGCATGTGACTGGTCGCCAACACCCCATTTTCATTCCCTCTTTTGTTGCTAGTAGGGATGAGTAATAAACCTCAGACCGTTATGGCTTGCAGTGTCCGTCCCCATCTATTGAGTACATCCTGTTGAATGGTTATAATGCGCCCCGAGCTTACAGCTGAGTTTTTAAAAATAATTTCATTGCGATGCAGCCAAATGGCCCATAGAACTGAGATTAGAGTTGCGAGGGTGAAGTCCTGACCCTGAGATCGGTCTCCGATATAGTGAATCATATAACATGCACTTCCTCCACACCTATTTAATTTTAATATTGATAATTTGAGCACTATTCATAATCACTTATATAATTCGCTTTTGTGCTTTATACATGTAATTAAATATAGTCATGTGATCTCTTTTGAATCGTCTCAATGTCTACTTTATTGTAATCATTTTTTTAAATAATTTTTGGTATAACGGAATTAAAAATATTACGATTTTTAATTGTACATTGGTAAGCGTAAAAAGGGGAAGGTTATAACTAATATGGAGCGGAGGAAGTAGTAGTTAGGTTGTTTTTCAATTTTAAATGCATTATGTAAGTTGATTTCATTAGGACTTGATGGGAAAGAGTTAGAAAAATACGAAGTAGATGGAGTTATAGGAGAATGATGCTCTCGATCGTACGGGTGGAGGAAGAAAATCCTTGTGAATGACTACCCAAAATGATCACTTTGGTTCATGTACTCGATCCCACTTACGAAACTAATGCTTTGATTGATGGATATGTAAGTTGATTTCATTATGGAGAAAATATTAAGTTAATTGTGAATTCGAGTTTTTGTTTTTTCAACTTCTTTGCAATATTATTTTCATTTCTCCTCCAAAACTAACACCCACCCCCCTATTTTTTTCTTTCATTATTTGCTATGATATATACTTCATTCTCTTTATACTATTCACAGCTTATCCTTTTGGCACGCACTTTCTCTTTATACTATTCACAGTTTATCTTTTTTACACGAACTTTAATAAATAGTTTTGAGCATGTAAACAAATAAATTAATTTTGAAAATCTAAACGCATTACACATGAAAGCTTACAAGAGGAAATTAAGTTCCCATTGTTTAAATCATTTCCGTGAATTTGTTAGACAAATTTAAACTTATGATAGGGCACTATTTGTTTAGTTTAAGAGGTTGTTTGGCAATTGCTTGTTAACTAGATTTTATTGTTGTTCATTTCATTTGACTTATTTAATCGCCTGAAATTAATGATTATATATATGCATCACTATATAGACTTATTAAACCAATTGTTTCAACCATCTATCAATAGGAATATTTGGTAAAACTACTTGTGTTTATTGGCTGCTTATTATAAAAATTATTGACCAACAAATTATTTTAATGAAATGCTTAATAATATACTTGTATCTTTTTTCACTTAGGGTCCGTTTACTTTGGTGTAAAACATTTTCGATGTAAAATGATTTTTCATGAAAAAACATTTTACTTTGGAAAACTTATTTCCATATAAACTTTCCAATGTTTATTTGCACGAAAAATAAGTTTTACTCCCAAATTTGAAGGAAAATGTTTCTAATAGGGTGTAAAATGAATTTTGACCCTGCAAAGTTTTACACTTTAAATTTTTTCACCCAAAGTAAACGATGTAAAATAGAAAAACTTTTTTCAGGGAAAACATTTTTCGTTCTAGTAAACGGACCCTTAACTTAAAATTTTACCTTCAACCAAAAACCGTAAAAACACTCACAAGTCACAATAATTGGATATTTTTCATTCGTTAGAAAAATAATGTATAAAAAAAATTCGTATAAAATATCAAATAATATCGGTTTGCTAAAATTTTCCTAAACAAGAAAAATGTTTTTCATTTCACATTGAGGAACTTAGGGCATATGCCCTTGTGCAAGTTAGCCCACAATTTGAAGATATTTTAATTTAAAAAACTACAACTTAAGTGACTTTTTTTTGGTAAGTCAACTTAAGTGACTTATTTAGAGGTTGAAAGCAATAAAATAAATAAATAAACTACTCCATTCGTAACATAAAACTTTCAACAATTGATTTTGCACGTATTTTGAGGAAGCGATTTGAGGGTGTAAATGAAGGAATTAGTCAAAATGGTTTTAATACAAGCAAGATTGTGATTTTAAGTTACTAATATTAAAATTATTTTGACTAATTCTTTCGTTTACACCTTTAAATCGTTTCCTCAAAATACGTGAAAAACGAATTGTTGAAAGTTTTATGTTACTGAGGGAGTACCTTTCTTTTACTTCAATGGAATAAAATATTAATTAATGAAAAGAATATAAATGATTTGTCTATTATATTTGATGGCTGGTGAACAACTTTAACTACAATACTATTATCAAATATCAATTACTCTCACCGTAACATATTAACTGCAACGATTTGACATTTTTTCTTTCAACTTTATGTCGAATCGTTGCAGTTATTTTGTTACGACCGGAGGGAGTACAACAAAGCAATAAAGTCCTTGTATATTGTTATTATTGAAATTTACGAATATATTTTTGCTAGTGAAAAAAATTATAATGTGCTTAGTAATTAACTTGAATACAAGTATTAAATTTACCTAACTCGAATATAGTGGCATAGGCAATAAAATTAAATGAATTGAGCGAAGGCTTTGAATTCTATTCATTGATTGTTTGTTTGTATTTTTTTTAAGATTTGAATACAAAGTGCAAGTTGAAATGAAACATATCAAGTCAGAACATTATCCAAAATATTTCTTAATAACTATCACTTAATGTAGTTAATAACTTGATTAGAATATCAACAACTAAAACTATTAATCATTATATTGATTTACAAACTAGAAAAGGCATTCAATTGCTAAGTATTATTGATAATATGAATTATAATATGTTTGAGAACTAAAGTAAGACAATCTATAAAGTGTGTTGTTCAATTCCTTTAGGTAGTGTTTGGAAATGTGGAATTCATTTCAAATTGATGAATTCAATTTCTGAAATTGAAATGTTACAATTCAAATGACAATCATTTGTTTGGGTTGTTTTAGAATTTGAAATGACATAGTTGATAGTTTTATTAAGCATTTGAAATATAGCCAAATCCATTATTTCAAATGAAATGCTTGTATCCAAACATAACATTAATTTTCTTCGCTTTTAATTGCTATATTCAGATTGTGCACAATTTTGAGGAGAGAATTAAAGAGGGAAAATATAGTCAACCCATGTGATAACAAAAATATTAAGAGAAATAGTAACCAAATTTAATAATATTGCAATTAGTAAAAAACTTTAAAAAAAATGTTGCAATAATAAAAGAACGGGTGATGTACATACGTTTATAAAAATTTATTCAAACCAAATTGTTAAATATGAGTGTATGTATAAAATACTTGGAATATAATATTTATTTACATTATATTGTGACCAAGAAAAAAGAAATTGAAAGTAAAGACAATAGAAAACACCTTACAATGCAAATAAATACAACTATTGAACAAATTCCTTAACAAGATGCATATTATAAGAACCTCTTTTTGAATCAACAAGATCAACTCCATGAAATCCAACATCAAAATGAGCATCAATTTTTGCTCCACAACTAACCATCATAGCAACAAATTCTTGTTGTCTATCAAGCATGGGATCCATACTATATCCAAACAACAAACACCTTGCTAATTTGCTAACCTTTCTTTTTTGTATTGGATCCTTCATTGGATTACAATACTTATGATCCCTATTTGCTCCTTTAGGTAATGCTAACTCCCACATTAAGTCCCAAATTGGTAATGGATATAACTCATCACATGCATACTTTAACTCTGATTTTGTTCTTTGATTGCCACCAAACATTGGTTGGTTTAATAGTATCCCTGACATTTTTAATGGGGTGAGGTCCATATCCAAGGCTCTAATACATGCATTAAAAGCCATGTTTGCACCATTTCCTCTTCCTCCTACATAAAACCTTGAAAAATCTCCATATTCATTAAGCCATTTTTCACCTTTATTAACATCAATCATTTGTTGTTGAACCCATAAAATTGCATCAATTGCATCATCATATTGTGATGGTAGTCTATATTCCGGGGCTAATCGTTATTCCGGAGCTACGATTATAGCCGGGAGATCTTTTGAAAATTGAATGCATCTTTCATGATAGAAAAGATCTTTTACGCTATGATCAATCCAGCCTCCACTATGGAAATAGATCATAATGGGGAGTTTAGCAACACGTCCATCATTCGCTGGTAGTTTGGTAGGACAATATATTCGAACCCATGTATTCTTTTCGCTGTTTATTGTAATATCTTTAGATGCCACAGGTTCCCCTTGGCTAGGATTGGGATTTGATGGAATTTGAGGCATTTTGTTAGATCGTTCAAGTGTGCCATCAGAATTGAGGTATATCCCAAGGTGTTGATAAGGATCAAATTTTGACATTATTCAAATTAACTATGAAATTTATTAATAACAAGCTAGATTCAAACTATTTGATGTGTAATCTATTTCACCTATAGGTACAATAGTGTTGTTGAATGATTTGTTGATTAAAAATGTTATGTATTCTTTGCGAATAATCCGATGCTAGGAAGCCACAATTAAAATATGAAAAGTTGATCGCGCCTATAAATTAGAATGATCCTTTCTTATGCCCTTCCTAACTATTAGGAGAGTCTTAAAGTATTTTATCCTATAAATATATATAAATAGATAAATAACTAAATATATAATAATGAAAGTGGTAGGGTAATAACAACAATAAATTCTATTATTTTCATAATAATAATAATGATGATGATTTTCTCAAAATAATAATAATAATAATAATAATAATAATAATAATAATAATAATAATAATAATAATAATAATAATAATAATGATAATGATAATGATGATGATGATTAGGATATAATATAATTTCGAGTTTCCTACACAATGATCTTGGAGTCTTGGGATATTTACTTTTTTACATTGTGTCCATCCAAGTATAAAATTTTACATGAAATCTTAATTAAACTTTAATTATGTTCCACATAATACTCTCATGGTTTAATTAATATCCATATGATATATCTGGCCAGATGCAAATAAAAGTATAAAACCTAAGTTATACAATGCAGAATTTCATATTTGGCATGATATAAGAACGTAGAAAAGTGTGAATAGATTAGGAAATCGTATAACAAAATAGTGAACCCTAACTAATATTATATACTTCCTATGTTTTTTTAGATAGAACACTATTTTTTTTCCACGCATATCAAAAAAGTGATTTAACGCTGTAAACGAGCAAACTAATCAACGAAATTTTAAGACGTGTCATATAAAATATCATATTTGCTTGGATTGAAATTTCGTCGAAAGATTTAGTCATTAACACCTATAAATCGTTGTCTTTATACATATGAAAAAAAGTGTTTCATCTAAAAGAAGGGAGAAAATACTTCGTATTATTTTACTTCTTAGCTTAGTTGGATAAAAAGTATTCTTTTCTAAATCATTTTTAAAATCCTTAAATATAGAACAAATCAATCTTATTTTGTCTATTTTTTTTAAAAAAATCTTATAATGTGCCCATCAACATAAATTACATAATTCCTTTAATCAATATACTCATCCATTCTTTTGATGTTGTTCCCATTTTGAATGTCTACATTTGTTAATGCATGACTCTGATAATTAATATCGATCAATCATGTATACCCTCAGTAAGATAAAATTTTCAACAGTTGATTTTACACGAATTTTGAAAAAGAGATTTAAAGGTGTAAATGAAAAAAATTTATCAAAATGATTTTAATACATAGCACAAGTGTGATTATACGTTACTAATGTTAAAATTATTTTGATTAATTTGTTCGTTTACACACTCAAATCACTTACTCAAAATGAGTGCAAAACTAATTGTTGAAAGTTTAGTGTTACGAAAGGAGTACATACTAAAAATTAGTCAAAGTTGATAGTCTTAAAGTATTGAATGAGATGAATATAAGAAAACGGACAATGCTACATCTATCTGGTAGTTAGCTTACCCACTACTAATACAATCTTAAAATATTATTAGATATGTTAATTTGACTTCCACTATCATTCCCTACTAAGTTTAACTAAGTTTCTGCATTAAATTTAGGAATACGTGCTAAAGAGAATACTGGTAATATATGAACTTCAAATATAAAAAAAACGGTGGAACATTTATGAATAAATGGGCTTGAGTATTGAACAATAGGAAAGAAAACAAGGCAAAAGAAACCACGAGGCAGGGAGTGCCTCGCAACTCTCAACCTGGGTCGAGACACGCGGGGAGCCTTTGCATGCAACTCGTGGAAAGTTACTGGAAAATTTGGGCAGTTTTGCTCAGTGGTCGCGACTTGTGAAAACTCTATGGAAAAATCGAGTTGTGTGTTTGATTTCTTGGATTCTTTTCCTAGGATTCCTTTACGTATTAAGGCTTGTTCTTTGAGTTTCGATACTGATGTAAATGAGTTTAGACCTGATTAATGGGAGAGATTAATAGCTTACATTGTGGATGGAATCATAGTTACTCAATTCCTCAATTCAAGCCTCTTAATTTCTGATTTTAATTAGGTTTAATTGAGAGAATTCAACTTAGAATTTCTGAGTTTTCTCTTGTTCTTATGTCTAGCTATAAATAGACATGTAGTGTTCATTGTTAAGTACAGGAAAAATTCAGAAATTCTATATACTTCTATAACTTGCTTGCACTTGGTATATACTTGTAAATTATATAAGTGTGTCAAAACACAAAACACTAAACACAAGTTCATTTGATACACTCTTATAGTTATATATAGATCATATAGAGTGTATAATTTTTCTCCATTGTACTCACTAAACATTTTGTGAATCCCCGGTGATCTAAAGGGGCGATATAGTTTAGAAGCTTGTTAGAAAATTTTGTGGAAAATATTGATGTAACCCTCCAAGGCGTGGAATCTACACTTTCCTTCTAAACTATTTCGCCCCTGTAAATCACCGGAAATCCACGAAATGTTTAATGAGATGCAATGGAGAAACGTTATACATTCTATATATATGATGTATGCGAGTGTATCAAAAGAACTTGTGTTTAGTGTTTTGTGTTTTGACACACTTAGTATAATTTGCAAGTATATACTAAATACAAGAACAAAATTATGAAATTCTATATACTTCTACAACTTGCTTGCACTTGGTATATACTTGGAAATTATACTGAGTGTGTAAAAAAACAAAACACTAAACACAAGTACCCGTATCCAATACTTTTCTAATCAACGTATTACATACCCGTACTCGTTTTGTACCCGTATCTATGCATCTTAGGAAGAAACATTAATTGACTTCAAAATAGTAATTAAATTAAATACATTTTTTTATGCATCCATGTATGCACACGATGCATGCAACAATAGTTTAGTAGTAGTACTAAAATAATCAAAGCTTTAAAAAAAAAGTATGGGGTATTGAATAAGATTCTTTTTAAATAAAAAATAATAATATATTAAATAACGTTAGTCAAACTATATAATAAGATATTGTATAAAAAAACTAAAATACAAAGTTGGTCGTTAATCCCTGGTCTCCGAGGAAACAAGGTGACTTGGTCACCACTGAACCAAGTTCGCTCAACACTACATAATTATTGATGAACATATGAGTAAAATAGGAACCCTAGTTAGATGGTTAGATTGTGGACCTTAGAGGAGGAGTTTCAATAAACTCCTTAATTTTATGAACCAAAGCCTGAGCCTTTTCAGGCTTAAACAACTCCACAGCATGGAACCCATCTTCATCAAAAATGGATACCACGTGCACCCCACGTGACTCTAGCATTCTAGCAAATTCCTTCTGCCTGTCCACAAGTGGGTCCCCTCCATACCCATTGACGAGGCACCTTGGTAGCCGTCCGATCTTATCCTTGTGGGTATTTTCAACCATTGGATTGCAGAATTCATGATCACGGTCAGCATTTACGGGCAGGGCAAGTGACCACATCAAATGGTTGGCTGGTAATGGGACAATTTTGTCCTCAGATAATCTCATCTCTGAATCAGTTTTATCTTCACCTCCAAAATAGCCTTGATTTATTATTAGCCCTTCGATTTTCATTGGTGATAAATCATGATCTAATGCAAGTAACCCTGCAACCAAATTCTTATTAATACTAATTATCTACTAAAACCACCCTACAAATATGTTTATTTCATCTTATTTCAGGTACTTCTTAATTATTTTAGGTCGATTTGAAAAAATAAGACCATGTTATTTTGGACTTTATCTCTGAAGTTCAGCTCATTCTATTTTAGCTCCCAATAATAATTCTACGGAGTAGTATTTAGCTTAATTCAAACTAAAAAAAAAAAGTTAGAATTGGGACAAAAAAAATCTTAGAAATTTAGAATTCAATATTATTTTATGTTTGACAAAATGTCAAAATCAATACATACATTTTCAAAATATTGTTATACATGTGAGAAGATAGATTTTAATAATTGTCTAGACCTTAGTAAATTTGACTATTATTCTATTCATCATATTTATAGAGAAGCTTATTATGCTGCAGGTCGATTACTTAGCTAATCTAGATCATAGTTTTTACACAATGACTTTTTGGTATCTTCCTTATGAAGTTATGATCACAATGATTTCCATACACTTAATTTGATTTTTGCACAATAATTTTGTCCAAAAATATTACCTTCTCACCTAAGTTTGGGGTGTGCAATTATCAAATTATGTGAAAATTATTTTCCCAATTCACATATTACTAGAATTTAACATCAAATTTCAAACCTAGTGAGACCACTTGTAAGTTGTAGCATACTAACATAGGCATAGTACAGAATTAGGTCGTGTTTGGTATGGGATTAGTAAATGTAATGGATTGGAAACATATATGGTTATCATTAGAAAACTTGTTTCCCTTACAAATTTATTTCCGTTTCCCACAAGCCATAGCAAACACATGGTAACGGTATTGTTTTATGATTACGTTTCCTATACTAATAATTTAGGGGCCGTTTGGTTGTTAGAGGGGAAAGAGAATCACTTTAGGAATGAGAATGAGGGAGAATGGAAAAGAAAAATGTTAGATCTAGTTAGTTGTTTATTAAAAAAAAACAATGAATGATACACACCACCACCATAGGGGTCCACCACCACCGACCCACCCTCGCTCGCCCACCACCACCATCGACCCACCCTTGCAAGCCCACCACCACCACCGACCCACCCTCGCCCACCACCACCCCCGACCCACCCACGACCACCCATTATGAAAACCAAGTGGGGCGAAGGTGGGCGAGTGGGGGCTGGGTGGGTGGGTGGTTGGCTGGGCTCGGTGGGTGGTTGGGCTGGACATGTGGTTGGATGGTTGGGCTCGATGGGTGGGTGGGGTGGTTGGGCTGGACAGGTGGTTGGATGACTAGGCTCGATGTGTGGGTAGGGTGGCTGGGTTGTGGGTTGGTGGGTGGGTGGGTGGGCTGGAAGGGTGGTTGGTTGGCTGGGCTCGGTGGGTGGGTGGGATGGCTGGGCTGTGGGTTGGTGGGTGGCTTGGCTTGATGGGTGGCTGGGCTGGGCTCAGTGGGTGGGGTGGCTGGGTTGTGGGTGATGGGGAAAGGGAATGCAAAAGATAGGGGAGGGTTTGTGAAAGTGTTAGAATAGGAGAATGATGAGGGGAATGAAAAAAGTGACATAACAAACACAATCATAGGGAATTGTGGCAGTATTACCCCTAACCAAACACACATTTAATATATCAAACAACCTCAGCTCTTAGAGTCTATATAAAAGGACATAATTTGACACTTAGCAATTTTTTTTTATTGAGGGATGACACTTAACATAATACGGAGTACGAAGTAATTGATACTTACTCCGATCCAAAGGTATGGAGTAAAATATAGCTTTAGGGCTATGATTAAAGAGCCAAAAGTGGTAATATTTGATAAAAATAAGCATTTATCATTGAGGAAATATAAAACTTCTGAACTAATTATCCGTTAAAAAAATAGTTTAATGATGAGTTTTTTTTTTTTTTTTTTTTTTTCCCAAAAAGAAAGTGAATTAAGAAAATGCAGATAGATCAGACCTGCATTGTAGGTAATATTGGCACCAGAGCTACTACCCATGAGAAAACAACGACTAAAATCAGCAAACTCCTTCAACCAAGGATCACACCCTTCCTCAGCATCATCGCCGCCATTAATAGACCTCAAAGCTTGAAGATGAACCCACAAAACAGCCTCAATAGCATCCTCATACGCTGCGGGAAGCCGATTTTCAGGTGCCAATCGATAATCAACAGAGATTACAACAGCAGGTAGAGCTTCGCACATTCGATTGCAGGATTCATGGAAAAATACAGTACCAGCAGAGTAAAAGACGAAACCACCCCCATGAAAGTATATTATTACAGGAAGCTTGCTACTAACTACTCTACTTGCTGCTGATGAATCTTGATGATTATTATTAGCAGCAGCAGCAGCAGGTTTGAATATGCGAAGGAAGGTTTTATTGGTAGTGTTAAGGGGTACATCTTTGGAATGTACTCTCAGATTTTGATCATTTTTGTTATTATTATTCCCCTGTTCTTCTTCTTCTTGTTGTTGTTGAGTAGTGGTGGGTACTAAGACTGTTGGGGTAAGTCTAGTGATACTCCCATCTGGGTTTGGGGATATTTTCAGAAATTTGTAGGGATCCATTATTGTTGAATGATTTATGATTTATAATGTTAAAAAGATATAGAAAGAAAGTCTTGAGGTTTAAAATAGGATGAAAATTGTAGCGTTGAAGTGTCATAATTAAGTTGGTTTGTTCCCGGTATATCAAAATGATTTTTGATTCTCACATATGAAATGACATTTTTAGGTAATTTTGATAAATTTTAGGGGCAGAGATCCAAGCACCAACCAAATAGAAATGTTTTGGTAATATATTTTCAACAAAATTACAAAAATGCCATTTGATATATGAGTTAAAAAATTCATTTTGATATACTTGAGTATTTCCCGGTTTTAAGAAGCTAGAGAGTAGGTTGGAAGGAGATATATCACATTCTATGCATTGTAAATTTGTAAGGTTGTGCCACTGCCACTGGTACCATAAGTTGTACAGTACAAGTGACCCTAAGTACAACCTACTTTTGTGCGTGCATTGAATTTTTTTTCTTCTTTATTAGTCAATTCTTTGTTTATCACGACCTTATTCATTGTTTCTATCAGTGGTGAGAATGAGCCTAACTTGTTCGCGAACAGTTTGGGCTCGGCTCGATCAAAGCTTAGTTGAGTTCGGGCTCAACTAGAAAACTTAACGAGCCAAACTGAGCTAGACTAGGCTCGGCTCGGCTCGAAAGCTCGTGAACAGGCTCGTTAAGTTTTTAAAAATTATTTAAAATTAATTTATATTAATACCTCAATTTTTTTTAAAATTAAAAATAGATAAATTAGCCTAATCAATATTTTAAGGGCCATTTTTCTCTAAATAATCTAATCTCAGGTTGAAATCTTCAAAATACGATCGCATAGGCTCCTATTTGCATTACAGGTTTGTCTCGATATGCGTTCATTGTTTTGCATGCCCAAAAAAATTATCCCTATCAAGGTTCTAGTTGGCCATTTTTGCCTTAAAAGGTTAAATTTGGGATTAGAATTTGCAAAAAAAACACTCAGATTGGTCAGAAAAAACAAAGTCAACATATGAATAGTGAACAAGGTAGAGGTCAACTAACAAAAAAATGACTAATAAAGGTAGTTTTGGATAAATTTTTATAAGTAAGGTAGGTTTTACAAAAAGTTGTGTGAATAAGGTTATTTTGGACAAAAAAGTCTTTTTTAACAGAATTGATATACATTTTATTTTAGTTTATTAGCAAAGGGAGTTGATATATATAGCCCTTAAGAGCTCGTTCTTTTCACGGGATTAGACGAGATCAGATTGGATTTCATAACTTTAAATATGAAGCAAAATTTGCGTTCATCCGCTCCACCCACATCCATCCATTTGTTATCCATCCATCGGGTGAACGGGTGATTTGGGTGCTACACAGGCAAAAACACTTACGACCCGTTTGGTAGTCAGTTATAAATGGAGGTAATGACAATGAATTTATAATTAGATTTGGAAGGGATTCAAAATTCATTCCCATGGTGCTACTACCTTACCTCCAGTTTATCTAATTTTCTTCATAAATATCCATTCTCATCTAATACCACCCTTCCACATGGTAATGGGTGGTAATAGAAAATAAGAAGAAATTTAAGTTTGGAAATGAAAATTATGTTTTTCCATGGAGATTTTGAAATTTTTGCTTAACAAATTACACTTTGAATTCATTACCATTACCACAATTCATTATCAATAACCAAACGGGCCGTTAGTATATTTTCTAACTAGTTAATACCCGAGCAAATGCTCGGGTTTTTTAGTTAATATATATAAATAAAATATCAATTTGTAAAATTTAACTATTCAGTGAAAGGATGCATTATTAAGTATCAAATTGAGTTTTTGGCTACTTCTCCAACACAATCAATTTATTTTTTACTCCGTACTTTTTATTTAAGAGATCACATATATAAGAGAAAGTAGTGCTTTGCCAAAAAAAAAAAAAAAAGAGAAAGTAGTGAACATTTCTCCTATGCAATTATTCATATTAAGAGGTAATGGACATAAAAGAAAATTTTTAAAGGGATAAAGGAGAGATTTTTTTTGGAGAAAAATCACAAACTACTTGTTTTTAAGTAAAAAAAGCTCTATAATACTTTGGGTAAAAAATTTATAAAAGTATGTATTGATCAATATAATTATCTATATGAGAAAGTTACACTTACTACTACTACTAATAATAATAATTAATAATAACAATAATAATAATAAGAATAAAAAACTGAAAAATAATAATCATGATAATAATTAAACATAACAATAAAGCATAAAATGAATACAATGATGATAAAAGTACATTTCAAAGGTGATGGTAATTATTTTTTCAATTGGGAGGAAAAGGCAAAATAAAAGTAATTACCAAAGAGCAAAAGAAAAAGAAAAATTAAATAAAGTTTTAAATGCTATTAATTATTAGGGGGAGTGAGATTTTTAAGGTAATAAATTAAAATTTTGATTTTCAAAAGTATTATTTATTTATTTTTAATGAAGTGGTAAGGGGGTAGTTTGAGAGGGAAAAGAATGTAATTAGGAGGGAATTTTAGTGGTTTGTATTTTAGATAGAAAATAGATAGATAGATAGATATTTCAAAGTTAGAATGGTTTCAGCAGTATTTTGTTTTAGTATAGATATAGATATAGATATAGATATAGATCAATAAGTATACTGTAGTCCCAGGACCACGTAGCTCTAAGTGGTCCCTGGCCAAAACGGCGTAGTTTTGGAGTTAAAAAAATAGTTTTTTTGACCTAAAATCAGTTTCTATATTCATAAAAAAACAGTTTTTTTTTACGTAAAAATCAGTTTTTTACGTTCAATAAGTATACTGTAGTCCCGGGACTACAAAGCAGTGTGCTCTCGCGCGTGGTCTTGTTGCAGTACAACGCGTGGGATTTTTTTTTAAAAAAAAATAAAATTTCCCCAAAAATAGCAACGGCCAACAGTACCGTTTCACTCTCCTTATTTCACTCTGTTTCAATTCTTGATGTTCATTTTTTCATGTGGAACATTCATTTTTTCATGTGCAATCTCCAATTCTTCATGTTCATTTTTTCATGTGCAATCTTCATTTTTTCATGTGCAAACTTCAATTGTTCATGTTCATTTTTTTCATGTGCAATCTTCATTTTTTGATGTGCAAACTTCAATTCTTCATGTTCATTTTTTCATGTGCAATCTTTATTTTTTGATGTGCAAACCTCAATTCTTCATGTTCATTTTTTCATGTGCAATCTTCATTTTTTGATGTGCAAACTTCAATTGTTCATGTTCATTTTTTCATGTGGAACATTCATTTTTTTCATGTGCAATCTTCAATTCTTCATGTTCATTTTTTCATGTGCAACCTCCTTGCAAGGCACAACAACATCATCCATCATCCAACGAATACGTGAATCTTCAATGTCTTACTACTGAAAAAAACTGATTTTTACGAAAATTATTATAAGAGATTAAGCAAGAAATTAAGTTGTGCTTTTAATTTAGAAAAAAAAAAAACTGATTTTTACGTAAAAAACAAAACTGATTTTTTTTTTATGAATATAGAAACTACTTTTAATAAAACTGATTTTCCCCAAAAACTTATTTTCCCATGTATTTAGGAAACTGATTTTACGTAAAAAACTATTTTTTTTTAAATCCAAAACTACGTCGTTTTGGCCAGGGACCACATATAATAATTTGCGGATATAGATGGCTTACCTTATTAATTGAGAAAGTATTTTGTTAGAGGTAACCAATACAACATTTTAGATGGACTGAGCCCCTTCATCTTCCTCACCCAATTGCTATTTGCTAGTGTATCTTCATAGTAGGGGTAGAGAAGACGACACACATAGTGCCAAAAAAAAATAGATTTGTTGCCAGCAGCAATGCTTGCGCTTGCGAAGAAACATGGGTTTCGATCACTGAAACTACTCAATATTGACATGGATCAACCTGTTTCTCAAACCCCTTTTGTTGTTGATTATGGGAAGCTTGATAATGGCCTCATTTGTTATGTTCGATCCAATTCTAAACCCAAAATGAATGTTAGCTTATTAAATTTGGAAAGAAAATCAAAATTCATTTTCATGGTGGTGCTAATTTAACTCCAATTTATCTAATTTTTTTCATAAATATCCATTCCCATCTAATAAGGGTTAAAATTAAATGACCCGTAAAACCTTGAGCATAGTATTTTCTTTACACGTAGATCAATGCACGCAAATTGAGACAAATCGGGAATGCAAATCGGGGCTAATTGGGTCATTTTTTGCAAATTCCAATCTCAAATCGGATCCTTTTGGAACTAATCCATTGATTGAAAGTCCTACGACATCTATAATAAAAATCAACAACAATCACCTAGACATCAAAATGGTTCAATTTAAATTTATACTCCCTCTGTAAGTCTGTAACATAAAATTTTCAATAATTATTTTTCACACATTTTGAGGAAGCGATTTAAGAGTATAAATGAAGTAATTAATCAATTTTTTTGATAGAAATGTTATTATAAGTTACTAATATTAGAATTATTTAGATTAATTTGTTCGTTTACACTATTGAATCACTTCCTTAAAATACGTACAAAAACAATTGTTAAAATTTTTGCATTACGGAGGGAGTAGTTGATAAAACTTAATTAGATCGAGATATTCGATATTACAATCGCTCCTCTTTCAAATAAGTGCTTCCTTGCCATCAATGTTTAGAAAAGTAATGATAGTTCCAAAATAATGGAGGTTGAAGATTTTTTTTTTTTTGGTTTAGAGAGAAGGGGATAGGTTTTTTTTCCATAGTGACTTTAAAACATACATATAGTCCTGTTTGGGAGTTAGCTGGTAGCTGTTAGAGATTAGCTGATTATGTTAGCTGCTTTGACTAGCTGATTGTGATAGTTGATTTGAATAACTGATTATATTAGCTATTTGTGTAAAAATGTTTGGTAAAATAACGACAAATTGTTAGATACATTTCAGAGTAAAAAAGAACTAAAAAACTATAAGATCTTCCAAAAATTAAGCTTCTCTTATGAATTTTTGAAAAAGAGTTTTTTTATCCCAAAATTCTCTTCCAAACCTCTAATTCCCAAACATCAAAAATAGCCTTTTGATTTATTCAAACCTCTGTTTTTTTTCTCAAACCTCTGACTCCCAAATACCCCGATAGGTTCAAACCCAATTTGTTTCATTTCAAATTTTACTTAAGGTCCTTCCATGCAAACACCTCTAATTATGTAAATTGACTTTAAAATGTTACCAAAATAGCCTGATTTGCCCTTGTATTGGATTTTTACTTATTAATGATTCGTTTGGTTCAAAATAGAATGCAAGGTCCATTTGGTATGATGTAAAACGTTTTCTCTGAAACATATTTTATCATTTTACATTGTTTGGTTTGGAGTAAAATATTAAAATGTAAAACTTGTGGTGGAAAACCATTTTCTACCCTATTGAAAACATTTCCACCCAAATTGGAAAGAAAATATTTTACACCACAATTGGAAGGAAAACATTTTCCGTCACAATTAAAGCAATTGATTTTCAGTTCAACCAAATAATGAAAAATGCTTAAAATAGAAAACCATTATATTTTACATGCAACCAAATAATGAAAATTTTGAATGCCCATGAATTTTTTTGACAACCGAACAACACCTTAATAAAGTCCGTTTCTTTCAACAACTCCCTCCATCCATTTGTTTTTTCACATTTTACGAGACATAATTAAAAATATTAATACATTTGAATTGAATATATATAAGAAAAAAATTTAAAAATTTTATATTTAAAAAATACATTTTGGAGACAAATCAAATGAAATATGGACTATATTTTTCACAAAAAATACAATATAAATAATACCAATCAAAGTCAAATTGAATCAAATTTTTTTTTTTTTTTGATTTGCATATTGGTCCCTTGTGAAATGGTTTATATTTATACTACTAAAACTCTTACCACTAATTTCCCTCCCACTTTCTTTTTTTCCTCCTAAACCAACATTTCTACCTCTCTCTTTATTTAATACCATCATTAATATCCTAACAATAAATACAAATTCCTAAATAAATTTTTTTATACTAATAATATATAGATTATAAATAAGTAAGAAAAATTATGATATATTAATTGACAAACAATTACACAACAAATTATTTTTAATTAAGTTGTTAAATTACTCCATCTGTTTTTATTTGATTTGTTCACTTTCTTTTTTGAGCTGTTTTTATTTGATTTGTTAAATTATTTTGAGCTTAGCACCAAAAGATGGAATTATTATTATTTTGGGTGCATTCTCCTCGATCATCTTATTTAAGACCTTATTTGACCTTATAATAAGAACTTATAAGCTTAGATCATATCAGATCAGACATAATAAGATGAAGGAAAATTTTCTTTTAATAATCCAACCTTTTAAGTTTTAGTAACTAATAATTCAACCTTTGGATTATTAGGGAATAATCCAAGCTTTGCACCATAAATACATATAATAATCCAACCTTTCGATTCTAGCAACCATTTAACTAAACATGTAAATAAGAGGTTAATTATATGTTGATCTATTGTTTTCTTGGATTTTTTAATCAACTACACATTAAAAGTCTAACTTTAACTTACCTATACACCTGTTAAAACTCTAAAATGAGGGGTTCAGTTTCATTGGTTGGATTTTGGTGCAAAATTTGGATTATTTGCTAATAATCCAAAGGTTGGATTATTGGTTGCTAAAACGCAAAAGGTTGGATTATTAAAAGCAAATAATTCTAAGATGAATATAATGCACCCTATATATATAGTTGGTATAATATATTAATACTTTTATACTAATAATATAGTAATTAACCACTAAAAAAATCTCTCCTATCTGCTAAAAAACGAGCATTTGCTCGGATATTACCTAGTATAAAAATAAATGACAACGCAGTAGTTATTAGTTAATGGAGGAACCACAATTGAATTGAAGAAAATGGGACGTTAGATGTCCCAGTCTGTAATAAAAGCTCAACCATCTTCGCCCCTGTTTCAGCTCCTTCCTCCAGTCCTCTGCATTTATTAACTAACTCCAATTGTTATATAGTACTCCCAAAACCACGTAATTCAATAAATATGAAAGATTCTCTGAAGATTTTGTTAGTCTATTTTTTATTCGCCTTATATTTGTTGATATAATATAAGCCGGGCTTATTTTTTCTAATATGTAAACTTTAACAACCCAAATCATCTGAGATTTTATTTTATTTGTATTAATTAGTTTTTTATTATGTAAATAAAAATAATTTTAAAAATATATCAATTTAAGAATTAAATATATTTAAAGTTTTAAAACATCAAATTAAATCATCAGTTCTGATATGAACTTATTTTTTTATCCGATCTAAAATAAGTAATAAGGTGTTAACATACGGTGAATTAAGTAGGGTTTTGGAAAAAATAAACGAAAAAGAAAAAAAGAGTCTAAATTTAATCTTAGAGCATTCACAATGACAAGATACAAATCCTGTAGTTTTGTTTGTCACATCACTTTTTTGAGCTATATTATTCTCAAGCTACAACTATACACAATGACAAATTACAAACCTTGTTGCTTAGAAGTAATGTCATATTGCAAAAAAAATACAAAAAACAATAAAAGTAGGGCCCAAAAATTTGTAGCTTTGTTGAGCTATAAGGTTTATTCAAGATACAACCTTTTTTTCTGTCAGAATGCTTAAGCTTATAGATTGAAACTTTGTTTATTTGCAAGCTAGTCCTTTTAGCAAAACATTGTGGATGCTCTTACCTTTTTCTCAATTTGTTTTTGTTTATTTTTAACTTAACTAAACTAATTTATTACTGTACTAGTAGGAGTGTAGGACTTAGCAAAGACAAACCTTAGTTTTGAATATATTTGTTTATTTTTGCTTATCTAATCTTATTTAAATTCATCATGAATGGTTTAAACTAATCCAAATTCATTTGAACTAGTACTTATTTTAAGAAAAAATGAAGTGAGCAAAACAAACATTGGCGTGTTCAAGTAAAACCAAAAATATCAAACATAACTTGGTATAGTTTTCAATTTGTTAATTACGTTTGAAATCGCACATAAGAATGAAAAGTCGGCAAGAAGCCGGACTATGATCGGATTATGTACTATTCGACTCTAACTTGGTAGTAATTGAAGTTGAATGCAGATTTTAATTTTTCGGATTCAAATCAATTTTTTTTCATACGAATCACATCAAAATAGGGTCGAATCAAGAATAAATTGTCATCCATAAATCAAACAAATGTCTAATATTATATTAAAATATTATTACAAAAAAGTTTATTAAAATAACTTTTTATTTTATTGCTAATATAAAATTATATATATCTTAATAAAATATATGAGTTATATACTTCCTCCATAAATGAATTCTTGTAACAAAAGACTTTTCACGTATGCCGAGACAAAACTTTGAAGATTAATATATCTAATTATGTATTTAAAAAAAATATAATCACTAAATAATAAAAAAAAACTACAAGTTGATCTGAGATGAATCCAACGAGATCCCACATGACTATATTTTTATTTATGTATAAGTGGCAAATTACGATCAAAGTGAAAGTTGTGAATAGTGTCAAAAGTACACTTGTTGCAAAAATTTATTTACGAAGAAAGTAAATAATACAATTCAAAATGTAACAACAAAAGAAAACACCCAAAAGAGAGGGAGACAAAGAGAAGTGGTCAATGATTTAAGCACTCCTAAATTTATATTCACTCCCCTTTATGTGAGACATAAATAGTAGAAGTATTGGATGTGATTATCAAATTATGGGATACCCGGCCCTGTTCTTTTGGACTTAAAAACTACATAATCATATCAAATCAGTTCAGCTTTATTTTAATTTTATAGTCTCACAAAATAATACATCCACCTGATCAGATCAGTCATAAATAACAAGGCCTAAATCACTTTTCGCGAGAAGTATGTGATACCAAAACTAGGAAGCCGAGAGGAGTTGACAATCGTGACTACTGACTAAAGTTGCACAAAAGTACAAGACATACGAAAATACTAAATCGACATTATCGAGGATTCGAGATTTCGAGCTTAATCAAAAGCAAACTATAGCAAGCCATTTTGATAAAGGGACTTCTTAAACGTCGCCCGCATATTACTTAAAATCGCCCACGATAAAAAATAAAAAGACAAAATTACACTTGATTTAAAATTACACCGCAACAACTTAGATTAAATATACAACGACGTCGGACACCACACCATGACCTCGACCACCACCACCGCCACCACCATGGTGGTGGTTAAATTTTTTTTTTTAATAAGGGGAGGGGCGTCCAGATCAGACACCCCGACCATGGTAGGGGCTTCCAAATCAGACGCCCCAACCATGGTAGAGGCGTCTGATCTGGACGCCCCTACCATGGTTGGGGCGTCTGATTTGGATGCCCCTACCATGGTCGGGGTGTCTGATCTGGACGCCCCTCCCCTACACCATGACCTCGACCACCACCACCACCATGGTGGTGGTTAAATTTTTTTATTTTTTTTTAATAAGGGGAGGGGCGTCCAGATCAGACGCCCCGACCATGTTAGGGGCGTCTGATCTGGACGCCCCTACCATGGTTGGGGCGTCTGATTTGGATGCCCCTACCATGGTCGGGGCGTCTGATCTGGACGCCCCTCCCCTTATTAAAAAAAATTTTAACCACCACCACCATGGTGGTGGTGGTGGTGGCGGCGGTGGTCGAGGTCATGGCGTAGTGTTCGATGTCGTTGTATATTGTTGGGGCGTCCAGACGCCCCTACCATGGTTAAAAAATAAATTAAAAAAAAATAAATTAACCACCACCATGGTAGTGGTGGGGGTGGCGGCGGTGGTGGTCGAGGTCATGGCGTGGTGTCCGACGTTGTTGTATATTTAATCTAAGTTGTTGTAGTGTAATTTTAAATCAAGGGCAATTTTGTCTTTTTACTTTTGGTTGTGGGCGATTTTAAGTAATATGCGGGCGACGTTTAGCAACCACTTAATAAAATATTATTGTGCATCAAATAGCATAGCACATGTTAAATGTTATCAGGGAGCAACAGTTCAAAGGGGTACACCCATAAGGCCAATCCTCGAATTGTTGCTATATAATTTGGATCTAATAATTGTTAGCTTCATCTGTAGGACCAACACAATATAATATAATTTCGATCTAATAATTCCCCATAATTTACTCCTCGATTAATATTGTAGATACATGCAACTAATTGAAAACATGGACTGAATGGACTGATCACTAGTTGAAGACATGGAAAGGACAAAGTGTGGAAATTGTTGGGGATTTGGTTTTGGTTTGATGGACTAGTGTTTAAACACAAAGAAAATTTTAGAGATTTGGACCATCGAGACATGAATCACTTTCCTTAAGAAAAGATTTCGGCCCTATTCAAAGGAGCATGAAATTACCGAAATTGTTTTAGAGATACAACGAAGAATTTGGAACAACAAAGGTGATGCTCAATCAACAATGTCATAATGTATATGAAAGTTAGAGAGAAAATGATGAATATGCTTTGTGAAGGAAGAGATGTAAATGTAAAGTTATGCTTTCTCTCTCCTCTTAGACCTTGATTAACTCAATCAGAGTTAATTAATGTAGGTTAACCGCTCGCTTTTACCAAAAAATCCCACGTTGAACAAATTCAACACAAATGAAGCATACCAAGATCGGGTTCTGGTGCGATGGCCCTGGCACAGGCACGAACCAGAATGGCACGACCGCGACCCAGTGCTTTCCTATTTCCTTCGTTCTTTTGCGAGCAACAATAGAGGGAAGTTTGACGCACCCTTGCAAATCGATGTCTGCGACACACTAAATTGTGCAAATCGATGTTTGGTATTTTATAATGTCCTGATTTTAACATAATTGATGGTTACCGTGTTTAATTACTCGATCATTGGTTACACCGTTCTCACACAAATTAATCAAGCAATAACTAAAATTTTAAATAGTTTCCCAACAGAAATTGACTCCTGCACTTCCCATATCAGCTAACCATAAACTGGTAAAGCTAAACTTCCCTCTTTCATGTTTCCTTTTAACAATCCAATAGCATTTTGAGTATGTACCTTTTTTGAATGATCTCAGAATTAATTGGAACTTGGAATTAAGCAGGGAGAGGGAAAATCTCATAGAACCCTAATCCCAAATTCCAACCCCAGTAAATAAGATCAAAATCTCCCAAAAATGCAAACTTTAGATCTACATATAACTTAATCACAAGAGTTCAGTCACTATTTACAATTTACTTTGCAATTTTGACTACGAAATTACAGCTAATTTCAATGATTTCGAGATCCTCCTAAGTCCTATTCACTCCATAAATAAGATTCAAGAGTAACTGTTTTCAGATCTCTAATTTTCTATATGATTATCAAATTTTCTCAGTTTTTATTTCCTACAACAACAAACTTTTCTTGAATTCATCAAAGTCATGGATGGAATACATAGAAAAATCCAGATCTTGACCAGAAAGTAGGAACAGTTTAAGACTTTAAGTTTACGCTAATGAACAAGAATAAAATTACTGATATAATCATCAAAGAAAGCAAATGTGGGCCCAGAATTAAACCAAGTGAAGTAACTACCATGATTGATAATTTAGCACAAAGGCTATCAGACAAAGATAGAAATCCTCATTTGGGACCAATCAATATTGCAACATAAAATGTAGGTCACACAATTTCAACTCCTGCACTAAAAGATATGTGCTTGATGATTGTGTCCTAACCACTTGGAAAGTGAAAGACAATAACTTTACACTCACATATATGCATGGGATTCTACACTATTCCTTTACATCAAGGATAGAAAATCACCCCTTAATCATGATTCCTACCTACAAGTCAAAGGCTCTATTTAGTAACAATTCTTATTCACCTTACTAAAAATTGAAATTAAGCTACCTTATCAATTTCAGCCCAAAAATTTAAACTTGTATTGCCGAACATAGAAAAAGTTTACAACAAAATTAGTACAACTTTAATATTAACATAATTCAAAGTTTAATCAAGGAAGAATTTTCCACCCTTGTCAATTTCCTTGCATTAGTATCTACATAAAACTACATTTAGTCATACACAACAATAGTTTACTCAATTGTCAACTAAATCATATACTTGAATACAAGCATTCAACATTATTTTTTTTTTTGTTTTTTTTTGTTTTTTTTTTGTAGGGATTCAACATTAGATTAAATTAATACAACTAGTAGTAAAAATAAGTGAAAACTCACCGGGCCTTCTTCCTTGACTTGAAGGGAAAATTCGAAGGCGGTGATGGAGAAAATTCGAACGGCATTTGGGGTGGCTCAGCCTCCCCGATCAGCATTTCAATGACATCTTTCATGTTAGGCCGCTTACATGGCGATCTCTGTAAACAAAGGAGTGCAATTGTGATACATAACATTACTTGATCTTTATCCAATGCTTGAATTGAAGAGTCTACAAGATCCAACAGCTTGCCATTGCAAGCCAATTGCCTAGCCCAAGAAATCAAATTAGCCCTCTCGAATTCCGACATTGGAGAAGCCAATACTTGCAACGGCCTACGACCCGAAATTATGACCAATACCAAAACACCAAAACTATACACATCACACTTTTCTGATAACTGCCCACCACCACCATACTCAGGAGCAATATAACAAACTGTTCCTCTCATACTAGGTGTGCTACTAATCCCACCACTTTTGGGTATATCCCCACCACTTGCCCAATCTTGACTATTTCTCCGGCCACCACGAAACTCACCACTAAAACCATCTAACCACCAATCAATACTTCCTAAACTACCCCTACTCTTCTTCCTCCTCTTCTTCCTCTCGGGAGCAACGAAATCTTCATCCCTTTGCCACCACAAGTCACTACCACCACTCGATTTCAAACTCGACTTCTTGATTTTACTCTTCTTGCTCAATTCCTCACAAAACTCCTCCTTCCACCACTCCCTTGGCCTCCTACTCTTCTCCTTCTTCCTCCTCAACTTATTATCCTCATCCATTGAAATCCGCCACCAACCCTTCCTCTTCTTCTTTTGCTTCTTATCCTCTGTCGTCTTAATATCAATTCCATCATTATTACTACTACTACTCAAACCATTACTTGTTCCTCCAATCAAATCAGAAGCTTTTGGCCTTTCCTTCTTAATCTCACTTCCAATCCACTCCATCACATAATCCTTCACTCTCCCAGATTCCAACCCAACTACACCACCATTATCCTGTTTCCACCACCAATAATCTCTCCCTGAACCCCCATTCTTCTTCTTCTTCACAATCTTATCACTCTCAACACTCATCCAACTCTCCGGCAAACTACTCGCCCTCTCGAAAGCATCCGATGGGGACGCAAACGTATTACCCCTTGCTGTTGGCGAAAGTTCCACCGTAGTAACCATGCTCTCACTCTCCACCTCTTCTTCAACAATTGACCCAATATCTTCCTCAATCTTCCCCTTATCATCATCATCATCATCATCATGATCTTCAATCTCAACTAAGGCCCTGCCTTCCTCACCTCTCTCCTCAATCCCATCTAAAATCGTAGCTAGCCCAAAATCCCCTAATTTCGCATTAAAATCCTCATCAAGCAACACATTACTAGGTTTAACATCACCATGAACAATAGCAGTATCACCACAATTAAAATGCAAGTAATACAATGCTTTAGCTACATCAAGTATTACCTTAAATCGTTTCTCCCAAACACAAAGTTCCACACACTTGCAATCCAATAGCTTCTCTTGCAAGCTTCCATTCACCATTAATTCGTAAACTATAACCTTCGTTTCTCCAGTACCACCACCACAACTTCTTCCACCGCCGCACGAGAAGCCTACGATTGAGACAAGGAAAGGCGATCCACAGGTGGAAATAACACGATTTGCCAGAGATATCTCGTTGTGAAACTCACGCTCACCTTGGATTGTTCCAGAAGTTTCCATGACTTTAACAGCGAGATTTTCGCCGGATTTAGGAAGAGTTGCGCGGTAGACGGAACCAAACCCGCCTTGTCCAATGCGGTGAGAGACAGAGAAAGAGTCGGTGGACTTTCGGAGGCGAGAGAAAGAGAATCGCCGGAGCTCCGGCGGAGTTTGACGGTGACGGTTAGTTTCTTTATCTTCATCTAACGGAGCTGTACGGAGGCTGAGAGTGAGCTTACGGTAGATGACGGCGATTGCGAAAATGAGAGAGAAAAACACGGCGGAGATGACAACAATGAGAGTGATTACGCGAGGAGAGAGAGAGTGTCGCGGAGGCGACGGTAGAGGCAGCTGTTGTGGTAGCGGAGGTTGCCGGGATGGCATGATTGTAAATAAAAGAAAGTTGGAGGGTTGAAAAGTTGTTAGAGGTGAGTCATTGCAATGAAGAAGAAGAAAAAGGAGTTGCAGAGGGAAAATGGTGACAGACGGCAGATGTTTAAAGTTTAAACTGACGTTGGTGAGTTGCATTGGAGTGTAAAATGGCGTTGGAGGCGGGAGTGGGGCCTGGGGTGTATTTAATGAATATTGGATGGTTTTGACTTTAATTTACTACTTTTATTTGCAACAATATGAATTTTGTCATAGTTTACTAGATAATTTTAACTTTCTTTAATTTTATACACATAAGAAAAAATATAGTCAAATGGAATTTCATTTGATTCGGCACGATATGTACTTTATTAATTTATAATTTTTTATTATATATATTTAAAGATATTTTTATTTAAAGTTGTGTGTTGAGAGATGTGAAAAAGTAAATGTTGCAGGTAAAGCCGTAAAAGGAAGAGAGGGAGTAGTTTTTTAGGTATTGATTTGTTTTTCTTGTTTGGATTTTCATTGTTTTATTTTAATAATTAATATATTTTTAAAAAAAAATTATGATGTGGAAAAAGGTGGGTGAGGTTACACTAGAATTTGGACTGTAGTTTGGAGAAGAATTGACCCTTAACTGAAAACACTATTCTTTTTTGTTTTGTCATTGTCCTAAATTTTAGAATTAGCATTGGAGCTCAATATGTTACTTCCTTTGTTTCGAAAAAAACGCAACAAATTGGATGGCACAGACTCCTAGTTCATTTTTAGTTGTGGGAGTAAAAGGGATAGAAAATAAAGTGGGGTATGTGATGATGTGAGAGATAGGAAGAAAAGACTTACAAAAATGGAAAGATTAAAATTGTTGCATTTATTTTGAAACTTCCTAAAATAGAAATTGTTGCGTTTATTTCGAAACGGATGAAGTATATTGTTATATACTCTCATCGTTTTTTAGATGTGACACTTTAATTTTGATATTATTCATCTGATTCATTTTGATCGTTAATTGTTATTTATCTGACTTTGATCTAACCCTAAGGATCCGTTTACTTTGGTGTTAAACGTTTTTGATGTAAAATGATTTTTCATGAAATACATTTTACATTGGAAAACTCATTTTCATAGAAATTTTCCAATGTTTACTTTCATGGAAAATACGTTTTATTCCCAAATTTGGTGGAAAATGTTTCCACTATAGTGTAAAATGAGTTTTCACTCTAAATTTTACATTTTATTTTTTCACCCAAAGTAAACGATGTAAAATGAGAAAACTATTTAAAAAAAAAATATTTTACGCTCTAGTAAACGGAACCTAAAACAGAGTGCATCGTCTTGTAATTGAAAGATTATAAGGTTTGATTCTTACAAAATTAAAATTCTTAGCATTCAAGTTTTATGAACCAAAGACCAAGAAAGAAGGTTGTAACTAGAGGGGGAAATTGGGTCATTCAGATCGGGTAAGGATCGGATTGATTCAGGACTGATCAATTTAGGTTTGGGTGCTTTTAGTTTCGGTTCGGGTTCATAACTTCGGGTTTTTTTGCCAAATAGATTGCAAAGCGCATAAGAATCAAGAATACAGACTAGATTGGAGTCTTAGCCTAGTGGTTAAGGTTTCAAATTTTCAGACACGAGATTTAAGATTCGATTCTCACCACACATGTCTCCCTTACATATGCGTGTGTTTGACTAAAAAAAATGTGATAAATCAATTATAGGTAGAGAAAAGAACCCTTAAGACCGAACAATTGCAAGTGTTAATAGTTACAGTGTAAATTGAAACGAAATGTTAGTCTTACTCCAATTTTTTACACTTACAATTTTAGATGAATTGAAATGTAGGATAGATAGAGATTAGAATGTTGGGTCAAGCTTTTTTGAAAAACCTAGGCATTGTTTGGTTATTAGTGATTAGAGTTTAGAGGTTAGATTTTAGAGTTTATGGTTAAAAGATTACTTTTTGTTTCGAGAATAATTTGACTAGTGATATAAATAGTCGATTGTGTAAAGATTTTAGAGTAGTTGATTCTTTAGAGTTTTGTTATGTAAAATGACATTGATGAACATTTGAAGATAATTTGTTAAGTTTAAATATGTGGACAAATTAGTCAATAGATTTTTTTCTTCTCAAAAACTATAAAGAATAAACTGTTTAACCCATTTTTTCTAAATAAATTTTTTTGTACAAAACTCTCTTACTAAACACTCAAATTAGAGTTTCATTTGTTAAAACTCTAAACTTTTTCCCTCAGAAACCCTCCTTACCAAACACCTCCTATGAAGAAAAAAATCACACAGATATAGAGCACGAGTTTCATAAGAGAAAAATAAAATGTGAGGAGGTATTAAAAAATATTAAACTTAATGGAACTATAGACATAACAGTTAATTGTAGGGATAGTATTATAAAGTTTTTTTTTTTTAACAAGATAATATTATAAAGTTTTGATATCAAATGGTGGTAATTTATAATAATATTTTGAAAAGATGGTAAATCATAAAAAAATTAAAAAGTGCTAATTGACAAAAATAATAAGGGCTAATTATTTCATAGAATCATTTTTAATCGGATATAATAAATTCAATAAGTTTCAATTAGATCTAATAATTTTAATTTTGTACTTTCACATTTTTTTTAGTGCAACACTTTGACTTTAGCTCTATTCATTTATCATATTTTGACCTCTTCTTAAGATCTTCATGTGAGGAAAAATATAATCATGTTAGATCTAATTTGATTTTCTAATTTAATTTTTCTTAATGTCTGGTTTATTAATACTGCTCGTAATTTTTTATAACTTTTGTAAATGCATATTTAAAGTTATGAATGAATTAAAAAAGGTATCTCGATCGACAATTGTAAAAAGTAAAATGTTGCACTAAAAAAGAAAATAAATAAAGTAAAATTCAATTATAATAAGTTAAATAAAACGCATAGCTATTTTTGGGGAAAATATTTGTTGATCGTTCTGGATTCGAGACGGGCTTGTACTATGTTACAATAAATCAATACGCTCAAATTTGATATGCATTTATGAAAGATAAGATGGATATATTGGTTTACATTATCATATCACGCTAAATACATATCATATTAGCTTACAAATGCGAGGTCCTGTGTTCGATTCTCACCGCATGCATTTGTGAGGATTTTTTATTATCTCCCTTACAGATGCGTGTGTTGACTAAAATTGGACCGAGTGACCTGCTGTAGGGCCCAATTCTAAGGCCTAGTATCCCACACATTATCCTATTAAATATATATATAAGATAAAATGTCCTAACTCAAAATTTTGAGTTCATCTTAGGTAAGTAAATATCCATATTACCCACGTAAGTGGAATTGGTAGAAGGGATAATCCACTGACAACTACTCTCTCAATATTTTTTACTTGCTATATTCTCGTTTTTCACATCTCTCAAGACACAATTTTAAATAAGAATATTTTTAACTAAATATAATTAAAAAAATTATAAAAATTGCATAAAACTAGATCCATCGTGACTATATTTGAAAAATATATTTTGAGACAAAACAAACTAGAACCATCATGACTATATTTTTTGTTATGTTCATAAAACTATAAACAATCAAAGTTTAATTTACAAATGAATAAATACTTTTGAAAATATAACTAAGGAAATGTGGACAAAGAAAATAGTTTATTCTTTATCATTTGTTGACCTATTTATGATAAACTACTCCCTCTGTCCCTAAAATATTGCCCCGTTTACTTTTTCTCATCTCCCGATACACATCTTTAAATGAAAATATCTTGAGTTTTGTATAATAAAAAATTATAAGCATTGCATATTAAAAAACTACATATTGGGCCGAATCAAACGAGATTCCATTTGACTATATTTTTCCTTACATGTATAAAATTATAAAGAGTCAAAGTTACCAAATAAAAAGTAGCAAAAGTCAATATGGGCAATCTTTAAAGGACGAAGAGAGTATATCCTACTCAACTCAAACACCAATAGGTTGCATGTTATCATGTTAGCATATTAACATGTTAGAATGCCCTTTGCCCAACAATAACAACAACAACAATGTTAGAATGTAAAGACTTGGAAACTGATTTTCGTACCCAAAAAAATAATTTCCGCAACCCATTTTTATAATATTAACCTAGGTTAATACTACAAATGTGGGTACGAAAATCAATTTTTGGATGCGAAAATGAACAACCTAAAGACTTTGGTTAACATCACGTGATGTGTCTTTACACAGTACAGTACAGTAATTTTTAGAGGTCAATTTCTAGAAAAGTACAAAGTCTACCCTAGACGTTGACAATAACTTTTCAATATGGATGTGATTGCTTTGTATTATAGCAATTGTCTTGTTTTAGATTTTTTGTTTTCTTTCAAGGTGGGAAGTGAATTTTGTGTACTCATACTTATAATAAAAAATTATAAGCATTATATATTAAAAAAGTATATGTTGAGCCGAATCAAACGAGATTTCATTTGACTATATTTTTTCTTACAAGTATAAAATTGTAGAGAGTCAAAGTTACCAAATGAACAATAGCAAAAGTTAATATGAGGCAATCTTTAAGAGACGGAGGGAGTAGCTTGCTAGCTTGCATGTGGATTAGATATTAATGGAACAAGAGCCCATGTGGCCATGTTAAAGATTTGTTTGGTTAATATTTCACTTTTAAAATTTTGACTCTTTTTAATTTTAGGAATAATTATATTAATAAGTACTTATCAATTATTGCACCTTTTATTTATAGGTATCAACTTTAAAATATTCATCAGCAACTTGAACTATAAAATTGTAATAATAGGTATAGATGACCTATAACATGTTAAATAGGTAACATTCAATTTTTTTCCCCATTTTTTTTTTATCATTATTAATTATTACTTTATTAGCATTATTATATTGATGTTGGACAGATGATGAAGGTAAATTAATGATGGACAGATGATGAAGGCGATTTGATGATGATAAATTGATAATGATGAATAACATGATAATAATGGGATTTCTTAATTAACTTAGTTTATATATTTAGTTAATTTATTTATTAATTAGCTAAAATATTAAATTGATTTATTTAATAAATTTATTTAATGGATGACCAATAAAAACATGACACGTGCACGTTTTGTGACGACCCGACTCGCTTAAACCGGCGCGGAAGAAACCGACAAGTCGAATAGTCAATTCTAACAAACTAAAATACTTAAAAATTAAAACAAAACCTCAAATTGTATATATACTAATTCCGAAAGTACAACACCCGCAAGATTGTACATATCTAAACCCAAATATCATCACTACTACTACGAACAACATTAACTCCAAAATAAATGTCAGAGTTAGAAAATCACATATAACACTACTATAGTCTATACTAGAATCGTAAAACAACAAAACATGATCTAAATAACATCGGCACTCGCCCAACCCAAAGCTAAGCAAGAACCTCATCATCAGAATTACCTGAAAAATAAACAACAGTCCACCGTCAGTGGCGAGTAACATAACTGTCCCACCCTAACGGGGATACACATGGACATAACATAAATCAAACAATCAAATCAAACATACTAACATGCGAATCATAACAAGTAATCATGCTGACTCGACTAACTTTAACCAACAATTAACGTATCTTTAAACTTTAGCGCAATCATTTACATACTAGACTGGACTTTGCACGTACGAACGCATCTTACGCGATCGAACTTTCTACTATGCCAGGATTGAGAATCTTACTCTCAACCCCATGAAACCCATCTTACAGGAAATCCATATCAAGAGACGACATAGTAGGATCTCCAACTATCCCAATACCGCGGATAGGATAGGGGCAACGTCTTAACCCAATTCTTAGAATCTTACTCTAAGATTAGGCGTCTAGTAGCAAAATCAAGCAAATCTTTAACTTTAATTTACATTCTTAGTTAGTCTTAAGTTGCATCTTACGCCTTGACTTAAGAATAACATGTAAATTAACCAATGTTGGAACCTCAATTACCATTCTTTAACTTTTCTTTATCTTTTCTTTAATTCTTTTTAACTTTCTTTAACTTTCAAGACTCGACCAAGAATTCATAAAGAACTTAACAAAACTCATAAAGAACTCATAAAGAACTCATAAAGAACTCAACCAAGATTCAAGAACTCATTCAAGAACCCAATCAAGATTCAAGAATTCAATCAAGAACTCAATCAAGATTCAAGAACTCATTCAAGAAACCATCCCCATATTAATCATCAAAAACACGCATAACCATGACTAAATTCAACACTTTTCATCAACTTGTATACATCAAAATTTCATGAAAACTTGAACATAATCATCAACAAACATGTAATTAACATAAGTAAACATAATGTTCATAGAATCATGGCAAGAACATCATAAAACAATCTTCCCAAATCAGCTCACAATTCACGCATAAAATGGGTAATATTCATCAACATCGGTCTAATCTAATCATTTAATCTATCCTATGAATCATGGTATACAAATTAGGATTTGGATAGTATGTTACCTTAATGGAGAATAAACAAATCAACACACGAAAACACTCAAAACTTGCTGCCCGGAAACCAAACCACACGGCCCTATCACACGGTGCAACACGAACACGGCACGGCTTGCACGAACACGGCACGGTTTGCACGGGCCACTCAACACGGCTTGCACGAACCACCAACTGCACCACCGTCTTCAACACGAGCACCACCACTCGAACCCACGTAACCCACACGAACCAAGCCCGGAAACCAACCCGAACTAGTGATCTTGATTGCAACAATTGGGTTTTAGATTGTGTTTTGGTACCTAAAGATCAATGGAGGATTAATCTTTAAGTTTTGAGTTTGAATGGATGATGAACAAATGTGATGGTGGATTAGCCAAAAATGGCGTGTAGAACAAAGGCAAATGGAGAGTGTATGGCTTTTCAATTTGGTGAGCAAGTGTGTTTAAGATGGCAAATGAGCAAATGAATCCTCATTTATAGAAGTTAGTTAAGGTGTGAATGCATGGCAAGTGGCAAAACATGCCATATAACAAGGGGGGCCGACTATGGCCTTGCAAATGGGCCAAATTGGGCTTTCGATAAATAATTGGGCTAATTGCACTCATGCGTAACTAATCATGCTCAAATCGCAATTGGCCCAAAAATATTAATTAACTAATTAGAAAATTAGATAATAAAAATTCTAATTAATTAAATAATAATAAAATAAATAATAATCAATTAAAAACAAAATAATCGAATTTAATCGAAATTATTCACATAAAATAAAATAAATAGTCCAAAATAAATTTTGGACCATACATAAAATCACATAAATACAAATAAATCGGTGAGAGAAATACCGATAAATCTGGGTCGTTACAACCTCCCCTCTTTAAAGAAATTTCGTCTCGAAATTTTAGGCAAAGGAAAATTTTCACCCACAAAAAGCTCCGGGTACTTTTACCTCATGGACGCCTCTATCTCCCAAGTCGCCTCCTCATGGTGTTGATTTCTCTACAACACCTTGACGAGCTGGACTTGCTTACGTCGGTGGGTCCTCACTTCCCGATCCAAGATCTGGACGGGTCGCTCCTCGAAAGTCAGATTCGGCTCAAACGTGGCCGACTCCACTGGGATAATGTGGGTAGGATAATGTACATATTTCCTTAGCTGGGAAACATGGAACACATCGTGAACATTAGACAGACTAGGTGGTAATGCCAACCGATATGCCACCTCCCCAACTCGTTCCAGTAACTCGTAAGGTCCCACGAATTTCGGTCGGAGTTTCCCCTTTTGACCAAAGCGTGCCACTCCTTTGAATGGTGAACCTAAGCAAGACTTTGTCACCTACCTCGAAAGCCAGCGGTCTACGTCGATTATCGGCGTAGGATTTCTGACGACTCTGAGCGGCCTGCATCTTAGACCGAATGACTCGGACCTTCTCAACAGTATCTCGTACCATCTCAGGTCCTAAAGCCACAGTATCACTTATATCATTCCAACAAATCGGACTCCGACATTTCCTGCCATACAGGGCCTCGTATGGAGCCATCTCGATGCTGGAGTGATAGCTATTATTATAGGAGAACTCCACCAAACAGAGCATACATACCCAAGACTGATGGTACTCCAGAGCACATGCTCGTAACATATCCTCCAGAGTCTAGATGGTCCTCTCAGTCTGACCATTTGTCGCCGCGTGGAAAGCGGTGCTCAGCTTCAACTTCGTCCCAAAGACTTCCTGAACCGATTTCCAGAAACGAGACAGAAATCTCGGATCTCGATCAGAAACGATCTCCCTCGGAACTCCGTGAAGTCGGATAATATCCTGGGTATAAGCCTCTGCCAGGCGCTCCATAGACCAGGTCATCTTCATCGGTATGAATCTAGCGACCTTGGTCAACCTATCCACTATTACCCAAATGGCATTCAAACCATTACAGGTAGGTAGGCTAACCACGAAGTCCATAGAAACCGACTCAAATTTCCAGGTCGGAATCGGTAGTGGCTGCAACAGACCTCCAGGGCCCTGATGCTCGATTTTAACCTTCTGACAGACCAAACATCGAGCTACGAACTCTGCTACATCCCTCTTCATCTTAGGCCACCAGAATTGGCCCTTAAGGTCCTGGTACAACTTGTTACCTCCAGGATGAACAGAGTAGGGCGAGTTATGTGCCTCCGATATAATTCAGTTCCTAAGATCAGAACTGTCCGGTACACACCACCTCCCTCGAAATCGCAGACTACCATCGGAAGAGATCTCGAAACCTACGGCTTTTTCTTGCCGTAAGGCCTCTCGAATCCTAGCTAACTGCGGATCATTCTGCTGATCCTCGCGCAATTCCTGAAGTAACTCAGGCTCAGCACTCATAGATGTCAGACGAAGTCTGACGGAACTACGGCTTCTACTGAAGCTCAAGTGATGCTTGCGACTCAGCGCGTCAGCGACTAAGTTCGCCTTGCCCTCGCAATAGTTAAGTGTCAGGTCATAGTCCTTAATAAGCTCAAGCCATCGTCTCTGCCTCATATTGAGGTCTTTCTGAGTAAAGATGTACTTGAGACTCTTATGATCCGTGAATACTCTACACGAACCACCATAGAGATAGTAAGCGCGAATACCACAACTGCTAGCTCCAAGTCATGCGTGTGATAGTTACGCTCGTGCACCTTCAGTTGTCTCAACGTGTAAGCGATGACCTTCCCGCCTTGCATGAGCACACATCCTAGGCCACTCTTCGATGCATCACTATAGACCTCGAAATCCTCCTCAGCGTTCGGAAGGGTAAGAATAGGAGCAGAGACTAATCTCTGTTTCAACTGCTGGAATACTTGCTCGCAAGCCTCCATCCAAACGAATCGGATCTCCTTCTGTAGGAGACTAGTCATCGGCCTAGCAATCTTGGAGAAGTCCTGGACGAATCGTCGATACTATCCGGCCAATCCCAGAAAACTACGAACCTCCGCCACATTTCTCGGGCTACTCCATTCAACTACAGCCTTAACTTTAGCCGGGTCTACCTTAATGCCTTCCTTACTAATTACATGACCCAGAAATGCTACTTCGCGAAGCCAGAACTCACACTTAGAGAATTTCGCGAACCACTTATTCCTACGCAATATCTCTAGTAACATCCGTAGATGTTCCGCATGCTCAGACTCATCTCTCGAATAGACTAAGATATCGTCTATAAACACTACGACGCACTTAACGAGTAAATGATGGAAAGTCCAGTTCATCTGGTCCATGAACACGGCTGGCGCATTAGTGAGGCCAAAGGGCATCACCTCGAACTCGTAGTGGCCGTATCTCGTACGAAAAGCGGTCTTCGGGATGTCTTCTTTCTTGACTGGAATCTGATGATATCCAGATCGAAGATCTATCTTCGAAAACACTCCCGCTCCTCGTAACTGATCGAACAGGTCCTCAATCCTAGGCAACGGGTACTTATTCTTGATAGTTACCCGATTCAACTCTCGGTAGTCTATGCACAGGCGCATACTACCGTCTTTCTTCTTCACAAAGAGCACGGGTGCTCCCCATGGAGAAATGCTCGGCCTAATGAAGCCCTTGTCGATCAAATCTTGGATTTGCTTTTTTAACTCTTGCAACTCCAATGGTGCCATCCGGTAAGGTGCCTTCGAAATCAGCGCTGTCCCGGGTGCTAAGTCGATATGAAACTCGATGTCGCGCTCGGGTGGAACTCCTGGTAGCTCATCAGGAAATACGTCTATGAAATCCCTCGCTACAGGTATATCGTCCATAGATACACCATATCGCCAATCTGGCGATGTTTCCTCATCTTTAAGGCTGAGATTACCTTAACTCCTTTCTTAAGGACGAACCCAGAGTAGGTAACTCGGTTGCCCTGTAACCCTCGGAATGTCACTGACTGATCTCGGCAACGAATGATCGCTCGATACTTCGACAGCCAGTCCATACCAAGAATAACGTCGAACTCCATCAGCGGGAACTCCTTCAGATCGGCTGTCGCTTGCTCCCCAGCTATCACGATAGGCACTCCTCGGAACTCGCGCTGACAAAAAAAATCCTCTCCGGACGGGAGAGTTATAACTAAACTAACAGGAAAGCTGCCACGAAGATTAGACCTCGAGGAAAAACTACTAGCCACAAAAGAGACAGTAGCACCAGAATCAAATAAAACAAAAGCTAGCACACCAGAGACAAGAAATCTACCAGAGACGACGTCGGGCTGAACCTCGGCCTCTGCCTCAGTCATACAGTAGACTCGGTTCTTCACCGGAGTCTTAGTCGGTGCCGGAAGCTGCTTGATCTCGGTGTCTGGCTTCCTCTTGGGGCAAACTGACGCCTTATGGCCTTCCTTCCTGCAAATAAAACAAGCTATGGGCGAACCGTCACACCGCTTCCTTGGATGGAAGTTCCTGCCGCAGCCTCTGCATCTCGAGCTGTCGGAACCCTTATGCGAACTCGTGGTCGGAGGGGTACTGCTAGGAGCACTAAATCGAGGCTTCTTAAAAGAAGACGATGTCATTTGAACCTGAGTCCTCTTCTTGCTCGCATCCTCCTCGATCGTCGATGCCTGTATCTCGGGCTACCTCGTAGGCCTGCTGAAATGTCTTCGCTCCACTACTGATCACGTGAACGCGAATCCTCGGATCTAGCTTTTTGATGTAGCGCTTGACCCGCTCCTTCTCTGATGAAACTACAAACGTAGCGAACCTTGATAACTCCGTGAACTTGTCGGTGTACGCCTGAACTGTCATCTTACCCTGAGTAAGAGTAAGAAACTCCTCCTGCTTCTGCCACCGCAACTCGTCGGGGTAGAATCTCTCCTGGATCTTATCTACGAACTCGATCCACGACATCGAATGTAAGGTGATGTGTCCAGTTTGTATTAATTAATTAGCTCATTTTGATGTATAGTTTGTAATAGTTTAGAACGTGTTTTGTGATATTAATTAACTTTAAGCTTAAACGAAAGTTTATGTCTTGAAACTTAATTTAATATTGCATTTCATAATTTAATTGCTTTTTAGGACTTAGTTTATTTTTGTTGTTTCAGGCTCGTGTTTCTTTCCATATTTTGTCTGTATTTGGGAAGACCGAGACTTATTCGGGACTTGGAAAAAGTGTGATAAAGTCTTGAAGAATGTAGGGCGCCCCCAGCGCCTGTATGATCAAGGAAAAATAGAGCAAGTGGCCAAAGAAGAAGGCGCTCCCCGCGCCTATGGGGCGCTGCCCGCGCCCATATCACAGTAGCTTGCCAAAGGGAGGCGCTCCCCGCGCCTATGGGGCGCTCCCCGCGCCTATGGGGCGCTCCCCGCGCCCATCTCACAGTAGCATTTCACAGGGGAGCGCTCCCCGCGCCTTTGAGGGCGCTGCCAGCGCCCATTCCACAGAACATTACTTCCAAGGAGGGGCGCACCCCGCGCCTATGGGGCGCTGCCAGCGCCCATGTTACAGTAGTTCTTCCAAGGAGGGGCGCGCCCCGCGCCTATGGGGCGTTGCCAGCGCCCATGTTACAGTAGTTCTTCCAAGGAGGGGCGCGCCCCGCGCCTTCGAGGGCGCTGCCAGCGCCCGTCTGCTCTGTTCTGCACGCGGCTTCATCCACTTGATTTCTAGGTTATAATTTAGTTTAGTATAAATAGAAAAGTGGATTCTCATTGTAAATCTATCTAGTTTTTCATGTTCAAATAGTTTTTTAGCTTAAATTCTCCCTAGTTTCTCCTTAGATTACATTTAAACTATTAAATCTTTAGTTTGTAATTTTGATATTTAATCATAGAATCAATGAAGAATCTTTGTTCATCAATGGAAATGGTAGCTTAAACTTGTTCTTGGGATTGGTTTCAATGATTCCAAAAGGCTCCTTGTGAGGATTCTCTAACTCTAAACTATTTCTTTACTTCAATTATTTACTTGCTCTTATATGAATTGTTATTGATTTTGTTGAATGTTTTAGCTTGATCTTTGTCTTGTTATTATATTTTACAAAATCATTACTAGGGTTTGAACACAATCGAATATTGTGTTCAACCTCGAGTAGCAACTATCTTGTTCATGCTTAAGCGTATTCTTATTGTGTCTCCGTTCTTAAAGCTTTTGTTCACTGCGTGTTCTTTGAACATTAAGGGTTTTAGGCAATTTACGATTTATCTTGTCTAGCTAATTAAGGGGACTACAAGAGTTTACTCTTGTCAATAATTAATTGAGTATTGAAATGGTTTGGTAATTGAGAGTCTAATTCAATTAGCCGAGTCAGAGTCGTTGTAACCGAATCCTAAGATTCTTTAGAACTAGAATTTTCCCGTAATCACTTAGTTGTTAGTTTCTTTTTCACTAAAATCTCCAATTCCCCCCCCCCCCTTGTTACCAATATCACTATGGAATTAGTGATTCCCCCTTTAATAATCCAAATACATTTTAACACAATTAAATCGACATAAATCCGTTCTCTGTGGATACGAACCTTACTTGCCCTTTACACTAGTTGTAATTGGAGAGTAGGAGAAAATTACTTTTGATAAGTCTTTTATTTTTAACGACATAAAAGGCCTACCAAATTTTGGCGCCGTTGCCGGGGAGCGGTGTTGTTTTGATTTGTGTTAAGTTTTTAAATTAACTCTACCTAAGGACTTTTATTGTTTTGATTGGTTGTTTATGGTAGCAACTCACTCCACGAACAACGAATCCCTACAATACGATCCCGAGTTAGAACTAACCCTACTTAGATCCAGAAGGGAGATACGTGACCAGTTCCGTGTTCTACCTTTCGATCTTGATTTAGAAGTGGGCATTATGCCACCGGTTCCTGAAAAAACCTTGAAGGAGCTAACCACTCCAAACATGGACCAACAACCACTATGAATCGATTTGCCCGAATTGCCTCAAGGTGCAAACTTTGAGTTGAAATCCGGTCTAATCCATGCATTGCCAAGTTTTCACGGTTTAGGGGGTGAAGACCCTAACCGACATCTTTCGGAATTTCACGTGGTGTGCGCAAGCATGAAACCAAGTGGAGTTACAGAAGAACAAATAAAATTGCGTGCATTCCATTTCTCTTTGAAGGATGCCGCAAGTGATTGGTTGTATTATTTGCCTCCAGGTTGTATTACATCCTGGAATGAATTAAAAAGGCGGTTCTTGGAAAAATATTTTTCGGCCTCAAAGTCTAGTACTATGAGGAAGGAAATTTCCACCATTGAACAGGGCCTAAATGAGAACCTTTACGAGTATTGGGAGAGGTTCAAGCAACTTTGCGCCCGATGTCCCTACCATGGATATTCGGAGCAAGACTTAATAATCTACATATATAATGGTATGCAAGACGACGATAAGCGCATGATCAATGCGGCTAGTGGAGGGTCTATGTTCAATAAAACCCCCTCAGCCGCAAGAGCGCTTATCGAAGAATCTGCAGAGGGTACTCGTCAGTTCAGTAGAAGGGCTAGTGCTCGAATGTCCAATTTTGAAAATTCAAGTGCTGGATCTTCTAGAACTGATGGGAAACTCGAGGCTCTCACCTCTATGATGAGGGACTTCATGGTGAAAAATAATAGATCACATGAAGTAAAATCTTGTGGGATTTGTGCCAATGACCACCCTACCGAGTTTTGCCCTCAATCTAATGAGGAGCAAGGTGAGGAGGCTAAGGCCATGGGTTTTCCAAATCAAGCTAATGCTAGAAGGTATGATCCATACTCTTCTACGTATAACTCGGGTTGGAAAGATCACCCAAACTTTAAATATGGCAACCCACAAGCACCTCAACAACAACCCTATCAAAATCCAAATAACCAACCCTACCAACATCCAAATAGCCAAAATAACCAATATAATAGACCACCCCAACAACAGTACCAAAGACCCCAAAACCAATGGTCACAAGGTCAAAATTCTAATTCGAACAACTCCTCTACGGAGGAGATGTTAAATATGTTGACCAAAAATGTGTCGGGGATGCAAAGTAACATGGTCCAATTCCAAGATGAAACTAGATCGAGTATTAAGAACTTGGAAAGACAAATGGGCCAAGTGTCGGGTGTTGTGTCTAGGTTAGAGGGTAAGTTAGATTCGGGGAAGCTTCCATCCCAAACAGAGCTTAACCCCAAGTCTAATGCTAGTGCTATCACTCTAAGGAGTGGGAAGGAGCTCCAAGTGAGCGCGAGAGAGCTTGAGGGTGAGGTGGTAGTAAACGAAGAACAAAGCAATTTGCCTTCTCTTACACCACCATCACCTCAAGTGGAGACACCTTGTCCATCTTCATCTCCGTACTTACCAGAACCCCCATTCCCAAAAGCAATGATAGACACTCGCACCAAGGAGTGTGATAAGGATATTTATGAGACTTTTCGTAAATGTGAAGTAAATATCCCCCTTTTCGATGCAATTAAACAAATCCCTCGCTATGCAAAGTTTTTAAAAGAACTTTGCACTAGTAGAAGGAAAAATAAGCTTAAAGGGCACCAAAAGGTGAAGGTGAGTGAACATATCTCGGCCATTTTCCAAAAAAAGTTACCTCCCAAGTGTGGTGACCCGGGCATGTTCACTATACCTTGCACTATTGGTGATATCATTTTTAGTAACGCCATGCTAGATTTAAGGGCATCAATTAATGTGATTCCTTTTTCATTGTTTAAAGCTTTAAAGCTTGGCGATCTAAAGCCAACGAGTGTCGTGATCCAATTGGCCGATAGGTCCAACGCTTATCCAAAGGGAATAGTGGAGGATGTATTGGTCAAGGTTGGGCAAATGATTTTTCCCGCTGATTTTTACGTCTTAGATATGGACCATGATGGCAGTGCCACCCCAATCTTGCTAGGACGTCCCTTTTTGAAAACTGCTCGGGCTAAAATCGATGTTCACACCGGGTCATTAACTATGGAGTTTGATGGAGAGTGTCTGGAATTTAATATATATAACTCCATGAAATTCCCTCCTGAGGGTCATTCCTGTTTTTCCGTTGATGTCTTTGATACAATGACACAGGGTATCTTTGACATAGATGGAGAAGATGATCTGTTAGTTTCGGTAGAAAATGCATTGGGTGAAACTGATAGTGAATATGTGTTAAGTGCTAGTGTGCAAGACACCTTGTGCAATTTGGCACAGTGTGATAGTTTACCCCTTTCTATAACTGCTGATAATTCGATTACCTCACTTGGTCCTTTGGACAAGCTTGTGCCATCTGTTTTGCAAGCACCTGCAGTTGAGCTTAAGACATTGCCTGATGATCTCAAATATGTTTTTATTGGATCCAAGGAAACATTACCGGTAATCATCTCTAGCAAGCTCACCGAGGATGAGGAGAAAAGGCTTTTCCAAGTGCTAGTTGAGCACAAGGAAGCCATTGGTTGGACCATTGCCGACATCAAGGGCATAAGTCCAACGACTTGTATGCACCGGATTTTGCTCGAAGAAGAAGCAAAACCTGTTCGCCAACCACAACGGCGACTTAACCCACCCATGATGGAGGTAGTTAAGGAAGAGATTCTGAAACTACTCAAGGCAGGTATGATTTACCCCATATCTGACAGTAAATGGGTAAGTCCGACTCAAGTTGTTCCAAAGAAATCTGGAGTGACTGTGGTAGAGAACATGGATGGTGACTTAGTTCCTACACGCATCCAAAATGGGTGGCGTGTTTGCATTGATTACCGCAAGTTGAATGCGGTAACTAGGAAGGATTACTTCCCTTTACCCTTTTTGGACCAAATGTTAGAAAGGCTTGCCAGCCACTCTTACTACTGTTTTTTAGACGGGTACTCGGGGTACTTCCAGGTGGCTATAGCGCCTGAGGATCAGGATAAGACCACTTTCACGTGCCCTTTTGGTACGTTTGCTTATAGGCGCATGCCATTCGGGCTTTGCAATGCCCCGGCCACATTCCAAAGATGCATGATGAACATCTTTTCTGAATATGTAGAAAAATTTGTAGAGGTTTTCATGGATGATTTCACAATCCATGGGGACTCTTTTGACACTTGTTTGGTACATCTTATTCTTGTTTTAAAACGTTGCATTGATAAAAATTTGGTGTTAAACTCTGAAAAGTGTCATTTCATGGTCCGACAAGGCATAGTGTTAGGCCACGTTGTGTCGAATGAGGGTTTGAAGGTTGATAAGGCAAAGATTGATATCATTTAATCCTTACCCTTTCCAACCAACATTCGAGACATCCGGTCTTTCCTGGGTCATGCCGGATTCTATAGAAGGTTCATCAAAGATTTTTCAAAAATCACATCCCCACTTTGTAAACTTCTTCAAAAGGATGTGGATTTTGACTTTGATAATGAATGTAAAAGGGCATTCAACACCTTGAAGGAGCAGCTTGTTTCGGCTCCCATTATTCGACCCCCTGACTGGTCTCTACCCTTTGAGATCATGTGTGATGCCAGCGACTATTCCGTCGGGGCAGTTTTAGGTCAAAGGGTAGGACGAGTACCTCATGCTATTTATTATGCGTCCATGACCCTTAATGAGGCACAACGGAACTACACCACCACTGAAAAAGAACTTTTAGCCGTTGTGTTCTCTGTAGAAAAATTCAGATCTTATTTACTCGGTACTAAAGTCATTGTTTATACCGATCATGCGGCTCTTCGTCACTTAATGGCGAAGAAGGAGGCCAAGCCGAGATTAATAAGGTGGATTCTGCTGCTAAGTGAGTTTGACTTAGAGGTCCGGGATAAAAAAGGGTCTGAAAATGTGGTAGCTGACCATCTAAGTCGAATAGTCCCACCAATAGAGAGAGAGTGTTCTACGGAGAGATCACTGTTTGAGCCTATTCGGGAGGAATTTCCTGATGAGTGTTTGTATTCCCTCAAGTAATTCTTGCCTTGGTATGCTTATATAGTGAATTATTTGGTTACTGACATGTTTCCTCCGCAGTTCACCAAGGCTCAACAAAACAGGTTGAGGAATGACGCCAAACACTATGTTTGGGATGATCCCTACTTATGGAAACATTGTGCGGATTTGATAATCCGAAGGTGTATTCCGGAAAATGAGGTTATTCCAATTTTACAATTATGTCATTCTTCACCATTTGGTGGACACTTTGGTCCAAAAAGGACAGCACGAAAGGTTTTGGACTCCGGTTTATATTGGCAAAGTATAAATCGGGATGCATACCATTTCGTGCAATCATGTGACAAGTGCCAAAGAGTTGGTAATATGTCCCAACGGAATGAAATGCTTCAACATCCGACCAGTTTTTGTGAACTTTTCGATGTTTGGGGTATCGATTTCATGGGACCATTTCCCACCTCATTTGGTTACTTGTACATTCTGGTTGCGGTGGATTACGTGTCGAAATGGGTTGAGGCAAAACCCACTCGAACCGATGATTCAAAAGTGGTTTCCGATTTCCTAAAATCGAACATCTTTTCAAGGTTCGGCGTTCCCCGAGCCTTGATAAGTGACAAAGGAACCCACTTTTGTAATCGCACGATTGGGGCACTTTTGAAAAAGTATGGTGTTACTCATCGAACCTCGACTGCTTATCACCCTCAAACAAATGGGCAGGCCGAGGTTTCCAATCGTGAAATAAAATCCATTCTGGAGAAAACGGTGAACCCCAATCGGAAAGATTGGAGTCTAAGACTGGACGATGCCTTATGGGCATATCGTACGGCCTATAAGACACCAATTGGCATGTCTCCTTTCCGTTTGGTTTATGGTAAGGCATGCCACTTACCGGTTGAATTAGAGCATAAAGCATATTGGGCTGTCAAGAGCTTCAATATGAACTTAGATGAGTCGGGGTTGCACCGTAAACTCCAATTAAATGAACTCGAGGAAATCCGGAACGATTCCTATGAGAATGCCATGATTTACAAAGCTAAAACTAAAGCTTGGCATGACAAATCCATTTCCCAGAAGGAATTTGAGGCAGGTCAGAAGGTGCTTCTGTACCAATCTCGACTTAAGTTGTTTCCGGGAAAGCTTCGATCCCGTTGGGTTGGACCTTTCGTTGTTATGAAGGTTTTTCCCCATGGGGCCGTGGAAATCCAATCCACCGACACCTCCAAAATTTTTAAAGTTAATGGCCAAAGGCTCAAACCTTATTTTGAAGCCTTTGTCCAAACTAGGGGGGAGGAGGTTGATTTGGATGAGCCGGTGTATGAATGAGCCGGTTGCCGGGTCGTGCCAACGACGTTAAATAAATGGAGCTTTCGGGAGACACCCCGACTTTATTGCTTTTTATTGCTTTTGTAGTGTTCCTTTGGTTTAGAGGGAACGATTCATTCTAATGAGTTATTTTCCTCGATACCAAAGTATTTTTGATTGTTCTTGTTAACCTTTTGATGAACTGGTGTTAAGTTCCCAAAGGAGTTGAACAAGAACAAGAGGCTTAGTGAGTGTCTTGTAAATAATTTTTTTTTTAAAAAAAATAAAAAATAAAAAATAAAAAAATAAAAAATAATTAAAAAATTAAATTAAAAATAATTAAATAATAATGATAATAACAAATTTTTATATATAAATAATAAATAAATAAGGATTTTGCTGAAGTACTAGGGTATCAGGTATGGCGCGCCCAGCGCCTACGTGGGCGCTGCCAGCGCCTACAGATCAGTGGCCTCTGAGCATATGGCGCTCCTAGCGCCCTTAAAGGCGCTACCCGCGCCTATTTTGAGAAATGCTGCTGACTTAATGGCGCTCCCCGCGCCTATTGGGTGAAATGCTACTGACTATGAGGCGCTGCCAGCGCCATCTTAGCGCGCCCCGCGCCGTTTTAAAAAAAAAAAAAAACAAACTAGGCTTCAGGTAGGGCGCGCCCCGCGCCTTCGAGGGCGCTGCCAACGCCCTACCCTCAGTAGCCAGTTCGTTTTTTTTTTAATGTGTTAATTCCCATTTCAGTTTTCATTTCTCATCCTTTTGTTCACTAAGGCGCGGGCTCTCTCTCTCCCTCTAAACCCTAACCTCAACAAAGACCTCCATTTTTGCTCATTTCTCCTCTCAAATCTTCTCCATTTGTGCCAAATTCGAAAAAATTTTCGCATCTCATTCGATTTTTCTCTCTCTTTCTTCCGTGGTGTGCGTTTTAGGGTTTCGTTTTCTCTCCTTTTGGCTGTGTGTAGGGCGCGCGTGTGGGGTATATTTCTCATTTCTTTTTACTTCATTTTTGTTGCTTGAAATTTGTGAATCTTGTTTTATACTTTAATTCATGAATTTGTGATGATTTGAGGTTTATTTTGAAGTAGAAATCTCCTTACTTGAGTGTTTTGAACACACACCTATGCAAGTTGGTACTTGGTTTTGTGATGTAGTGTGTTGTTGTCCTTGAGTTTGGCAATGCTATGTTGAAGTGTTAATATTTTGTTGAGCTTGAGGTTGAATTTCTGATTTTGTGCTTGCCATGGTTGAAGTAATCTTTGCCAAGCTAGTGTATTTTTGGAGGTTTTGAGTGGTTTGATTCAATGAAATTTGTTTTCAAGAGTGGTGATGTTGTTCCCTAAATGAATTTAGTGTAGTAAGAATTTGTTTTTAAACAATTTTTCTTCGTTGAATTGCATTATTGTTGTTGTGAAGTATGATAACATTCGAAGTTCACTTCTTGTGTTATCACTCAAATCACAATTTCATCAATGAAATTTTTCACTCACACTAATGGTTTTGTGTTATGATTGTGTTTAGGTATTTCAGCAGTGTTTTGGCTTAACCTAAGCCAGCTCTCCCCAACCATTCTCTGAAAAAAAAAATAAAAAAAAATCTCACTCGAAATGGCCTCAACTTCCGGTTCGAGAAAAAGGAAGAATGTAGCCTCTCCTTCCACATCTTTCTTCAACCTAAAAAGACTCACCCCCACACAGAAAACCATTTTTACCCGGCTAAGAAAACGCAGCGTCCAAGCCACCGCTTTCGCTTGTCACAGAACTCTCAAAAGGCTCGGGATTCTCCGACCTGTGATAAGGTTGTTAGGAAGAGTTGGCTTGGACGGCTTCCTAAACGAACATGCCCACACATACTACTCCTTCACGTTTGAATTCCTTGCCACCCTGAAAAAGGATAATGACCCCAACAAGCCCAGGGGTGAGGAGTCCCGCTTCATAACCTTTAACCTCAATGATGAAACGCATACATTGTTCTATGATGAACTTGAGGAGGTTTTTGGGTGGGAGTCCACTCCTATTGGTAACTTTTCCAGACCTACGGGTTTCAACGCTCAAGAGTTCTATAGAGGGATCACTCGTTTCCTTAAATTTGATCGAAACACCCTAATCAGCTCCATACCTCATCCGACTCTCCGTTTTGTCGCATTCTTCATAGCTATGCCCATTTTTTGTCGAGCGGAGGCCAACAAGCTTCCTTTAACCACTCTTAAGGCCCTTTGGGCCATGACTCCCGAGGGAAGTGATCACCCGCATTGGGGGGCATTGTGGGTTGATGCTTGCCTCGATTTGGTAGACGAGAGCAAGAAAGGAACAATAGCTATGGGAGGTATGGTGACCTTGATATATGAGTATCTTGAGCGCAAGAAGGGGAAGAGTAAGAAGGAAATCGAATACCCTGATGGACGGGTCGGGAGTGACCCTGAGGATTTGCTTACCTATTGGGTTCTGCAAACCCAGAGTTTTATTTACATATCTGATCAGAGTGATACTCCTCGGTCGTTCGTCTGGCGTTTTGGACCGGGACATGAGGCCTACATGAATTTGCCTCAGCCGCAGCGTACTTCCATCAGGGGATGTACTCAGGCGGCTCATTTTTTTCTGCCCCCCCCGATCTAGCCTTCAAACAAAACTTGAAAAATGTGTTTGGGGTTGAATTTTCGGATCCTCCACCTACTAACCCGGAGTGGCAGGAGAGTGACAGTGAGAAGGAGTATGATGAGGGAGATGAAGAGGAAGAAGAAGAAGATGATGATGATGAAAATGATGATGAAAATGATGATGATGATGGTGATGCAAACATGGTGAACCGCAGACCTCGGGCACGAGGTGGAATACATATGCACGAGCCGAACCCTGCTTCTTCTGATCAGTCGGGGATTAATCTCCTTAATCAGCGGTTCGACTCTTTGCAAGTCGAAGTAGGTGCCCTTCGGCACGAGGTGCACCGGATGGAGAACGTGATGTACCCCATGTCTTCCATGATTACAGCGATGCACACCATGCATCTTCATGGTACCCCTTATGTTGACCCAACCGCAGAAATTGAGCGGGAAAGGCAACAAAGGGAGGAGAGGAGGAGGAGGCCTCCGGGATCCACTTTTCCCGGGCGGTCCTCCAATGCTTGACAAGATGGTGAATGTAAACCCACAATGAGGACATTGTGTCACTCAAATGTGGGGGTACGTTCACTTGTATATAATTTTGTTTAAAAAAAATTAAAAAAAAAAGAAAAAAAAAAGAAAAAAAAAGAAAAAAAAAAGAAGAGAGAAAGCTCGATAGGTTGAAAACCCGAAAGGGCAACCTATGTAAAACAAGAGCTAAATGAAAAAAAAAAAGAAAGCTAGGATGAAAACCCGAAAGGGCTCCTAGGCAAAATGAGAGAACAAGAAAAGAGAGGAGTTCCTTGCTTTTTGGATTGAAGACCGGATAATCTCATCTTCCGGAATACTTTGGTAAGAACACTTTTTGTTCTTTCTTTCCCCATTTTTTATTTTTGTAAGTAGTGTGAACCGTGCCAGAATTTTTGTTTGTATTTTGAATTCATTAAGTTCACTTTTGGTTTATTTTTTTTTTCCTTCTCATAAATTGTTTTAGCTCAAATTATAATTTTATTATGTTTTGATTTAGAACAAGTTCATTAGGGATTTTTGTTGGAGTTTAGTTGTTTTGGCGAACTTTTGGCTTATAATTCGTTATTACTCTCTTTTGATTTACTCGAGGTCAAGTAAAGACTAAGTGTGGGGGTATTTGATGTGTCCAGTTTGTATTAATCAATTAGCTCATTTTGATGTATAGTTTGTAATAGTTTAGAACGTGTTTTGTGATATTAATTAACTTTAAGCTTAAACGAAAGTTTATGTCTTGAAACTTAATTTAATATTGCATTTCATAATTTAATTGCTTTTTAGGACTTAGTTTATTTTTGTTGTTTCAGGCTCGTGTTTCTTTCCATATTTTGTCTGTATTTGGGAAGACCGAGACTTATTCGGGACTTGGAAAAAGTGTGATAAAGTCTTGAAGAATGTAGGGCGCCCCCAGCGCTTGTATGATCAAGGAAAAATAGAGCAAGTGGCCAAAGAAGAAGGCGCTCCCCGCGCCTATGGGGCGCTGCCCGCGCCCATATCACAGTAGCTTGCCAAAGGGAGGCGCTCCCCGCGCCTATGGGGCGCTCCCCGCGCCCATCTCACAGTAGCATTTCACAGGGGAGCGCTCCCCGCGCCTTTGAGGGCGCTGCCAGCGCCCATTCCACAGAACATTACTTCCAAGGAGGGGCGCGCCCCGCGCCTATGGGGCGCTGCCAGCGCCCATGTTACAGTAGTTCTTCCAAGGAGGGGCGCGCCCCGCGCCTATGGGGCGCTGCCAGCGCCCATGTTACAGTAGTTCTTCCAAGGAGGGGCGCGCCCCGCGCCTTCGAGGGCGCTGCCAGCGCCCGTCTGCTCTGTTTTGCACGCGGCTTCATCCACTTGATTTCTAGGTTATAATTTAGTTTAGTATAAATAGAAAAGTGGATTCTCATTGTAAATCTATCTAGTTTTTCATGTTCAAATAGTTTTTTAGCTTAAATTCTCCCTAGTTTCTCCTTAGATTACATTTAAACTATTAAATCTTTAGTTTGTAATTTTGATATTTAATCATAGAATCAATGAAGAATCTTTGTTCATCAATGGAAATGGTAGCTTAAACTTGTTCTTGGGATTGGTTTCAATGATTCCAAAAGGCTCCTTGTGAGGATTCTCTAACTCTAAACTATTTCTTTACTTCAATTATTTACTTGCTCTTATATGAATTGTTATTGATTTTGTTGAATGTTTTAGCTTGATCTTTGTCTTGTTATTATATTTTACAAAATCATTACTAGGGTTTGAACACAATCGAATATTGTGTTCAACCTCGAGTAGCAACTATCTTGTTCATGCTTAAGCGTATTCTTATTGTGAACAATTTAGTAGAGCTTGTTTAAACGTTAATTGTTTATTGCGTATTCTCTAAACAATTGCGTTCTTATTGTGTCTCCGTTCTTAAAGCTTTTGTTCACTGCGTGTTCTTTGAACATTAAGGGTTTTAGGCAATTTACGATTTATCTTGTCTAGCTAATTAAGGGGACTACAAGAGTTTACTCTTGTCAATAATTAATTGAGTATTGAAATGGTTTGGTAATTGAGAGTCTAATTCAATTAGCCGAGTCAGAGTCGTTGTAACCGAATCCTAAGATTCTTTAGAACTAGAATTTTCCCGTAATCACTTAGTTGTTAGTTTCTTTTTCACTAAAATCTCCAATTCCCCCCCCCCTGTTACCAATATCACTAAGGAATTAGTGATTCCCCCTTTAATAATCCAAATACATTTTAACACAATTAAATCGACATAAATCCGTTCTCTGTGGATACGAACCTTACTTGCCCTTTACACTAGTTGTAATTGGAGAGTATGGGAAAATTACTTTTGATAAGTCTTTTATTTTTAACGACATAAAAGGCCTACCATAAGGGCAAGCACGCGTCCTTAGCTACCGTCCACCAGTTATGGGCCTCTCCACGAAGATAGTAAGCGGCAATCTGCACCTTCTCGTGCTTGGGGCAAAACGTCGCGTCGAAGAGCTTCCCCATCTTGCGGATCCAACTCTCCAGGATAGTAGGGTCGGCAACCCCATCGTAGGTCGAAGGTCGATGACGTGCGATACGATCGAACGTCGACTACGTACTAGGCGTATGACGACTATGATGCGCCAACGTAAGGATCGCCTCCTCGAGTGCTCGTAACCTTTGTCGTCCCGTACTCAACCGGCGAGGCGTAGACATGCTGCAACGCAATAAAGCAAAGACATACCAAATAACAGTGTCAGTCATATAACCCCACGACAGTCAAGTACACAAAAACAAAAAGAGAGAAAAGAATAGAAAAAAAGGTCTTATCCCGGTTTCGTCTACCCGACACTCTTCTCCCTTAAACTTATTCTAAATTGGGTTTATCACTCGGGAATAGTAAAGCTCTCAACTCCCGGGTTTTACTCAAGTCCTAAAACTTCACTTAAAACCTATTCGGCTTTGATACCAACTGTGACGACCCGACTCGCTTAAACCGGCGCAGAAGAAACTGACGAGTCGAATAGTCAGTTCTAACAAACTAAAATACTTAAAAATTAAAACAAAACCTCAAATTGTATATATACTAATTCCGAAAGTACAACACCCACAAGATTGTACATATCTAAACCCAAATATCATCACTACTACTACGAACAACATTAACTCCAAAATAAATGTCAGAGTTAGAAAATCACATATAACACTACTATAGTCTATACTAGAATCGTAAAACAACAAAACATGATCCAAATAACATCGGCACTCGCCCAACCCAAAGCTAAGCAAGAACCTCATCATCAGAATTACCTGAAAAATAAACAACAGTCCACCGTCAGTGGCGAGTAACATAACTGTCCCACCCTAACGGGGATACACATGGACATAACATAAATCAAACAATCAAATCAAACATACTAACATGCAAATCATAACAAGTAATCATGCTTACTCGACTAACTTTAACCAACAATTAACGTATCTTTAAACTTTAGCGCAATCATTTACATACTAGACCGGACTATGCACGTACGAACGCATCTTACGCGATCGAACTTTCTACTATGCCAGGATTGAGAATCTTACTCCCAACCCCATGAAACCCATCTTACAGGAAATCCATATCAAGAGACGACATAGTAGGATCTCCAACTATCCCAATACCGCGGATAGGATAGGGGCAACGTCTTAGCCCAATTCTTAGAATCTTACTCTAAGATTAGGCGTCTAGTAGCAAAATCAAGCAAATCTTTAACTTTAATTTACATTCTTAGTTAGTCTTAAGTTGCATCTTACGCCTTGACTTAAGAATAACATGTAAATTAACCAATCTTGGAACCTCAATTACCATTCTTTAACTTTTCATTATCTTTTCTTTAATTCTTTTTAACTTTCTTTAACTTTCAAGACTCGACCAAGAATTCATAAAGAACTTAACAAAACTCATAAAGAACTCAACCAAGATTCAAGAACTCATTCAAGAACCCAATCAAGATTCAAGAATTCAATCAAGAACTCAATCAAGATTCAAGAACTCATTCAAGAAACCATCCCCATATTAATCATCAAAAACACCCATAACCATGACTAAATTCAACAACTTTTCATCAACTTGTATACATCAAAATTTCATGAAAACTTGAACATAATCATCAACAAACATGTAATTAGCATAAGTAAACATAATGTTCATAGAATCATGGCAAAAACATCATAAATCAATCTTCCCAAATCAGCTCACAATTCAAGCTTAAAATGGGTAATATTCATCAACATCGGTCTAATCTAACCATTTAATCTATCCTATGAATCATGGTATACAAATTAGGATTTGGATAGTATGTTACCTTAATGGAGAATAAACAAATCAACACACGAAAACACTCAAAACTTGTTGCCCGGAAACCAAACCACACGGCCCTATCACACGGTGCAACACGAACACGGCACGGCTTGCATGTACACGGCACGATTTGCACGAAGCACTCAACACGGCTTGCACGAACCACCAACTGCACCACCGTCGTCAACACGAGCACCACCACTCGAACCCACGTAACCCACACGAGCCAAGCCCGGAAACCAACCCGAACTAGTGATCTTGATTGCAACAATTGGGTTTTAGATTGTGTTTTGGTACCTAAAGATCAATGGAGGATTAATCTTTAAGTTTTGAGTTTGAATAGATGATGAACAAATGTGGTGGTGAATTAGCCAAAAATGGCGTGTGGAACAAAGGCAAATGGAGAGTGTATGACTTTTCAATTTGGTGAGCAAGTGTGTTTAAGATGGCAAATGAGCAAATGAATCCTCAAGCCTTACTAACCCTTTTATTTATAGAAGTTAGTTAAGGTGTGAATGCATGGCAAGTGGCAAAATTTCCATATAACAAGGGGGGCCGACTATGGCCTTGCAAATGGGCCAAATTGGGCTTTCGATAAATAATTGGGCTAATTGCACTCATGCGTAACTAATCATGCTCAAATCGCAATTGGCCCAAAAATATTAATTAACTAATTAGAAAATTAAATAATAAAAATTCTAATTAATTAAATAATAATAAAATAAATAATAATCAATTAAAAACAAAATAATCGAATTTAATCGAAATTATTCACATAAAATAAAATAAATAGTCCAAAATAAATTTTGGACCATACATAAAATCACATAAATACAAATAAATCGGTGACAGAAATACCGATAAATCTGGGTCGTTACACGTTTAACCTTTACAACTTTATGTAATAGTATGTGCTGCTGGTAAATATTCAAAAGTTATTACGTATAAAATAAACAGTGCAATAATTGATACCTATCAATGTAATTATTCCTTAATTTTATATATATAAGAAATAACATAGTAATGTATGCGATCTCATTTAATTCGTCTCGATATGTATTTTCTAAATATATAATTTGTATAATTTTTTACTCCCTCCTTCTTAAATAAATGTTCCACTTTCCTTTTTTGCTCGTCCCAAAATAAATGCTCCATTAATATTTTACTACTTTTTATTCATATGACCAACAAAAAAAATTATATTTATGCCAAAAAGTGTATTTTCTTAAATAAAAAAAAAAATTCAACCACTACATGACAACAAAATTTGCACTTTCTTAAAAATGACTCCAAAAGCATTTGGAGTATTTTTCGTGGGACGGATGGAGTATTATATATAACGTGAGATATTAATATTTAAAGATGTGTCTCGGGTGATGTGAAAAAAAAATCGAGCATTTATTTTGGGACGGATGAACTACAAATTTATTTACCTAACCAAATTCACAGATGAATACTCTTTCAGTAGTTTTTTTTGGTAAGTCTTTCGGTACTTATTTAGTTACTCCATTTGACGATGTAACACTATATTTACATTTTAACTGTCTTTTTTATTTTTATTTTAGACATATAAGAAAAAATATAAACATTTAAAATTCCATTTCATTTAAAATGTACAACCTTAAAATTAACCCAAAACACTTATGGAACATTTAAAAAGGAACGGTGGAAGTAGTCGTTTTCGAATTTAAAAAAAAAATGGAATTAAAATTTTAAATCAAACATTTAATTATTAAATTGATTGTTGTGTCATTTTATCTATCTTATTTTCCTAAATTATTTCTATTTATAATATTGTATTAAATTTAGGGTTTGGGATGATTTATGTTTAATACGTTCACAAAATTTTTTATATAAGTAATTTGACTAACAAATTTTTTTAGTGCTAACCAGAAGTGTACTCCTAATAAATAAACAAGAGATAAAAGGGTCCATCCACACATATCACATTGGCTAAAAAAACAAAGACAGGAAGGTGGCAAAAGCTAAAGTCCAAGAAGGTTTCATTCTTCCTACAGCTAAAACACAAGACATAAGTTGGTGCGTACTCCTTCTAGTCTTCTGTCTTATTTTGTTTGCAACATTTACTTTTTCATATCATCCAATACACAACTTAAAATTAAAATATTTTTAAATACATATAATAAAAAATTATAAAAACTATATATTAAAAAAGTACACATTGAGCCGAATCAAACGAGATCCCATTTGACTATATTTTTTCTTATGTATATAAAATTAATGAGAGTCAAAATTATCCGGTGAACAGTAACAAATGTCAAATTATTGCAAAATAAAAGAGACGGAGGGAGTAGTATTTAATTCTTAAATGACAGGGGGTATCTAATTCATATTGTGTAATCTATGTTTTTTTTTGGCTCTAATTTTAATACTCCGTAGATAAAACTATAAAAGCTAACAAACACTCACACATTAAATAAGGAAATTAAAAGGGGTATAATTATAAATATTAACTAGTTTTAAGGCTTGTTCATTACACGGGTTATGTCCCTGTCTGTAGAGGGTTTTTTTTTTTTTTTTTTTTTTTTTTTCTAATTAATATTTAGTAAAAGCCACGTAATAAAAAGTAGAAAATAATCTCATCGTTTAAAGAATAAAATTATTTAGGGAAATTCCCAGTGGTATACCCGAGCTTTTTCGAAATCCCACTGGTATACCCGAGTTTATTTTAATCCCAGTGGTATACCTAAAATTACGTCTAATTCCCATCCGTTACATTTAGAAGATATATTTCGTTAAATGTATTGGAATATACCTATTTTAAGGTTAGATTTAACTTTGGTTAACAATTTTTTTTAATTTTCTTGAAAAAAAAAATTTAAAACTATTAATATATTAAATTAATGGGTTTTTGCAAAAAATGATCCGATTGCCCCTAATTTGCGTTTCTGATTTGCATCGATTTACGCGCATTGATCTACGTGAAAAAAATAGTCCGCTCATGGTTTAACGGGTCATTTTTTTCCTTACGGGATCTGATTTGAGGTCGGATTTTGCAAAAAATGATTTGAATGCGCCCACTTTGCGTTCCCAATTCACCACGTTTTGTGCGCATTGATCTACGTGAAAAAATAGTTTTGCTGAAGGTTTTACGGGTCATTTTTATCCTTATGGGGATCGATTTGAGGTCGGATTTTGCAAAAAATGATCCGATTGTCCCCCAATTTGCGTTCCCGATTTGCCTCGTTTTGCGCGCATTGATTTATGTGGAAAAAATAGTCCGCTCTAGGTTTTACGGGTCATTTTTATCCTTAAGGGTTCCGATTTGAGGTCGGATTTTACAAGAAATGATCCGATTGCCCCCAATTTGTGGTTGTTTTTCCTTTATTTATTTTTTTTTCAATTTATTAACCATGGTTAGTGTTTTAAACAATTTTTAAACAAAAAAGTTACTTTTGGGAATTATGTTTAACATTAGGTACACCTCTGGGATTAAAAAAACTCGGGCATACCAGTGGGATTTCCAAAAAGTTCGGGTATACCACTGGGAATTTCCCAATTATATATAATACAATTATTCAGTTTCCGTCTAATTTAATAATATTTCAACATAAAACAAAGTAGAATTATGTTATTAGGTCATTCACTTCAAACGTTACAATACTCCCTCCGTCCCTTTTTGTTTGCCCCATTTTCCTTTTTGGTCCGTCCCTAAAAGATTGCTCCATATCATTTATAGTATGTGGTCTTCTCATATTAAACATATATTTATATTATTTTTTATCTAATCTTTTCTATTTAATTTCTACCTAACCTAAATTAATCACTCCATTTTTTTTGTTAATGATTCCCTCCACATTTCTCATCCAATAGTTTTTTTATCTCCCTACTATTTTTTTTAATCTGTCTTCTTCTCCCCTCACCTTTTTTTTACAGAGTTTATCACTCCTTTATTTTCTTCATCTTCTCTTATAGAGGTGGGCAAATTTGGGTACCCGGATTTTCGGGGCCCCGAAAAACTGGGTGGCCGCAATTTTTTGACCCGAATCCGATCTGGATAATTTGGGTACCCGGAAATTCGGTTCGGGAAACCGGGTATCCAGATCCGGTTGTTTTTTCTTATACAACCTTTTTTTTTAAAAAAACCTATTTTTTTAATATAAAAAAATGTTTATTTTTTTAATATAAAAAATGTTTACTTTTTTTTATAAAAAACCTTTTTAAAATTTTTTTTTTCAAATTTTTTAATAAAAAACAATTTTTTTTTTTAAAAATAAAAATAAACTGTTTTTTAAAAGTTTTAAAAAAACAAGTATTTATAATAAAATAAAAAAATTAATTTTAAATTAAATTAAATTAAACTGTTTTTTAATAATAATAAACTATTTTAAAAAAATTAAAATCGGATACCGGGTACCCGGTTTTAAAAAATCCCGACCCGGATCCAACTCGAGTACCCAACCCGATTTTCAAAATCAGATCGGGTACCCGCTTTTTCGGGTAAAAAAACCGGGTTCCGGATCGAAAACCGGATACGAGTTTTTTATTTTACAAAGTACATATAGTGAATGAAAAATTGAAAGGAAAAGAGTTGATCTCTCATTTTTATTTTCTTTAATCACACTTTATCTCTTAGTTAATTTTAATAATCATTCTTACATCATGATCCCCACCTACTTTTTGCCTTTCTCTTAAAAAAGTGAAACTCAAACAAAAAGGGACGGAGGGAGTATTTGTTAGAATTGTTATTATAAAAAGTATACCAAAAGAGCATCTAAAAAAAGGTATACCAAAAGAGTAAATGTCTAATAAAAAGAATATGAAGAGTTGTGTGTACCTCTCAATGAGGATAGAAAGGGGAAAAACTGATCTATTTCTTTTTAAATGCAACAAATAATTTTGCACGCATTTTTTAAGAATAGATTTGAGGGTGTAAATGAGTAAATTAATTGAATTAATTTTAATACAAGCAAGTTTGAGGTTATAGGTTTCTTGTCTTAAAATTATATCGATTAGTTTGTTTGTTTACACCCTTAAAATTTTTCCTTAAAATGCATGTAAAATAATTTGTTGTATCTAAAAAAGAGGAAGTATAAAAAAAAAACTAAAGGAATGTATACAGGATTGCCACATAGGATCTAGAATGGACAAAAGATTACCACCTAGGATCCTTAGAGGTGTATTTTAATATAATCTATACAAAATATACTATGTATAGATTATATTGATCTGCGTGTAATTTATAGATACAGTTTAAAATTATTAGCAATCTAGAAAATACGTGATTCCTTAACTATCACACTAAATTACAAAAAATAATCAGAATTTAAGAGCGTATACTATTATTAGTCACAAGTTTTATTTCTAAAATAATTCAGAGTATTGGCCTAAAAGTATTTCCAAATACATAAAATATGACTTTTTTGTCTATCTATATCAATTTGATTTCAATTTTAATTATTAAGGACAAAAATAACTCCAACTACGTTTACTTAACCAGCCCCCCTTCATTTTCACCTTATAAGGTAGGTTACATTTTATCCGGGACCAATATGGAAAAAAAATAATATCAACTCTGAATTAGTTTGAGAAAAATAAAACTTGTGATTAATGATGTAAGACGATGCGTACCTATTTTCTAGCTGGATAGTAAGTCGAATGTCTATCTGGAATGATTTAAGACCACCAGATCCTCACCACTCGACCCGTTCAACAAGGGAAAAAGGCTACCTTCACGGTTACAGCCACAAGTATTCCAAACAGGTGTTACTTAGGCACAAGCTGAACTGGCCTGAACTTGTCAGAATCAAGTCCAAATGAGCAAGGCCTTAATATTGCAACTCCACATCATGCAATGCATTAGCCATTTTCCAGGAGCAGAAAAAGTCAGAAAAAAAGGGGTGTATAATAGAAACAATGATCAAAGAAGTAAATAGCTGTGCAACAAAGACAAGAATTCCTATAAAGATTTTTATAAAACCATATTACAGAAATAATAAGAGGCAGTAGGAAACACACTGGTAAACATTACCTGATAAAACCTACCAATTTCCCCCCCTAACATAATATCTACACACTATTGAGATTTCATGCTACCATTATTTTCCTGGCTCAGAGGAGTAGTTGAACCGCTCCTTCTGCTAGCTGAATGACCCGTAATTGTCCTTCCCATGAATTTTCCAGCTTTGCTGAGGCCACTGCCCACAGCTCCAAGACCTGTCCCCACAAACCCAACACCAGCGCCAACACCGGTCCCCACCATCCCGACTCCGGACCCCACAAGTGCTGCGGCACCATCAAGTGCATCCACAGTGCTCCCTATCATACCCGCTTCCTTCATCTTCCTTTTCTCCTCTGCACTAATTTTCTCTGCTTCCAAGGCAGCTAGTTGCTCTTCTTTGGTGAAAGGATGATACATCACCTACAGATAGAGCCAATAGGAATGACAAATTCTCAGCAATTTTGCAATTCCCCAATTGATTCAATTCATGTATTAGGGTCAATATTATAATATCAGCAGCAGCACATGCCATAAAGATGATATCTCCATCATCAACTCATGCCACTAAAGGACAAGACCTTGTAGCTTGAATAATAAAAACGTAAACATAACACAAGTGACTAACCAGAGATATAGTATTCAAATGCAGGTAGGAATTATGATTTTAAAATAGTTCCACATCATCTTTACCAGCCCAGCAAATAAACTCCTGGAATCACAACCTCTAGACTTGGTGGACTGAGCATACCATGATTTCCGATAACAGAACAACATACAATCTAAACTCCAGAAATCCAGAACATCATTCCTAATACATCCTAACGGCCCGTTTGGTTTTTGGTAATAAATTATGGTAATGGTAATGAACTTAAAGTGTAATTTTGTTAAGGAAAACCTTGTAATCTCCATGGAAAACATATTTTCATTCCCAAGCTTGAATTTTCTTTTTTTTTATTACCATCCATTACCATCGGGAATGGTGCTATTAAATGAGAATGGATATTTGTGAAGAAAATTAGATAAATTGGAGTTAAACTAGCACTACCATGGGAATGAATTTTGATTTCCCTTCGAAATTTAGTTATAAATTACTTCCCATTACAACCATTTATGCCCGGCTACAAAACGGGCCGTAAGTCCTAACCTGCAAGGCTGCAGGTGATTATATGCAATGAATCAAATAATTAGGAATTAATTAAAAATTAATTTTCTGAATTTTTATTAATTTCATAATTAGACATGTTTATTTGGTTTTATTTGCATTAATATTTGTCCTTATTATTGGTATTTTGGTTTATTTGCTTTTAGGCAAAGTTTGTACTAGAATAGGGACAAAATAGTATGATTTAGTAGTAGTAGTAGTAGTATATACAATAGGTAGTGGGAAGAGAAGGAATCATCCAGAAAAAATCATTTTGTAAGGCTTTGGCTTTTGGAGAGTTGTGACCTCAAGTCACTTTTAGAGATTTGCAACCTGAAGTTGCTAAACTATCCTTTATAATTAATCTTCTGAGTTTATTAATCAAATTCTAATACATTTTCTCTATTATCTTCATTAGTGCATTTTCTCTAAGGCAGTGGATTTTCCAGAAATTGGTGTTCGAAATTTTCAGTTTATTACATTATAACTAAAAAACCACCTTGCCATTCCATCAACTATATTTCATGACCAAGAAAATTCACAAATTTATAATCAAGCTAAAGCATACATGCAGCTGCTTGTTTTGAAAAAAAGTAAATATAAAAAAATGTAAGGGAAAACTTGATGTAAAGTGTGTCACCTTGACTGTAATTGTTCCTCTGTCTTTCTTATCCTTCACCTTAGTCATATCCAGTGATGGCGTCAATCTTAGTTCAACTTCTTTAGGAGTATCAGTTTCCAGATCATGTAGAGGCAATTTCGTAATGCCAAGTTTCTTGTCTTGCCCAATATCTTTGTCAAAGACCTGCATGAAGGGTCAAAGTCTCAGTTATGTATACTTACAAGTGTACAATGATATGGCTCCCTGACTTTCGCTTCTTTCAAATAAGGCAGTTGAGTGTCCCTTTCTAAAAAGTTGCAAAATTATGCCTTTCAATGCAAAAATATCAACTTTCAGTAATTAGTGCTCACAATTGTGCAATCAACAACTATAATGACGCAAAAATAAAGACAGAAAACTAAACAATAAAGAAACTAAGGGGCCGTTTGGTTGTTAGAGGGAAAAGAGAATCACTTTAGGAATGAGAATGGGGGAGAATGAAAAGGAAAAGTGTTAGATTTAGTTAGTTGTTTGTTAAAAAAACAATGAATGATACACACCACCACCACCATACCACACCACCACCATAGGGGTCCACCACCACCGACCCACCCTCGCTCGCCACAACCACCACCGACCCACCCTCGCTCGCCACAACCACCACCGACCCACCCTCGCCAGCCCACCACCACTACCGACCCACCCTCACCAGCCCACCCTCGACCACCACCACCCCCGACCCACCCTCGACCACCCATTTCGAAAATCAAGTGGGGCGAAGGTGGGTGAGTGGGGGCCGGGGCTGGGTGGGTGGGGTGGCTGGATGGGTGGTTGGCTGGTTGGGCTCGGTGCACTACAAGAAACTCACACAACGAGGGCAACTTATCATGATTAAAGAGGGCAATATGAGTATTGTTTTACTTAATAATGCCTACAAGGGCAATTATTTTTGCATTCATTGATATTAACAATGAAGACAATATGATTATTTTGCCCTCTTAGACTTTTGAAACTTTGCCCTATTTGACAATAAATAAAGTGTTTAAATCAAGGAAAGCAAAATGTATTGCCTTTGTTGATGATCAATGAAGGCAATTTTGTTTACCCTTTTTGAATTGAATCAAAGAGGGCAAAACATCTAAAGTTGTCTTTGAAACCTAATACAACGGGGTTACAAGGGCAACATGAGGGCAATCCTAAAATTTTCATTATAACCTAAGAAGACAAATTTTGTATCAAATAGGGCAATTTTAATTGTCCTTCTTGAACACATTTTTTGTAGTGGTGGGTGGGTGGGTGGGGTGGCTAGGCTATAGGTTGGTGGGTGAGTAGGGGTGGGTGGCTGGGCTCGGTGGGTGACTGGGCTGGACAGGTGGTTGGTTGGATGGGCTCTGTGGGTGGGGTGGCTGGGCTGTGGGTTGGTGGGTTGGTGGGTGGGTGGGTGGGGTGGCTGGGTTGGTTGGCTGGGCTCGGTGGGTGGGAGGGTGGGTGGGGTGGCTGCGTTGTAGGTTGGTGGGTGGGTTGGGTGGCTGGGCTCGGTGGGTGGCTGAGCTAGTTGGTTGGGCTCGGTGGGTGGATCGGTGCGGTGGGTGGCTGGGCTGGGTTGTGGGTGGGTGGGTGGCTGGGCTGTGGGCAGGTGGGATGGGTGGGTGATGGGGGAAAGGGAATGGAAAAGATAGGGGGGAGGAGGGTTTGTGAAAAAGTGTTAGAATAAGGGAATGGGGAGGGGAATGGGAAAAGTGGCATAACAAACACAATCAAAGGGAATGGGGGCAGTTGATTCCCATTCCCTTTGATTATTACCCCCAACCAAACACACCCTAAGATTAAATGTAAAAATCTAAAAAGCAAGGAAATCCACCGAATTGCTTTAGGACCTTTAAAAAATGCACTAGATGATGATACAAGGCTCACAAAACCGGTTAATCTAAGCTAAACGTGTTTTGACTCTCTTAATTCTTAAACACTCAAATCATCCCTCTTGGAGCCCTCTCAGGAGTCTCAGCTTTTTCGGTTCTCAGTAATCTCATATAGTCATATCACAGAAAATGACATCTTGATGAAGGAAATATGTGTGCGTTTCAAGTGGCTCGCCTTATAGAGTTTCACAAAAGCCACCTTGCTTTGGCCGAGTCTTATATGTTCAGCCTGTGGCTCCCCCAAGCCATAACGGAGCAGGCCTGCCAAGTTTCAAAACACACATGCTCACTCAAGCAATTGAGGTGGTCACAGGGCATTCACCAGAATCTGAGAACTGTAAAACCATAATGTCTCCATTCTCATGCTAACTAATCCATAATCTAAAGGCCAAAACAGAATACACTTATCTAAAGGTGCTAGTTATAATTATGTATAAAAGTTCTTGTACCATGAAACCATTTACTGATAACTCCATGCTTCAAAACTACAGTCTTGCAATCATAACTAAACTAGGATCCACTTGCAAAGTTGCAAGTCCCTTCTGAAATGAGAAACATACTCTGATGGTACAAGCTTTATGCCTGTATCAACATAGAAATCTGTAATGAATCAAATATTAGGATAAGGGTAATTTAGGAATTCTATAATAATATAGATACTAGGAGATTCTAGAGTTTCTTTGGTCTATAAATAGAGCTAAAAAAGGAGGAGAGAGGTTGTTGATGAACATTGATGAGAGTATGAGTGTCATATTTTTGTATTAGTTAGTGTGTATTATATCTTAGTTTATGACTTTATGTAATATTTCCATTTACAATCCATCCATTTCCATTATCTTTTCCAAGTGTCTTAGTTATCTCAGTTTTGGCTATGTCAGTCCATCACAAAATCACTAAGCTACAAGTGCCTAATTAGTTTATAAATCCTTGAACACATCAAGGAATAGCAGGAAACCATGCAAGGTGCAATACACCGGTGCTATTCGAACAAGAATCTGGGATTTCTTTTGGAAATTTCCAGAACCAAGCACAAAGAACCAGTAGCAGTAGACCAAATTTTGAAATGCAAAACAAGAGAAATGAGTAATATGTTGACTAATAAAGGATTAGACACAAGATAGTTAGCAACTTTAGGTTGCAATTCTCCAAAAGAGTGACTTTAGGTCACAAGTCTCCAAGATGCCAAAGCCTAACAAAATTTCTAGATAATTTTTCCCTCTTCTTGCTAGGTTATATTTATAGATAATGTAACCTAAGAAACTCTAGAAACTTCTACTAGTTCCTAGTCTCTAAATCATTACAAAATACCTAAAATACCCTTGCCCTAAATATTAGTTCATTACACAAGGATTCAGTATCTTATTCAGCTATTTGAAAATGGTAAAAACTGATTTACACAGAGTGATGAGGTGCAAGGTCACTCTTAATTCAATAGAGTACAAATAATAAACATTATAAGCCGGGTTACTAACGCCTCTTCAAGCATTAAAAAAATAAAACTAAAAGCTGTGTATTAAGATTGAGTAACTCAAACCTTATATAATAGTGGGCAAAGAAAGCAGAATGACCCAAAGCTCAAATAAAAAAGCAAGTGAAGATGGAGGGAACAAATCCAAACCTCAATGATAAGGAACTGCGTCTCTTTGTCCTCTGCAATCAATTCAAAAGTCTCATTCCAAACGGGATTAAGATTGTCTTCAACAACCTTTGTCTTCACCTTAAAAAGTGGACGAATATGCACAACTGTATAAGGATCTGACTTTCCAATCAACTCCTTGTTCTTCAAGTCATTGGCTTTCACAACTGTCACTGTCAATTTTCCCTGGGGCTTAAGCTCCAATTCGCTGCAGCATTATCAAAACATGAGATTTTTTTTTTTGGTTGAAATCAAAACATAAGATTAAGCAACAGTGAGAGTGGACAAGGAAAATCAAACAAAAAAAACCTCAAAAATCCTCCCTCCGTTTCACTTTATTTTTTAGATTTCCTTATTAGGTGTTTCCTTTTTTTGTACTCCTAACTACTCATTAATTTTGCTAAATTACCATAACTACCAATAAAATAATTTGATTGGCTATAAATTATATCCACTTTAGTTTTCCACCGAAAATAAGTACTCCCTCCGTAACATAAAAATGGCAACAATTACCATATTTGGGTGTAACAAAAAAATGGCAACAAATTTTTTTCTTTCTATATTTGGTAATAAAAAGTCCATCTATTTACAAAAATGCCATTATTAAAAAAAATTACAAAAAGATAATAAATGTTTAAAATTTCATTAAACTTGATTAGGGCTACATCCTCTCCCACTCTCTCTCCTCCTCCTCCCCTTCCCTATCACAGCTGCCAGTTGCCTGCCACCACTCCATCCACCGTCGCCATTCTCTCTCCTCTTCCCACTCTCCCTCCACCACTCCATCCATCGTCGCCCACTCTCTCTCCTCTGCCTTGTGGTCCATCTTCTCCACCACGATCTCCTGCGTGCCTCTCTCTCCGTCGATTTGCGATGGTGGGTCAATTTGGTTGGTGGGTTTGGGTCGATCTCCGCTCTCTCTGCCTCTCTGCGTCGAAGGTAGGTTTTGGGTCACTTTGGATCGTGGTTGGGTTAATTTAGGTGGTGGTTGGGTCGATTGGGGTGGTGGTTTTGGGTCGATCTCCTCTCTATGTGTGTCTTGAAGGTAGGTTTTGGGTTGATTTAGGTGGTGGCGGGGTTGATTTGGGTGGTGGCTGGGTCAATTTTCGGTGGTGGGTCGATTTGGGTAGTGGGTGCTGGGTTCATTTGCGGTGACGTGGTGGGCGGGTCGATTTGGGTAGTGGGTGTTGGGTTGATCTGCGGTGGTGGGCGGGTTGATTTGGGTGGTGGAGCTGATTTGCAGTGGTGGTGTTAATTTGCAGTGGTGGTAATTTACGGTGGTGGTGCCGATTTCGTGGCTAGGGTGGTGAGCAGTGTTGTTGTAGTGGTGTTGGTATTGGTGGGCCTGATAGTTGCGTTGATTAGGGCCTGATTAATTGTGTTAATTAGTCTGATTAGTGCTGAAAACTTGATTAAGAAATTTTGTATGGGAGTCCGTGCTACCTCCCTTTGTTGCCATTTTTTAGTTACGGAGGGAGTACTTATTATTAGACCTAGAAAAAAAAAAAAAAAACCGACCCGTTGGTCATTCAAAAACCAATCCAAAAAAAGTGAGTCATGAGCAATAAAAACCAACCGAAACCCGTTAAATAGCCTAAAATTAGACCAAGAACCTGAAACCCGTTATGACCGAAACCGATCTGACCGACCGATTTGCCAGGTATACTTATTATACTAGTGTAATTTCAAGTAATTTCAAAATATATTACACCTCCACTCATTCTCCTTAATTCACGTGCAAAAGTCAGAACGTAAAAAAAAAATCGAAACAAATTGAGTAAGAATGTATCTATCATCTATTAGACAGATCCCAATAGATCCACTAAACCACTTATAACCCTTGGGTCTCGACCCACCAAAACCAAAAACAATATCAAAGCCTTGATTTCAAAAAATAGAATCGGCCAAATAATTTTATATGGTATCTCTTAGCCTCCTCCACACACAAAGATCTTTCTCTTGTGATCTTATTGATAGAGTATATGCTCCTCTAAAACCCAGTTTCATCATATTATTAACTTCTTTTGCCAAAGTCATTTTTTTTTTTGTCGAATTTTACAATATCCATAATCTAGGCCTTTTCACCTTCCTAGTCGGAGCATCAATCAAATGATGTCGCATACCGGTACATGCACAAACCAATATAGTAGATTCACTCTTATCGTATCCTCAATGACCACTACTCTCACCTACTAAAAATTATCAATCAGATGTTATCATTCCAGGTGTTTCCAGAAATTCATTTCTATATACAAATTCCTATCACATTCATCTTATTGACACGATCCTTCCTAAAAGAACAACATAAGAGATGCATTTTAGCACATTCTATCTTTCTCTAATTACGATGGACTAACATAACAAGGCAGAAACCCTCGACCTAACAGTCATTAGCTTCGAATGAAGAATGAAGAGTGCCCTGCCCCAGAAAACACCTCCTATCCAAATGAAAAGCGTGACTTTACTAAACAAGCAAGAAAAGTCCTTTGTCACTCCTTTCTATCTTATTAAAGGAGGATCTGACGATACCCTGCATAGCAACTAAACTGATCCCTAAGTGCCTCCAACATAAGAGATGCATTTTAGCACATTCTGGCTCAGTTGACTTCCCTTCCCTCTTAGCTGTTATCAATTTCTCAAGCCACCACTTTCTCTCTTTGTTATCCTTTCTGCCATAAGGGACTATAATATTTAATTATTTATATTATTCAAGCAAATTAACTCCATAATTTCAATCTCCATAGAACAAGTTAGCACGCCAAAAATTGTATCAAAAAAGGAAAACTCTCTTAAAACACTTCCTAATGTACTATAAACCTTAATTGATGACATAGTAGCATATCATGGGGAAAATTGTCTTAAGGTAACATAGAAACACCAACTTAAGCACAAATGTACTATAAACAAATGACAGTATTCATATAGATGGATGGGAGGTAATCAAACAGACTCTAACAGTTTACAACTCCACCTTTATTTTAACTATTAAAGGATTTAAACACTAAAAGGTAATGTAAAACTTATGTTATAACAAGGCATATTAGCTTTTACTAAAATCAAGCAACTTAAGGTAACATAAGAAACCAACTAAAGCACACTAATAGAGTGACAAATGACAGTATTCATATAGATGGATGGAAGGTAATCAAACAGACTCTTAACAGTTTACACTCCACATTTATTTTAACTATTAAAGGATATAAACACCAAAAGATAATGTAAAACTTATGTTATAAAAAGGCATATTAGCTTTTACTAAAATCAACCAACATGAATATCTAAACAAGATCCCTCCAAGTAGATTCTAACGGGAACAACAAAATGCATCTATAAACTAGCAATCAACATGTTTCTCACTCCTTCAAGCAACCTATAAGTAAGCCACTCCAAAGATCTAGAAGAGTGTTTACACTTTGCATGGACCACATTGCCTGCATCGAAGCCATTAGTGACACTATCAGGAATAGCAGCCAAGGAGAGTGTAGTGGTTAGCTGACACTACACATGAGATCATGAATGTGATCACGATATTCTTAAGAAAGTAAAGAGAGAGTTTCAGCAAGATCTAAATGAAATGCAGACATATACAGAAAACAAGGATTTTGATTAATCGATTATTATGGAACATGAACCATGGACACCATCAAGCAACCAGATAACATCACGTCAATGGATGGGCCAATAAGACCATCCATATTCAAAGACGATTAAGAATGGGATAGCTAGCTAAGACCACCATATATATTCTTCGAGAGAAGAGAGGGAGGGGACAGGGCTGGATCAGCATATTTAATTATGTCAAAACAACCAATCTATAAATAAAGTATATAAAAATCTGGAGTATTATAATTCATTTTCACTCACCTTAAATCCACTGGAATACCACCAATTGGAACAACAATCCTATGAGGCCATTGAAGTGTATCAGTCACAATGGATTCAACTGTGTCCTACACAATGCGGAAGGAAGTGTACGTTTGAGCCCCAATGTATTCGACTACTCATATGAATAACTAGATGCTATAATTTTCATCAATATCACCAAAAGATCAGATGCAGAAACTTGCTTACATCAATCATGTCAGAAATGCCAGGTAGAGCTGTAAGACTTCCACCAACTGCTTTCAAAGTGTAATCAATTCGAGGCTTTGGCTGTTGGAAGCAATATTGGACGTTATTCAATTTGAAAAACCCCAAAAATAAAGAAAAATATTGTAAAGTATAAACGTAGTCAGTTTCAGACAAAATTTAAAAAGAAAGAAAAAGCATAGTCAAATATACATCTGAAAGTAGAGCAACAACAACAGCAGATATGCAGGGGATCTCTTCCGCCAGCTGAAAGATCACACGGACAACCGTGAAAACTTGTAGATCTTTGAACTGCATAACCCAAACAGATGGTGCCAAATTAAATGAACGATCAAATGCAAATGTGCAAAAGAAGAAAATGGATAGTATACACCTGCATTGAACATGGAAAAGGGAATTAATCATTCAAAAAAGCTATCTACTGACCTGAATAGGAATTGAAGCAACAAGTGCAGCTTCGACGCCTACGATGATATTTGGGTCACCACCCCATCGAAGGTCAATATCCATGATTATTTGACTTTTCTGGAAGCTCTGAACACGAATGCCTACAGTGGTTGAGCTCATAAGCATATAAGTGTGCAAGAAATTAAAATTTTAAATATTATGCATAAAACAGCTTAGAGATATGGAAAATAGAGAGACAAATTGATTCAGAAGGAACAAATAAAGCCTAAAAGCAAGTGGGTAGTATAGGCTACAGCACAATAAATGATCACTTTCTAAAAAAATAGTAACTGCAGCGCAAACTCTCAGACATGGAAACAAGAAGTGCAAATGTGAGCATATACAAAAGAGAACCCAGGAACCCCGCACCATCACCATTAATATTATTTCCTTTTACAGCAAGGTGTACAGCATAGCTGACATAAGACTACCATGCACTCAAAGACAGAACAGATCAACAGAATCCTACAGAGACATAACCAGTCAACTATTCACCTCATTATGGCTGCAAAAGGCATTGTTAGTTCAAAAGCAAAAAGAAAGTACTAGACTCATTTCTGGAATTCTGGGTGAAATGTTACAAACGAAATCACTCCGAACATAGGATTCAAAAAATGTCAAATTCTAGGTGAATACATAGAATGTCATACTTCAATACTTTAAGATAGATTACATATGCGAAACGAATAAGCCAAAGGTTCAGATGAACGAAAGACAGCATTTGTCAATATATACCTTCTATTTTAGGGGCAACCGTGCCAAGTGTGAGTTTGGTGAACTTCATTGAAGTAATTCCAGTAGGTCGATACTCTTCCAGAAGGGGTTCAACATTCTCTTTAATTATCAGCTCTGCTGCCTGAGAAAAATTTAGAAATATAGAACAAGCACCTTTATTGCAGTGAAGATGATGATAACGACAAAAAGAAAAAGAAAACAAGGAATGAGCCATGCTCAAGGAAGAACTCCAAGTGGCAAAACGGTAAAGCAGACTCTCTCCTACAATCTCGGCATGTTCAGCATGATTAAAATGACTAAAAAAATTAAAAACAATGAGCGGCCACAATGACACAAATGTATCAATCCGTGCACATAACATGCATGCAATACATGTTAAAACTGAAACATGGTCTGAAGAAAAATTGCTTTCAAGTTTCACAAAGGAAAAAAGATAAATTTTCAGAATCATGCTGCTAAATCCTCGCATTGTTCAGACTGGAGTAGGGGTATCAATTTATCATTCTGAACGCAACCATGATGGCAGCTCATTACATAGAAAAAAGAGGAAAAAGATGCACCTGGATCATGCTATTAATGCATAAGATAGAAAGCAGAGGGTAGACTTTCGCAGTTAGGAGTTAAGGTTATAGTAGTGGAGTTGTTCCAAAAGAGTGCTTATACCAATGTAACGAAGTGGCCAAACTTTCACCATAACACATAATAGGTGGCTTGGCATACAAAAATACAATCTGTCAAATACCATTTATTTTACCCAAACACCACCCAGTTCTCTACCACAAAAGTTGTGAATGTGAACACTCAACTGTTTGATCAATGCTTTATTTATGAAATGCAATGATTACCCTTAAAGGAAAAATAACGGGATCGATTAGCAAATTACCACTAAGCTAATTCAGTCAACAGACTCAATACCCATCCAAAAGATAGTGTAAAGCACATGAACTTACATCAGCAATATATGGCCACAACTTGCTCAGCTGCTTGTTTAGCCATTTCACCTGAAAAGGGAAAAAATCATGATAATAGTTCAACACCATTTAAGCCTGGTTTTAAACATAAAAGGCCCTGTCTGGAGATTACAAAATCAATGAATAATTTTTTTTAATATCTGCACATCAGCTTTTACAATTATTTATCTTTCAATCTTATGTAGATAACAATTTAAGATTGCATGGAAGAAAATGAAAAGGCATTGTGGAGATATGAAAAGCTTGAACTAATATATTAGGTTCTTTAGGCTTCAGAATACAAGGCAAGAGAAGATTATGAAAGTAGAACCTGTTCAAAAACAGGAAAAGATATCCACTCTGGGAAACTATCACCACATATTTTCTTCAGCTCCTCTCTGCCAAGAGAAGCAAGAACCTTTAAATCAGCTGCCTGCATGACAATGAATCAGATGGTAAATTACTCAAAAGTACAAAACTTACCAGTAACAATAGTATTAAGAATTTTAGACAATGGACAAGGTTCTAACTTCCTACTGTCAAACGATTCTAAAAATGGCCACACGCATTTAAGAAAGATCTATATAGCGTGCAAGGTAATATCTTGAATGAAAAAAAAGAAGTCAAAATGTACTGCCTTCATCTCAAAACTATAAGCCGCAATTGACTTACCCAGTCAATACTCACCACTTTTGATAATTCCCAAAGATTGATTCTATGTTACTTGGATTTTTCATTATACCATCAAGTAACATGTTGGACAATCAAAGCTTGGACATGGTATAACTCTTGGACACTTCATTGTGATAAAAAATCATGCAAAAAAGTTATAAAAAGGTTGACATTTGGACACATACCTTGTGTTCGACACTACCAGCACAATCCAAGTATTGAATTGAGTTATGATATTTAACTATCATTTTTTTTTATGGCCATAAATATTATTTCTAGATAGTCTTGAAAAGTAATTCGTATTTTGTACGGCTATACCCTAAATCATTTGTCAATCAATAAATTATTGTACGCAATTCTTCATGTTTGTATGGTAAATATAAATGCCAAAAAGAACAACATAACCTCAGTCTCAAAGAATTTTGGGATCAGGTAGACATGAATACATGATTCAATAAGAATGATTACAAAATCATCCGCATATATCCTCTCCCTCAAATCAATAAGAGGGATTACTAAATTTTCCTCTACTCTCAACCACCTTCATCCAAGCTTGTTTGTGTCAATTCCTACCCCTCATCTTCTCCTCCCTTTGCCACTCTTCAAGCTTCATTTCCCATACATTACTTTGTCTTCTTCTTTCATGCCCAAACCATCTTATTCAATTCTCCCTCATTTCATTCTCCATGGAACTATGGAAGTAACCCCTACCTTTTCAATTTTTCCTAATGACCCAGTTCTTTATTTTAACGTTTCTTGAATTCCCAAACATCTAACACAGTTAAATTGACAAAAAATAAATAACATGTAGTGAAAATGATAACAAAGAACTTTAACTAACACAATCATTATACAAACAACATTAGTGATCACTCATCAGTGTTTTGTGCCACTTATGCTGAATCCAGTTTCCAACTCATTAATGATAAGCTATTAAGGCTTCAAGTAATTGCACAAGGGTGCTTTACTCAATAACCACAACGACAGGAGAAGCTACAAAACTCAGGAGCTCTCCATTCTCAGTATATTTCCCACCAAAGCCAGGTTTGTAGAGAACAAAGACTAGGCAGTCTTTGCCTTTCTCATTACTTTGCACACTTACTCCACACTGTCCATACGAATCTAACATTTCACGGCTCAATCACTCCTTGGAAGCTACTCAACATTTTCGCACTCTTGACTCGTACATCATAACACAAACTAAACTGATCCTTACCCATAGAACAAGATCAGTCATAACCTATTACATTAATAGAAAAACTATACTTCCTCAAATAGTAATCCAGTCCTTTCCCGGTCCTAGTAAATCATCATCATCTCAGAATGCAACTACTAAACCTTTCAGCTACTATATTCAGAAATTTATAAAATATTCACTGCTAATCTGAGAAACCAAACTTTAACCTAACTAAACTTCCTCCTAATCTCAGAATCTAAAATTATTTGAAGAAAAAGGCCTCAGTCAACCCAACACCGGCAAATCAGCAATCAACAAAAGGACAAAAGACAAGTTAATTTCAAGAACCAAAAACATAAAATATAAAATTAGTCAAAGAGATGAAGAAGAACCTTTGCAGTACGTTTCTTGCTTCGATGTATCATCATTCGATGCCAACCAGCCATTAATCCGACCCCAACTATCATACCCAACATCATTCCAGAAATTAAACCCATTTTTCCCAACTAAAATTCTCCTAAAAAAAAAAAAACACAAATGAAATTAAGCCACGAAACAAAAGATGCCAAACAATTAAATAAAAAATTCACATCAGAATGAGATACCCGGATGTAAAAGAAGCGACAGAAAAATGAATAGAGAAGAAATAGCAAATGGGATTAAAGAGAAATAAGAAATAATTGAAGATGTCAAATAACGGATCAAAAAGGTAACTGAAATGGTGCATTAAATGACAGGGTTTTGAAAGCAATTACTGAGGATTGGGTATAGGAAATATGATGAGATTTTTGGATTATTTTCTTTTTCAGGTGGACCTGAGTTTGTCGATATGAAATGTAATCAAATTTTGTTGTGATTGAATGATTGATTAGGTTGAACAAAACACTAATAATAAAAAAGAAAAATCGCTGAAAAAGACGATGAAATTTGTAGAGTAGCTTTCTGCCATTAACATGGCCTTTATTTTACAGTTAGGACAAAATCGTGCTGTCAACTTTTACAGTTTTATTACACAATATCACCGGAGGTCCGGAGTCAAGAAAAGGTTTGACTAACCTGCCCTTTGGCCTTAATATTTTTTAGTTGGATATATTGCTAATAGAATAATACTCCTTTCACTTTTTAGATTACTCACATTTTTTTTTATCAAAATCAAAAATTATTGCGAGTTGGAAAAAAAAAAATGATACTCCCACTATTCCAAATTACTTGCTACAATTTCCTTATTTGGATATTCCAAAATACTTATTACATTTCCTTTTATAGATTATGGGCCCCATACATATTTTACATTTTTACCTTTTTTTTGTCATTTTTATCCTCTTTAAGCCAATCTTTTTCTTCCACTTACCTTTACCAATTGTGGGCCCACATGAAAATTGGTTTGCATAAAAATCTGTTCCAAAATGGAATGTAGCAATTAAAATGGGACGGAGGGAGTAATTTTTTTAACTTTCATTAGGTGTCACTCATTATAAATGGCCAGAATTCCATAATTGCAAATTTCGACCTCAAATTATGACTAATCTGTTCGTTTTTTCAAATTCCGACCTCAAATCTGACCCTTTAGAATTAAAATGACCCATAAAAACTTAAGAGGACAATAAAGCGCTCGCCTTACCAAGTTAATTATGGGGAAGCAACCTTAGGATTCTAAACCTAAGCTCTGGTACCAACTGTAATGCCTCGTCTTTTGACAACGGCGCTAGCGAAAATAACGTCGAGACGGATTACTACTCAAATAAATAAAGGGACTAGAACGGGTTTGAAATAGAGAGTCAACTAAATAAATCCAAAGTCCAATAGTTGAAATAAAGGAAAAACATTCCAAAACCTAGTCCAATACAACTCCAAAAAAAATATCCAAACACCGGATAAACTAAGTAATGAAATATTAAAGTCCAAAGGTTAAATCAATCAAATATTTTTAAAGAAAAGAAATAAAAGGAAGGCTCCTATAGCACACGAGCTCACACCCAAACCCCGCAATCACTCGCTGCAATCTGTCTCACCTAGAAAATAGGTCCATCATTAGTGGGGAATAACTAGGTTGTTTCACCCAATATAGAATCAACCAATTATAAGATAGTTTAATCAACAATATACACATAGAACATTGACACATAATTTACCTGACGAATCACACTGCAAGTTAGAAATATCAACACCATATCAAATGGACAACCAATGACATAAAATTCTTGTTACGATATCAAGGCACACCTTTCGAAACTAAGTCTGCACGACTGCACTTCAGGCCGGCCTATGCTCGTATGGTCAAGTCAATATGACCAAACTTTATTAATACGCCAGGTCAGGCATTATATCACACCCTTCCCTTGATAACTACGAATAACGTCAAATTGCATTGATATAACGACACATTAAGACTAAATTGTCCAGAGACCCCTGTAGGTACAATGGTTGTGACTTAACCCAAGTCTTAGAGTCAACACTAAGGTTGAGCGCGCTACCCCACCTCGGTTCAAACCATAACTTGGTGAATCATGCAGAACTTGTTCTTACACGCAAGTCAACATATGACTAATCGAGTTCAAAAGAAAGTTCAGAGCCCGAAGGCCAGTTTAACCTAAACGAGTCCAAAAGACGGATCGAAGCCTAAAGGACAAATACTACACGAGTCCAAAAGAAAGATTGAAGCCCGAAGGCTAGTCCAATTATACGAGTTCTACTAGTGTAGGACGGTCAAACAATAATTCCAAATTTCCAATAACAAGCAAACTAATTGCAATTCCACAATAAAAGATAACAGCTAACTCGACACTTATCAAACAATCGTCCAAGATTGAGATCATCAACAATCATGCAAGAAAATTAAGAAATCAACAACGAGATATTCGAACTTCATAAGAGCACTCATGCAAAAATTTTGAAACAATTATTTAATTAACGAATTGAGCAATAAATATTCGATCTTTAAATCTCAAAGTACTCGACATTAACACACACAAGACTAGACATTTGAAGCTCAACAGTTCGTCAATTCGCCATCAAGGTTCAATTAAAGAAAACATACAACAATTTCAAGATTCAACAAGATTCATAACGATTAGCTAAATTCATCAAAATCCAAAGTTTATAACTTAAAATAGTGATCAAACGATTCGAACCATTATGCCATTCAACTCGACAAATTTCAAGGTTCACTCTTGAAATTTGTCCATGCAATTGATTTCATAAAAAAGACCAAATTTGTCCATGCAATTGATTTCATAAAAAAGACCATTACATCAATCAACAAGCATGAAAACTTAGTTTAGGCAATAAAAATCCAATCTTTGGTTAAAGTACAGACTCGAAAATAGTCAAGCCAAACCCTAGCTCACTCGACAAATTCGAAGACGTTTATCAACATGTTTATGTACACACAATTGATTAATGAACATTAAATCAGAAATTAAGCTACAAAGATATAAATTTTCATACAAATAATTATGCAAAAATAATCATCAAGAATCTTCAAGATATATTCTTGATTAAATTCATGCAATGGTTATCATGCAAATCATCATAGAACTTCTAAACAACGGCTAGAATCATAAATTAAACCATAAAGATAGAAGCTTTGATCATGCAACATGCTCCATCTCACTCGAACAATACTCGCCCATCACCATCATCACTCGACAATCCCTCATGCAAGATTCATCACACGAAATCATACAATAACTTGTGCAAGATCATTATAAGAACCATAAAACAAATCAAGCAAGTGCAAATTCATAAATCCTACCACAAGGATTCGAAATTGATCAAGAATAACATACATTCATCACTCGAAAAAAAACATGAGCATTCACTCGAAAAATTTATCATACAAAATCATGCTTTAATCATCCAATTAATCAACTAATCAATTTTACAATTATTTAATTACCAAAGAGGGAAAGCTAGTTACCTTGAGTTGGTTGAATCGAAAATCAAGTCTTGGTCTAGCTCTCGAGATTCGGCCGAAAACTAGAGGAAGGCAAAAGAGAAAGATTAGATGAATTGCTCCAAAGAACACAAAGATTTGATTAGGGTTGATCAACCTTCTTGAATTTTTGATTGAAAGTTGGGAGATTATCAAATGGGGCGCAAGGGGGACGACCATGTGGTTTTTTTGGAGAGGGAGAAAGTGATGAGGGTTTTAGTTTAGTTGGGTTTAAATATTTTAGTGTTTTAAGAGATGATTATGGGTTGCCTAATCCTTTAGCTTGCACTAAAGGTTGGTCGGCCGTAAGACTATCGTGGGCCCTTTGATGGCTCTTAACTCAACTATGAATTAAGCCATAATATAATTTGTTGGCCCGGATGCACCGTAGATTGTTGATTCAATGAGTTCGATCAAGCTGGATTAAATTTGCAAAAATAAAATAGGCCAAAAATTAGGAGTGTTACAATTACATTCAATTATACAAAAATCTCACATGACCCATGAAGCTAACACAAAATTGACCCATTATTAACGAGTTCGGGTCATAGTTAATGCAATTCAACCTGTTTGACTGGACTCAACGCAATTAGCAGCTCTGCCTCTAAGACAGATAAACCATAAATAACATATATCGATATATATCAAACCTTGGCAATAAAAAAACATGACAAAATATTTGACACATTATTTCAAGCACCTAATAGGCTACTACTCTACTAGTGTTATTAGACTTGTTACCTTACATTTGATTCATAGTGTTATCCTATTTGTGTATATTAATATAACTATTTTTTTGACCTGTACAAAGCACGAACGTCTTTTTTAGTTGAACATAATCTTTTGTATAATTTTAGAAGTATTGAATATAATTAGATGAAATATGAAAACGACCAAATGAAAGAAAAATAAAAAGGTTAAAACAAACGTTTTATTAAGAAAATTGTCACATAACTTTTAACATGAATGATGCTTATTTGTATATATCATATCTTACATGATTTTCAAGAGGTGGATGACATTGTTTTGATTTCGCTCTTCTTTTTAAATTATTTAGTATTAATGTGCTTATGTTGTTATTTTTTCAGTTTTTCTGGGAAAAAGTTTTTCAAGGTTTTTTTCACATTGATTATTTCTCACTTCCTCATTTTAAGCATCGTTCTCATTGGATCTTTCTCAAAATAATTTATGTTATTGGCAAAAATGATTAAGAAAAACAAATAACTAGTACTGAAAAACTAATTAATGAGAAAGAGAAATAAAAACAATATTACCAAGAACATCCGCAAAAGTGCATATTACAAAGGTTGTCAATTTTATCTACAAATTTCTCTAAAGTGGACAACTATCACAAAATTAAATTAAGAATAAAAGTTCTAATGAGCACATATAATTAAAATAAATAATCTAATGACTATTTGAATGAGATGAGGTATAATTAATAATTGTGAAATTGTAACTGAAAAAAAAAGAAATGAAGTGAAAAGATAGAGAACTATATTCTACAATAAAAAATGGTGTGAGAATGTAAAGAAAAGAGGATTGGAAGAGAAGATAGACATGTGACAAGTTGGTGTGAGAAAGTAAGGGAGTGTAGTTTGGGGGAAGGTCGGAAGGATGTCATTATGCCATGTGACCCATGTATATTTGAGGGGAGTTTTAATATACTTAGTATAGATTAGCTTATACCCGTAATTATTTAGCATTTTAATGACCACTGTGTAAATCTTAAATTAAAAAAAATAGAATTACTAATGTTTAAGGGTTTGTCAATTATACTTCCCAAACATGGTTTGAACCTTCTCATGTTTATGTCATTTAGACAAATTAATATTTGGGTTTTGGGTCACACATTAAATTATTACTTTAGCAAGAAAGAAACCATTGAATATGCCTTTTTCCCCATGAATTTTGAAATTTAGAAAAAGAATAGCAAAGGGGAAAAAAAAATATAATGATACCCATTAACAAAGAGTAGCCAAATACAACATATTCATTACAGTGAGTCAAAGCAACTTGTCTATAATGCCTCCCTCTTGTGGAGACAATGCTACAACCATATAAGTTTGGCTTAAACCACAGTAAATCACAGCCATCCATCCATGTTCTTTCTACCAATGTAATCATAATCTCTTCAAACTCTTCTTCCTTGCATCAATCTTCTTTTTCTCGGCCTGGGCCTTCAGGACGACGTCCTTCTTTTGCACTGGCGGTGCAGCCGACGACCCGACAGCGGAGCCGTCGTTTGGTGGTGGAGCAGAGTCAGCAACACCGGGAGGCTGATCTTGAAGGGCCGATGCCTTGGTGCTAGCTGTTGAGTGAGGGGCAGCGAGCGGGGACGGTGATGGAGTATTGCTGCTTGCTAAAGTGTTGCTTATCTGATCAATGTTTCTGTGATCCACATTCAAAGCTGTGGTTGACTCACAAACAGCTTGCTTTGGCTTAGATTTTGGCTTGGCATGGATTCCTGTGTACAGTCTATAGACCAAAACCCAGGAATTAAAAATTTCATTTGCACCAACATGCTACCTATAAGCTATGTCTAATAAGAGCATGTTTGGGATGTTAGTTTTTGGGGTTGGAAGTGGAATCAAAAAACAATTTCCTTAGCATGCTTGGTATGTTAATTTTTGGGGTTGGAAATGGAATCAAAAAACAATTCTCATTAACCTATTGTTTGATATGAGAGGTTGGTACACACTGTTTTTCCTAAAGGAAACTATTACCACTATTTTATTATCCTTCTCAACCTTGTGGAAACAAATTTCTTACCAGTCTAATTTATTTCCATTTCATAAATTATATCAAACAACAAATAATAGTATTACTTAATTTCCTCTTCTAATTTGTTTCCATTCCATTTCTCATCCTAATTTTATATCAAACACCTCCTAAGATTATGTTCTTTTGGATTGAATGAAACTGAACTAAGGGCTCGTTTACATTAGCTGAATAGAGATGAACTGAACTGAATAGAAGTGTATTAATTGAACTAAATAGAGATGAACTGAACTGAATAGAGATTAACTGAACTGAATTGAATTGAATATAATCTGAAGTAAACAAGCCCTAAACTTAGAGGAGGTTACCTGAGCTGAACTGAATTTGTCAGAAATTAAATCCAAAAGAATACAACCTAATTATGTAAAATAGGAAAAACTGCATGTCAATTTTCCCACCTTATTATTACATATTTCTATTAATGTTTAACCTAATAAGTTGGTCTAACTCTTAACATCTCTTGAATTTTCTATATTTTCCTCTAATTTCTCTCTTTGAATTATCTTTTGCACTTTGAAAAATTATTTAGCATACACCAACTTTGAGGTAATGTAGATTGTAGTATAGTTAAAGAGGTTCATCATTTGTTAAGTGTCATTTGTGTAGCTGCTTAAACAAAAGTAACTTAGGTTCCTCATTTCATTTGTGTACTACATTGTCCCAATTTTCCTTGAATTTGACATTTTTTATTATTAAAAAAGAAAAAAGAAAAAAGACACGATTCAAAATTGTGCCATTTACCCCCTTTTGATAAAATTATTTTATTCTACCACCTTTTCATTTCCAAACTTCATAAAATAAATACCAACTGACGGAATTCGTCCATGATTCCACCTTGTGGGCCCTATTAACAGCTTTTTTACCCGATTCACCTTCTTTGTTTTGTCAAACTTGTGTTCTACCTAATTTACTTTAATCCTTCAACGAACCTAAACAAAACTTCAAATTCAACAAACACCTCAAAATTGTTTCAAACCTTTAAAATTGGGTTTTGACTGAGAAGAGTTCAAGGAATGACTTTTAAGTGTCAAGGAGACTTGAATTTTGCATATAATTAGGGTTTACTCAAATTGGGTTCATGAAATTGGCTCAATTGATAAAAACTGAGCCCAAATTAGTTTTTTATATGGTAAATTGAGTCACAATTAGTGAGAATGAATTGTGTAGTGAAAATGAAGAAGATATATGAATAATCTTGTTCATTTTATGAAAAACTAAGTGTGATAAAGTAAAGATGAAGTGAATATATAATGAAAGAGAAAGAACAAAAGAACTTAATTGTGTAGAGTGAAGAAGAGAAGGGAAATGAGATTGAAAGCCGTCAATGGGGCCCACAAGACGAATCTATCTGGTTCTAATTTCATAAACTTTGAGATTTGTTTTGAGGTTAAACTTTGAGATTTAAAATGTGCTGGTGTATAATAAAATTTTCAAAAGGTGGCAAAACGTAAAAACTTGTTTTTTAAAAATGGTAATTGAAATTTTTTCCTTATATATATATATATATATTCTATGTACATGACAAGTAATGAGAAAAAAGATCCTTACTTGGCAAGCTTTGCATACTCCTCATAGTTTTCAAGTAGCAACTTGCCAGCTTGCTCATTTAAGGCGGATTCCGGAAAAGGTTCGATAAGCAAACATCTTATAACCTGTTCTCCAAATACAATAATCCACACAAACTAAATAAGGATCACACTCAGAAAATGATAGCAGAGATCTGTTAGTACATTAAAACAAGTAAAAAAAGAGAGACATAGAGAGACGATCATATAGCAAGTACCAAAAGAACGTGCCGTAGCCCCAAAGTCGGGTTCCAATCCTTTTTCAATGTGTTAACACAAATTTCACCATTATTTGCGATATTTGGATGAAAAATCCTAGTAAGAAAATAACCTGCCAACAGTATCCAGAAATCCATTGTTATTTTCAGAAAAATGCCCCTAAAAGAAACAATTGCAGTTAAAGAATCAGGCCAAACAATAAAGCCTATTTCCTCTATGCTGTTCCTCCTATATCTGCCCAGCAATGTTTCTCTCTAATATTCAGTACAAGTCAAAAAGGCATTTTGTGGCAACTAAATTAGATGGAGTTTTTCTATGATATAACAGAACAACACTAAAAATCACAACATAATTTGACATAGAAGGCTTCTAGAAACCATATCACTATATCAGTGGTTACAGTGACAAGGGGAATTGGTGATTTGGTGCTAGCAAAAGGCAAGGCACAAACATATAAGAGATTCAGAAGCATCGTGTAACACCTCTAAATATACCACCCAAAATCACTTACGTAAGGTGTAGAAACTAAATACAAAGGCAAGCAAATGAATGAGAGCTGAATTTTGATGTGAAGGGAATATTGTTCTTAAATGGAATGAATAGATGTATTTTGGCTGCTGCAGTTATATGAAAGGCTTTACCGCCTTAGATTCTATGACTTAATAAATAGATTAGGAGTGAGAGAAAGAATTCGTTGAAGAATTTGTTGAGTATTATTGTAGCTGTGGGGTGGGGGCCACTTGAAAACTCTGCGAAATTAAGTAGAATTAATTAAACAACCAAACTTCTTCCCTAAGTTCTCTTGTATACTATTTACTACTGCTTTCAGATTGCTACTATAATCTGAGTTTATTCTACATCAAAGAGGTTATTAAAGCATCAATTGTGCATCAGTTCAAGAAGCAAAAGAGTATCAATAACACAGACCAACAACCCAATTTATAGAAAACAATATGTATGAACAGATATTATTAATTTATTAGGAAAGAAATTACCTTTTGGGGGGGAATGGGGGAAATCGCTTGACAATATTAACTTCATGCGGAAGACACCGTTTTCATATGGGGTCCCAGCTGAAAAGTTCAGAAACAAAGGTCAGTCACCTTAGAGATACGGTGTCTACTCAAGCATAATACAATTATAAATCATACAACTATTGCATATTCCAATCACGTCTTGAACTCCAGTTTAATAAAACTCCATTGCAAGAGTAAATCCCTTTCCGAATCTTAGAAATAGAGAGAAGCAACAAACCTGGGCCATCTATATCAGCAAATATGGTTGCAAAATCATCATCATTAACACCCACTTTAATTCCCTCCGGAGGTGTTTCATCGAGATTTTTCAATTCCTTGGCGAGCTGCTTAATAACATTTGGTGGAAGATTTTCATTTGTAGCCTATATTGACAAAAGAACAGAAGCACATCCCCGTCAAACTATGGAAAAATTATGATTCTAAGCTTGTGCATCAAAATAAACTTCAACATCAAATTTCCTTGTATAACCATATACAGAAATAACTATTGAAATTAGAATCAATTTAATTCAAAATTAAGATGCAATAAAATCATTTGCCTTAATTTTTCCCCCTAAATTCTGCTTTTGTTGTTGTGTTTCCATTTGAAAGGATAGAATTAGGTTATTTTGATCAAATCAAGACAAAATAAGCAGTATATAAGATATTGATAATGTAAGAGAAGTTACCATAGCAAATTAATTTGACAAGTTGCTTTGATGTGTATAGCTTTACCCTAACTCTTTGAAGCTCCTACAACCACTATTATAGAGGCGAGGGGCTCTGAGCAGGGTTAACTATCTGCACAAAAATAGCAAGTTAGTATCATCTTTCCCATCCAAAAACAAAGTCACAAATATAAAATAATTTCATAAAAACTCAGAACTCCGGCTTAAGCTATTGCTTGAGTATTCATTATGTTGCTACATCGTGCAATTAGGTCTTTAAATATTTGCTACTCCCTCCGTTTTTTAAAATGTTAGGGTTTGACTTCCGGTACTATTCACAAAGTGCACTTTGACCATCAATTGTGACTTACATGCAAGGAAAAACATTGTCAAGTGTGATCTCGTTAGATTCGTCTCAACATGTAGTTTTTTAATATCTTGTTATTATGATTTTTACAAATATTTAGTTAGAGATATTAATCCTTAAACTTTTACCTCGACAAGTGTGAAAAGTAGAAATGTAATAATTTTTTATTTAAAAAAAAAAACAAACAGAGGGAGTATTAACTAGCTTAAGAACCTTTAAGTTTGTAGCTTCTACTATATATACTAATTATCCTCCTGAGATGAGTTATGAATACAAGTTACATAGATCCTTCATACTTGTCTTCTTGGCATATATATATTCATAAAGGATCACGAACATCCAAAAAGTTCTCTTTTGAGATGTTTGGTTGACTATTATTAGATAGAAGGGAAGAGCAATTATTCTTGAGAGAATTGATATTTCCAACACGTGAAACTTAAGAGAATTGATATTTCAAACACGTGAGAGGATTGATATTCCCAACACGTGAAAGGATTGATATTCCCAACACTTGAAGCTTGAGAGAATTGATATTCCCAACATGTGAAACTTGAGAGAATTGATATTTTCAACACGTGAAACTTGAGAGAATTGATATTTCCAGCACGTGAAACTTGAGAGAATTGATATTTCCAGCACGTGAAACTTGAGAGAATTTATATTTCCAGCACATGAAACTTAAGAGAATTTATATTTCCAGCACGTGAAACTTGAGAGAATTTATATTTCTAGCACGTGAAACTTGAGAGAATTGATATTTCCAACACGTGAAACTTGAGAGAGTTTATATTTCCAAAACGTGAAACTTGAGAGAATTTATATTTCCAGCACGTGAAACTTGTGAGAATTGGTATTTCCAACACGTGAAACTTGTGAGAATGATATTTTCGACACGTGAAACTTGATTTCAACGGAAGTTACACCCCTCTTAGTCTTTTGGTAAGTAATACTTCATAGAATTCTTATACGGCAACTTTCCTAATATCAACCAATCATTGAATATTATTCCCAAATGAACAACAATCCTTCACGTTGAACCATTTATAATAGATGTTCACTGTAGAATCCTTCCCGTTGAAGCATCCATAATAGTTGTTGACTGCTGAATCCTTCCCGTTGAAGGAATAAATCACAAAACATCCTATCAAATAAATTCTAACAAATATATTTTGTGCTCATAAAATAGAACTTAACCCATAAAATAAAGTTAAACCCAGATACCTAGATATAGGATCAGCAACATGCCAACATATCTTCATGACCTCACTTGCAGAAGGAACTCCATGGAGTACGGTTACCAATTATAATAAAGCTTTGATCTAAATTACGCCACCGTTAGCAGTGATGGCTCTTCAATAACCTTCTTGAGATGCGTAAATCAACTGTTCAAACTACATTGATGAACTACTCGACGCAGGTTTAGTCTAAAAGTCCTATACAAGCAATCCTCCTTTGTGAACCATTCAACCATCTATAAGGAAGCAACCCTCTCACTCATGCACACAGTTCAACCTAAAGGTCCTACACTCTTATCAATAAGACGAAACGTCCACAAGGAAACAACCCTCTACGCCGAGGGGAGGCAAAAAATATGAATCATCAACATAGAGGGTTGTTTCCTTGGGCAATGATCAAATTCAAGTTTAATGATTAGAAATGATTAAAAAAAAGGTATAAGCTTATAATTAATCATCGCATCCGATTACCAATAGAAGGAGCAATATGGACCGAAAAGATAAAGATTGAAAAAAAAAAAAACCCAAAACCCCAACGAGGATAATCAACTCCAAGGAAGAGATAAAGCATCAATATTATTCAGAATTTCAAAAATAAATGATAAATAAATAACCTAAGCATGTAATTACAGTAACTGTTTTCGTTTCTTTAAACTTTCAAGTTCAGAATGCACAAATTCGATAACTGAAATTCTTACCCTAAAACAAACTGAATCCATAATTCAAACAATTCTAATTTGAATTTGCAGTGTGAGTGTGTGACCATTATTTTCGTCATAGCTTTATTGGATACCAGAAAAGGAAAAAAGTGGGGGGAAAAAAGAGGAAGAAAGAGGAACTACACTACTCGTGGTTTAAATCGGATACAGCAAGAATACCATGAACAAAAAATAGAGAAAACCCAGATAATTAAATTGGAATAGATCACAACTCAAGAACCCTAATTCACAAAAATCAATCCCCAAAAATAAAAGTTAATAGCTTTCCACTCAAATTGCTTCCCTCAATTCAAATAAAGGGTATACCAAAAATCAAATCAAATCAAACAAACAACAAAAATGCAATCAAATAAAGAAAGATTCGAAATTTGAACTTAAAATCAAAACTAAAACCTTGAAAGAATCAATAAAAACAAAAATCAAAAGAAGAATAAAACAAATTAAAGTAAGAAATGAAGAAAGTAGAGAAGAGAAATGACCTTATTGGAAGAGCCCACTGTAAAGAGGGGGCAACGTCAATGTTGGGAGTATTTTCTATCTACTATCAATGCCTAAAAATGAAAGGGGGGAGAGAGAGAGAGAAAGAGGTCCTAGAAATGAGGTGAGTGAGTGAATTATCGCGAGTTTATTTGAAATCAAAGAATTTTTTTTCAATTTCCAAATTATCGTTCACGTAGATGGTTCAATGAATTTTTTTTTTCAATTTTCGTGACAAAACCGCTACTGGTTTTACTGAAGAAAAACCGCTAATCCCAGTAGCGGTTTGTCCTAGTTAAAAAAAAAAAATTCCAAATTTCGTAGGTAACCTATTGGCTTTCAACCTCTATAAAAAAAATAGAGCACATAAACCGCTACTGCCAGTAGCAGTTTCTTTATCTGCGAAAAACTGCTACTGGCAGTAGCGGTTTATCATTAAAAAAAAGATTTTTTTTCCTATGTGACGTGGACGATAATTTGAAAATTAATATAAAAGTGAATGCATTTTGGGAATTAGGAAACTTTCCAACATTATTTATGGAAAGAGTTCCGAAAAATTAGAGAGAAAGAGATGTAGAAAAAGACATCAAGTGATGAAGGCCCACTTTAGTATATAACGTTTAAAAAAATGTTTGTTAATATAAATTTAAAATGTTTGTTAAACTAAATTCAAAATGTTTGTTAAAAAAAAATAAAAAATTGTTAGTGAGTAGTTGAATACTCGTAAATTCGTAATGAAGAAGTATGTTAAATTTAGTTTGAAAATTGAAATGATGTGTTGGTACAATCGTACAAATGGTACCAGACAGTTTCAGATTTATAGACGTTAGAGAATAAGATTCTGTGTTTTTTTTTTTTCTAATAAAAGAAAAGGGTAGAACTTTAAGGTTGATTTCATTTTCATTTTTATTTTCATGAATATTACTCCTTTTTTTTTAGTTTATTAACTTGTGTTATTATCAAAACCAAGAAAATATTAGGAGAAAATGATGATTAAAAATTGTATAAAAAGTAAGTGAGAAGGTATGGGAAATTGAGAAAATAGGTTAATTTTATTGAAATTAGTCAAAAAGTAAGAAAGAGTATAGAAAAAGCACTTGAGAATCATAAATTAATTAGAAGAATAAATGTGAAAAGTGAGTAAATTAAAAATAAACATCCAAAAAATGAAAGTGAGTAAATTTTAAAAAAAAAAACGGAGGGAATATTTTCCTTTATATCTTAAAGTTTGTTATATTTGTTTTTCACGGATCCAAAACACGACTTTAAATGAATATATTTTTAGATTTATATAATAAAAATTATAAAAATTACATATTAAAAAACTAAAGATTGAGCCGAATCAAATGAGATCGTATTTGACTATATTTTTTTTTATATGTATAAAATTAGAGAGAGTTAAAATTACATAATAAATAGTGACAAAATTGATTATTTAGCAAACAAGAAGGGACAAAGAAGTAGATAAGAATGACGGAGCTAACTTTTTTTTATCACACGAGCATAGGTGGGCACGACAATGCCAGAACGACCTACGTGTCAAGTCCGCATCTTTTGTGTCACAGTAGGCTGTGCTTATAAAGGGACAAGAAAAATTAGTGTTGCGTTATGATCGTGTCAAGTCTTTTCATAGTACTAAAATACAAACCACTAAAATTTCCTCCTATTTCTACTAGGGGTTAGCAAAATAATCGGGTACTCGGTATTGGACCCGGTCCTGGTCTGGAACCGGTGGGTCCAAACACGGAACCGGTGTAACTGGGTCTAGTCCTGGGTCTAAAGAAGAGGACCCGGTTGAAGACGGTTCCGGATTTGGGTAGTAAAATTGGGGACCTAGTACCCAGTGGGTACCTGGTGGAACCGGGTCCGGTTTTGGGTACCCTGTTGGATCTGGATCTCGCACTAGGTACCCATTGTGTAGGAACGTATTTAACTTATTTTATTGTAATTCCTTAACCCATAAAAAGCTCAACTAATTATTCAAGTAAAATTTCTTGTCATAATTAGTAAAGTATACTACATTATTTTTTAAATTACACGAATCGGGTACCCGGTTCTAATCGCAGTTAGCAAAGTAGTGTTATATTATTATACAAATTACACAAATTGGGTACCCAGACCCGGCTCCGGTCCTACTAGTTCTAAGGCTGGGTCCCAAAATCTAGGAACCAGTTGAGTTGGGTCCGGGTCTGGTTCCAAATTCTGGGACCTGCTTGTAACTGGGTCTAGGTCTGAGTACCCCAAAATAGACCGGGTGCCCAGTCTCGCTCACTCCTAATTTCTACCTTTCCCTCTCAAACTCGATCATTAACTATTACATTTTCATTAATAAATAATTAACATTTTTGGAAATTATAAAATTTATTTATTATCTTTGAAATCCATTCACCTAATAATTAATATCATTGAATATATTAATTATTTTTTCTCACCCTCCTCCCCCCCTAAGTCCTAGCGTTTTTTGTTAAGTAGTATTTCACTTTGTTTTTTCTCCGAATAAAAAGTTCTAATTACTTGATTATTTAAATTTTAACAATAACTTTATCATACTAACAGTTATATTGGTCAACACACATCTATAACTAATACTAAAACAAAAATCGCTGCTGTCACATGTCATCTTCTCATAAAAAAATTTTCCTCCAAACTTTCATTTGACTTTTTTTTCTTTTTAAAAACTTTCTCTCTATTTAATGGTTTTTTTCCTTTTTAAATTTTTTGATCTAATCTAATCGGATCTTATCTGAACTTTCTTGATCTGATCTGAACTTTTATGATCTGATTTAACTTTTTTTTTATCTGGTATGATCTTATCTGAATTTTTCAAAACATAAATCATCTGGTCTCAAAATTTTTTTTTTATCTCATATGAACTTTTTTTATAAAAAAAAGTATTATAAAATTAAATAAGTTGAATAAAACGCACCCTTATTTTTGTTTAAATATAAATATTTGTTTTTAGTTAGAACTTATAATAGTGTAAAAAATACATTTTGTTGCACAATAATTTATGCGCCTTATTTGTTAATATTCCATCATATTAAAATTTTCATAACATAAAGTTGTTGCATTAACTTTTTTAAAATCATGTATATAATTTAATCGCAATTAAATTAAAATTATATAAGTGTAATATAAAAATGAAATATTTTTGTCAAGATTGTACATTTTCAAGGGTTAACTTCCTATGGAATAAAACGGAAACTGCTAACAATAATAATATCTATTATACATATGGGCATTATTGTTCATTTTATCGTCAAAATTACCTATGTTTATTATTTTTTTAAGGAAGAATAAGCTTTTATGAATATGTTGAATAACTAAAAATTGATATAGGATAAATTACAACACACAATTACTTTATAATATTAGAACTAACCATAAGAACATTGCGCTTATTTACAAACTTGCATTTCTTTATTTTTATTAAAAAAAAAAACATTATATGAAATAAAATAATACGGATTAAGAAAAAAAACTATTATTATTTTCCTTTATTTCGACTTTTACCTACACAATATAGATATAGATTATCATTATTGAAACAAAAATTTTATCAATTATTTTTTTAAAAAGCCGTGCATCCGCACGGGTGCTAACCTACTGTTATATAAAAAACATTTATCCACATTGTGTGTATATTGAACTTCTTTGCTTTAAACATTTAGTGATGATATGGCACATTGGCACCTGGTGCTTATATTATGTATTTTATTGATCCATGTTTATCGAATTATTGTGTATTGTATTATGTAATTAATCTTTCAATTTGTTAATATTAGCATTATAAATATTAATGTATTTATTGATCCATGATGATCGATTTTTTTTTGTATGCTTAATTATTATTATTATTATAACGGCCCGTTTAGTTGTTGGTAATAAATTGTGGTAATGATAATGAATTTATAGTGTAATTTTGTTAAGGAGGAACCTTATAATCTCTATGGAAAGCAACTTTTCATTCCTAAGCTTCAATTTTCTTCTCATTTTTCATTTTCATCAATTACCATTGGGGAGGGTGGTATTTGATGGGAATGGATATTTGTGAAGAAAAATAGATAAAAATTGCACCTTTGAGAAAAATATTTTCCTCCCTTTACCTAATAAAACAAAGACAAATGAATAGACGGGTTGAATGACGGAAAATATTTTCCTCCAAAACAAACAGGGTCTTACTCCTGTAGTCGTATTGATTAAGCCCACGTTTTCAACCCATTCGTGAATTGTGATAACACGTCAATTTTAATTAATTTGTGAGTTTAATGTAAGCGTAGAACACTTAGAATTTTGTGGCCGCTCTAATTAAACATGATTTTTAATTTGTTGAAGAACAGACCTTCTAAGTTCACCATATGTAAGTGTCCCACAATGAAAGATTAGAGAGATTATGATTAATTCATAAGTTTGGTGGGTTACTCCTTATATTACTAACTAGATAGTACCCATGCGGTTGCACGGATATAAATTTTTTAATTTTTTCAAGTTTTAGAACATATATAAATAAATTTTTCCCTAAAAAAACTTGACATTTAATAGGTAATATAATTTAATTGGAATGCTTGTAGTGTTTATACTAAACTATTTACTACTATAAAATAAATTTTAGCTTTTGCCAACTTCAAATTATGAAATAGTTAAGAAAATCATGTGAAGCATACATGCCTTCTTTTTATTTATATTTGGAAAAATTCTCAACAACTACCACCAACTTTTATATATTTTTTTTATATAACTACCACCTAAGTTTTTTTATTTTATAAAACTACCACAAACATTGCAATTAACTTCTTTGAAACCACTACCACTTAACACCCAAGGTTAACAGAGGTGTTAGTAGGTGCCACATGAAAACTTGAAAAGTATTTAAAACAGGAAGTTACTCCAATGAAAAGGAAAAATTAACTCAACTTGCCTTCAATTGAACAATATTGTACGATTTCACCCACAAATTCTAACTAAGCTTTAATTGAATAGAAAGAAAACCCTAAAAAGATGAATTTTTAGGAGACAATTGAGAAATGAGGAGGGATTAGGGTTACATAGATGAGGAATTGTAAAATCGGAGGGAAATCGTGCAATATAAGGGGTGGGGAAACCGAAATTGACGTCTCAGTGAAAAAGTTAACTAACCTTGGGTGTTAAATGCTAGTGGTTTCAAATAAGTCATAACGTTTGTGTTAGTTTTGTAAAATAAAAAACTTAGGTGGCAGTTATATCAAAAAAGATAAAAGTTAGTGGTAGTTGTTGACAATTTTTTCTTTATATTTTTCTAGAGGGGGCGTGTATATGTGTCTGCTTATAATGTAAAATATTAGCTTTGTAGCAGAATTGATATAACATTTTTTATCCTTAATTCTAAAAAGGTGATTAAATATATGTTATTGTAAAAAATTATGAATAAGTTGTTGCCAAAACAATGAAATCCTTGTAAAAAAAGGACATTGAAATCATTAGAAGGCACCAAATCGTGTATATAAAGATGGGAAAACAATAAACCTCAAAGTGCCATATGTACATAAGTACAATGGTTTTTATTTTAGTTATAGTTAAGTTAAGATAAATAAAATAGAATAGATGGATAGATTATAATTTTAAAAAATATTTATTAAGGATTTTATCTATTTATTAATTAGTATATTAATTATGGTATTAAATAGAGAGAGAAAGTAGAAATGTGAGATTAATTAGTGTATTAATTATGGTATTAATTAAATAGATAGCGAAACGTATAAATGTAATATTAGGAGGGAAAAAAAAAGGTGGGAGAGAAATAGTGGTAAGAGTTTTAATAGTATAGATAAAATAGATAGAATAGAATAGATAGATAGATTGTTTTTATAATGGAACCCCAACCAATTTATGTATGGTCAAACTCTGTTTAAGCCAGGCCCACAATATCGGCCCTAAGTGGCTTTAAAAAAATTCAATTTCATGTGAAGGGGAGTGTTGAAAAATAGATCTCTAAGTTTACCACATGCAAGTGTTCCACATTGAAAAGATTGTAAAGATGGTGACTAATATATAAGTTGGGTGGGTTACTCACTCCTTATATATATTATCAATTGATTTTATAAAGGAATCATATCCGGCTTATATTAGTTATATATAGTCAGACTCTCTTTTGGTTGCGAGTATGACCTAGACTCGTATTTAATAGTTTTAGGCTTTGGATTTTATGCAAATTGAATAAAAGCAAACAAACACGAAGTAAATAAAAACTAGCAATAACATATTATATACTTCGTCCGTTTTTAAATAGTTGCAATAAGTGTTGTGAGAGATAAAAAAATTCATTTGTTATACCTATTTTGAAACGGATGAAATATATATAATACATATATCTTTATTATATAAGGGAGGTCAATTAACCAGATTGGTAAAAAAGTAGGACTAAATCGACAATTTGGTGGTAAAAAAATACTCATGCGATAATTTAGTAATAAAAGTAGCCTCCGACATCGTTTAGGCCATAAAATTAGAAAAAAATCTGATCAGTCATGTGCGTGTGCAACACAACCCAAATAAAACAATTTTAATTATTTGTTTAGCTTATAAAAACTATTTTACACTCACATTTTATTACCAAAAATCACATTACTCTAATTTATGCCACCCCCCAACAAAAAAAAAAAACTTATTCTCCCTTTACTTGTTTCCATTTCTTGTTCCTTAATCTATGGAATCTAATTGTCGCATGCATCTTATGTGGAGAAAGCTAGTAATATGTATATTCAAGGGGAGGCTGCGACGATGTCCAAGTGAATTACATTGTTACACCTCTCCATTGACTAAATGATAAAAAAAAAAACCTCTACTTGTTATGTCCTTTAAGTTTGCTACATTTAATTTTTCACGGTTTTCAAAATATAATGTTAAATGAAAATATCAATAGATATATATATTAAAAAAGTACACATTGAGCCGAATCAAACGAGATCTCACTTGACTATATTTTTTTTCTTATATGTATAAAATTAAAGAGAGTCAAATTTACACAAAATTGGACGAAGGTTATACATTACAAAATTGGTTAACAAACCAAAATCAGTATACACAAAATCTTTGCCTAAAATAAACATTCAATCAATCTCTATTATATAAGCCAAATAAGGAGCTATGATGTCCCCCCTAGAAATGTCTCTAATTAAGGAACGTTTGTACAATTTTTTTATTCTTCTAAATAAAAATAATACAAATTATATAGCTCAAAAAAATAAAATAAAAATATGTAAAGTCATATTTTTTTTTATTCTCTAAAAATAAATACCCATATTGATATAGTTATTTACATAAAAATTTTACAATTTGATTATAGTAAAAATTTGGTAGGAGGGAAAATATATATAGTGGATCAATGTTTTCTTCAATTCATTTTTTGGTATATATGTAAGAAATTCAATTCGGATATTTTTTCCCTATTTTTAGACTATCACAAAATAAAGAAGATCTCATGTTCGAACCTTATTTTGTTTGTTGTTTGTTTTACTACTTAATAACAACTACATAAAAAATGCGACATAATTTTTTTTCATTTCAATTATCGTAGAAATTTGATAGCAAATAAAATATAGTAAATAAACCTTTTCTTTTGTTCATTATTGTCAAATGACTTGATGAAAAGGGCTGGGAAAATTCTGTTATGATTATGTGAATCTGAAAATATTTCAAATTTTCTAAAAACAACATTATTTTTTGTTTGTTTAGACAAATTCAAAGTTACATTTAAAATATCATCGCACGCAAAATATACATATGAGACTAGTACAAAAATAAGTCAACAATCTCCTATTCCTTTTGGTATATATACTTTACAATTACAAAAAAAAAGTCAACAACAATCATTGTTTTACGAGTTCTATATAATAATGCATTAAAAAAGTTTCGATTCAAACACAAAAAATATCAATTTGGACCAGATTCAATCACTAAAAGAATATTGGGTATCTTATTAACAATAATGCAAAATTTTTAAAATTGTTAAGCTAGTCAATATTATAATTTAAGAGTTGATTTTAATCCCATGCCTCTAAACCCCCAATGGAGACACCATAATCAATCTCATTTTTTGTTATAAAAAAAAACTACCCAATCAATAATAACCACCTTCACACTATTTTTTTTATTTAAAAAGTGCGTCCTAATTCAGTTTAAAACTAATATCAAATATTCCAAACACATTAAAAAATTATCTTATTTAACTATTAATTTTATCAATTTAGCTTAACTTTTAATAATTTTATGGTTACTTTTATTTGTCGTGCATTAATTTTGTATACACTAAATATATATTATTTTTTTAAAACAAAACTTATTTTACGTTTGTGTTCTTTAATATTTGACTTTGTATGTCCTTTTTTCAAAATTTTGGGTCCGTCATTATCATCTTTAAACCACCAAAATATCTGGATAAAATACTACGGAGTATTTTTTTTAGAAGGAATAATAATCATCCACCATTTTATATATTATATTACTAAAATAAAAACGAAATCGCTAACCAAAAAAATGAATAATTAGCTACCACCATGTTTAACTGTCTTTTCGATCTTTCCTTACTATATAGCCTACTAAAATAGCAAACCAAAATAAATAAAAAACGTTCCCTATCAAATAAAGAAATAATTTATTCTCGTGATAAATGTTTGATGACATTAACATTGGATTAATGTTCTCATTTATTTCATAAAAAATATAATGGCATAATGCATAAATACGTAAAGTTGAAAAAACATAAAATGGGAAGACTTTTTAGAAACCATTATATATAGTTTTAAACGACCCCTATAGTAAACAATCACACTACAACTTTATTACTAATTTTAAATTCACAAAAGAAAATTGCGGTGCATTTAAGATGATTAATGAGACCAGATCATACTATAACCTTAAATTACTACGGAGTACTAATTTTAAATTTTAATAATCAGATATTATAGATATATTGAAGTGGTTCGCTCTAGTATAAAATTATATGCTATGAAACTTAACTTGCTTAATTAATTACATCAAGTATAGAATAATATATGTTAGGCCCCGTTCTTTAGGACTCCTATTGACTTAATTTAATTTAATTTAATTTCATTTTAAGTTCAATTAATTTAATTTAAATTCAGTTAATTTAATTTAAATTCAGTTAATTTAATTTAAATTAATTTAATTTAAGTTCATTTCATTATTATCATCATCATCATTATTATTATTATTCTTATTATTATTATTATTATTATTATTATTATTATTAGTTTCGGGCATCATTTTTCCGCTCAACACTTTCCGACGACGGTTTTCGAACTGACATTTCCGGCGTTGATTATTCGGCCGGCTTTTCCAGCGACGATTTTCGGGCCGAGTTTTTCGGCGACGGTTTTTGGGACGACTTTTCCGACGACAGTTTTCAGACTGACTTTTCCAGTGATGATTATTCGGCCGAGTTTTTCGAGGACGATTTTCGGGACGACTTTTTCGACGACAGTTTTCGGACTGATTTTTTGGCGGTAATTATTCGGCCGACTTTTCCGGCGACGATTTTTCGGGACGACTTTTTCGACGACGGTTTTCGGATTGATTTTCCGGCGGTGATTATTCGGCCGATTTTTTCGGCAACGATTTTCGGGACGACTTTTCCAACGACAGTTTTTGGACTGATTTTCCGGAGTTGATTATTCGGCCGACTTTTCCGACATCGATTTTCAGGCCGAGTTTTTCGGCGACGATTTTTCGGGAAGACTTTTCCGACGACGATTTTCGGACTGATTTTCCGACGGTGATTATTCGACCAACTTTTTCGGCGACGATTTTCAGGCCGAGTTTTTTGGCAACGATTTTTCGGGACGACTTTTCCGACGACGATTTTCGGATTGAATTTTCCGGCGGTGATTTTCAGGTCGAGTTTTTCCGCGATGATTTTCGGGGTGACTTTTCCGCCGACGATTAACGGAGTGACTTTTCCGGCGACGATTTTCAGGCCAAGTTTTTCAGCGACGATTTCGGGATGACCTTTCCGGCGACAGTTTTCGGAGTGACTTTTCCGGCGGTGATTATTCGGCCGAGTTTTTTTACGACGATTTTCCGGCGGTGAAAATGAAGGTTTTAGGGTTTACTTTGAAATATAAATAAAATAAAAAAGAATCAAAAAATAAAAATAAAAATAAAAATAAAAATAAAAATAAAAATAAAAATAAAAATAAAAATAAAAATAAAAATAAAAATAAAAATAAAAATAAAAATAAAAATAAAAATAAAAATAAAAATAAAAATAAAAAAAAATAAAAATAAAAAATAAAATAAAAAATAAAAAATAAAAAATAAAAAATAAAAAAAAAATAAAAAAAAAATAAAAAAAAATAAAAATACAAATAAAAATAAAAATTAAAATAAAAATAAAAATTAAAAAAATAAAAATTAAAAAAAATAAATAAATAAATAAAAATTTAAAAATTTAAAAAAATAAATAAAAAAAATATAATATAATATAATATAATTTTTTTTAATTTAATTTAATTTCAGTTAAGTTAATTTAAGTTCAATTAATTTAATTTAAGTTCATGTTTTCTCAATCATATAGAACAGGGCCTTAGCTTTGGAACGCTAGGCCATTTGCAAACCCATATTAGCCGTCATCCATCACCACAAAACCAATCAAGTGTTAATGAAAACATCATGTCATGTCAGGCTCCACTCTCACAGCCTCATTTGGTTTCTTATCAAAGAGACTGATTTTTCGAGAATAAAAACTGATTTTATATCTGGAAAAGTTATAAATTATTTTCCTAAAATTATAAATCTAATTAGAGTATTTAAACAAGATTTTTTAAATAATTAGATTTAGCAATTAAAAATAATTCATACAATTCTAACCATAAACCATATCCACTACGATATTCTGTAATTTAATCATAAGACTATACTGGAATTTTCAGGAGTACGAAGCAAAACCGTACCGGCGGTTCAAGAAGAGCAAACTCCCTCCTCTTGAACCGCAAATTGATATTGAACAACACAATATGTATTTATGTAATTAAACTTGTTCTAAACTCATACATGAATATTGATAAGGTAGTTGTTGCATGTTTCCTGTATGTCATGCAAGATTGCTCACCTATATATGCATATAGGTATATATAGTATGAATATATATTGTATGAATATGAGGATGAAGTCATAGCCCAGTGGTTAGGGCTTCAGAATTCCAGACACGAGCTCCGGGATCAATTCTCATCGCATGCATTTGCGAGGATTACTTATTATCCCCCTTACAGATGCACCTAAAAATTTGAATTGCTTGAAGTGGTTCAACTTTCTGTATTGTAATCCCAAACTTTTCTTCCATATCTTCTTCTATAGCTTTTAAACTTTTCCAGTTAAATGAATGGACAAGATTGGCTAGCATCAAATGCACCATTCTATTAGCTAGGGGCATCCCGGGACATATTCTCCTTCTCGATCCAAAAGGTATAAACTCAAAATCTTGTCCTTTAACATCAATTTTTCTTTCTATAAATCTTTCTGGAGAGAATACTTCTGGCTCCGACCATAAATCTGGATCGTGACCCATCGACCATACATTCACCCAAATAGTCGATTCTTTAGGCACTAAATACCCGTGTAGTTTCACATCTTTCGTATCTTTGTGGGGTAGCAAAAACGGACCCGGTGAGCGTATCCTCATTGATTCTTTTACAATTGCTTGGATATATGGTAGTTCTTTGATATGTGTTTCTTGAATTGATTCATCCTTTCTCACCACTTTATCCATTTCAATTTGAGCCTTTTTGATTATTTCTGGATTCCTTATTAATTCTGTCATTGCCCACTCTAGTGTGTTAGAGGTTGAGTCGGTTCCAGCTACAAACAGATCCTAAACACACACAAGTAATTGCATGAGTGTTTTGTACTTCATTTAGAAAAGATATTGAGACAAACAAAGTAATTCACTAAATAATTATCTCTACATAATCATATCTTGAATGTTATTTATCATATCCAATCCATATATACATGCATTACAAGTTTAAAACAAATAGTATATATAAATCATTTGAGAAAAACAATGAATGAAATTCTCTTCCCTAATTTTTGTTTTTATCCTTAAGCAGATCGTTATTAGGATTAATTTGGGAAAAAAACTAATACTCCCTATGTTTTTTTAATTTACTCACTTCGCTTTTTCATATTTGTTGAGACAAAATTTTGAAGATTAATATATTTAAGGAAAAATTGTCAACAACTACCACTAACTTTTACCTTTTTTGATACAACTACCACACACCTATGTTTTTTATTTTATAAAACTAGAGTAAATCGTTGCAAATGCACTGATCCATCTATATTATAATATTATTAAAAAAAATAGTAGTAAGGTTATAGTATAATTACATTAATCATCTAACAAATTCAATGCACCGTAATTTTCTTTTGTGAATTTAAAATTAGTAATAAAGTTATAGTATGAATGTTTAAGTACTATAGAGGTTTAGAATTAAACTATATATAATGATTTTTAAAAAGTATTATAAATTAATTCACAATAAATAAAAGTAACCATAAAAATATTAAAAGTTAAGCTAAATAGATAAAAGTAATAGTTAAATAAAGTAATTTTTAATATGTTTGGAATACTTTATATTGTGTTAAACAAAATTATGATGCATTAAAAAAAATAAGTGTGAAGGTGCAGTGGTTATTATTGGATAGTTTTTTTTATTAAAAAAATAAGATTAATTGTGGTGCGTCCATTGGGGGTTTGGAGGGATGTGGTTAGAATTGATTCTTAAATTATATAATAGAATACCACAAAATTTCTAATTTATTTAAAATCACTACCAAAGTTAAGAGAGATGTTAAGAGATCACACATGAATAGTATTTAAAACAGGAAGTTAATCCAATGAAAAAGAAAAATTAATTCAATTTACCTTCAATTGAATAATATCGCACGATTTCATGTGAAACCCTACTAACATCTCTCTTAACTTTGGTAGTGGTTTCAAAGAAGCCATAACATCTGTGGTAGTTTTATAAAATAAAAAAGTTTGGTGGTAGCTGTATTAAAAATGAGAAAAGTTAGTGGTAGTTGTTGACAATTTGTCCTATATTTAATTGTGTGTTTGTAAAAATTATAAAAAAAATAAGATATTAAAAAACTATATGTTGAAACAAATCCAACGAGACCCCACATGGCTATTTTTTATCTTATGTATAAATCACAAACGATAGTCAACGTATACTTTTTGAATAGTGCAAAAATTAAAAATCCAAAAATAATAAAAATAATAATTATTATTTAAATCCAAAAATACTATGGAGTAATAATAATTATTTAAATCCAAAAATAATAATAATCATCATCATATAAAATAAATTTAGTATTATTATTAATATTTATGGTGTACTTTATTATTATTTGTGATAATTATTTGTAAAAGATAAAAATAAATATTTATAAAATTCAATAATATTTTCATAAGATCTTATCTAATCAGATCAGATCAGCAAAAATAAGTTGAAGAGAACACATGTCATAAGTATCATTCATTCTCATTAGAACCCAACCATATGTATGTATATATATAATATCGGGTGGTGCACTAGATCCATCATGACTATATTTTTTCTTACGTATATTATATTAAATAAAGTCAAAGTTCACATGTGAACAATGCCTAAAGTCAAATTGGGGCAAGTAAATTGGGACAGAGGGAGTACATATTCTTCTCTCTCATTTTTATTAAATTAATACCTTTTTTTTTGTCTGTGAAAAGAAAACTTTGCACAACTCTTATGGCAGATAAATACGGAGTATATAACTTTCGTACAAGCTAGGGTATTTGATCGGTAGAGATATTAGTTTAATCAAGAGTGAAAGGAATACTCTTCAAATATTAGGTCTAACATTGTTTCCCCATGCAATCCTTTCCTTCAAAAAAAAAAAAAAAACATTGTTCCTCTATTCAGCAAATCAACTAGCAATGTTAATAATGCGTTGCACAAAAAAAGAAGCAATAATGCATCAAAAAAAAAAAAAAAAAAAACTAGCAATAAGAAAATAAAATTAATTGAAAAAGGTGATTGAATTGTGTATAAATTACTCACAAGGATTAAGTGTTTAACTTCAATAAGGCTCAATTCTCCATCCTTTGCAAGCTTGAGTAAAGTATTGAGGATATCATCATTTACATCATCCATTGATGACTTCAATCTTTCATCAATAATATCCTCGTAAATCTGTATCACCTTTTTTAAGATTTGCGTACACCTTTTAACTACTCCCTGCAAATCTACCTTCTTTAAGTAAGGAAAATAATCAGACACATTAGGTCTTACAGTCTCTTGCATCACGCTCCAAACAAGATCCTTGAACTCTTTTGATGAATCATAATAACTAGCTAGATCTATGGAGAAAATTGTGTTGGACATCAAATTTAGTGTTGTAATAAATGCAGCCCTACCTATATCCACAGGTATGCTGTTTTCATTACACTGTTGCACATAATCAACTAACTCATGTTCCTTCTTTTGTCGTAACATTTGGGTAGCATCGAGTCTTTGGCTCAAAAACAATTGGATATTTACGATCTTTCGGAGATTTTTCCATTTGGGTGATACTGGAAGCCAAACCATGGATAAGTTGCCATGATTTTCAGCTCTTAAGGCATATGGGACAGGTCTGCTAGAAAGGGCCAAATCATGCTCGAGGAACATTTCTTTAACTATTTTAGGGGATGAAATTACTATTATAGTCTTGTTCCCTAGTTTTAGGGTCATAATAGGGCCGTATATTTTCGAGAGCTCGGTGACAACACGATGAGGCCTGTCACCGAGCTTGTGGATGCTACCTATAATAGGCCATCGTTTTGGTCGTGGAGGAAGGTTTTTGGATTTGCTAAATAATTTTGACAAGAAAATGATGGAGCATATGATGGAGACTTGGAGAGGAAAGCAAGTGCAAGCGTGTTCCATTGCATTATTCACGTAATATGGTGTACAAGGCAGAATTTTATTCAAAATAAATAAATAAATACAAATTATTTAATTTGGTGTTGCAATTATAGTTGAGCTTGTTGATTCCATTTATAGAAAGCCAGTTTACCACATGAAAGAAATATGTATCACAAATTCTCAATCAAATGCTTGTGTTGTACAACTTGTACACCATAAAAAGTATTTAGATTTTTATAATTTTTGGAACATTATTATTATGTGATAGTGTTGCCAAATAAAGGAACTTTTTTCCTGTTTATTCACGCTAAACCCTAACAGCACATTTGCTTGTTGCTAATAAATTGTGGAAATGATAATGAATTTATAATGTAATTTTGTTACTAACGTTGTCTTGGTATAGTTGTGCCAGGGGTTAGACTTGGTAAGGAGAACCACGGTTCGATCCCCCGCAAGCACGTTGGGAGGAGTTTAAAACCTTAATCCCGGGATGCACTCCAAATCCGGATTAGCCTAAAAGGGTGAACCGGGTGGATACAAAAAAAAAATAATAATGTAATTTTGTTAAAGAAGAGGAACCTTATAATCTCCATAAAAAATAAATTTTCATTCCTAAAGCTTCAATTTTCTCATTTTTTTTATTATCATCCATTACCATTGGGGAGGGTGTTATTTCATGGGAATGGATATTTGTGAAAAAAATTAGATAAATTGGAGTTAAACTAGTTATACCATGGGGATAGATTTAATTAATTTCACTTCCAAATTTAATTAGTTATAAATTTATTCCGTCCCATTACCATCATTTATGACCGGCTACCAAACGGGTTGTCAAGGTTTTAAAAAAATCTACCAGATATTTCTATTTTTTTAATAAGTTTTAAAATATTTCTCCAATAATATAGATTAATTTACACATAGATTTATTACATCATAAAATATTTATTGTTAAGGAGTATATATGAACATCCATCATTATCCTATGTGTGATCACATATATTCTTATCACTTTCAAAATAAAATATAAAAAAAACCATCACACATATGTCGCAAATTATTAGCTGGACCCGATCTGGCTGGTCCCAAGTCCAAAACGATGCTGTTTTATTTTTTAATTTTTAAAAAAAATCGCTTCTCTTTCCTTTTCCCTTCTTCTTGCTTTTTTCTACCAGTTTGCACCTCCATTTTTGTTCTTATTCCTCAAATCTTGAGCATTTATGTTTGCACCTTTATTTTTTTTCCCATGTTATTTCCCCCTGTTATTTTGGTGATTATCATGACTTTTTTTATATATTTTTGTTTGCATTTGTAACGACCCGACTTTTCTAGGCTGTCGATTTACGAAGGAAATCGACAAATAGATCATTACCAACATAAAAACTTAACAATAATATTATAATTAAAGTCTAAAATTCCTTTTATTACTTAGATACCGAAATAATAATCCCAAAGGTATATAAATAATACTTAAATTACATGTTAAATGAGGTCTTTCCCAACAGGCTGGGAACAGCTAACTAGAAACAAAAGAAAATACTCAAAACAAACTACGGTTGCTCTAAACAACTCTGAAACACACAGCCCTAGCCAACGTATGCCCATTCTAAGCCTCAACATCATCACCTGAAATGGGGGGGTCCACCGTCAGTGGCGAGTAACTAAGCTGTCCCGCTTAAATGAGGGACCGCTAACCATATAATAGCATAGAATCAACCAAGAAAATCATGCAAAACCACATGGAAATACATACAGAAATACATATGAAATACGTACAAAAATACGTAGAAAAATATGTATAAAATACGTAGGAAAATACGTAGAAAATATGTATACAAATACGTATAAAATACCTGCAAAATACGATTAGAAATACATACAATATACGTATAAAATACGAGTACAATACGTATAAAATACCTGCAGAATACGGTTAGAAATACATACAAAATACGTATACAATACGGACACAAATTACGTACAACATACAAATACAAATACGTACAACATACATATACTCAGAAATACACTAATAAAATACAGACTTACCAGACGTATGCAGCGGAAGACTTAATATTACCAAATTAATACATGTATACACGAAAATACCCATATACACATAACCCTTCCTGTGAACTACTTATTTATCATATTTTACCCTTAAACCCTCTTTTAACCTTCTTATCGGACCGGTCATAATGCTCGTTGTGGATCTCGTGTGCACCACAACTTTCCTAAAACATGCCGAGGTGAACTCGTGTATTCAGCCCGTAGCCCTCCTTTGCAAGAACTAAGCCTAAGCTATGGCCATAACCCCTAAATAGCAGCTCGTGTACTACTACTTAGACGACTACATATCTTAAGATCCAGAACTGCCCAGAGACCGCAGTAGGGCAGTGGCTTCGACTTAACCCGACCTGATGACTCGTGTATCATCAAATGGACGTCCTTACGTATCTTGTCTTTTCTAAAGGCCATCGTGAGACCACTAATTAACAAGCAAATATCTAAAGGCCATCTTGAGACCACTAATTCATATCATATCTTATTCCTTTCCTTCTTATTCATATTGTTACTTTCCTTCATATTACAACTTATCCCTATTAATTCCTTTAAATTATATTAATTCCTAAAATTACCTTCTAATATTATTACAGTAAAAAATTAAACTAAAACTGATCCTAACTTAATAGGGACACTCGACATTCTAGTAACAAAATAATAATTAAAATAAATTCATTAAGTAATCATATAACAATTAAATAAATCATTCAAATAATCAATTAATCATATAAATCAATAATTATCATCAAATATTACTTAAAACATGATAAAAATCCTATTTTTATTTCTTCATACTACTCGACATTTTTATATAAAAATACCGAAAATTTACACTTTAATTAAATAAATACAATTATCAATAATTAATCACATAAACTTAATTAAAATCAAAATAAACCATGCTTTGAACATTAAATCATACAACATGAATCAAAACAAGGTCAAAATCATTACTTTGTTATACATAAATCACACGGCATTCATGGCTTAAAAATAATATCAAGATAAATTTCAAGAATTCATAATATCATGATTAAATTAAAGATTAAGTTCAAAATTACATATTAATTCAAGATTTATCATAAAATCATCATCAAATTATATATATATATACTTCTCGACTTTTATTCGAAATTTCAAAATCAAGTTTCGAAATTTATCATGCAATTATTCAACATAAATATAACTAAATAAATTATTTCATGCATAGAATTAATTATAACAATCAAAGATTCATAGAAATTTCATAAAACATCAAGAAAAAAAATATCATGAACAATTTATTCATATGGTTCGAAAATTTCACCCTAAACATGATACTAATTCTTTTAATTTTCCTAGTTTTAATCCTAATTAATTATATAGAAAACTATACCACATTTAAGAAAGATAGTCTAGTTACCTGGATTAGGAAAGAATTCAGAAAAATCACACCTTGAGTTCGAAAAATACACGGCCAAGCTAGAGGAAACCTTAGGGTTTTCTTTTGAGTTTTGAGTTGTATTGAAAAAATGTGTAAAAAGAAAAATAGGTTAAGAGCTTGTTCCCTATTGATATTATAAGGAACCAAAAGAAAATAAAATAAAAAGGAAAGGAAAGGGGGCCGTGAGTTTTGAGAGGAAATAGGGTGTTGGGTTCAATTGGGAGACCTAGTATAAGGTAGGTATAATTAGGGTTTTAATTGGGTAATTAAGATATGGGCTCACTTAAGAAGCAATGACCCAAAAATAAATAAAAGAAAATAATCCCTTGGCCATAAACATAAGGGCCGGCCAAGTGGGAGGGAAATTGGGTCATAGGCCCAATTTCAAGATAAGCTGAAGGATATAAGAATTAAACAGTCCAATAATGGGCCTCTTGGACTTAAGATAATTAAAATAATATTAATAACCGCGAAATTTTCTGGCCCTAAATTTTGGGTTATTACAGCATTGATTAATATTTTTAATTTTGTGTTTATGTTATGAACATTTTTCATTGGGGTCGTGAACATTGCACATTTTTGGTTTATAAGTAATGTTCACATGTTTATAAGCAATGTTCAAAGGATTATAGGTAATGTTCATATGATTATAAGTAATGTTCACATGATTATAAGTAATGTTCACAGCAATGTTCACATGATTATAATTAATGTTCACAGAATTATATGTAATGTTCACAAAATTATATGTAATGTTCACATGATTATATGTAATGTTCACATGATTGTAAGTAATGTTCACAGAATTATATGTAATGTTCACAAGATTTTGATTACTTTTTATTGTGAACATTTGTACTTTTGTGGTGAACGTTTGTGTTTGAGCTCGTGATTATTCTTCATATTATCGTGATTTCATGAATATTTATATTTAGTTGTAATATGTAAGTGTCTAATGTGCTGAATGTGGAATGTTGTGTTTTTTTTTTTGGTGAATATTGTGCATAGTCTTATGAACATTACTCTTTTTGTGTGTGAATATTACTCTTTCGTGTGTGAACATTTCTAGAGTGTATAAGTTCACAGGTGACATTATATTCTACAAAATGTGATGAATATTGTGCATAGTCTTGTGAACATTTCTCTTTTCGTGTGTGAACATTACTCTTTCGTGTGTGAACATTTGTAGAGCGTATAAGTTTACAGGTGACATTCTACAAAATGTGATGAATATTGTGTATAGTCCTGCGAATATTACTCTTTTCGTGTGTGAACATTACTCTTTTGTATGTAAACATTTGTAGAGTGTATAAGTTTACAGGTGACATTCTACAAAATGTGGTGAATATTGTGCATAGTCTTATGAACATTACTCTTTTTGTATGTGAACATTACTCTTTCGTGTGTGAACATTTGTAGAGTGTATAAGTATACAAGTGACATTCTATGAAATGTGATGAATATTGTGCATAGTTTTGTGAACATTACTCTTTCATGTGTGAACATTACTCTTTTGTGTATGAACATTTGTATAGTGTATAAGTTTACAGGTGAGATTCTATAAAATGTGATAAATGTTGTGCTTAATCTTGTGAACATTACTCTTTTCATGTTTGAACATTTGTAGAGTGTATAAGTTTACATGTGACATTCTACAAAATTTGATGAACATTGTGCATAGTCTTGTGAACATTACTCTTTTCGTGTGTGAACATTACTCTTTCGTATGTGAACATTTGCAGAGTGTATAAGTTTGCAGGTGACATTCTACAAAATGTGATGAATATTGTGCATAGTCGATCTTGTGAACATTACTCTTTTCGTGTGTGAACATTACTCTTTCGTGTGTGAACATTTGTAGAATGTATAAGTTTACAGGTAACATTCTACAAAATATGGTGAATATTGTGCATAGTCTTGTGAACATTACTCTTTTCGTGTGTGAACATTACTCTTTCATGTGTGAACATTTGTAGAGTGTAAGGTGGTGAGCGGGAGCACGTCAGTTTTTTTTTTTTTTAATTTCAGTAGTTTGGACGCGCGGGACCACAAATAGTTGGCTGGTCCCGGGTCCATCTATTACCTATTGCACATATGTGCCATGTGTCATTATCTATTTTTCACTTTCATTTATATATATTTTGTCTTTATCGTGTATTTTAGAAATTGTTTCTCACTTTGAGACATTCACTTAATTTAATAATACTCCTTATGTCATCATACAAATTACTTCAATTTATAATGTTATCAATTGGTAGGCCTTTTATTTGGATAGTGATATAGGCACTCCCTTATTCTTTATTGTAATCAGCTTTTGTCTATTTTTTTCAATTGAAAAACTAAATAAATTGAAATGTATTGAGTAAAAATTGGGTGATGTTTTGAGTAAAAATAAAATGAGATATTCATCGTTTTCCATTTTGTTTCTATCCTTCCCGATTAAGTGATTAACAGCTCCTCTCCAATTTTTAAGCAGATGTTTTTTTTTTTTAATCCTAGTCAAATTTTAAAATAAACCTGAATCCCACGACCCAGGATTTCAATGGTACACTCGCCACTCTCCATAAAAAGAACACTTATAATTTCAATTACAATAATATATTTTAACAATTACAGTAGTGGCAATCCTTATTTTAGTTGAGGTAAACATCCAACTTCAGTTTTGGTAAATCAATTTTGGAAAATTACAAATCAAACACATACTTTAACTTCCATAGTCTATCTTAATTATCTTAACTTAACTTTATTAAAGCAAAATCATACCAATAAAATCAATTACATACTTCACTTCAATATGAATTATGAACACTCCAACCCCATAAGTTGTCTAACTAATCAATATGATATATACTTCATTTCAATATGATATTTACACCTTTCCGGTATGATTCTTACCACTAAAAATTCATTAAAATTTTGCAATTTTACACTACAATTGTAACATAAATATATTGAAATCATTATAACAAATTAAATTAACAAAGTACATAATATTAGAGAACTATCTCAACAAAAAAAACTTAAGCTGATAGTTGTGGCTCAGGAATATGTTATATACTCTATCACTCCCCCTCACATGAAAGACCCTTTGGGCTTGAAATGTGGACGCAGCACAGGCCCCACCATATCTGGCGCGAATTAATTCCACTTAGAAGGGAGAGAGAGAGGAGAGATTAGGGAGAGAGAGGAGAGATTCGAACCCGTGACCTATGCGGCTATGCGCCACGTTGGCTCTGATACCATGTTAGAGAACCATCTCAACCAAAAACTTAAGCTGATAGTTGTGGCCCAGAAATATATTATATACTCTATCACATAACTATAACAACGACAAATTAAATTGACAAAGAAGTGCTTGGAGTAGGTTTTTTTTGGAGATGGATTTTTTTTGGTGGGAACAAGTTTTTTGGTGGGAGTTGTAAGTTAATATGGGAGGGAAATTTTCAGAAGTTTTTTGATGGAACGGGTTTTAGAGCTGGGATTGTATAGGTTATGGTGGGAGCAAATACAATTGCCATTATATTGACTGTTTTTATCTTATTATTGCTTGTAGACTAGCCAAATCCACTTGTTGTGTTTGGTTTATTATCATGCCTCTAACTTCAATCAATTGAGGGCTCTTCCATGTTAGGAGTATAGACAAGTTACCGCAAAAAAATATCTTTAGTTTGTGGTTTTCCTTGAAAAATATGGTTTTCAATGAGGCTGGTTATAAAACTTTTTTTTCTCTATTTAAAATCAACTAGTTTCTGAGCCCGTGTTAGGCACGGATCCGATAAGAAGTTTCAGAATTAATTTAACCTGAATCTACAATAGTAGATGACTGTATTACAAAACATGTATTAATTTATAGATAATGTATTGTGTCAGACAAGTTTGATACAATACAAATGCATGGTCAGACGAACATCTGGAAAAAAGGTAACATCTGACGTGGACAACATTATATTATTACAATTGACCTGAAAAAAATTATAACTAACCTGGAATGAAACTAACAGTTGACCTAGACAAAATTATAATTGACCTGGATGAAATTACAACTGATCTGACATGAAAGAACTCAATTTTAAATATTTTATTATAGATTTCTGGAGGGTGTTTTGGAGGGATTTAAGGTGCATTTGATTCAACTTAAATAAGCAAATTATGTGTTTATTTTAAGAAAATTAAGATCAGATCAGAAAAATTCAGATTAGATCAGAAAATTTTAGATCATATTAAATCAGAAAAATTCAGATCATATCTGATCAGAAAAATTATACCTATAAAAATCTGAAAAATTTAGATCAGATTAGAAAAGTTTATATCAGATCAGAAAAGTTAAGATCAGATCAGATCGGGTAGGATTAGAAAATTTCAGAAGAATCAAATGCACCCTTAATGTTTGAAGAATATTTTTGGATTTAGATACTCCTCGTTCAAATAAACTTTTAAATTATAATATAGATTTAGATGTAGCTAAAGGATTTGATACAAACAACCCTATACCAAAGATGATTTTTTCCCCAAAATAACTTCATCTTTTGCACTAAAATAACCTTGTACTGTATAAAAATAGTATTTAAGGGGTTGAAAGTGATAACATTATATTAATAATTGTCATATTTTTTAATTTAATATGTTGGTGCTTGAACGATATTTATAGATATTGGTTGAATTAAACTTGAAGGTATTTTTTAAAAAATAATTTAAATAGATGAAGGATCAGAGCTAAGGTAGTTCAAATTCTCTGTTACATCATTCTCACATACATGATAGAAAACTTATTAATTTTGTTACTTTTTAAATTGTTAAATTAGTGTTTTTGCAAAGCACAAAGTTATTATTGAGAGGGGTGCAAACGATAAAGTCATTTTAAAAAAAAATCGTAGGTACAAGGTTCTCTGCGATAAAATATCTAAATATAATTAAACTAGCTAGTATTAACCCCGTGCTATAGCACGAGTTTTGATCTTTTAAACCAATTATTATGTAAATCTATTTTGATTTTGAGTTATTTTAAGTATGACGATTTGATTTGTTGTGATATGTGATTTCACAAGATTGAGGATCACAGTGGAACTCAATTGTTATAGAAGTAAGGAGACATTTAAGGTTTTTTTTTTTTTAAAAGAAAGAAAGTAAGAATAAATGACAAATGGATGACACGTGACGCTTAAAGTTCCTATTTTAAATATTTAAGTATAGATATAGATATAACATAGATCAGCTTAAAAGAAAATTTATTGTTCTTTTAAATGAAAGAAAACCCTACTATATTTCCATCCTTGCACATCATTAAGAGAGAGTATTATAGTTTATATATGTTTATGCGGTTATGCCTATTATATACTTTGAGTTCCGTGGCTTGGAGGTTTTAGTCGGCTAGCGGTAGTGTGTGTTCACCACACACACGCACGTGCAATTACCTAATTTTCTATAAATACATGCGTTACATAAATGAATATATATATATATTTATAGGATAATGTGTGAGATACTAGGCCTTGGAACCGCGCTCTACTGCAGGTCACCCGACCCAATTTTAGCCAACACACGCATCTGTAAAGGGGATAATAAGAAATCCTCGCAAACGCGTGCGGTGAGAATCGAACCCAGGACCTCATACCTGGAATTCTGAAGCCCTAACCACTGGGCTATGACTTGATTCTCAAGTTTCTTTTATATGGCAACACTATCACATCACATTTAGTTCCAAAACTAAGCACAAATATCTAAAATACTTTTTAATGGTGTACAACGCAAGGAATTAATTGTGGTACATTTGCACCGATAAAAAAAATAAATAAATTGTGGTACAAATATTTTTCAATTGGTAAACTGGCTTTGCATAAATGGAAAAACTAACCAAGCTGAACTGTACTACTCGTAAGACTTTCCATAAATTTCAAGGAATTATTTATGCTTTGTACACTCCATGCATTTTACGTAGTGAATAATAATGGAATGGAACAATCTTGCACTTGCTTTCCTCTCCATCATATGCACCATCATTTTTTTGTCAAAATTTTTTAGCAAATCCAAAAAACTACCTCCAGGACCGAAACCATGGCCTATTATAGGTAGCATCCACAAGCTCGGTGACAGACCTCATCGTGCTGTCACTGAGCTCTCGAAAACCTACGGCCCCATTATGACTCCAAAGCTAGGAAACAAGATTACAATAGTAATTTCATCCCCTGAAATAGTTAAAGCAATGTTTCTCGAACATGATATGGCCCTTTCTAGTAGAACTGTTCCTAATGCCTCAAGGGTCATAAATCATGATAATTTATCCATGATTTGGCTTCCCGTAGCTCCCAAATGGCGGAATCTACGAAAGATTGCAAATCTCAAATTGTTCGCGAGCTCGAGACTTAATGCTACACAAACATTACGACAAAAGAAGGTAACCGAGTTAGTTAATTATATGCGGCGTTGTGGTGAGAAAGCTACACCTGTCGACATAGGTAGGGCTGCATTTATAACAACGCTAAATTTGTTGTCCAACACAATTTTCTCCATGGATCTAGCTAGCTATGATTCCTCATATTCAACACAAGATTTCAAGGAGCTTGTTGGGCGTGTGATGCAAGAGAACATAAGGTCTAATGTGTCGGATTATTTTCCTTTGTTAAGGAAGTTGGATTTGCAAGGAGTAGCTAAATGATGTACACAAATCTTAAAAAAGTTGATGCAAATTTATGAGGATATCATTGATGAAAGGTTGAAATCTTCAATGGATGATGTAAACGATGATATTCTCGATACTTTACTCAAGCTTGTTAAGGATGGAGAATTGAGCCTTGATGAAGTTAAACATATGATCCTTGTAAGTAATTAATATGTCTACACAATCAATTTTATTTTATTTATATTGACAATTAATTAATTTACCAAATTGAGGATTAAGTTTTATCCTAGTAGATGAATTAAAGGGTCTTCCTAGCTTTCATCAACTTTCACTCCTATGACAACATATTAATCATCATCCCTCGTTATAAGGGCTATTTAAAATAATTTTAAATGTGTAGGTAATTTTATCCTATTACCATCTATTTAGCATTGTATTATTTATGTCTTTCTATTTATGTAGCTTATGTAATTTGTATTATAAGGGTGTGTTCTCTTCACCTTTCAAATAATTAATAAATTTTAAGTTTAATAAGTTTAGATAAGTTTCAATATGTTCATACTAGTTTTTTGAGCATACAGTGCGTGCGATTTTAAAATTCGTTGACAACATAATTTGATAATAAAATTAATAAGTTCCCACATAAATGTATTTTTTAAAAAAATAAACATTTTATTTTAAAAAAATTAATCTAGTTTTTTCATTTCGCTCTTACATAGTAAGTATATTACAAATTGAGTAAATAATTTTTTTCTTTAAAAGATTTATTATTAATGAAATTTTTTTGATTACTTTTACAATTAAATATACTTGTGATTTTTAAAATTGTGATTACTTATTTTAAATAAGGATATTAGTGATTTCAAAAATCAAATATCATTATGGAAGATTTTATTACACAAATGACAAAATTATTCTCAAATTGACTAACAATTATAAAGTCTGAGTACGGGTAGTATGGCCTGGTAATCCACTTGGACACCGCCGTGACCTCACCCCTTCCCTTATATGATAAAGATAAGTTTAGTTCAAATAAGTTTAGGTCCAATAAGTTGAAAATAATCCACCTTAAAAAAAAATTAGATTTATTAAATTGATATAAGTTCCAATAAGTTTAGTTCAGACATGTTCAACTATAACAAGTTGAGAAAAATGGACACTCTAAGTGAAATGAAATAAAGAATATAAATATTACTAAAAACAGAACTGCTGATACATAAGAGGCACATATTAACATCTCAAAGATTTTCACTCCAAAACTTAAATCGAATTTTCTTTTCTTTTCTTGTTTTTTTTTTTAATCATTTTTTTTTCTATGAAGTTGAAGTTTATAAAAAGGAATACGTAGGCCAATATTAACCATTAGCTAGATGGTAGAGTTTAATAATTAATACCAATGTTGAACAATATGTAATATAGGTTGGGATATGGTTTACCGCGGGGTTTTTAGGGCCTATGGCTACGGTTTCAGCCCCGCGGCCAATGTCCCAGCCATAGGTAGACCTATTGATGCGGTTCCAAACGCATCCATAAGTGACCTGTGTTTGTGGTTCTTGGAAGAACCGCAACCAAGAGTCTATGTAGCGACCCTGATTTTATAGGTATTTCTGTCGTGTATTTATGTGTATTTATGTGATTTTATGTATGGTTCAAATTTATTTTTGGACTATTTATGTTATTTTATGTGAATAATTTCGATTAAATTCGAATTATTTAATTTGGGTTGATTATTATTTATTTTAATTATTTTAATTATTATTTAATTAATTAGAATTTTTATTATTTAATTTTCTAATTGATTATTTAATATTTTTGGGCTAAATCGATTTAAGCATGATTAATCGTGTAATTTTTGTAAATTAGCCCAATTGATCACGAAAGCCCATTAAGCCCATTTGAGCCTTGATAGAACCGGCCCCCTTGTGTGCATGGCAAGGATTTGCCACTTGCCTCATGTTCACACCTTAAACCACTCCTATAAATAGAAGGGTTAGTAAGGCTTAAACAACATTTTGCTCATTTGCCATCCTAAACACATTTGCTCATCAAAACCCAAACACAAACACTCTTCATTTACTCCCTTGTCACACTCCATTTTTGGCTCAATTGTTCCAACAATTGTTCATCAATCTTTTCAAACCCAAACTTAAAGATTCAACTTCCATTGATCTTTAAGTATCAAAACACAAACTAAACCACCTAATTTGCATTCAAGATCACTAGTCCGGGTGTGGTTTGGGCCTTGTTCGAGTGGGTTGATCGTGTGGTTCGTGTGGGTTCGAGTTCGTGGGGTGGCCGTGTGGGTCGCGTGGTGAGTGGGCAGCCGTGCACAGTGGTTCGTGGTCTGGTCGTGCGGTGGTGCAAGTGTGTGCAAGCCGTGGTGGTGTCGTGCAAGCCATGCCGTGTTGTGCATATTGGGCTGTGTGGTTTGGTTCCGGGCAGCAAGTTCTTAAGTGTTTATCTTGTTAATCTTCATCAAGGTAACATGCTTTCTCAACCTATTTGGTATACTATGTTTCATAGTATAAGTTAGATGATTGGATTAGACTATTTGATGTTTATAACCATGTTTACATGTATCTTATAATCTGAAATTTTGGGATGGTTTTATGATGATTTTATGATTGAATATGATGATTTCATGATTGAAATGTTAGTAATAAGTTTGAGGTTATTCATGTTCAAGTTTGATGAATTTTGGATACTAGTAGGTTCATGATTTTATTTGGTTGAATTGTTGAAATGTGCGTGTAATTTGATGATGTTGAATGAGTTCTTGGTTGAAGTTCTTGAATCTTGATTGAGTTCTTGATTGAAGATCTTGAATCTTGGATGAGTTCTTTGAGTTCTTGATGGGTTCTTTAAGGTTCTTTAAGAGTTCTTGATTGGGTCTTTGAAGTTAAAGAAAGTTAGTATTAATTAAAGAAAGTTAAAGAAAGTTATAAGAAGTTGTAAGTTTGTTGGTTTACATGTTATTTCTTGAGTCAAGGCGTAAGATGCAACTTAAGAATTAACTAAGAATGTAAACTTCGATTTAAAGATTAAAGTTAGCTTGATTTCGCTATTAGACGCCTGAAAGTTAGAGTAAGATTCTATGTTTTTGGATTAAGACATTGCCCCTATCCTATCTGCGGTATTGGGATAGTTGGTGGTCTTACTATGTTGTCTTCGGATATGGATTTCCAGTAAGATTGGTTTCATGGGATTTGGGAGTAAGATTCTCAATCCTGACATAGTAGAAAGTTCGAATGCGTAAGATGCGTTCGTACGTGCATAGTCCAGTCTAGTATGCGAATGATTGCGCCAAAGTTAAGATTGGTTAAAGTTAGTCGAGTCAAGCATGTTTACTTGCATGATTCGCATGATTTGATTGGCATGTTTGATTTAGTTGTTTGGTTTGTGCTATGTTCATGTGTATCCCCGTTAGGGTGGGACTGTTATGTTACTCGCCACTGACGGTGGACTGTTGTTGTTTTTCAGGTAATTCTGATGATGAGGTCCTTGCTTAGCTTTGGGTTAGGCGAGTGCCGATGTTGCTTAGACTTTATTTTGTTATTTTACGATGTTTTCTAGTCTTAAACTCTAGTAGTAATACTTGTATACTTTTCTATAACTCTGACATGTATTTGGAGTTACGTTTGATAGTAGTAGTAGTATGACTTTTGGGATTAGTTATGTACAAACTTGTGGGTAATTGTACTTTTTGGTTTAGTATATATAATCATTTGAGGTTTTGTTTTTAATTTCAAGTATTTTAGTTTGTTAGTTCTGACTATTCGACTCGTCGGTTTCTTCCGCGCCGGTTTAAGTGAGTCGGGTCGTCACAGTCTACTTATGGTTTCGGTTCTTTCCTAGAACCGCAACAAAAAAAGTAGACTCTTGGCTACGATTCTTCCAAGAACCGCTACCATAAGTGGTTCAATAAAAAAAGGAACTTTTGGCCGCGGTTCCTCGCTAGATAAATAACATTCAAAATATGATTATTTATCTCGTAAAAAAATGATTATTTAGGGAAATGTTCTTGATGATAAACCACTTAATAATTTTTTATCTATATATCTTTTCTAAATGAAATACACAGTGATGAATTCTCATTTATGCATTTACATATATACTTGTGTGGCTTTAGGATTTGTTTATAGCTGGAAACGACACAACCACTAATACATTAGAGTGGGCAATGACGGAATTAATAAAGAATCTGAAAATGATGGAAAAGGCACAAAATGAGATGGATAAAGTGTTGAGAAAGGACGAGCCGGTTCAAGAAACAGTTATAAAAAAACTACCATATATCCAAGCAATAGCAAAAGAATCAATGAGATTACACTCACCAGGACCGTTTTTGTTACCCCACAAAGCCACCAAAGATGTGGAACTCTATGGCTATTTAGTACCTAAAGACTCAATTGTTTTGGTTAATATATGGGCAATGGGTCGTGATCCACATGTATGGTTGGAACCGGAATTATTTTCTCCAGAAAGATTTCTAGAGAGAAAGATTGATGTTAAGGGACAAGATTTTGAGTATATACCTTTTGGGTCAGGAAGAAGAATATGTCCAGGCAAGCCCCTAGCTGATAGAATGGTGCATTTGATGCTAGCCAATCTTGTCCATTCATTCCAATGGAAAGTTCTAAAAGCCATAGATGTGGAAGAAAAGTTTGGGGTTACATTGCAAAAAGTGGAGCCACTTCAAGAAATTCCTTTTCCTAGGTGATCCATAGATTGCATCATTTTTTAATTTTCATTTTTTTTTCCATTGCACTCACATCGTGAAAAATTAATAAAAAAATTTGATATATTTTTTTTTAATTTGTTTTTGTAATCAACTTTGTTTGATAGCATTAAAAGGTTGAGTTTCCATTTCATCATTTTTTATTTCATTCTGGGTGTGTGTGTGTGTTTTTTTTTTTTTTTTGTGTGGTAAAGATAACTCATCTTTTGTTTTAGAGGGAAGGAGTTGAAGTATCAAAGATCGAACCTTGTGACCTTAGAATAAAACTATAAATGTGGGAAGCGACTGTTAAAGAACCATCCCAACCAAAAGCTTAGCTCACATAAAAGATCATTTGGGCTTGAAATGTGGATGCAACACAGGCCCACCATATCTGGTGTTAATTAATTAATTCCACTTAGAAGGGAGTGGGAGGAGAGATTCAAACCCGTGACCTCTGCGTCACATTGGCTCTTGATTGATACCATGTTAGAGAAGCATCTCAACCAAAAACTTAAGCTACGCTAATTAATAGTTAGAGCCCAAGAATATGTTATATACTCTATCAGCGACACTTACCATGACACTCCTTTTGCCCTCATACTTGAAATGTTCTATAAATTCAATTGTTATTCTAGCACAGATCATTTTATGTAATAGCAAACCTTTTTTTGTGGATAGATATGATTGTCTCATATAAAGGATGCAATATCCCAATTTTTTTTTTGAATATAACATCTTATTTTATGGACATAGCTTAATAATCTCATATTGTGAACACACGATATCAGACTTCAAACATACAATCTCATCTTTGTACTCTATAGAATAATTAAGTTGAACGAAAATATGTTACATGTAGTTATTGCTTATGTCAGATATTTAGACTATCCTCCGCGATTTTACTTGTTTCGCCTCAACTCATATCTACCATGAAGCTAATAGGTCTGCGGACTATATCACATCTCTGGGACATTGGACCCCTTCGCACATCGATATTGATCCATTTATGGACCCAAAGTTCTCTTTTTTCCTTGCTGCTAACAAGTCGGGTTGTTTCTTCGAGAGGAAGACAACCTAGCTTACCATGTTTACCTTTCCTTTAAAAAAAATTAAAAAAAATTAGGGATATACGTAAAAAGTATAAAATAAAAATATACGAAATAGTAATAAGTTAAGTCAAACGTTAATTACATTAATATAGCCTTGAAGACTATAGAAAAATATATCAGATATTTATATGTAATAACTTTAAGGGCTATCTACATTGTCATTTATTTTAAGCTAAAGAAATTGAAAATTCTTTAATGGTTGTCGAAAAAAGACCATCGAAGTTAAATGAATTTAAACCGGTGGTCTTGCTTAGCTTTACTAGATTTGACTTTCTTTTTAAAAAAATATATTTAACAAAAAAAAATTGGAAATATTAATTCATTTTTAATGTTTTCTGATTTTACTAAAATAGTTTTAGATTTTTTTTAATTTAAAACTAAAACAGAGAAAAAGAAAAAAAAAATGTTTTAACATAATTCACGAGATTTTATTTTATTTTATTGAAAAAGATCTACATCTAATAAAAATCAGCCCTATCATCCCATCTATTTCCCAACCTCCCTTCATCCCGACCTCTAAAACCTTCAACCTCCATTGAAGCCTTGAACCTCCATTGAAAAAGCTATATGAAAATTTCTAGAAATTTATAATTTATGCCTCAATGTATAAATATAATAACCATATTTGTTCTCACTTCCAAATAAATTAGCTGATTTTCATGTTTTACTGCCATGCATTGATGCTTTTAAATATTGCATCTGTCATTAATGTGTTTTAATTTCAATACCTTTAAAAATTTTGAACAAATAACATGTAGCCGATAGGCAATAACTGGGTTCAACGGATCGAATGCATAATCAAGTAAAATGAAAATAACGCAGAGGATCTATTAATTAACAAATTCATAAGAAATTAAAAATAATGCATGAGATCTATTAATTAACAAATTAAACGAAGAAGATGATGCCGAAACTATTTTATTTCTTCTCTGGTTTTATATGGCAATGTCTAATGTGTAGTAGGACATTACGTGGCCAAAAATATATACATAATTTATATAAAAAAAAAAAATTAACATTTGAATAGGAGCAGCATAAGCCTTAGGCTCTGTTCTTTAGGACTGATCTGATCTGATCTGAGTTTGTCTGATCTGATCTGATCTAATCTGATCTGATTTGAATTATTTTTACTTTTATTTTTATTTTTTATTTTTATTTTTTATTTTTATTTTTATTTTTATTTTTATTTTATTTTTATTTTTATTTTTATTTTTATTTTTATTTTTATTTTTATTTTTATTTTTATTTTTATTTTTATTTTTATTTTTATTTTTATTTTTATTTTTATTTTTATTTTTATTTTTATTTTTATTTTTATTTTTATTTTTATTTTTATTTTTATTTTTATTTTTATTTTTATAATTGTAGTAATACTTATTTTTTTATGAGAAATGTAATACATGATTATATTTATTAAAATAATAATAATAATTATTATTATTATTATGATAGCCCATTTCATTTCACCTCTTCATTCAATCTCACTCCAAAAATTTCAAAACTTCAAATAATAATATTAATACTAATAATACTACTACTACTACTAATAATAATAGTAGTAGTAGTAATAATCACCGCCGAAAATTTTGACCAAACCATCACCGAAAAAGTCGACCGAATAATCACCGCCGGAAAAGTCATTCCAAAAACCGTCGCCGAAAAACTCGGCCTGAAAACTGTCGTTGGAAAAGTTGGCCGAATGATCATCGTCGGAAAAGTCGGTCCGAAAACCATCGCCGAAAAACTCGGCCTGAAAATCATCACCGGAAAAGTCGGACGAATAATCACCGCCGGAAAATTCAGTCCGAAAATCGTCGTCGGAAAAGTCATCCCGAAAACCGTCGCCGAAAAACTTGGCCTGAAAATCGTCGCTGGAAAAGTCGGCCGAATAATCACCGCCGGAAAAGTCAGTCTGAAAATCGTTATCAAAAAAGTCGTCCCGAAAATCGTCGCCGAAAAACTCGGGTTGAAAATCGTCGGAGGAAAAGTCAGCCGAATAATCACCGCCGGAAAAGTCGGCCGAATACCGCCGGAAAAATCAGTCCGAAAACCGTCGTCGGAAAAGTCCTCCCGAAAACTGTCGCCGGAAAACTCATTCGAAAACCGTCGTCAAAAAATGTCGAGCGGAAAAACGATGCTCGAAATTAATAATAATAATGATAAAAATAATAATAATAAAGAGTAATAATGTCTGATCTGTTCTGATCTGATCTGATCTGATCTAATCTAATCTGATCTGATTTGAGTTTTTCTGATCTGATTACTGTAGTTTTTAAATCCAAAAGAACAGGGCCTTAGTAATGTCAATAACATGGTTTGGACATGTCTATTCGAATTCGCGTAATACAATAATTTAATTTAAATTTTGCGAAGTTTATACGAACAAATCATTATATATTTGTACACTTCCTAAATTTTAAAAATTCAATTACCATAATAGTTTGTAAGGTTGGCCAATATGATTATTAAAAATTAAATAAGGCAACAATCTCCTCCAAAAAAAAAGGCAATATTCTAAGAATTACGTGTAATAGTTTGTAAGTTTGGCAAAGTTTTTGTTTTTTGTGGGAGTATTTAATGAATCACGTGTAATATCACTAATATGTTAAATCATTATTTATCTTTTTTTTTCTGTTTTAGTTTTATTTAATTCCTAATTTAAAAATATTTTAAATTATTCAATAAAATTAGAAAATACTAAAAATGAAATAATATTCCTTAAAAACCTTTTTAAATATATATTTTAATAAAAAATAAAGTTAAACCTAATAAAACAAGATCAACGGTTTAAATTTAATTGACTTTAATGATCATTTTTTCGACGACCAGCAAAGAAACATCCGGATGAAGGGGAAAAATAGGGGGGATTTTAAGATATTTATATTTTAAAAAAATTATTCCACGGAAAAAAAAAACCTCAAACAAATGTCACCCACACTCCCAATTTACTGTATCATATTGTATTGTCGGCTACTTTGATGTGTGGCAATAAAAATTTAAAGAATCTCACATTTAGAATTTTTGTTCATTTTTTGGTAAAATGTTTTTTTTTTTTTTTTTTTTTTCACTTTTTATAAACTACGGAGTACTACACTGTAGTGTGAGTATATCTATACAATGATCTATGGTAATATACTAAATTACTAATATATACTCTGATCTCTTCAATTCACTTTTAATAGTTGTTCCATTCTTTTTTGGATGTTTTATTTCAATTCACTTTTAATAGTTGTTACATTCTTTTTTGGATGTTTTAAAATAGTTATTATAGTTCTCCTTTTATCGTAATTTGGCTGGGAATTTAAATTTTATGAGAGTTTGACATGTGGCAACGAGTGACATCAACATGACCTGTATTAGTATAGATTATAGACAGATTATAAATAAATAAAGATATAGATTGATGTACAAAGTATAATCATTATATACTTCCTCCACTCCATCATTATTACAACGTTTGTAATTTGTTACTAAATTTTGTGCTTTCTACGTGTAAAAAATATGGTTAAGTGGGATCTGATTGGATTAGTTTCAATGTATACTTTAATTAAAAGCTAATTTATACATTTTTTGACTAAACATAATTAAAAATATTAATACAATGAAATATTAATACATTTTTTTACATGTAGTTAAAATTTTTAGACATGCGTAAAAATTAAAATGTTTTATTTATACTACTAAGACTAGTAGTATAAAATTTCATATATATTCATCAATTCATGTATGTCCATGATCAAAGCACCAGAGAGGATGAAGTCATAGCCCAGTGGTTAGGGCTTTAGAATTCTAGGCACGAGGTCCTGGGTTCGATTCTCACCGCACGCATTTGCGATGATTCCTTATTATCCCCCTTATAGATGCGTGTGTTGGCTAAAATTGGACCGAATAACCTGTATTAGGGTCCGGTTCTAAGTCTTAGTATCTCACATATTATCCTTAAAAAAAAAAATCAAAGCACTAGAATGACTAATGTATTTTCAACTGCAGTTAAAGGTTTGTCGGCTGTTATTTCTAGTCATTCGGTCAGTCCTAATAATTCTTGACCTGTCGCCTCCAAAACAAGCTCTAGCTGATGGCTTTAATGTTTAGAGTTGATAGATCGCGATGAATAGAACAAAACAATGAAAGAAATTGTAAAATGACATATAAATAAAAAGCTGAAGCCGATAATTGAGGCCTAAGAATATGTTATACTTTTTTCATTTTCAAATTCTTGCAACAATGAATTTTCACACATGTTGAAATAAAACTTTAAAGATAATTAATATCTCTAATTATGTATTTGTAAAAATTATGAACACTAGATAACAAAGAACTATATGATGAGTCGAATCCAACGAGAACCCACATTCTATATTTTTCCTTTTGTGTAAGTGATAAATTGTAATCAATTGAAAACTATGAACAGTGTCAAAAATACAATTGTTGCAAGAACTTGAAAACGGATGGAGTATATTTTCCAACCACTCATCCTCATATAAAAATCCCCTTAGGCTTGAAATGTGGATGCAACACAGACCCACAATGGCCGACGCTTATTTATTCAGGCCACTTTATAAAGGAGGAGTGGGTGAGCTTCGAACCCATGACCTCTATGTCACGTTGGCTCTGATACCATGTCAAAGATTATCTCAATAAAAAATTTAAACTGTTAGCTAAGGGCTCGTTTACATTAGCTAAATAGAGATGAAGTGAACTGAACTGAATAGAAGTGTATTAATTGAACTGAATAGAGATGAACTGAATATAATCTGAAGTAAAGAAGCCCTAAGGTTGAAGAATATCTTATATACTCTATCATAAATTATTTTCCTTTCTAATTTTACAATATTTTAGAGTTACAAGAAATCTTATATTGCCTTTCCAAACGAGTTGAGAATTGCTATTATATTATATTGCAGCATTATTTTGGCCAAAAAAAGGATTCGTGAATATTATTTTCCAACATTTAAGAGTCAAAGGGAATATTACAACCTTAAAAATGATAGAGAAAGTTTTAGATTACACAATTATTAGATGGATAATAATGCATTATTGCGGTTTCTTATAGTGCGAAACCTATATAATATCCAAAAATATTTTAACAATATTCAAAATATGTTTGAATTATTACTAGTAAAATTTAAACAACATGCATTCAGGCACTGGGAATTGAAAAACATAATTTAAAAAAATGATTAATGAGATGGTCCATCACCTAGGATGTGGAATTGCTTGAAGTGGGTTTGCTTTCTGTAGTGAAAGCCCAAATTTTTCTTCCATATCTATAGCTTTTGGAATTTCCCAAGTGAATGAATGAAGAAGAGTGGCTAAGATCAAATGCATCATCCTATCAGCCAAGGGCATTCCTGGACACATCCTTCTTCCCGATCCGAAAGGTATGAGCTCAAAATCTCGTCCTTTAACATCAATTTCACTTTCTAAAAATCTTTCAGGCCAAAATATATTTGGATTATGCCATACACGTGGATCACGGCCAATCGACCATACATTAACCCAAATCCTTGAGTTTTCAGGCACTAAGAAGCCATATAATTGAACGTCCTTAGTAGCCTTACGGGGTAACAAAAATGGGGCTGCTGGGTGCAATCTCATTGTTTCCTTTACTATTACTTGGATATAAGGTAGTTTTTTTACATCTGTTTCTTGGAAGGATTCACATTTCCCCAACACTTCATCCATCTTAATTTGAGCCTTTTCAATATTTATAGGGTTCCTTAATAATTCTGTCATTGCCCACTCTATCGTGCTAGCGGTTGTATCAGTTCCAGCTACAAACAGTTCCTAAATTGATGCAAATAAATACATAAGTGAGAATTTGCTTTGCACTTCATCTAAATTCATACTCATAATATTATATTAGCATAAAAAATATTATATTAGCATAAAAAAACATAGATATAATATTATTACTATTGTCCCGACCCCCTTCCCCTATATGTAGTATATATATTGGGTATTACTAAATACCGCCCGAAATTACTCAATACCGCCCGTATTTTCACCTAAACTTCCTATACTACCCTTACCCTAATTAAACCCTCCTATCCTTATTTTTTTCTGAAAAAAAAATTGAAAAACCTGTGTTTCTTTCACCCTCTCCTCCGTTTTCTTCTTCGTCCCTTTCGAAAATCAGCAACACCAGCAGCAACCACCAGCAACCAGCAGCATCACCCCACCCCTTCGAAAATCAGCAACACCAGGCGACGACCAGCACTAGCAACCACCAGCAGCACGGACCAGCAACCGACGAGCAACAACCGCTAGCAGCAGCGACGACCAACAACCGATAGCAGCAGCGACGACCAGCAACCACGAGCAATGCCTCCTCGAAAACGTCCAGGGAAGGAGGTCGCCGGCGCTTCGAAGGTAATTTCAGATCTCCTTTGAATTTTGGATTTTTTGCTGATTTTTCTTTTTTTTGTTTTTGCTGTGAATTGGAGATGAATTTGGAGATGTGAATTTAGCCATTTTTGTGTTGATATATGTCAATTGGAGATGAAATTTTGGAGATGTCATTTTAGGGTTTCTGATTTTTTCATTTTTTTTTTGTTTTCTGATTTTTTCATTTTTTTTATTTTTGGATTTTTTTCAGTTTTTTTTTTTATTTTCTGATTTTTCATGTCTTTTTTGGGAATTTGATGAACTAATGTTAAATTTAGGGGAATTTTTTCAATTTTGTTGTGTTTAATTTGATTTTTTTGGAAATTTCAATTTTTTTCCAATTTTTTGTGATTTTTTTGGGTGAATTTCTGAATTTTTATGATTTTTGTTGGAATTTTGAATTTATTTTTGTTTTTTTAATTTTTGAATGTATTTCTCATTTTTTAATTCCAAAAATATTCCCAAAAAATCTGATTTTTTTGGAAATTTTTTTAATTCCAGAAAAATTCGTAAAAAATTCGGTTTTTTTTTTTGGAATTTTCATTTTTTTTCTGATTTTTTTGGGCGAATTTATGATTTTTTTGGGTGTAATTTCTAATTTTTCTTTTTTTTTTAAAAAAAAATTTAGATCTAATTATAATTTTGAATTTATTTTGATAATTATTATTTATTTTTAATTAGGAATTTAGGGGAATATTTTGACAATTATTATTTAGTATTAATTAGGAATTTATGTTAATTAATTGATTTTTTAAATTATATAATGATTTATGTACGAATTAATATAAATTGGTGTAATTGCTATAGATTGGCTTAATTATTGTTAAATGGTAATTATTTACAATTTTAAATTATAAATATTCGAAATTATACACAAAAATATTAGTGTAATTAGTTTTAATTAAAAATTATTAGTAATTATAATAAATTTGTGTAATTGTTGTTAATTAGAAAATATTGACGAGTACAATAATTATTTGATTTTTTATATATTATAAATTAGTTGATTTAAAAATGATTGTAAATGTTATTAATTAGTTGAACTGATTTTTCAATTACACTTAGCGTGCTGAGGACGACTCTTCCCCACGGCACCCTAACACACGACGCATCCTGGCCTCTGCTAGGAGGAGGGCGGGCAAAGCGTCTCCATGTCAGGTCCATAATGCGTCTACTCAGGAAGGACGTTCAACTGATAGGGTCGGGGGTTCGAATGTGGACGAGTCTGAGTTAGAGGCGTATGAGCTTGAGGCAACGTTACAATCAGGGCCAGATCACTTCGACGATGAGTTCATTCCCGATGATCATTCGTCTACCGAGGAGGAGGGTGACGGGGATGAGGAGGTACACGGGGTGCGTAATGTCCGCAAGGGCAAGGGCGGGCGATTTGTTCGGTCTAAGGGGTCGTCTTCTTCTACTCGCGGACAACCAAAGAGGAAGACAGACGATTCTTGGGTGGTTAAGGAGGCTATGCCTGGGGGTCCGACAGATGGTTCCGTCATCCCGAGCTACGCAGCTCACATTGCCCGACATATATGGGATGGTGATGATAGGGGCGTGTTGGACGTTCGCACTCGACATCAGGCATGTTCGATGTTGATTGAGTGGGCGGATGAGTTTCGTGAGCAGGTGGATCCATCCAGACAACAAGTGGTTCGAACCAGAGAGCAGGTGGATGTTGGTCGGATTGTATCTGCAAGTGGGTTGCTTGACTTGCCCAGGCTATGTTACACACATATCGACGGTCCGCTAGTGTCGGCATTCGTCGAGAGGTGGCAGCCAGACACGAACAGCTTCCACATGCCGTGGGGGGAGATGTCTATCTTTCTCCATGATGTCGAGTTTATTATGGGCCTGCCTGCTGAGGGTCGACTTGTCGATGGTGTGAGCATGCGATTTCATAGCCTCGGCCAGGGCTATGCACCTATACATGACGTGGCCGAGATCCTCGACGTGCCACAAGAAGCCATGAAAAGGGACGGGCAGTTCAAGAATGGAGGTGTCTATACGGAGTGCATCTTCAACCTGTGTCGAGCTGCAGAGGGACGGGTTGCTTCGACACGAGCCATAGGGTGGATGTTGCTCACTCTTGGATCCACGCTCTTTGTGGATAAGAGTGGTAGTCGGCTCAGTCCCGGCCTTATCACAGAGCTTATGGATGAGGATTCTGTTGGGAGGTACTCTTGGGGATCTGCGACATTAGCGTACTTGTATCGCCAGCTTGGCCAAGGCAGTCGACGGCGATGCAAGCAGTTGGCCGGGTGTCTAACGTTGTTACAGGCGTGGATTTATGAGTACTTCCCATCTTTTAGGCCTAACCGAGGACGTCTGCCTCGTCGTATCGGGGATCCTAGTTGTTCTCAGTGGGATGTTCGTTTGGAGCCGAACAACCCCGCCCGCCTCGTCGCCATTCGTAACAGGATTGACAACATGACTGCTGACCAGGTAATATTTTAATTAATGTTTCTTTACTTTTTCCTAATTGCCTCGTTGTTATTAAACTGAATGTTTTTTGCACTCAACATGTGTGTTGGTTACCGTTCGGGGATGACATCAGCACCCGTTGTCCTCGGACTTTGTTCACTGGGTTCATCCAGCACCAGTCCATCATTGAGCCCTACATGCCATACAGATGTCTTCGGCAGCTCGGCTTCATGCAGGGTATTCCCCCTCGCATCCCTACACCTATCTCGGCGTATCGGCCGGAGGATCCGAGACACTACTATGTCCAGTGGCCGCCTACATCGGTTAAGGACAGTTGGGACACTTTCCCCATTGCTAACACTCTTCATCCCTGTGCCTTAGCATGTTCGGAGTTCACAAACGCGACGCTGGACGGGTATGACACGTGGTTCGAGACGTATTCACACCCATACATCGTGAACGACAACGATCTGATCCCGAACACGGGACCGGACATGACTGTACCTGAGCATGTAAGTAATTTGACACACCATATTTACTTTTTGAGGCTATGCACCTATACAATTTATACGTAAGTTAACAATTTCCTTTTTTCCTTTTTTACAGTGGATGTCCTCCATGTTAGAAAATTCGGAAGTGCTGTGGGATCCTTTCATTGATGAGCTTCCAGAACACATGGATAGACTGAGGTTGGGTCTCATTAGACTGAGAAAAGACTTTGATGACTACGAGACACGCGTTGGCATCCGACGACGTGCACCGAGACAGCGTCCACCAAGTTGGGGCCATCATCGCCAGTAGTTTTCATTTTTTATTATTTATTTATTAATGTTCATTTGTAAATTATGCGTTTGTATATTTTTTTTGTAATTTTTATTTTTTGTTGTTTGTATATTTTTTGTTGTTTCTATATTTTTTGATATTTGTATGTAAACAAATGGGGTTTAATTTACGTCCTACGCTTCATATTTTGTATTTGTATTCTGATTAGATCTCGTCTTTGCCTTTTATTGAGTTTTATCCAAGGTAATAGCATTAAATATATTCATATAATAGTTACAACATTAAACACATGAACAAATTGACCTAATTACAAATATATTCATATAATAATTACAACATTAAACATATAACAGTTACAGCATTAAATATATTCATATAATAGTTACAAATTCTGAGCAAGTCTCATCCATTGTGCTACTCTCCTGGTGTATAATGCATCCCATCCTTCGACGGTTTGCGTATGCACAAAGTTCCAATAGTTTGTAACGGGCGGAATCGGGGAATCATGACTGACATGTAATCGTATGTAGTGTGCATAATTTTGCATGTAGGCAATATGAAGTTCACTCGTAGGAGCCGTGATGAGTTGCGGGACTCTCGTCGGCAATACTGTACAACATTGTCCAATCGATCGGTCATTCCCATACGAGTACAACATGATGGCGCAATGATATAGATTTGCAATCGGAAATAAGTCGAAAACGACTTCCATCCAATGGTTAGCATCGCATCTGCCACCTTCCCAAGAGATACGTGTCACGGCTTCAATGACGTGTTGCTGCCCTCCATAAATAGCTGCGTAATCAGCAATGTTTGCCCCAAGTTCATTTGCGATGATTCTTCTAGCCATAAGATAGTTGTCCTGTCCACCGTGAAAAGCATCAGCCACACAACGAAACCCACAATTTCCGTCTGCTCTTACATCAGTCCACCCCTCCATAAACGGCAATATCAAATGGGGAACGCTGTCATAGTAAGGAAATCGTTCCTTTGTTATGTGACCGCTACCACCTACAATAATAAAACATATTTAGCAAATAATTGCATCGACTACTTAATAACTAAATTCAAATAAAATATGATCATTATCTTCGGCATGGGATCCTGAGTTTTCTCCCACAGAAGAGCCCGTGTTTCTCGAACGACGCCCATGGCTTGTCGAAGCATGCTCAAAGAAACTCCGATCTCGTCGAGTAGACGAGCTCTTCAAAAACACATATTACGTTCGACTTAATTAATATTTTTCAATTATTAATTAAATTGACCTAATTTTTCAAAATAGTTAACAAAATCAACTCTAATTAAATTGACCTACTTCCAACAAAAAAAAAAAATTGGAAAATCACCTGGTACGGAGGCCTGCCCCTAACATTGGTGTTGGTCTCTGGCTCTTCCAGCGAGTCTGTATCTTGAAAGATATTTTCATGCATAACTCGGGTTGCACGCCTCACATAGTCAGAACCTCTCCGTCTAACTTCTTCGAACAACGAAGACAGGTGGTCGGCTTCTTCCTCGTCGTCATTGGCAAACTCCGGGATGTCATTGCCTTGACCAATAGTTAGTGTTTTCCAAAAGTCGTGGATCTCTCTCAAATGTATACCTGTGCGTTGTTGTACTAACGCTGCAATCTCACATGCACACGGGATCCCACAGGTGGATCGCAACACACAACCACAACGATCATGGACCTCGTCGGCTAACTCCCTCATCCGAGTATGCTCTTTAAGCAGTAGATCCATGCAGTGGGAGCTAACACGACTGACAAGCATGCTGAACAACAACTTATTCCTAAACCTGGCGCCCTGTCTGTTCATTGATGTTTCTAGATGATACTTAATTTTATCATACTGCTGCTCAACCATTGCATTTGCTCGCGTAAACAGATTTTCAATTGAGTTGGTAGAGGTGCCAAGCCAACCTTTTAGCACTGAATGGGCACTCTCCACCCGACAAGTTGTCTTGTTACCCAAATGAAGGACATTGTTAGCCCAAGCAGCGACAAATTTCTCTTTATGCGGAAGCCAAGTGTTTTCTACATATTCAATGACTCCTCTAAATCTTGCCCAACCATCTCTCATCCGATCCAGCTGTGCATCATATTCTGCCTCTGTTGACGCGTACATCACCCGGGCCCAAGCACCATGCCTAAACCGGTCTCCCAAGCTTTTGTTGCCTGTTATCTTCCCAACTCTCGCCTCCACATCCCTGTTGATGTGCCACGTGCACAACAAATGATGGGTGCCAGGAAATATTTCCTGAATTGGGCGTAACAATCCCATCTCTCGGTCTGTAAAAATTACAGCCGGACGCGCACGTAGCCCAATAATGTCATTGAGAATTTGTAACACCCATCGATAACTCCTCATCGTCTCATCCCTCATCAAATCCATCCCAATCAAAAAGTTATGATTGGTCGGCGTCATCCCAATCATCTCGAATAACGGCATTCCATACCTGTTGGTCTTATATGTGGAGTCCATTCCTATCACCCATGGATAAGTGCGCAATAAGGTGATCGACATCGGATGAGCCATAAACACGTGAGTGCATTGATTTCTCTCTTGATTAGTGTGAATGTGGTAGTTCAACTCTTCCGCAAGATGGATAAATTGTTCCATAACATTCCGCCCATCTGCATCATCCATCTTTTGCTTGCTGATTTCGTTATACACATGCCTGATTGTAGGTTTTTCGTCAGGAAACTTTTGTGTCAAAGATAATTTAATCTTCGACGGCTTGCACTGAGATTCCCTAAGCTCACGCACGTGTTGCTTTGCTGCAGGGCTTAACCCACTGACCTGACGGTGTCCCTCCGGGTACTCAATGAAGCGATGGTTATGTGTGCCGGATACACCCGGTTGGGGCTCAATATACCACAATTCGGTTTGCGGATTGCCAATCACTTTGATATGGAACGGGCATCCACAAGCTTTTGTGGACGTTTTTTTCCTTTGGGCGTTTCTCATATTTCTGTTTTCCCCTCGGTACCGCTCTCCCTTGTTACAGCGTAGGTAGGTTACCATGCGAGATACCGAGGTATAATTGATTTTGGAAATGACAATTTCAAAACCAATCCCATGAGCTATCGGTTTCGCCCAATCACGTGCCTCATGATGACTGGAAAACGTCTGATCGGTGGCAAAACTTTGACTGTAGTCCACGCCATCTCCGTCGTTATTGTCCTGAATAATTTCATTAAATACGTTAATTAGTATTTTTAAAAGCAAAAAACCATGCAAACGAACGTGCCCTTATCGCGTTGCCCACATGACAACAACAAACCCTAAATACGTTACTACCATTGGTGGTAACGTGTCCAGAACACGTTCCTCCATTGGTAGTAACGTGTTCAGAACACGTTACTACCAATGGAGTAACGTGTCTAGAACACGTTACTACCATTGGGGTAACGTGTTCTGGACACGTTAGTTCCAATGGAGTAACGTGTCCAGAACACGTTACTGCCAATGGAGTAACGTGTCCGGAACACGTTACTACCATTGGGGTAACGTGTTCTGGACACGTTACTTCCAATGGAGTAACGTGTCCATAACACGTTACTTCCAATGGAGTAACGTGTCCAGAACACGTTACTGCCAATGGTAGTAACGTGTTCTGGACACGTTACTGCCAATGGTGGTAACGTGTTCTGGACACGTTTCAAAACACATTACTTCTATTTTGCAACAACGATATATTTTGTTTTTTCTTACATGAACAAAAATTTAACTTAATACGTGAATCAATTCTTTAAAAAAAAAATTAACTTAATGCATTGAATAATTCAAGCAAATATGGAAATTTTGTTTATGTAAGAAAAAATTCGTAAAGAATAATTCAAAGTAATTAAACATGGGCAAAAAATGATTAACATAAAAATTTATAAATATAATTATTTACTAAGCTAAAAAAACATAATTAACAAGTAAAAAAAATTAACATTAATAAATTTACCTCTCCGGCATTCACGTAATCATTGTTGTCATCCGACATTTTGGTTCTAAATAAAAATTATAAATTAAACATAGTAAATCTTATATATTTTTAGGTGAACTTCTTTGTAATTTTTTTTATGCAAGAGGTGAAATAATGAAGGTTGAAGTAGTTTTTTTTTATAATGAATGGTGTTACTATGAGTGAGGTTTTTTTTTTTTAAAAAAAAAAAAAAAAAAAAAAAACCAACCACACCATTTTGACAAGTGGAAGAAGGGGGGGAAGTGGTCCACCATACATGTGAAACATGAGGCATGCCATTTTTTTTTTTTATAAATTATAAATAGGATATTTAAAAGGTAAGATTTTTTAAAAATTAAAGGAAAAAAAAAAATGATAGGGGTTAGCAGTGGGTGAGGGTGAAGGGAGGGGATGAGAGTTATTTTGGATTATATAAATATAAGTAAGGGTATATAAATATAAGTAAGGGTATTTTAGGAAGTTAAGGTTAAAATACGGGCGGTATTAAGTAAATTCGGGCGGTATTTAGCAAATGAGATATATATTATATAGCTTAAAAGAGCAAATTTCATTACCCGATAAAAAAAAATAGTTATAATATTAAGGTAACATTGATTGGAACAACACCATCTATTTGTCAGTTATTCCCCATATTGTTGTTCCCAGCTGCACAAACTTTAGGTTGAGCAATGAGCATCAAATCTTAACAGGGATAGGTGCTATGTGGAAGGATCTTGTCACAAGATATGGACATACCACTTCCAAACAATTGTATTCTTTGTAAGAGGAGATAGCTTCCTTGTCGCAAGGTGGTGATACTATACCTGAATTTTTTGCTAAGACCAGGGTTCTGTGGGATGAGTTTGATGAGCTGTATCCTCACAAATATTAATTCCCATCCGATCTAATACCATCACCCCCAGCTGGTAATGGATGGTAATAGAAAATAAGAAGAAAATTCAAGTTTGGGAATGAAAATATGGTTTCCATGAGGATTATAAGGTTGTTCCTGAACAAAATTACACTTTAAATCCATTACCATTACCACTAAATTGAAAAAAAAAGGTAAGTATATGTGTAGTTATTACTTACAATGAGCATATGTTTAACTTCATTAAGGCTCAATTGTCCATCCTTTGCAAGCTTGAGTAAAGTGGCTAGGACATCATCCTCGACATGATCAATCGGAGACTTCAATCTTCCGTCAATGATTTCCTAAAAAATTCGCTTCATCTTTTTGAAGTTTTTTGTTTTCCTTTTAACTACTCCCTGCAAATCCAACTTCCTTACTAAAGGAAAATAATCTGACACATTAGGCTTTGCATTGTCTTCCATTATATGCCAAATAAGATCCTTAAACTCTTGTGTTGCGTTAGATGAATCATGGCTAGCTAGATCCATGGAAAAAAAGTGTTAGATAATAAATTCAACGTTGTTATAAACGCACTCATACCAATGTTCACAGAGATTCCTCTTTCACCACACTGTCGTACATAATCAATTAACTCATTTACCTTCTTTTTTCGTATAATACGGCTGGCATCAAGTCTTTGGTGTGTGAACAACTGGGTTGTTGCAATTTTTCGAAGATTCCGCCACTTGGGTGATACTGGAAGCCAAGCTATGGATAAGTTACGATGATTTTCGGCCCTTGTAGCATCTGGGACGCTCCTACTTGAAAGGGCCAGATCATGTTCAAGGAACATTTTTTTAGCTATTTCAGGGGATGAAATTACTATTGTAGTGTTGCTCCCTAGCTTTAGAGTCATTATAGGGCCGTATTTTTTTGAAAGTTCAGTGACAGCACGATGAGGCTTGTCGCCAAGCTCGTGAATGTTGCCTATGATAGGCCATGGTTTTGGGCCTGGAGGTAGTTGTTTGGATTTGCAAAACAATTTTAACAAAAAAATGGTGGTGAATATTATGGACAGAAAAGCAATTGCAGCAGTGTTCCATTCCATTATTCACGTAATATGGAGTAGAAATTAGAAACTCCTTGAAATTTAATTGTTTGTTGCAACTCTAGGTACAGTAGAAGTCAGCTTGTTGGATCCATTATTTATAGAAAGCTACTGTGCGTGCCAATTGTTTCTTGCAAGTCTAATGGTACGGTACCCAACAAATTTTTAATTTTCACCTGGTATCCTCGAGTTTTGATAATAATTCATAATCAAGGCAAACAATTCAACAACCAGAAATAACTTTCCGATGGTTTAAATACCAAATTTTGACTACATTTCACATTATATTCTTCAAATATTTGTACATCTAAGAGTATTGTGCCTAATATACTCATAATCTATCTATATAATCTATTAAAATGCGTTAATTACTCACACTGTATTGCTCCACATAGGCGTCAATTCATTAAATTAGTCTACATGTTTAATAAATGCGACATGTAATCATGTCAGTATGTCACATAGTTTTAACAAAATAAATTAAGCTTAGAACTAGATTCAAACCTATCACCTTTTACAATTCAAAGTAATGTACTTAACATCTCAACCAACTTCTATTTGTGCTTTAAATATCTACATAGCATTATATATTACTTTCATCTATTAAGTTAATTCAAGTTATATTATTTTTATATTTTTTTCACAAGAATGAGAAATATATACATATCAAGTTGAAAAAAATAGCTCGGGACATTGCCCGGGCCGATACACTATTTGGTATTAAAACTAACAAAAAATACTAAGGTTGCGTTCAATTGCTCAGAATTTTTTTATCTGATTTGAATTTTTCTGATCTGATCTGATCTGAATTATTAATATCATCATCATTATTGATGTTATTATTCTTGAAGTGTAAATTATTCTTATTACTTACTATTATTATTATTTGTAACTTAATTACTGACTTTAATAAATTCCCCTTATCAATTTCATAGGAAATGAATATATTTGTTTGGTTGAGCTTAGGAAGTTATATTCACATGGAAAATTACATTCACCTAGGGCTAGGGGGAGGTAGGTAGTTAATTTTCTACACTTCATAGGAAATTTTATTTCTTAAACTTGTGTTATTTCCTGTTAACCAAACACAAGATATATATTTAGCTAATTCATATGAATTTATATTTTCAAGGGAAATACACTCCAACCAAATGACCTCTAGATGTAAATTGAAAGTTTGATACCGGGATAATTATTAAAAATGACAAGCGTATTTTATTAAAAATCCAATAAAAAAAATATGTACCACGATTAGTTGCTTGCTATGATGTGTACTTGTATTGAACTAAAAACACCTTAAATGTTTTTTTTGTTTTTTGGAATTGTATGTGATAGCGTTGTTTGCGATGAGCACTAGTACTTGTATAGTTGTATTCGACTAAAATTACCTTAACAGTCTGGTTAGTTGTTGGTAATAAATAGTCTGGTTAGTTGTTGGTAATAAATTGTAGTAATAGTAATAGTAATAGAATTGAAATTTTTGTTAAGAAAAAACCTTATAATTTTCATGGAAAATATATTTTCATTCCCAAGCTTAGGCTTAACTTGAAATGTGGATGCAGCACGTACAGACCCACCATGGTCAGCGCTAATTTATTCCACTTTATAAAGGAGGAGTGGATGAGCTTCGAACCCATAACCTCTATTTCATGTTGGCTCTGATACCATGTCAAATATTATCTCAATCAAAAATTTAAACTTTTAGCTAAGGTTTTCAGAATATGTTATATACTTTATCATGAATTGTTTTCCTTTGGAATTTTACAATATTTAAAGTTACAAGAAATCTTATATTGCCTTTTCAAACGAGTCCAGAAATGCTATTATTTAATATTGCAAACATTATTTTGGCCAAAAAAAATTATTCGTGAATATTATTTTCCATCATTTCAGAGTTAAAGGAATATTATAGGATATTTCTTTAGTGGTCGTCCAAAAAACGACCATCGAAGTCAAGCAAATCTTGGTCGTTTATCATGTTGATTTGACTTGATTTTTATTTTTGATTAAAAAAAACCTTTAAAATTATTTTAATGAAATAATAATTCATTTTCATTATTTTTTCATTAAACTAAATTAATTTAATAATTTGATAATTTTAAAAAATTAAAAATTTGATTTTAAAAAAAAAACCGCTGTTAAAATCTCACGTGATTTATGCAACACATAATTATCATTAAACCCATTAAAAAAACAAATCACAATCACTATCTCAACCCATATCTTCAACCTCAACCCATATCTTCAACCTCAACTAATATTTAACCCAAACTCCATTAAAGCTTCAACCACCCTTTATCCCCAACCTCCATTTAAGCTTCAACCACCATTGAAGCTTTGACCTCCATTGAAGCTTCAACTTGAAGCTTCAAAAATTTAATCCATGATAAAAACAATATGCCCTCCACATTCATCCCCAACGTCAATTGTAGATAATTGAACCTTTATTGAAACTTTCAACCTCCATTGAAGGAGCAAGTCAAAATCTCCATAAATCTCGAAGATGATGATTCTCATTGAATAAGCAAGTCGTGTAATTTTTTTGGTTATAACCTCCATTGTAATATCAAATTGTCGAAGGAAGAAGATGATGCAGTAGCGTTTTCATTAGTCGTTGTTTGTATTTGGTAATGTCCACAATGTAATCGTACATTACCGGATGGAAATTAAAGCACCTATTTTGAAAGCATAATTAATTAAATGTAATATCCATAACACGTTATGGACATGTCCATAATAATTGAAATACTAATTTAGTTTGAATTTTTAGAATGTTATGTCCATAACACGTATTGATTTTACGTTTAAAAACTTTTCAAGTTTGAAAGATTTAATTACCAAATTTCAAAAATTTATGTCCTACTTATTGGTTGGTAATGAATTTTTTTTAAAACATAATTAGATAACATATTTATTTACTTCCTATTATATATATATATATACCCTAACTACTTTTAAACTTTGATTTTTAAATTATAAGATTGGACATTACCAGATGGATAAGATAGATGGATAATGCATTATCGCGGTTTCTAATAGTGTGAAACCTATACAATATCCAAAATATTTTACAAGATTCAAAATATGTTTGAATTACTAGTAAAATTTAAACAGCATGCATTCAAGCACTGGGAATGGAAAAACATAATTTTTAAAAATGATTAATGAGATCCATCACCTAGGATGTGGAATTGCTTGAAGTGGGGTTGCTTTCTGTAGTGTAAGCCCAAATTTTTCTTCCACATCTATAGCTTTTGGACTTTTCCAATTGAATGAATGAAGAAGAGTGGCTAAGATCAAATGGACCATCCTATCAGCCAAGGGCATTTCTGGACATATTCTTCTTCCTGACCCGAAGGGTATGAGCTCAAAATCTCATCCTTTAACATCAATTTCACTTTCTAAAAATCTTTCAGGCAAAAATATATCTGGGATCTTCCATACGCGTGGATCACGACCAATTGACCATACATTAACCCAAATCCTTGAGTTTTCTGGCACTAAAAAGCCACATAATTGAACATCTTTAGTAGCCTTACGGGGTAATAAAAATGGGGTTGTTGGGTGCAATCTCATTGTTTCCTTTACTATTGCTTGGATATATGGTAGTTTTTTTACATCTGTTTCTTGGAATGATTCACACCTCCTCAACACTTTATCCATCTCAATTTGAGCCTTTTCAATAGTTTTAGGATTCCTCATTAATTCAGTCATTGTCCACTCTAATGTGCTAGCAGTTGTATCAGTTCCAGCTCCAAATAGATCCTAAATTCATGCATGCAAATAAATACATAAATGAGAATTTGGTTTGTACTTCATCTGAATTCATACTCATACTATTACCATCCCCAAAAAAATAGATGTGATATTATTATTAGCATCCCCTTTCTCTGTATGTGTAGCACAAAAGAGCAGATTTTCTTACCTTATAAAAAAAGTCATAATATTAAGATAAAATTGGTCGGAACAACACCACCTATTGGCCAATTGTAATTGAACAATTGTTCCAGTATTGTTCCTAACAGCACAAACTTTAATTTGAGTGGAGCAACTAGCGTCACAACTTAAGAGGGCCGGGGTAGGTGCAATAATCTACTGTAAAAATGACAAATGGGGACCATTTAATATCAAGGTAGAGTAGTACGCATAGGGAGGGGAAACTAAGGGTTTAGGAATAAGGAGGGAAAACTAATACTCCTTCCGTCCTTTAAAGATTGCCACATTTTGATTTTTGGTACTGTTCATTTGGTAACTTTAACTCTCTATAATTTTATACATGTAAGGAAAAATATAGTCAAATAAGATCTTGTTTGATTCGGCTCAATTCTTACCTTTTTAATATGTAATGATTATATTTTCTTATTATATGTATCTCAAGACATTTTTATTTAAAGATGTGTCTCGAGAGATGAGAAAAAGTAAATGAGGCAATCTTTTAGGGACGGATGGAGTAGATAATATTCAAACCACAGTTAAGCAAAAGTGTTGAAAATATATGCATTGTTTGAGTTATATATGTTTAAATAATTATTGTATATGCCGATATATCTTGATGACTTTTAAAAAATTTATCCATTTAAAGACATTTTGATATAAATATTTTATGTATGCAAAGAAAACTATGAAGAAGGTAAACATGGGACTAGGATACCGTTTGATTCATTTGAAATTTTTTGACCAAATCTGATCTAGTCTTAAATTTTTTAATCTGATCTGAATTTTTCTGATTTAATTTGATTTTTTCTAATTGTAGGTATTATTCTAGTTATAATTTTTTTGATCTGATCTGATATGAATTTTCTTAAAATAAGCACAGAATTACTTATTTAAATTGAATCAAACACACCCTAAATTTCTATGGCAAAATAATGTAAAGAAGAAAAGTAGAAATGGAAAGTAGTGTCTTGGGGTAATTAAGATCACCTTCTGTTTAGCCACTTGGGCAGACTAATCGGACATTGTGATTGTTTAGCCAAATTTTGATATTTTGTGATCTTAACTCACACTAATGGCCCGTTTGGTAGCCGATTATAAATCATGGTAATGAGAATGAATTTATAACTAAATTTGAAAAATAAATCAAAATTCATTTCCATGGTAGTGCTACCTTAGCTCCAATTTATCTAATTTCTTCACAAATATCTATTCTCATCAAATACCACCCTTCCTAATGGTAATGAATGAGAATGAAAAATAAGAAGAAAATTGAAACTTGGGAATGAAAATTTATTTTCCATGGAGATTATAAGGTTCCTACTTAACAAAATTACACTATAAATTTATTAACATTACCACAATTTATTATCAACAACCAAATGGACTGTAATAGAATATAATAATTAATCGAAAAAAGGTAAGTGTATGCGTAGATATTACTTACAATGAGCAAATGTTTAACTTCATCAAGGCTCAATTGTCCATCCTTTACAAGCTTAAGTAAAGTGGCTAGGACATCATCCCGGTAGGCCGGTATGATCCATTGGAGATTTCAATCTATCATCGATGATTTCCTCAAAAATTCGCTTTATCTTTTTGTAGTTTTTTGTTTTCCTTTTAATTACTCCCTGCAAATCCAACTTCCTTACTAAAGGAAAATAATCTGACACATTAGGCCTTGCATTGTCTTCCATTAACTGCCAAATAAGATGCTTAAACTCTTGTGGTGAGTTAGATGTATCATGGCTAGCTAGATCCATGGAGAAAAAAGTGTTTGATAATAAATTTAGCGTTGTTATAAACGCACTCTTACCAATGTTGACAAGAATTCCTATTCTACTACACTGTCGTACATAATCAACTAACTCATTTACCTTCTTTTTACGTATAATTTGGGTATCATCAAGTCTTTGGCGAGTGAATAACTCAATAGTTGCTATTTTCCGAAGTTTTCGCCATTCGGGTGATACTGGAAGCCAAACTATGGATACGTTAGCATGATTTTCGGCCCTTGCAGCATCTGGGACACTCCTACTAGAAAGGGCTAGATCATGCTCAAGGAACATTTCTTTAGCTACTTCAGGAGATGAAATTACTATGGTAGTGTTGCTACCTAGCTTTAGAGTCATTACAGGGCCGTATTTTTTCGAAAGCTCGGTGACCGCACGATGAGACTTGTCGCCGAGCTCGTGAATGTTGCCTATGATAGGCCATGGTCTTGGGCCTGGAGGTAGTTGTTTGGATTTGGTAAACAATTTTACCAAAAAAAAGGTTGTGCATATGATGGATAGAAAAGCAATTGCAACGGTGTTCCATTCCATTATTCACGTAATAAGGAGTAGAAATTAGAAACTACTTGAAATTTAAATGTACCACGTTTAATTGCTTGCGAAATGTACTTGTATATATAGAACTAAATCGGTCCCATATGGTCGTGCACCAGAGTATGGGTTCGGGGACAGGTTACGAGCCAATCGTGCATTGGGCCCGCCCGCCTGCAAGCGGTCTCTACTAGGTCTCTTTTGTAAGATCATTGTTCAATTTAAGAGCAATAGAGATAACTCAATTTTAGCCCTAATTTGCGAATTACTAAGTCGGTTCAGATTAATGCACAAATTAGCCTAAAATTGTTTTGTGACCACTTTAGAATTAGTCAATATTAAAATGCTAGAATGAATCCAAAAGTCCAAATAAAATAAATAAAAAAATTCAAATCAAATAAATCACATAAAAAAGAAAAACACAGCGAGGGCACGAAAAAAGTGAAATTGAAAATACGAACTTACCTCGAATCCCGTGCAATTAGAAAATCAAAATAAATAAAATAAAATAAAATAAAAAAATAAAATAAAATGCTACATAGAAAGATGCATAAAATTTACGGATTGAGAAAAAGCATGAAAATGTACATGGAGATGACATGAAAAAATGTAAGAATTAAAGCATGACATGGCTTATGAATTAAAACTTCATGAAACAAAACATAGATCTGAGTGAACAGAACAACAAGAATTACATATTATCATGATGAACGCAAGTCATAAATCAAAATGAAAATTAAAACAAAATTAAGCATATTGATATTGAATAAAAAAGGGTCTCAGGAATGTGTACCGAAATGTGCGGCGGTCGATTACGACCTCGAAACTAGTATGCCAAATGTCGGAATCAGTGATTGAAAATGCTTAGAATGTGTCTTATATGTGCGTAATATTGATTTTGACAGAGTTTTTGTATAGAGAGAATATGTAGTAGAGCAAAGCAGAGAATATGAAGTTTTTCCGTGCTTTTGAAAGGCCGGACAAGGGCCTTATTTATAGGCGAGTAGAGGAAAAAAATGTCCCGGAATGGCACCAGACCTGCGCCTCAGTATATGTGACCTGCGTCTAGGCGCAGGTCCAGGCTGTATCCGGGACGATTTTTTTGCTTATTTTGCGCGTGATTCTCCGAGATTTTTATGCGATTACGATACAATTACGGAGATCATTATGATTACGTAATATTATCGTAATATTTGAGATTCCAGGAGATTTCGCGAGGTTCCGGAATAATTCGGGCTAATCTGGACTGTTTTCGGGTTTTTCGGACGATTTTAAAAAAATACGCTAAAAATGCCAAAAAATATGGAAAAATTCTAGAAAAATATAACTGAGTGAAAAGTGGAGAAAAATTGGACGATGTAGGTGCAAAATTACTAAAATGCCCCTAAGAATGGAAAATGCTTCAAAAATTAATAGAAAATAGATAAAAACTCAAAAAATTATGGAAAAAATATCAAAAATTCTAGAAAAATGTAATTAAACTAGAAAAATTATTTGATGCAATGTGAAGAGACTAAAATTCCCTTAGAAAATAAATATGCATGAAAAATAATAAAAACAAATTAATAAAAATCCTAAAAAATGTCCGAAAAATCCCAAAATGAGTCGTGAGACTCTAAAACGCCTATAAATGGTGTGAGAGTGACATGAGAGGGGTAAAAAGGTGGCATTTTGGCATACTAGTTCAAGACCGGACCTGTGCAACAGGGTACATTCATCATAGACCGTTGGGAGCTAAATGAGGTACCAGAATTAGGTGTCTACAATTAGCCCCCCTTAATTTTAACCCTTTATTTTATTTTCTTTTGGTTCTTTATAATTAAATAGGTAACAAAGCTCATAACCTGTTTACCTATTTTCAATACAACACAAAACTCTCAAAAGAACCCTAAACCTAGATTTTCTTGATTTTCTTCCTAATCCAGGTAACTAGACTATACGAACTCCAAAGGATCGTTTTCCTTGATTTTCTTCCTAATCCAGGTAACTAGACTATTTCTCTTAAATTTGGTACAAGTTAATTGTATAGTTAATTAGGATTAAGCTAGGAAAGTTGTTAGAATTAGTATCATGATAGGATTAATATTTTCGAATCATGTAATATGACATTCATGTTATTTTCTTGTGGTTTTTATGAAATCTTGATGAATTTATACATGTTTTAAGTAATTTTGTGCTTAAAATAATTTATTTAATTGTATGTTTGTATTGAATAATTGTATGAAAATTGTTGAATCATGTTCTTGAATTTTATTATGATTGTCGAGTGGTCTCCAAGGTTATATGATGATTTTAATGATCTTTTCTTGAATTAATATAATAATCTTGAATTATTATTACTAATCTTTAATTTAATCATATTATTGTTGAATCTTGAATTTAATCTTGATGTATTATTATTCTCATGTTGGCCGTGTGGTTTGTATATGGTAAAGAATTGGTTTTGATCTTGATCTTTTCCAATCTTGATGATTTAATGTTAAAGCATGATTTTTAATTGTTATTATTAAGTTTTATTGTTTAATTATTGATGATTGTGTTTATTAATTTAAAGTATTAATATTGGTTATTATTCATATATATGTCGAGTGGTATGAATAGGAAAAATAGGATTTTTATCATGTTTTAGGTAATATTTGTTGTTAATTGTTAATTTAGATGAATTATTTAATTGTTTATATGATGATTTAATGAATTTATTTAATTATTAGTTGGTTATTAAAAATGTCGAGTGGTCTTAATGATGTTTGATCAATTTTAGTTTAATTTTTGACTTATAATAATATTAGAAGGTAATTTTAGGGATTAATATAATTTAAGGAATTAAAAGGAATTAACAGGGATAAGTTGTAATATGAAGGAAAGTAATAATATGACTAAAAGGAAAGGTTATAATATGATAAGAATTAGTGGTCTCACGATGGCCTCTAGATAAGATGATTGATAAATAGTGGTCTCACGATGGCCTTTAGAAAAGACAAGATACGATACGGACGCCCATTTGATGATACACGAGTCATCAGATCGGGTTAAGTCGAAGTCACTGCCCTACTGCGGTCTCTGGGCAGTTCTGGATCTTAAGATATGTAGTCGGCGTGCGTCTAAGTAGTAGTACACGAGCTGCTATTTAGGGGTTATGGCCATAGCTTAGGCTTAGTTCTTGCAAAGGAGGGCTACGGGTTGAATACACGGGTTCTTCTCGACATGTTTTAGGAAAGTTGGAATGTACACGGGCATCCTTACGAGCTATAATGACCGGTCCAATAAGATGGTTAAAGAAGGGTTTTGAGTAAAATATGACAAGATAAGTATTTCACGGGAAGGATTCTGTTATATGTGTATTTATGTATATTTTCGTGTGTATAAGTTGTATTTATGTAATGATAAGTTTTCCGCTGCGTATGTCTGGTAAGTCTGTATTTATATGTATTTTTGGTGTATCTTGTACGTGTATTCCATGTATTCTGTACGAATATCTTGGCCTGTATTTATATGCGTATCGTATCCGTATTTGTCTGTATTCGGTATGTATTTTTATCCGTATTTTATACGTGTATTGTATGTATTTCTAACCGTATTTTGTAGGTATTTTATACGTATTGTACTCGTATTTTGTATGTATTTTTATACATATTTTTCTACGTATTTCGTATGTATTTATACGTATTTTCTATGTATTTTTATACGGATTTTTCTACGTATTATTGTATGTATTCTCGTATGTATTCTTATGTATTTTTGTATGATTTTCCTGGTTGATTCTATGCTATTATATGGTTAGCGGTCCCTCATTTAAGCGGGACAGCCTAGTTACTCGCCATTGACGGTGGACCCCCCCCATTTCAAGTGAAGATGCTGACGTATAAGTGGGCTCGTATGGTTCGGGTAGTGTGTTGATGTGATCAGTAGAGTGAACCCAGAGTCTAGTTATGAATTTATTTATTTATTTAATAAGTAGTTTGTCCCAGCCTGTTGGAATGAAACAATATTTATCTTGAATCTTGGTATCTATTTATGGACTTTTGAGATATTATTTCATTATTAGTTAATAAAAAGGATTATTGAACCTAACTTATGATATTGTTATTAAGTCTTATGATTGGTAATGTTCCATTTGTCGATTTCCTTCGCAAATCGACAGTTTAGAAAAGTCGGGTCGTTACAGGGAGCCATGGTGTCCCCCCTCGAAATGTCCATCTAACCCCTCTATATTTTTTAAAATCTCAATTTATATCACCCCTAATTATTAAGGAAAGTTATTACAATTTTTAAACTCTTTCAAATGAAAATAGTGCAAAATACAAAATTCGAAAATATAAAACAAAAATTAAAAAATAAAAAAAAATTAAATTCTCTGTAAAAAGACATCCATATTGATACATTTCACAGATAAAAATTTTACATTATAATTATCATAGAAATTTGGTAGCCAATAGAATATGATAAATAAAACTTTTCTTTTGTTTATTGTTATGGGATGACCGAACGAAAGAGAATTTTTTTTATATATATATATAATAAAATTTGTTTAGTCAGATTAATAAATGTATTTAAAATACCATCGCACGCAAAACGTGCATAGAAGGCTAGTCTTATTTAAGCAAATTTTTTCTAGCAAGCAAACAAAAACACGTAAAATGAGATGAATTCTTAACATTATTTGGCTCTTAAATTAACATTTTACTTAAACAAATGCTATAATATGGAATAAGATCAAACTATAATGGTACCGTGTAGAAATCTGAAAAAATAATGATACTACATAGAAAAACCAAAAATATAGTGGTATCATAGAGATCATAATGTCCCTAATAATAATAATAATAATAATGACGACGATGATGAGTCTGTGTCATCAATAATTAATCAATCAATAATTATAATAATAATAGATGGTAACAGTGATGACAATGATAATGATGGTGTGATGGTGTGATGAACACGATATGTCGGACAACATGATATGATACATGATGGGTGGTGATTGACTATGACGATGATGGTGATGGATGATGACGACGACATCAATGATCTATAGTCCAAAACAAATTGGGTAAAAAACGAAAGGTCAAAAATGGGGTTTTAGGAGGTCGAAAACAAATTCGCTTTGAAAACAAGTTCAGCACCAGTTAGACTCGATATAATAATAAATAAAAAAAGTTAAAAATGGGTTCAGATTTAAAATAGATTTGACATCGAACGGTTTTCGGTATGCATAAAATAGGTCGGAAATGGTTGTGATCTACATTTGGATTCGATAGCAGTCAATACATGCCCACTTGCATTAGCTAAAAAACAGTTTCGATATGAATCGGTTAAATAAGGTTTCGACTACATTTACAACGGTGGATGATAACATGGCCGACAAAAGCAATTCAGCATTTACTTGCCAAAAATAGTACTTTGTATGTCTGTATTATTTAGTCCCACTCGCATGTATCGCACCTAACGATAAAATTTCAACAGTACTTTGGCATTTTCTTTTTTTGGACAGTCTATCTCAATAATAGAATTAAAATATACACCATTCGTCCCAAATTATATGATATATTTTGACTTTTTACACTGTTTATTTTGTTACTTTGATGTCCTTTCATTCTATACATATAAACAAAAATATAGTCATGTGAGATCTCGTATGATTCGTCTCAATATGTACTTTCTAAATATATAATTTTTATAATTTTTTATTATACACAACTAAAGATATTAATTTTTAAGGATATTAATTTTTTAGTGATTAGATATTTAAAATGTATAATTTTCTATCAACAGTTTTTGAGCCCGTCACTAAAATTTACCGAATACTTAACCCAAACTCTATTAGAAATGGCTCATTTACGACGGGGTTGTGACTGGAAAAATCATTTACGACCCCTCTTTTTTGTGACGGGGTCATATTTTTACGACGAGAAAAATCATTTGCGACCCTCTTTTTCTACGAAGGGACCATATTCTTACGACAGGAATTCCTGTCGTAAATAGCATTTTTCCTAGTAGTGAATTAATTTAGGGTCATCAGAACATTTTATCAATTAATTGCTCGGTAAATTTTGACATTCGCTCGATGACGTGGCCAAGCCTGCAAATGATATGTGTTCTACATTATAACAATTGAGTGCACAATACATTTGAGATATGAGGGCGAATGGAATGGCGGGGTGGTTACCACTCCCATCTTCTACTCTATTCCAGAGATATAAGGTTTAATCATTAATACTCCATCGTTCTCATTAATAAATGTCAAATCGTTATCATTAATATGTTACGGAGGGAGTCTTAATTGCATCTCTTTCCCTTTTAAACAAAAGCCCAATTATCCTTATTAAATAAGAAAGACACACTATATATGCACTTAATAACGAAATTAAAAAACCATTAATTGGTAACACAATATTTTAAACGCCATCAAAAAATAAAGTTGATTAAAAACATAATAATATTAAAATAAAGGAAAAATTGTAAAAAATAAGTCAACCTTTAGCCGGTCTTCTCAAATTAAGTCAACCTTTTGATTAACTCAAAATAAGTCAACCTAATATATATGTCTTCTCAAATTAAGTTTTTTCACTATTTACTTGTTAATTAAATTAACATTTTCAATTGAAAACTATATAAACAATGGTAAATAAATGCATCACTTTGATTTTTCATCGAGATTGTTAACTTTTTCTACTGAAATTTTTTTGCAAAAAAATTAATTTGAGCGGATATGTGTAATAGGTTGACTTATTTTGAGTTAATCAAAATGTTGACTTATTTTAAGAAGACCGGTTAAAGGTTGACTTTTTTTTTACAATTTTTCCTAAAATAAATTCAAAGTTACTATTGATTTTTCACAATGTGCATGCAATAGAAAAAGTTCCAAGTTTAAGGCTCCGTTTGTTTTGATAGAAAATATTTTCTCGGAAAATAATTTTCCTCCCTCTTTCCATTTTCCTTTGTTTGTTTTGGAAAGGGTTGAGAAGGAATCCCACATTTTCCTTCCTACTTTTTACTTTTCCCCTATTCACTCCTCCCATCCTTCCTTCATTTCTATTTCATTTTTTCTTTCCTTCACAAGTTTTCTTCTAATCAAACAAATAAAGGAAAACTTTGTTTACATATATGTTTTCCATAGAAAATGATTTTTCTTAGAAAATGATTTTCCATGAAAACGGTTTTCCTTCAAAACAAACGGAGCCTAAAGATGATCCGATCTATCACTTAGGAAATGGAATTACTTGAAGTGGTTCCCTTTTTTGTAATGTAATCCCAAACTTTTCTTCCATATCTTCTTCTATATCTTTTAGACCTTTCCATTGGAATGAATGGACAAGATTGGCTAGCATCAAATGCACCATTCTATTAGCTAGGGGCATGCCTGGACATATTCTTCTTCCTGATCCGAAAGGTATATACTCAAAATCTTGTCCTTTAACATCAATCTTTCTTTCAATAAACCTTTCTGGAGAAAATACTTCTGGTTCCGACCAAATATTTGGATCACGACCCATCGACCATATATTAATCCAAATAGCTGAGTCTTGAGGCACTAAATATCCGTACAGTTCCACATCTTTAGTAGCTCTTCGGGGTAATAAAAACGGGCCTGGTGAATGTAATCTCATTGATTCTTTTACTATTGCTTGGATATATGGTAATCTCTTGATATCTGTTTCTTGAATTGATTCATCCTCTCTCAAAACTTTATCTATCTCAATTTGAGCCTTTTCGATCATTTTTGGATTCGTTATTAATTCCGTCATTGCCCACTCTACTGTATTAGCGGTAGAGTCGGTTCCAGCTATAAACAAATCCTAAACCGAGACAAGCAAATGCATGTAAGTAAGAGAATTCACTTTGTATTTCATTTAGAAATAAAGACTTATAAACAAACAAAATAGTTTATTATCAAATAAGTCTACCTAAATGTTACTTATCCTAGTAAAATAGTACTTACTTTGTAACATATTAATGGCAACAATTTATTTTGCACGCATTTTAAGAAAACAATTTATTAAGGGTGCAAACGAACAGATTGATAAAAAATAACTTTAAAATTAGTAACTTATTATCTCAATCTTACTTGTATTAAAACCATTTTGATTAATTTGTTCATCTATACCCTTAAATCAATATCTTAATGTGCGTATAAAATGACTTGTTGCCATTAATATATTACGGAGGGAGTACATACAGTAAAGATTAGGGCCGAGCAATGGTTCCGGGTACCCACCCACGGAATCGGACCCGGTTAGGAACCGGCGGGTAATTACCCAGACCCGGTTCAATTGGGTCCGGTTCAGGATCCAAAAGTTACTACCCGGTCCCAACTGAGTCCGGTTCCGGTTTTAAAATTTTTGGATCGGGTGCCCAGTGGGTACCCGGTTGTAACGGTTGAATTAGGTTTTATATTTTTATCTAATGGTAAATAGTGAAGTACTGAAGTGACTACTGACTAAATCAAAATATAATAAGCCTAATTTCTTTTTCATTCAAAATTTGTATGTTTATGTAAACTTGTATATAATTTGTGTGAACTTGTGTTTATTACTTTATGTAAAATTGTATGTTTTATCTTAAAATTGTAAACTTGTGTTTAGGGAAACTATCTTTGTGGATGTTTAGTGGTAAATAATTAAATATGTAGTAGAGTAGTTGTTGGCCATTAACCCGATTTGTTATTAAAATTTAAAAAATTGAACAAAATACACACCCATTAAAGAAAACCGGGTAAACCGGAACCGGAACCGCCGGGTACCAGAACCGTTCTAACCGGGTAATATGTTCCAAAAACGATATTTTCTCCTCCAACTTATGTTTTATTATATATATTTAAGCATATGGTTAGGATTAAGATGGAAATAAATAAACTAATAATGAATTTTACCAAAACACGAAAATAACTAATGCATGCTAAACCAAATAAACCTATATTATTAATCAAAATAGTTATTATCAATTAAACTCTACCATCTAACAAGTGGTTATATAGTGTCAAACTACAATATAATGCATGGGTACTTCTAATAATAATTGTACCTGTACCGAACACGCAATGCGTACCTGTATTCCTATGTATACTGGATACTTTGATATATATTTAAAATGTAATTTTAACATACTCTGCATCAAATTATTCATTTTGATGAATTTAATTTAATTTTGAATGATTTTTTTTTTTTACTTAGAATATACAAAGTAAAATTTATCAAATTTCATATTATAATTATTGTTTCATAGTACTCGTATACATATTCATTCCAGTGCAACCTAGGTGTCAACCCATACTAAGGCCCTATTCTTTTGGACTTAAAAGCTACAGTAATCAGATCAGATCAGTTCAGATCAGATTAAATCAGTTCAGCTTTATTTTAATTTTATACTCTCACAAAATAATACCCCACCTAATCAATTCAGATCAGTTCAGTTCAGATCAGATCAGATCAGTTCAAACAGGGCCTAAAGATTAGGAGAGTAATTGTAAACACCACTTAATATTGGCCTACATATATATTGCCATTTATAAACTCCAAGTTCATAATAACTTAGTTCTCTAGAATTGGAAAAACAAAATATGTTTCGGATATAGGTTTTTTTTTTTTGATGAGATGCTTAGGATAAAGTTTAGAAGATTTTTTTTTTTAGCTACATATAATGTTTATCCACAAAAGATAATTATAAATCTAAGAAAATGTATCTTCTAAATAAATATCCTACCATATTTTCTAAATGATTATCCTAATTATTTATAAAATGAATACAAACAAAATAATACTACTCAGTTGCCCTTCCTCATTTGTCACTTATTTAGGTGGTTTGTCATTCATGTAGGGACCATTTGATTTGATGTGGGTTAACAAAAAGTAGAGAAAGTATATGTTATTAGCCGCTAAATGCAAATAGCAAGACAAAATTATTTTTTTATTTTTTTTTTTAAAAAATTATGTAAGAAAAAAATTTATATAAAACGATTTTAACCAATCAAAGACTAATAAATATTGTCAGAAACACATGAGTGAAAAAGAAGTGGTCCCATGTATGAGTAAACCTGGAAAAATCGGAAAAAAATGTGTGGACTATAATTGTCATCTGATATACAATGATTGACATCTATAGGACAATAATTGTGTTGCACAGGACTATATTTTGCAAGTCTGTACAAAAATGCGATTTCATTTAGCTGCAAAGAGTTTATCATTTCTCGCAAAAAGTAATCAAAATAAAAAGCAATGGTTCATGAAGAAAGTGATATTTACAATTCATTTTTATAAACTTCATTTTTACAAAAACTAATAAAGGGAGATGGGCCCATATAATTGCAACAATCACAATGAGCACAATTCCACATAGGGTGCTTATTGAGCGATTCGATCTCGAGCTGAGGGTTGCTCGACTCGTGCTCGTTAAGTTTCGAGTCGAGCTCGAGTCGATAACGAGTTGCTCGTTTAATGTTTTGGCGCTATTGAATTTCAATTTTTTAAAAGAAAATTAATGATTATATTCTTTTTTCTTTAGATAAATTATTTATTCTTAAAGTATATTAATTTATTATATTAAGTGTCAAACAAAATTTTCTTTATTTATTATATTAAATTATTTTCAATGATTTCACATAGAAAATTATTGATTAACCTGTAAAATTATTGAGTTTCGAGCTAATTCGAGCGAGCATGAGCCATATCGAGTCGAACTTTGACCGAGTTTTGACCGAGTCGAGTAGTTCGCGAGCTGCTCAGCTCAATAAGCACCCCTAAATTTCCACATATGCGTCCCACTAAAATAATCAAATTTCAATCATTGATAATTGATGTGATATGATCGGGTTAACAACCATGTCTGCACAATTATATATAGTCATTCGCAAAATTTTAACCCCTATTTCATTTGTAAATGCTCCATGTTGACTACGTTTATTTTTTACTTTGTAATTTTGATTTTCTTTAATTTCATATATATATAAGAAAAAATATATGAAGTAGTTATATGAAATCTCGTTTGATTCATCTCAACACGTACTTTCTAAATACTTCATCCATTTCAAAATAAACGCAAAAATTTCTATTTTAGGAAGTTTCAAAATAAATACAACTATTTTAATCTTTTTATTTTTTTAAGTCTTTTCTTCCTATCTCTCACATCATCACATACCCCACTAATTTCTATTTATCCCTTTTACTCTCACAACAAAAAATGAACTAGGAGTCTATGCTATCTAATTTGTTGCATATTTTCGAAACAGAGGAAGTATATAATTTTTAAATATTAATTTCTTAAGATTTGTCTCAGTTGATGTAAAAAATGAATGGAACATTTTGCTTGGGAGGAACGGAGTACTTGAAAATTGTACAATTATGCAGTATCTCAGCTCACAAAATATCATAGTGGCATTTTTTGTAATTTTCTTAAAAATATATTACCAAAACACCTCTTATTTTTTTTTTTCATGCATGGATATATGTACCTCTTATTTTTGCTCTTATTTTGCTCAAAATTACATCAAAATGATAGTAAGATACAAAATTATATATTAATGTGATTAAGCGGGAATCCCTCGTAGCTGGACAAATTGTGCAAGGTTTTTTAGACAACAAAAAAAAGCATCTAACTAAAATGGAGAAAACGGTTTTAGTAGTGAAACTATTTTATTTTGTCCAACTAAATGGACCCTACATACATAAAGTTTGCGGTATCATGTATATATCTTTTACAAAGTACGGAGGAGTGTATACGAAGTAGATTACTTAGCATCAATGTATTTATATTTTATCATGATCGTTATTATACAAATAAACATTCATTAGAATAAAAAAAAAGGCAAAATTAATACTTCCTCTGTAACATAAAACTTTCAACAATTGGTTTTGCACACATTTTGAGGAAGTGGTTTAAGAGTGTAAATTAAGGAATTAATCAAAATAAAAATTAATATTAGGAACTTATAATCACATTCTTGCTTGTATTAAAACCATTTTGGCTAATTACTTCGTTTACACCCTTAAATCGCTTTCTCAAAATGCGTGCAAAACCAATCGTTGAAAGTTTTATGTTACGGAGGGAGTACATAAGTTTCGTAGAATTTGGTAAATTAACGTTTTTTATTTGATAAAGAAATTAATTCGCTAGCTGATTTCTACTAGGTTTTTGGATTCTTGGTTGTATGGCTAGCTAGCATTAGTATATTCAACCACATATTCAAATAGCCCTTATAATGAAAAAAAAATCTTTCGTCCCATTTATTATGTATCATTTGTGTTTCACTAATTTTAATTGGTTGAAAAAATAATTTTATGATTTTAAAATTTTAAAAAGTGAGTCATAGTAGGTGATTGGGTAGATATTACTTACAAGGATCATATGTTTAACTTCATCAAGGCTCAATTCTCCATCTTTCACAAGCTTGAGCAAAGTACCAAGGATATCATCTTTGACATCATCCATTGAAGACTTCAACCTTTCATCAATGATTACCCCGAAAATTCGCATAAACTTTTCAAACAATATCATACTCCTTTTAGCTATTCCTTGCAAATCCAACTTCCTTAGTAAAGGGAAAAAATCTGACAAATTAGGCTTTATATTCTCTTGCATCACACTCGCAACCAGATCTTTGAACTCTCGTGTCGAATCTAACGAATCATAGCTTCCCAGATCCATGGAAAATATTGTGTTAGACAACAAATTTAGTGTTGTTATAAAAGCAACCCTACCTATGTCAACACATGTGCCTTTTTCACCACACTGTCGCACATAATCAACTAACTCGTTTACCTTCTTTTGTCGTAAAGTTTGGGTAGCGTTGAGTCTCGAGTTCGCGAACAATTTCATATTTGCAATCTTTCGCAGATTCTGCCACTTGGCAGCTACGGGAAGCCAAACCATGGATAAATTATCATGATTCTTAACCCTTGAGGAATTCGGAACAGTCCTGCTAGAAAGGGCCATATCATGCTCGAGAAACATTTCTTTAACTATTTCAGGAGATGAAATCACTATTGTTGTCTGATTTCCGAGCTTTAGAGTCATAATGGGACCATATGTTTTTGAGAGCTCGGTGACAACACGATGAGGTTTGTCACCGAGCTTGTGGATGCTACCTATAATAGGCCATGGTTTTGGTCCCGGGGGTAGTTTTCTGGATTTGCTAAATATTTTTGACAAAAAAATTATGGTACATATGATGGAGAGAAAAGCAAGTGCAAGAGTGTTCCTTTGCATTGTTCACGTAATGTATGGAGTGTTTTTTTTTTTTTTTTTTTTTGAGGGAACTTAATGTATGGAGTTTACGAAGCAGAATTCTTTGGAATTAAATTATTTGGCGCAAGTCTAGTGCAGTTTTGCTTGTTGATCTTTATTATATAAGAGCCACATGGGCTATGGTTTTTTTTTTTTTTTAAAAAAAAATAATCAAATAAAAACACTACTAAAATGAATAATTTACTAAGGAATGTGTTTAAATTTGCTTTAAATGAAAGCATTATAACATATATATATATATATATATATATATATATTTTAATTCTCTACAAATTAACCACCATATTGACATATTTTGTCAAATAAAATTTTACCTTTTGGTTATAGTAGAATTTTAGTCGAAGTACTAGATAGATTATATAGTAAATGAACTTTTTCTTTTATTTGTTGATGTCGGGAGAAAGACAAACGGTTTGTTTATGATTGAGTATATGGAGGAGTATAAATTGGAGGGATATTAAATTCAATGTGTTCTGGTAAGGGAAATTGAGTACTTTGATCTATGGACCGAAATCTGCACAAGGAAAACAAGTGAGCTACCCCAGGTTTTTACCGGGAAATTGATTTATGATTATGGTTTGTTTAATACTGATAAAATTAAAGGTTATGCCAGAAATGTCATCGGATACAAAGCTAGTTCCATTATTTATGGAAAGCCACTTTACAATTGAAATAAATATATAACACAATTAGTTGCTTGGGTCGATTTTCATTTAAATTTTTAAGTATTACCACGTTTTCAGGAGACATCTTCTAGCTCAGGTTTCATAAAATTGATGAGGTATTACTATTGTTTTAGAAGTTCATGGTATACTAATTCTTAGGTTTTAAGAAATTTTACAACTTATAATTTTATTTATAAACAATAAACGGTGGTTTTTTAATGGGTATTTCTATTGTTTATAATCAAGTCGTACTATTTCACCTTTATACCCCCTTCCAATGAATTAACACAAAAATAATCTAAACTTTTTTAGTTAGAAAAAAGGTATCTGGTACATTTGCTTAAAAATCCTATGAGTATTTAATGCAATATTTTGAAATAATAGTCTCGTGAATTTTGTAAAACTCAAGTTTTTCATGAAAAATCTTTTTTTTTTTTTTTGGGGGGGGGGTCATACATGAAAACTCTTCTATGGTCATCGAAAAAACGACCACCAAAGTCAAAATAATTTAGACCGTTGATTTTTTTATGTTAATTAAGTTGATTTTGATAATTAGATTTGACTTTTATTGTAAATAATATATACATTTAATTTTTTTGTAATAATTCATTTTTATTATTTTTGGATTCACCTAAATTAATTTTAGTTTTTGATAATTTAAAAATTATATTAAAAATCCAAAATTAATTTAGATAAATCCAAAAAAAATAAAAATTAATTAATGTTACATTAAACAATATACAAATGTTTATTTTATTTAAAAAGTCAAATCTAATTACTAACTAAATTATTTTTACTTTGGTGGTCATTTTTTCGACGACCATAGAAAAAACATCCGCATTTATGGATGTTGTAGACAAAAGTCAACGAACTCATCGATCCCTTCGATAAACCCAGTCCTAAGGCGACGCCCATCTAGTCTTTTGTACATCCGACGACACTCAATCTTTTTCATGATCAAAATTCTACACAACTAACATTAAGAGTAATTTTAATTGTATTAAAATTAAAAAAACTTGATAAATTCTAAATAAACATATGCTTAACTTTTTAAAACTGATTAATAAAAAAATATTAATTTATTGATAATCACCTATTTCCTAATTGTCACTAATATGTTCGAGTAATATTAGTGTCCTTTTTTAGTCTTTTAATACATGTTACATAAAACTTAAATAAATTATGAAACACATACTATACATGAAAAATATTATTAGACAAGATTATGCATTATTATGCATACACCAAACACCTTATTTAATTTGTTTCAATCTCGGTAAGAATAGAGTTAAGGCTTCGATCATGACACGAGGTTTATTCTTTTAACTTATTTTTATTTGTTTAAATTGATAAATAGCAGGTAGTTAATGTTGAATTAGAATAATTTAGGGATTATCTAGCCGCAAAACAATTATGTAGCCTTTACCAATTATTATATATGCTTAACATAAAAAAGTATATTATTTCTTTAAAAAATAGTTTAAAAAAAAAAAAAGAACAAAATGCCATCTAAAAACAACAGAGACCAACTATACAACAGCAACAAAACAAAATGGAAACAAAAAACAATACAACAACAATGGAGGATTTGAGATGAAATTCAACAAATTAATACCCAAACCCTAATCTCAAACAAACGACAATGCAAGCTCAATTAGTGCATAATCAACTTAAACTTAACCTCAAACAAATTACAAGCTCAAAAATGAGCATAAACTCTACTCAAACTTATAAGATGGAAATAAGTAAATAAAGGAAAAACTGCTTTGAAAAATACAAGCTTTCAGCGATTTACTTTTAATAAGCAAACCTTTCAATTATTATTTAATAATCTAACCTTTACCCCCAAATTCTTTCAGTAGGCAAAACAACCTACTACCGGCTACGAAAGGATTTCAAAATTAAAACCCTTCAAAAAAAACCAAGTGCTCTGAGTAAAAAAAAAAAAAATTCACTTCTCCTCTTCATTCGATGTTTTTCTCCTCTATTGATGCTATCAACAACTTAGTTTCTCAAGTAAAGGTAAATACTTGTCAAAGTTCTCGCTCTATAATTACGTTCGAATTGCTTCTCAATTATATGATTTTATACATTAATTGCATTATAATAGGTTGGAATTTTTTTTTAAAAGAATATTTGTGAAGTTGAAGTGGAGAAGAAGAATGGAGGAAGATCGTTGGACTACTGGACTGGAGTAATGTGCATTAGACTGATTTTTATATAAAAAATTTACATGCAAGTTACCTGCTACAGTATGTAAGCTACTTCTTTTGCCTATTGAAAGAATTTAGGGGTAAAGGTTGGCTTATTAAATAACTAGCCTTCTATGCATACTTTGCGTGCGATTGTACTTTAAATACATATATTAATCTGCCGAAACAAACAAAAAAATAAAGGTTATTTGTTCGAAAATTGAAAAATCTGTCAAATTCACACTCATTCACATAATCAAAAACAAACTTTTCCCCTTTCATTCGGTCATCCCACAACAATGAATAAAAGAAAAGTTTTATTTACCATATTCTATTGGCTACCAAATTTTTACGATAATCAAAATGTAAATTTCTTATTTGATGAACTATATCAATATGGATGTCTATTTATAGAGAATTTAAAAATATGAATTTTGGTATTTTTGTTTTATTTTTTCGTAGTTTATATTTTGTACTATTTTCATTTTAAAAAGTCCCAAAATTGTAATAAATTTCCTTAATAATTAAGAGTGATAAAAATTAAGATTTTAGAATATTTTGAGGGGTAAGATAGACTTTTAAAGGGGGGACACCATAGCTCCCCCTTGGCTTATATAATAGAGATAATTGAAAGATTAGCTTATTAAAAGCAATTCGCTGAAAAATTATATTATTCAAAGCAATTTTTTCTAAAATAAATAGAGGAGCCAAAATCGCATGGGACATAAACTAGTATTTCTAAAACCTCATATCCTCAATCATTTGTGAATCCCTCTAACATATGATCTAATATCCCAACCAACATATTCTAGAGGTGATCGTGGATCGGGCTGGGCCGGGCCGTTGCATAAAAATCAAGCCCAAAATTAAGCCCGCACGAAAAAATTAAAAAAACAGGCCGGGCCCAAATTCGAGCCTAAGTTTCATGTCCAAAGCCCGCAAAAAGCGGGCCGGGCCACTTTTGATCAGCTCTAACATATTCTAAGATTTGCAAGTCCAAAATTAATCCATATACCAACTCAACATATACACAAAATTAAAATCCAATGTTAATATTCAATATCATGAATGGTTTTTTTTTTTTTTTTCCAAACCCGAATTCGGTTTTCTGATAATCCTAGCAACATAAATATAAACAAATATTTCGTGAAACAAAAGCTAAAATTATTTGTCCCCCAAACCCAAATTTCATCTATTGTAAAAAGGATTAAGATTTTTTTTTCCCAAACCTAACAATGAGCATAAACTTAACATAAACAAAGTTTTCCCCCAAGCCCTAAAATGAGAACAATAATTCATTATTAACGAAAGTTATTACAATTTTTAATTTTTTAAAATGAAAATATTAAAAAATATAAATTTTGTAAAAATAAAATAAAACCACCAAAATTCATATATTTTTTTTTTCTATTAAAATTAAAAAGACACTCATATTGATATAGTTTGTAACATAAAAATTTTACCTTTCGATTATCGTAGAAATTTGATATGTAGTCGATAGAAGTAAATAAACTTTTTCCTTTGTTTTTTGTTGTTGGATAGTTAGATGAAAGGGAAAAAGTTTGTTTATGATTATGTGAATGAAAATGTGAATTTGAAAACTATTTCAAGCTTCAAATAAACAATTTTTATTTTATTTTATTAAAGATACATTTAAAATATTATCAAGCTAGTACTCCGTATTTATCCGTATAAGATTGTCCTAGTTATTATTATTACTCCATATTTTTTTAAGAAAACGTGTTCTAAATAAATATCCTACCTAATTTCTAAATAATTGTCCTAGTTATTAAATAAAGTTAATACAGTACTATGTAATCATTGAAACAATAATATTGAGTATAATCTTTATGACTGGACATATGCGTGATTGCGTGCCACTTCAATTCAAGATACTTTATCAGCTCATATCCTTTCCTTCATTGAATAATGCTAAATACACAAATAAAATAAATCGTGAGGTCTAATCAAAATTTAATTTTTCCGATCTGATCTAAAATAAGTATTAAAATTCTTAAATAAGGTGAACTAAAGATATAGCCTTAATACGGGAAATACCCAGTTAATCAAATTGAGATGTTTACTAAACATCTCAAATGACATTTTTGTAATTTCGTTGAAAATATATTACCTAAACAGTAAACACCCTCTAGCTATTTGGTTGGTGCTTGGATCTCTGCCCCTAAAGCTTGTCAAAATTACCTTAAAATATCATTATGAAATACAAAATTGTATTTTACATTGATTAACCTGATATCCCTCGCCTTAACACATCATCTTTGGCGGTCATATTTGTATCTTTTAATGTTCTCTATAAATTAAATTATTTTCTCAATAATTACTAATATCTAGTTAGTATAATTCGTAGCCTTTCTCAACTTTCTTTATAAATCTAAGTTGAGAAAATTTAATCAAATGCCATTAAAGTGTTGTGATGAACTTGAACAAGCTAGCAATGCATGACTAGCCAAATCCGATTTCTTTATAATATAATGCATCAGATGATAGCTGTTTTGACTACAGTGGAGAAAGTCTCTCTTCATTTGCTACTATCAATTTTACGAGTGTTTTATAAAAATAATGCTTTCAGCAAAACTATTTGCCAAAGTACTGCCATTGCAAAAGTATTTACAAAAATAATGTCCGCATAGGAAAGAGGGAGGTTTCTTTTTTTTTTTTGCAGTGAAAAAATCGCTATATGCATTACAAGAAAATTGAGTTTTAACTACAGGAGCTTATCTGTTGGTACAACCTTTGTTGCTAAAACTATTACCAACAGATATTTGAGTTTCACCAACAGACACCATGTCTGTTGGTATTACCCTCATTTACCAACAAATATAAGCATTTGTCGGTAAATATCTGTTGTTAAAACTCAATTTTCTTGTAGTGATGAAATAGCGATTTGCTTAGAGATAAAATCGTTATTTCATATAGTGATTTATCCTTTAATTAGAACAAAATTCTTTAGTCATTAATCTCTACAACAAAGGCATTGTTGTTTTTTATTTTTACTTAGGACAAATTAAAAATCGCTATCTCAATTAGCGATTTTGTTATTTACCAAAATAATGTCATTGCAAAAGTATTTACCAAAATAATGTTCACGTAAGCAATTTTTTTTTAAAAGATGCAGTTTAAATCGCTATCTCAATTAGCAATTTTATAAAAATAGTTTTACTCCAAACATTACTTTCAATTATTGCCTTCTTCCCTCTTAGGCAAATCAACAAAAATCCATGTGTTGTTAACTTGTTATGTTTCAAAGCTTTTGTTTCCTTCTACATTGCCTCTTTTCCATTCATGTTCAGCAGCAACTAGCCTAGCTAGCTAGATTCGGTTAATTTCAATTTATTTTTGTTAATTACAACTAGACTTGGTTAATGGTCGGGGTCAAGTCGGTGCAGGTCAGGTCAGGTCAAGGTTAGTTGAAAATGGTCAATTACGGGTTGGGTTGGGCCAAGACAGGTCGCGGGTTAATATCGGATCGTTAGAGGTAAAAAAAAGAAAAAATAAAGCTACATGAAAGTTATTATACCACTTCAAACTATACCAATGCTTCTACAAATAAATATATACAACATTTTATTTAAGTTTCACTCTGAAAACTAAGAAAACACAATCCAACAAATTAAAAAAAAAGTAATTCGATCAAACACTCAATGAGCTCTTGTTATGAAGAATAATTATAGAGATAGATCATCTCAGGATTGGAATAGCTTGAAGTGGCACAACTTTATGTAATGCAAGGCCAAACTTATCATCAATGTCTGGAAGTGTTGGACTTATTGTCTCATTATTATGACCATATTTCCAATTGAATGAATTAAGAAGAGAAGCCAACATTAGATATGTCATTCTGTGTCCCAATGACAATCCTGGACATATTCTTCTTCCAGATCCAAAAGGTAATAATTCGAAATCTCGTCCTTTAAAATCAATAATATTCTCCTCTAAAAACCTTTCCGGGTAAAAAATCTCTGGATTTCGCCATATGGTTGGATCACGGCCAAGCGACCATACATTAACCCAAATAGATGAGTTTTTTGGCACTAGATAGTTACATAATTGTACATCCTTTTCAGCTTTGCGGGGTACCAAAAATGGACCAGGTGGGTGTAACCTCAACGTTTCTTTTAATATTGCTTGTATATAATGTAATTTAGACATGTCTGATTCTTGTATAGACCCATCTTTCCCAAGTACTTTGTCTATCTCGAATTGAGCCTTCTTTATAATTTCGGGATTACGTAGTAATTCTGTCATCGCCCATTCTAATGTGATAGATGATGTATCTGCTCCAGCTATGAACATGTCCTGTGCACAAAGAAGATAAAAGTATTTTAGACACTTCATAGTGTACCACACTAGAACCAAACGGTGGATTAAAGGGAATCGAAATCCTAAGAAAATTTATATCAGCGAACTTTTGAAATTTTAAACATCTCAATAGTTGGTTTCAAAAAAAAATTATCATCTATATATAATATATTAAAATACGTTGATCGCACCGTATTGCGCCACATAAGCTACACGTCATTGTCCATGTCATTAGTCTACATGTCATCACACCATTTAAACCCTTAACCTAGCTCCATGTAGCTAGAATTTTTACCAGTAGTCTAAATTAAATCTTCTCTTTGTATTAAATAAGATGATTCTAATATTATAAACAATTTTCACTGATAATAATTTTTTTGGCAACAGAACAATGAAAAAGAAAATAAAAAATAAAAAGAAATTTGCTACCCAGGGCAACTCTCTGGCCAGAATACTAGTTAGTTAGTTATTTTGACAATTTTGTATTATAGTTTATTAGCATTTCAAATAAATTAAATTTTGGCAAAAAATCAATTTTTAGTCAATAATACTTTGGCACAATATTATTAGAAAATAAAGTAAGTTATTGCTCATACGATTCACGAGTTTATTTGAAAAAAAAGAAAAGAGAACGACTTTATTTTCAATGAAGATAAAATTTAATTATCGTAACTAATTATTTATTAAAATATTAAATGTAATAAAATTCTATATACATTTATTCTAATCAATTAAGAGTGTAATTATATTAGTAGATGAAATACTTATAAAGTATGCGGTATTAGATTAAAAAAATGAAAATAACAAATTTAAGACTATAGTTACTTTTTCTAATTTGAAATTTTTTAATCTATTTTTTTTTACTAAACTCAACGATATTTGTATAATACTCCATAAGGAAAAAAATTCAAGTAATTTATCATTACATTCCTATTGTTGAGTGATTTTTAAAAATACAGTTACTATACATAAAATCAAAAAAAGAAATAATATGATATTTTTTTCTGATCAAAACTATTTTTTTTTTAATATTTGTAATCCAATCTAATTTTTTCAATAAAAAAATAATGACTTTAATAAGCCAAAGTTTAAGCACAACCTTATTACTCTACTAATAAGGTTACAAATTTGAAAATGGTATAGATTGCAAGAGAATCTAGGAAAACTAACCCTATAAAAAAAGAAAGCTAACAAAATCAACAAATGGAATTTTAGCTAGAAATTTGAATAATAAGATAACATATGTCCAATAATAGTGTCATTAACTTTTATTTTAGCTTATATTTATTTTTTTCCCTATGTATCTTTTTATATTTTTTATTTGAAGTGTTGACACTATTTATTATAAGAGCGCTAGAGGTAATCTTCTAATTTCTTTCTAGTATATAAGAAATAATAGATTAATTTCAGATTTAGTTATTTCATCTCAAAGAGTACATTATTATGAATATTTGTTTTATATAATATGTAGAAATGTAGAATTAAAGATATTATATTTCAAAGATGAGTATCTGCAAACTATGCCAAAATAAATTGGGAAAAACACTTTTATATAGAAGTATGTAACCCCGCCCTTATGTATTTACTAATACATCTAATTAAGAAATTTAAAAAAAATATATAAATATAAATGCCAGACCAATAATGTTTAATATTGAAAATTAATAATAAAAACAAAATTAATTAGCTCTAGATATGATCTCGATCTTACCGCGAGTAAATGTCTAACATCGTCAAGGCTTAATTGATCATTGTGCACATTCTTGAGTAGAATATCCAATACATCATCCTTGACATTATTTGTTGGATCTTTCAATCTTCCATCAATAATTTCATCGAAAACTAACATGACCTTGCTTAACTTATCCTTAGTCCTTTTAAACACTCCTTGCAAATCCAAGTGTTTAATCAATGGGAAAAAATCTGAAAAATTAGGTTGTCCATTGGTTTGGAGCCAAGTAACGAGCTCTTTAAACTCTTGTGTATACGAAGAAGCATGACCAGCTAAATCCATGGAAAAGAAGGTGTTCGACAACAAATTTAATGATGTCGTAAATCCGGCTTTACCAATATCAACACACGTTCCGTTTTTGGCACATTGCCGCACATAATCAAGCAACTCATTTACCTTCTTTTGCCGTAATGTTTGGCTAGCATCAAGCCTTTGGGTTGTAAACAATTGGGCGGCTGTGATTTTTCGTAGGTCTCGCCATTTGGGACCCACAGGGAGCCAGATTATTGAAAACTTGTCATGATTTAGGGCTCCTGCTGTATGAACAATATCCCTACTAGAAAGAGCTAAATCATGATTGAGAAACATTTCTTTAGCTATTTCTGGAGATGAAATTACTATTATAGTCTTACAACCTAGCTTTAGTGACATTATGGGGCCGTGTTTTTTTGCCAGCTCGGCGACGGTGCGATGAGGCTTGTCGCCGAGCTCATGAAAGTTGCCTATGATAGGCCATGGTTTTGGTCCTGGAGGTAGTTGTTTGGATTTGCTAAATAATTTTGATAAATAAATGGTGCTTAAAATAACAAAGAGGAAAATAAGTATAAGGGTGTAGTATTCCATTTGATATACATATAACGTTGAAGGTGGTGTTGTAAGCTTAACTTTATTTAGGATACACCAGCTAGTATTTATATGAGGTGCTTTTTTTTTATTTTTTTGCAATTAAAGAAATTTTATTAACTACCAAAAAAAAAATACAATTACAGCCCAAACATCCAAAACACCAGCGGCCAAAAATAGGGGTAGAATTATCCACTAACTCATTAATGATATGAGTTTTTTTTTTTTTTTAATTTTATTTTTTATGGAATGATATGAGTTATTATTATTTTTCAGTGAGGGACATAACCAAATTATTTATTTATTTTATAGTTTCAAACATGCATGTAGGCTATGTTTACTTGGGTGTAAAACAATTTTAAAGCCAAATGATTTTTACTGAAAACTATTTACAATGAAAAACATAATTGCAAAATAAGTTTTCCATTATTTACTATCATTGCAAGAAAACAACTAGATAACGAAAGAGAAAATAAGGAGGTACGTAAGGTATGTAGGGTATTAAGGGAAGGAAGGAAAATAGTTTGTCGGCCCGGTGTTGCCCAATGTGTTACTTTTTTTTAGCAAATATTATGTGACTATACATGTCTTAGCCTTGTGAAATTCATTTAAAAAATTCAACCTCTGATTTTAATTAGTTAGTAAAGGAGAAGAATATATAATGTTATGTAAAATTTTAAAAAATAATAAAAGTCGGTTGAGACGATAAGTGCGTGATCTTGAATCCTAAGAGGTAATAGGTTCAAATCCTATTCTAAGCATAATTTATTTATTTTATTAAAATGATGCGATGATGCTTACGTGACGAATATGCTTTAGAGAAAGCCACATGGGCATCTTACATGGCGCAATAAGATGACTGAGCGCCTATGTGGCGCAATACGGCGCGAGGAGCGCCTTTTAATAATATTTATTTATTATAGATTAGTTTTCCCTTCATTTTGGTGGGAAAATGGTTTCCCATCGAGTTTGGATCCGGTGGAGTTTTATAATAACTCTAACTAGTTGAGTTCAATCCTAGTCATATGTTTTAAAATCAATGGCTCAAGGTTTGTGGAGATTTTTTATAAAAAAATATGTATAACCCATTGATTTCTTAATCAATGGTTACTGGTTAGGATTGATTGAACTCTACTAGGTAGAGTTTTTATAAATACTACCAAATCTAAACTCTAAAAAAATGTAAAATTAAAAATAAACAATAATTAGAGCCTTAATTATTGCATAAAAAGGGCGTAGTAATGATTGAGCTTTCCATGTGCATAGGGGGAGTGATTGAGTAATCCTAATGGTTGTCAACTCTCTCATATATGTAATTTAGGGCTTCTTTACTTCAGATTGTATTCAGTTCAGTTCAGTTCAATTCAGTTCAGTTAATCTCTATTCAGTTCAGTTCAGTTCAGTTCAGTTCATCTCTATTTAGTTCAATTAATTTACAAATTTATTTTATTGAGTAATTAATTTTTAGACTACATATGTATGCATGCATTTTAATTCAATATTTTAACACCAAGTATAGTAAACAAAATTTTAATAAAACCTGGAATGTTTTAAATATAATAAAAAAATTGTGGGAATGCACCTAAAAATAGGAACTTATAATTGCATAAAAGATGATTATACAAAAAAAAAAAAAAATAGGTTTGGTATTATCATCCCAAATGTATAGGTACAAAATATTTTCAATTACTTTTGTACTACTTTAATTGAGAAGGTATCGTGTCAGATTTGTCTGACATAATGTTACTGTCAGACGAGTTTAATTGAAAAAGAAAACTCAACTAACTTGAAAAAAATGACTTAATTGGATAAAAAATTTACTTGTCTACGCAAGCAAAAAAAAAAAAAAATGAAAAAAATGACTTTCTAGAAAAAAAGACTTACATGGACAAAAAATGACTTACCTGAATAAAAAATAAAATGACTTATATGAAAAAAATGATTTACATGGACAAAAAAAAAAGACTTACTGGGACAAAAAATGACATCAGGGAAAAAACAATATAACTTACCTGGGACAAAAACTTTAAAAAAAATAAACACCACCTGAAATTAGCATTTATTGAATTTTGGAAAACAAGTGGATCTTCTCCCTAAATCTTTTTCTTTCAACCAAACTTCCATGCCACCCCACCCCACTATCAAATGATAAAGACACACCAAAATTGATATTAGTCTGCTAATATCAATATTGGTTGTCCTAATATCATTTTCTCACCCCACTGCATTACAAGCCTCCAATGTTCCAACTGAATGGATAAATCTACACATACAATGTTTGTATAAAATCCCACATACATTGATTTTTTATTGGTTAATTATGTGGGTTCCAAAATACCCCTTTATTTTTTTTCCTCCTTAATCCCTTTTTTCTAATGAAATCACATTGGCCATACAATAGTTGTATGTGTAACATCTCTCCAAATGAATTAAGATATATATATACCTCCTAATAATATAATACTCTTTCCGTAACATATTAATGGCAACAAGTCATTTTGCACACACTTTAAGTAATAATTAAAGGGCGTACGCAGATGAACAAATTAATCAAAATGGTTTTAATACAATTAAGATTAAGATCATAAGTTACTAATCAAAGTTATTTTTGATCAATTTGTTCGTCTGCACCCTTTATCGATTTCTTAGAGTGTGTATGAAATAACTCATTATCATTGACATGTTAACATTCAACTTCAAAATACCGATAAAGAAAAGAAAGTGGATGCTCCGTTTTCATGTACATTAGATAAAGACCTTGCTTCTTTTTTCTTTCATTACATGTTATTGTCTGGAAATTGCAGAGAAAGAGAGTGGATGTTGTTGAATAGTCCTCAAAGTCATCACATCAGCAGGGAAAGCAAAATTTTCAAAGTATTTTTATAAATTTTTTTCATTACTTTAGATTAAGGCTCCGTTTAGTACAGGGCGTCAAATATTTTCCTTGAAAATAATTTTTATATTTTAAATCTTTTACTTTGGGTGAAAATATAAAATGTAAAATTTAGATTGAAAACTCATTTTACTCCATAGTGGAAACATTTTCCTACAAATTTGGGAGTAAAACGTATTTTCCGTGTAAGTAAACATTTGAAAATTTCTATGAAAATTAGTTTTACAAAGTAAAATGTTTTTCATGAAAAATCATTTTACATCGAAACGTTTTACACCCAAGTAAACGGACCCTAAATGCTATTGCAAAGCATGGAAAAAAATAGCGGTCGTGGTCACGTTCGCGGAAACGGTCGCATTGTCGCGGGAATCGCTTGTAACGGCAAAAAAGAACGTTTCGCGGCTGTCGCGGCGTGGATTTTTTCAAAAAATTCACATAAGCTCAGTATTAAGCTTTATCAATCTTCATTTATTCTTATTTGTTTTTGGATCACATTATGTCAAAAAAATATTATTAGTTATTATTATTAAAATTTATTAATAATCCAGCTTATTTATTAAAAATTTAACTATTGCAAAGTACAAGTATGGCTTCTATTAGCCTTTTCTTCTTTAATATTTATTTTATTTTATAAAAAACGGGCATTTCTTGCAAAAACGCGTTATGGAACGGGCGTTTTACCGTTACGGAACGCCATCGCGGTGATTTTTGTGTGAATTCCAAATCTCAGTGTTATAACGGCATTTCGCGTATCGGCAACTCAAAACAGGTTACAGAACGGCCGTTACGTAACGAAACGGCTGAGTTTTAATTCCATGTTGCAAAGTCATCGAACGATTTGGAGAGGAAGAAATTGTCGTCAATTAGTTAGTTTATCACGTTATAATTCTCCTCTATATTAATTTACAATAGACAGAAAATTATAATGATAACAAAATTAATTACAAAGTTTATTTACAATATACGTAATAAAATTGGTTATTGTATACGATCAGGGGCATCGCTCAGGCCAAAATATTAGTTCCCTATTATTAAGAAACTTAGTTTACCCCAGTTGGACCAGAAATTTAAACCCCTGGCCTCATAATTCTTTTTTTTTTTTTTTTTTACAAGCTCATAATTCAGTTTTAAGATTAGATCAGTTAGCATCTTGAGATATATAGATCATAAAATTAAAAATACATCTTGAGTCCTTGCTACAAAGAATTATTATAGAGATATATAGATCATCTCAGGAGTGGCATGGCTTGAAGTGGCACAAGTTTATGTAATCCTAAGCCAAACTTTTCCTCAATGTCTGGGAATGTTACACTTGCCTCATTATGACCATATTTCCAATTGAATGAATGAACAATAGAAGCCAACATTAGATTTGTCATTCTATTCCCTAATGACAATCCTGGACATATTCTTCTTCCAGATCCAAAAGGTAAGAGTTCAAATTCTCGTCCTTTAAAATCAATAATCTTCCCCTCTAAAAACCTTTCCGGATAAAAAATCTCTGGATTTTGCCATGCAGTTGGATCACGCCCAATCGACCATACATTAACCCAAATAGTTGAGTTTTGGGGTACTAAATAGTTACATAATTCTACTTCCTTGGCAGCCTTGCGGGGTATCAAAAATGGGCCAGGTGGGTGTAACCTCAATGTTTCTTTCAATATTGCTTGTATATAATATAATTTAGAAATGTCCGATTCTTGCATAGATCCATCTTTCCCAAGCACTTTATCTACCTCCAATTGAGCCTTCTTTATAATTTCTGGATTCCGTAGTAATTCTGTCATTGCCCATTCTATTGTGGTAGATGTTGAATCTGTTCCAGCTATGAACATGTCCTGAGCACAAAATAGATAAATATATCATAGACACTTTATTTCTTAAAATAAAGTGAAATATTGATTATAACAAAATCTATATAAATTCAGTTTAATTAATTAAGGGTACAATAATATTAGTAGATGAAATACTTAGAAAATACGAGATATTACATTAAAGAATGAAAATAACAAATCTAAGACTATATCTACTTTTTACTAAACTTAACGGTATTTGTACATTAAGTTGTTGTTTGGTTCACTTTAAATTCCACTGAAATTTGAATTTCCTAGAAAATACACAATATTGGAGTTGTTTGGTATGCAGGAAAAAATCATTAATGTATCATTATATTCATATTAATAAGTAGTTTTTAAACATGTAATTTTTATATTGTATTTACAAAAATTAAATATATTTGAAGATAAATTAAAAAAATTTAAAAATATAGTCTGATTTTTTATTTTTTTTATTATCAAAACTTGTACGGAGTTTTTTTTTTTCTTTTGAATATTTGTGATTTGATGTATTTTTTTTTTTTTTGATAAAACGAAAGTTGTAAATTAAATTGAAAAATGAACAAGTACAAACATTCAAACTAAGCCACATGGCTAGCTCTGTACAGACAACCCTCCATAAGCAGAAACATCATGTACTGCCACTTCCTTGCCAACTCAAATGTTGACAATATTCATTATAAGAGGCAATCTTCTAAATTTGTTGTAATATACAACAAATAATATAGTCATGTAAGATTCGGTTTAATTTGATTCGTCTTATTGCTTGATGATTGATGTGCGTGCATCAGATCGAACTTGTTGGATCATCTTGTTTCAAATTCCATTATACTACCTCCGTTAATCATTATGTGCAACAATTTGAAACCTTTATTTCTTCTCTACTTTATGTCACATCGTTGCACATAATGATTAACGGAGCTAGTATATAGATGCAAGGTTTATTAAACTCATGTATATATATATATGTTATTTGGAAATAGAAGAATGAGATGTTATGAAGCCTACTAGACTTATTTGTTTGTTTTCTAGTTTTTGCTAGTTTGTTTGTTTCATTGTTTGTTTTCTTTTGTTGTTGTTTAGGGGGCTTGTCCTAGAAACCCTTCCTAAAAGGTGTAGTAAGCTAGTTTTCTCTAGGTGGGGGTATGCCCTCTAATCTAGTCATCTAGACCCATGTATTACTCGTGAGGAGTGATTTTGGCACTCCCCATTTTGATTTTGGCACTCCTCAATGTTACTATTCATGTGAGAGGGGGAGGAATGCCAAAATCAAAATGGGGAGTGCCAAAATCATTTCCCATTACTTGTTTGAGTTAATAATATTCTTACCTTTTCAAACAAAAAAGAGAGAATTAAAATGACTTTGTATGCAATTTAATATGAAGAAAATTGAAATCATAATAAGTCCATTCGCGATGTTAATTAATTTCAAATTGCCTATTTTCATCATTTTCATCTAATATAATTTCTTATGTGGTTAATTGGTAATAGGTGGTAATGAAATAAATGAAGAAAATACAAGGATAATGATGTATTTGCATCATCATAGGGATTAATTGTTGGACTGCAAACTAAATTACACTTAATATTTATTTTAATCAGAGCTAGGGTTGCTAGGCATACCCAAAATTTTAAACTTTGAGGGGCACTATCTAGTACATACTCCCTTTGTCCCTCCAAGTTTGTCACATGTTGACTTTTGTAATTGTTCACTAGGTAATTTTGAATTTCTCTAATTAATTTTATATATATAAAGAAAAATAATACAGTCTAAGGAGATCTTGTTTGATAGATTTGGTTTGGTATGCACTTTATTAATATTTAGTTTATATATTTTTTATTACACATGTTTAAAGATATTTTAATTTAAAGTTGTGTATCAGAGGGGGACGAGAGCACCAAAGACCCTTCAAATCATCCGATGTTGTACATTCTATCATGAAAGGCCGCTTGAAATCGCGTTTGCGAGGACGGACATCTTTTTAGGGATCGGGTGTGTCGGAGGGGGACGAGGGCACCAAAGACCCTTCGAACCGTCCAACGTTGTACGTTTCCATTATGAGAGGCCGATTGACATCGCGTTTATGAGGACGGGCATCTTTTTAGGGATTGGGTGTGCCGAAGGGGGAGGAGGGCACCAATGACCTGGTCCGGCCTGGGCTTGTCAACAATTCATTAAACTATCGAGATGTATAATTAAGACTATAATCTCATTAGTTTATCTTCAACTTTGTTATTTTAACCTTAATTAATTATTCACTAGTGAATGTGATAACAAAAATTTATTCTAAATGAAAGATTTGCTGAATTTTCTATTTATTATTGTTCAACATTGTCCAAAAATATTATTGAGAAAGGGTGATATAAAGTACATGAAACAAAATCATTCCACTTAATTAATATGTATTTAAAATTTCAAATTCTATTCCATATTTAATTTGTTCAACATATATGACAATTAGCAAGAAAATGTGATTAAATATATATGACATTTAATTTCATTAAGGGTAGTTATGAATTTTCGTAGGGGGACACCATCCTCCCCCCTTCACTTATATGCATGCGATGATCTTAAAATTTTCGTTAATAACATTAACATGACAATAAAATTAAGAAGTTTCCACATAATTTTTTAAAAAATTATTCTAGTTTTTCCCTTTCGCTTATACATAGTAAGTATATTTCAAATTCTGTAAACAATTTATTTCTCTAAAGGATTTATTATTTATGAATAAATTTTGAGTGTTAAGAAAAATTGAATAATATTATTTTACAATTAATTGCACTTGCGGTTTTTAAAATTTTGATTACTTTTTTTTAATAAAGTTATTAATTATTGTAAAAATCAAATAATAATAGAATATTTTAGTATACAAATGACAAAATTGACCCCACTTGTTTAACAATAATTATATGAATATTATTAATGATGTTTAACGATTATGATAAAATCTCTATACACAAAGTGAATGTTTTGGCGAGACCGTCTCATAGTGGTGAAATCGTTTACAATGTTGGGACCATATCTCGCCGCGAGAAAAGATATTGAAAATACATGAAAAGTTATCAAGTACTTTAGAATTTTTTTTATACATATATAACTATTTATAGGATTTTTGTAACTTTTGAAAGTTTTCTTCAACTTTTCATAGTGAAACTTTATCTTACGATGAGACTGTCTCATCACCAAAGAATTAGTTATTAGGCAATGCAAAGAGAAGCATGGTACTTTGCTCTAACTTGTGTTAGCCATCTCTAGCAAAATATATGATATGGCGTCACATATATACACCCTCCGTTTTTTTTAATTTACCCACTTTTTTGGATTTTTTTTTTTATTTTAATTTTATCCATTTTTACATTTATTCTCCTACATTAATAATTTTATCCATTTCTTACATTTATTCTCCTACATTTCTTTGGATACACGTAATAATTTTGTTTTAAAAAAAAACATATTAAAAATATCTGCATTGAACTAAATCAGACGAGATTTCATTTGACTATATTTTTTTCCTTACATGTAAGTTACTAGAGAGAGTCAAAGTGGTTACAAGGGATATAGTTACTATATATCAAAAAAATATAGTCATGTGGAATTCTGTTTGATTTGTTCAAATTAATAATTTATTAATATAATTAATTTTTATAATTTTTACTAATTCGTAGTTGTATATATTAATGGTTAAAACACATATATTGACAAATGTGCACAAAACAAGAAAACTAATTAAAGAAGTAGTAATGTAGTATGATATCTTACCAAGAGTAAATGTTTGACATCATCAAGGCTCAATTCCCCGTTCTCCACGTTCTTGAGTAGAGTACCTAATACATCATCTTTACTTTTTGTTGAATCTTTTAGTCTTTCATCAATAATCTCCTCAAAAATTCTCAAAATCCTATTCATAAGATCCGTAGTTCTTTTCAAGGTTCCTTGTAAATCTAAGTGCTTAATTAATGGAAAGAAATCTGACAAATTAGGTTTTCCAACCATTTCGAGCAATTTTCCAAAAATCTCCTTAAACTCTTGTGAATATGAAGAAGTATGGCTAGCCAAATCCATGGAAAAGAAAGTATTTGACAACAAATTCAAAGATGTTGTAAACGCGACTTTACCAATATCGGCTGCTAATCCGCTTTCAGCACACTGTCGCACATAATCAATTAACTCATTTACCTTTTTTTGTCTTCACTACGCCAAAAAATGCATTTTATAGCACTTTTTTTATAGCGGTTGTGAGCAAACCGCTATAATAAGGTAAGTTCCGCATCTTTTATAGCGGTTATACCAAAACCGCTATAAAAAGTTAGCCTTTTATAGCGGTTATACTATAACCGCTATTAAAAGTCTATCTTTTATAGCGGTTATACCAAAACCGCTATAAAAAGCTAGCCTTTTATAGCGGTTATACTATAGCCGCTATTAAAAGTCTATCTTTTATATTAGGTTATCATCATCACTGAGCTTATAATTCATTCAAACACAACACACAGTTGAAAAGTGAAACCAACAAAATCCAAAACCCTAACATCAATCGCACAACAGCACGACGGCCCTTCGACCACCACTTGCGCACCCCTGCTGGTAGTCGAACGCAGCCCCTGCGAGCATCACTCGCGCGGCCCTGATGGTATTCGAACGGCAGCCCATTCGCGGCCCCTGCTGCTATTCGAGCGACCTTCTCGATCTTTGCTCTCTGCTCTCACGCGGCAGTGTTCGAACGGCACCGTCCGCCGCCCTTGCTCTCTTCTCTCTTTCGACAGCTTCGTCGATCAAAACCACCAGCCCACCACTAGTCACCACTCGTCAAACAGCCAGAAGCCAGGTAATTGTTCTTCTTTTTTAGGATTTTTAGGTTTTAGGATTGAATTATAGTTTTTTAGGGTTTAATTTCATATTTGGGGAGTTTTCAATCAATTGAGTTAGGATTTTGGTCGATTGCTTCATTGCGATTTTACGGATTCTGAATTTTTTTTCTGCCTTATTTTCGCTGTATTTTTAGATAATTTTGGTCACAATTGCTTCCTTGCTTCCTTAAATTATGGAATTTCTTTAAATTACTGTTTTTTTTTTGTTTAAATTTAAGAATTTTCTGCAATTACTGTTTTTTTTTTTTTGTTTAAACAAAGGTATCTGATCCATGTGCAGCACTATGGATTATGATTAGGTTTTTTTTTTTTTTATGACTTGTGAGAATTTTTTCAACGACTTATGTTTGAAATTGCTGTGAGCCTATGATTGATGATATTAGAGTTCGTTTTGAAATTAGAATTTTGGCCTATGTTTAAGCAGATGTGTAAAAACTTAGTATGATGGGAGCATTGAAGCTTGTACTGGAATTAGATGGTATAATCGAATTCAGATTGGATGAGCTGTTGGTGTTGAACGAGGATTTGTAGTGCTTGTTCAATTAACACCTTAATTAGCTTCAATCATGTTTCTGTCCAATGAAGGAAATATTGGAAACATACAGACTATTGTAGGTTGTGGACTTATGGATTTTGATGTTCAATTTGTTGTTCAGTTTACTTATTTTTATTGTCCAGTTATGTATGATGTGGTAAAGGAGGCTTATTTAATTTTTATGTATATTTGATGTTAAAATGATAGCAACAGGTAGCAAGTTTCATGTATATAATAATTACTTATTTGATGTTGCTGGACATTTCTCATTTGATAGGAAGTCTCAATTGTGGCCAAGCAAGCAGCAACAACAAGGGCAGTAGTACCATAGCAAGTCTCAATTGTGGCAGAAGCAAGAAACAACAACAGCAGCAAGTCTCTTTTGTATAATTAATTATTACTTGTGTGTATATTTTCATATTTGGTTATTAATTGTATATATTTGTGACTGATTTTCGTATTTGGTTATTAAAATTAATGTCTATATTAATCAAAACAAAATCAACAGCCAATTTTAGTTTTTGATTTTGTTTTTTTTTTTTTTTAATTTTCTTGTAGCAAGTTGGTCACTTGTTGGTTACCGCTCATGCTTCATGTGGACTCATGTAGGTAGGAGGTGCTATGGTGGACTCAATCAGAACTCAAGATTATAATGCCTTGGTGAGTTCTTTCCAACTCCCCTTTAATTTCTTGGTTTGCTTAGTTTTTTAGGTTTAGATATAGGATTGAGACGATAGTTTGAGGATGTTTGCTTTGTTAGGGGCAAGAGGTTCCCGACCTGAGGACACTGGATGGTTGATGGTGTTGTGCCACAACCTTATTTGATGATTTTGGGAATTATGTGCCTAATTTATTTGCCTTGTGGTTTGATTCTCTTGATTTGTTTAGATTTCTTTTGAATTACTCTTGTTTTATTTTATTTTATTTTTTTTACTTTGCTTTTGGTTTTGTTCCTTTTGTTTCTCTTGCTTTCCTCTTTTGCTTTGCTTTTGTTCAAATCAATGTTATAGGACATTCAGTTGGATTTCTTCCTTTATGTTTTATTGAAAGTTTTGATTTTGAAAATTATAAGACAAAGAAGTCAAGCAGATTAGTTAAATACTTTTACTTATTGCTGATAACAAAAAAACTCACTGTCGCTTGCGTGGGCCGTCTCAAGGATCTAAATCTAACTATGTCAGTCATGAATGGGGGATTGATGCCCATTTTGCTTGATTGACATGGTAAATGATTAGATTCTTAAACGGGGGCGTAGTTGTGACATGAGATCGCAATCGCATCACTCTAATAATTAATAAACATGTAATCAATCACTTGATTCTAATTTTAAACACTCTTGCATATCGCTTTACACAATCTCACTGTCACTTGCGTGGGCCGTCTCAAGGATCTAAATCTAACTATGTCGATCATGAATGGGGCATGGGTGCCCATTCTGCTTGATTGACATGGTAAATGATTAGATTCTTAAACGGGGGCGTAGTTGTGGCATGAGATACACAACTTTAGAGATTAATTACAAAATAAACAGTAGGATTGGATTTGTTTGTACTTAGATATACTATCATATTGATATCTTGTTATATTTGGATTACAATATAATGTGTGATGCTAAGTATTCTACCCTGCTTCTATATTGGTATGTAACAACCCCCCCACTGCCTAGCAGCAGCAGACCCCCCCCCACTGCCTAGCTGCAGCAGCAGACCCCCCACCCCCCTACTGCCAAGCAGCAGCAGCAAACCCCCCCCCCCACTGCCCAGCAGCAGAACAACCCCCCCACATCCATGGTGTTAACTAGATAGCTTGTAAATGGAATAAATGGAGTTTTTATAATATTCTTTCAAAGAAGGGTTATTAATTTGCTTTGTAGGATTTTTTGCTTAAAATCATGCGAACGAGTTATAAAATGCTTGAATGAATGAATATAGATTAAAACGACGAAATATTTTCTAAGATGGAAACAATTTCTATGTAACAATCCATATGATCTTAATATATCATTTATTTAACCACGTTTGTTTGTATACTAAGATAACATTTTCATTTTTTGCAGTATTATGTTGATTGTCAATCTTCAAGTTATGATCAAAGCCAACTTGATGACATTAGAGTTTTGCGGGTGCGACATTTTTTCGAAAAATGTAGGTTAGAAGTTATAATTGTTCATTACTATGTATTATTGAATCCATGACGTTTGGGATTTTTTTTTTTGGATGGAATTGGAGGAATATCCATATTTTGTAATCGGGATGAAATGTATATGGAAATGTCGTATATTATTTTGTTGTAGATATTGTACTATATTTTTGTTAAAAATAGCATTTTCTTTTGGTTTTGGATATATTATATAGGTTCCATTTATTGGATATTTTTAGTTTTTTTTTTTTTTTTTTTTATTTATTTTTAATAAAAAAAACAGTGCTTTTATAGCGGTTATTTAAAAACCGCTATAAAAGGTTAGCAAAAATGTAGCATATTTTGTGCATCATGAAAGTGGCCTTTTATAGCGGTTATTTAAGAACCGCTATAAAAAGCTACCTTTTAATAGCGGTTAGAAAACCGCTATAAAAGGCTCAATAACCGCTATAAAAAGCTATGTTTTAATAGCGGTTACATAACCGCTATAAAAAGCTCCGTCCACTTTTTATAGCGCTGCGAACTATAGCGGTTAAAAACCGCTATAAAAAGGCTCTTCTAACCGCTATAAAAAGTACTTTTTGGCGTAGTGCTTATAGCTCGGCCAGTGTCAAGTTTTTGGTTCGTGAACAACTGGGTGGTTGCAATCTTTCGCAGTTCACGCCATTTGGGACCAGGGAGCCAAACAATCGAAAACTTAACATGATTGTTAGCCATGCCTACAAAAGGGATAAACCTATTTGATATTGCCAGATCATGTTTAAGAAACATTTCTTTAGCTACTTCAGGAGATGATATAACAATTGTGGTCTTGCTACCTAGCTTGAGAGACATTATGGGGCCGTATTTTTTGGAGAGCTCAGCAACAGCACGATGAGGCTTGTCGCCAAGCTCGTGGATGTTGCCTATGATAGGCCATGGTTTCGGTCCTGGAGGTAGTTGTTTAGATTTGCTAAACAATTTTGATAAATAAATGGTGGTTAAAACAACAGAGAGGAAAACAAGTGTAAAGGTGTAGTATTCCATTTGATAAAGGTGCGTGGTTTATAGAATTAGGACTGAGGAGTATCTTCTAACTTTGAAGGTGTTGTTGCAGGTTTAACTCTGGGATAGACACACCAACTAGTGAGTGCAATCATTAATTTCCTAGCAATCATTTTTTTTTTTATTCTTCCAGATTTTATTGTATGTGGAAAAACACATAGGTTAAATTTTTCTTTAAAAAAAAAAAAAAACCGTGTATTGTTCTGTGATCCAATGAAGGTGACATGCTACTCCGTAGTATGTTACTCTTTCTCCTTTAAAAAGGGACTAAGGGAGAAAAATGTGTAATCCATGGAACTGATGAAGTAATATTCTAGCATTGCACATTGTATGTGTATCTTTATCAATTTTTATAAAAACAACTCACTGTAGATGCCAACTAGCTTAATTGGTTAAAGTCTTGGGATGGTACCCATGACCTGGGATCTAATGCCGTCTACATCATTGCCCTTACGGCTCTTTCAACACAACAAAAAAAAAAAAAAAAAAACCAACTCATTCATTATGCTCTATTCTTTAGGACTGATCTGATCTGATTTGGATTGATCTGATTAGGTGGGGTATTATTTTGTGAGAGTATAATATTAAAACAAAGCTGAACTGATCTGATTACTGTAGCTTTAAGTCCAAAAGAACAGGGCCTTAAACGTGGCAACAAGCTAGATTTTTTTTTTTTTTTTTTTTAAAAAACAAAAAAAAATAGGTGATATAATATCATCATAAATAGCTAATTGTACATGACAGGTGAATTAAATTTGAGCAATAATGTGTTTGGGGAAAAAAAAACAAAGAGGATTTAGACATCTCATCAATTCAGCATTTACTCGCTGCCAAAAAAAGATGAGCTTTAGCCTTTAACTCTCACAATCTCATCACATGGCCACATATATTATACATTTACACCTAACGATTAAATGATTAAACAACAGACTCATTATGTAAATTAAGGGCTTGTTTACTTCAGATTATATTCAGTTCAGTTCAGTTCATCTCTATTTAGTTCAATTAATACACTTCTATTCAGTTCAGTTCATCTCTATTCAACTAATGTAAACGAGTCCTAATATGAGGTGACATAATGATATACTCCTTCTATCGCAAATTAGATGCTACATTATTTCCTTTTGGAACAATTTTTAATGCAAATTATTTTTCATGTGGGATCCACTATTGGTAAAGGTAATAAGAAAAAAGAGATAACTTAAGTAATAGGTGAGTGACAAAAGAGAAGGTAAAAGTGGAATTATTTAAGAACAAAGTGCCAAAAGAGAGGGTAAAAGTGTAAAATGTATGTGGGATCCATATGGAAAAATACTTAATAGTTAATATTTTAATGTTTTATTAGTTGTGGGTAACTAACCCACTGGGTCGATGTAGTTATGTCCGTCCATATGATGTAAAAAGAAATGTAGAAACTAATTTGGACATCCAAATAAGGAAAGTATAGCAACTAAATTGGAACGGATGGAGTAATATCATCATAAATGGCTTTTTGGAATCACCAATAATAGAATTAAAAAATATATTAGACCTATATCGCAATATACTCACTAAATATATAAGTATGGGATATGGACAAAAAAAAACCTAATCTTCTTAAAATGTTTGTTTTTTCTTTATTTTCTTAAAACAACTTTTTTTTTCCCTTTATTTTTTTTTTAAGTTTGATCGTTATAATTTTTATGCTATTCTATTCAATAGAATCTATACTTTCAAAATTATACGGAGTACAAAGGATACTTTAGCTAAGAAGTATGTGACTTATATGAGAATGAAGTCATAGCTCAGTGGTTAAGGCTTCAGAATTTCAGACATGAGATCTTGGGTTCGATTCTCACCGCACGCATTTAACTACATCTACCGCAAATAATTCTACATGGAGATTATTAAAATGATTGGACCTTATTAATGTCCTGATTGGAATCTATTACACCCGATTGAACTTATTAAATCTTATTGGATTTAAACTACACAAATGAAAAAAAAATAATAATAATAAGATTTATTTATTTTTTTTGGCAAAGGGAAAAGATAAGATTTAATTCACATATATATAATCACCTTTTTTTTTTTAGGGGTCTTCATATATAATCACCTAAGAAAGGGAATTGCTTGAAGTGGCCTAGCTTTTTGCAAGGTAATGCCAAACTTTTCTTGGACATCAATATTTTCTAAGCTTAAGCCATCACAGCATTTCCAATCAAATAAGTGAAGAAGATTAGTTAACATTAGATGTAACATCCTCTCAGCTAAAGGCTTGCCAGGACAAACTCTTCTCCCTGCCCCAAAAGATATAAGCTCAACATCTCGAACTTTTATGCTACTTTCTTTGTCTAAAAACCTTTCGGGCGAAAATAAATGTGGATTCGACCACACTTTTGGATCGCGACCAATTGCCCATACATTCACCCATATATGTGCGTTTTTTGGCACTAAATAGTCGCAAAATTCCACATTTTTTTCGGCTTTGTAGGGTATTAAAAATGGGGTTGGTGGATGCAATCTAAAAGTCTCGTTCACTATTGCTTGAATATACGGTAACTTTGAAATATTTAGCTCTTGAATCGTTCCACCTTTGCCAAAAACTTGTTCTAATTCCATCTGAGCTTTTTTCATCTTTTGCGGGTTACGTAGTAATTCTGTCATTGCCCATTCCAGTGTATTAGAGGTTGTATCTGTCCCCGCTAAAAATGAAGCCTAGAACACACAAAAAAATGGAATGAAATCACAACAAACAACAACAACATAGCAATAATTACTACCAATCTACCATAATAATAACAATAATGTAATTAGTTTCGTCCTAAGTTTATTTTTATTTTTATATGTTGTATAGTAAGGAAATTAGCCAACATGTTAACATGCATCTCCTAGGCTACTATGCTTACAAGTTTGTCTGCCCACCAAAAAAAAAAAAAAAAAAAAAAAAAAAACAAATAGAATAAATTGTGAATAACCGGAATTTTTTTGATGATATAGTAGTTAATTAACCTAGTTGAGTTAAATTTGTTGATTCTCTACCATCATTTTTAAAATCTTCATTCTCCAAAGTTTTAACCCAAAAAAAAAAGAGGGACAAACAAAAAAAGTGTAGAATTAATAATCATAATCTTTTAATTTCAATAAAATTATTAGATGGATATCGAGGGAAGCTAAGTGGACGGTTCTGGGATGAGGACCTAAGGTAGACGGTAAGTGATATTGGCATATCCAGTATTGATATTGGCACACCACTTTGAGAGAGAAACATAGAAAAATATATTCACACAATGGCGTATGCCAATATCAATATTAGACCAGGTGTACTGTGTGCCTTTTATTGGGCCCCACGACACCACCTGGACTCCGGCATTAATATGATATTGTCCGTTTTGGAACTAGCCCGTACAGATTTATTTGTGGACACGACCTTCCCAAAAGCCCTTATACTTATGTAGTTTGTTGTGATTAATATCCAAGACAACATTTTGTTAATATTTTCATGTGGAACTTAGATTGCAAACCCCAACAATCCTCCCCTTCAAACCAAGGACAAAAAAGCTCGTGGCCTCCCTTCCAAAGATAACTCATCAGACCATCTTACACTGCTGCTATTGCCTAACGAAACGCGCTACCTGAGCACCACAATATCAGTATAACTTTCGACACAAGATACCAAGCTGATCTCACAAATCGCGAGGTCACACAAGAGGGTCTCCCACACAACATTGTCAAAGACTTGTACACATATTAAACCATCGAGCCACTGCACACTAAGAACCAATAACTCCAAATTATTGCATTCATCTCGACCAAACTATCAGCTCTAATACTAATTGTTAAGCCCCACGATACCACATGGACTCCGACATCAGTATGATATTGTCCGTTTTAAGCCTAGCTCTCACGGATTTATTTTTGGGCACCTTTCCAAAAGACTGGCCTTATATTAATGGAGTTGGTGAACATTATTAAAAATACAACGACAACAGTTTGTTAATGATTTTTATTCTCATTGGTAACCTTAACAAGTGATCTAATTAAGCAAAAAGTTGGTTATGTCATTAGAATTAAAAGCAAATTTGACCCTTAATTAAGGAAAAAAGTGACCCCAAACTTGATTGGGCAATTTTCCCAATACAAACAATCAATAAATGGAAATTCAAACACTTTCTAATGTACAAACCACTGTGCAGTTTCTTGGTTCAATTTTATTGATTTTAACCATAAATTTGAATTAAGAAAAAAATAAACCCAAAAAGTTTAATTAAGTGATTTCTTTGATAAACTAATTGAGTCAATATTTGGGCACACAAAATGGGACATTAATTCTAACAAATTGGTAATCATACTAGGGGAAGTAAAAAACATTTTAGGGTTATCAACAAGAAACTTAAAAAGTATATGCTGGTTACCTTTAATAATTTCCCAATTAATTAACTTAACTTCACTTTAACTAATTAACAAGTCTCTTATTAGACCACTTGATTGTCTGACAGAGTATTTTTTACAAAGTACCAAAATTGTAACTTTTAAAACATAAAATCATAACTTTTATACAAAAATTAAAGTTTAACTAGTCAAGAAAAAAGTTATAAATTCATAGTAAAAATTTACAAATTTTAAGCAAAAGTCACTACAAAAAATTGATCCATTAACGTTGGGAACAAATTAATGACGGGCTTAAATCCCGTCGCAAATGTAGATCTTTTGCGACGGATTTTGAGCCCATCGCTAAAATTTACCGAATACCTAACCCAAACTATATAAGAAATGACTCATTTACGACGGGGAAAATCATTTGTGACCTCCTTTTTTGCAACGGGGTCATATTTTTACGACGGGAAAAATCATTTGCAACCCTCATTTTCTACGACGGGATCACATTTTTGCGACGGGAATTCCCATTGTAATTAGCATTTTTTCTTGTAGTGAGCTTTATCAGACCATCTGATAGGTTAGTTTGCCTTTTTATTTTGAAATTTTCTCAATTACCAGTATTTGAATTTTTTTATGATCCTTTCAAAACTTAAAAAGTAACAATTTAATATTTTCTACAAATAAATATAATTAGAAACATTAATTTTTATTAACTTTAATAATTTAGACATACGCAAAAAAAAAAAAATGTAAATTATAAAAAAAATAAAATAAAATAAAACTCCATTGGCTCCATATAACATGATGGCATATCTTTATATTTTTATAGTACGATAATGGGTGGGGTATTAAGGGCTCATTTATTTAACTGAATATAGCTGAATTGAAATGAACTAAACTGAACTAAACTGAGCTGAACTGAACTGAATACAGCTGAAAGTAATATTTTATAAGAGAAGGAAATTGAGAGCTGAACTGAACTGAACTGAGTTGAACTGAACTAAACTAAACTAAACTGAATTTAAACTGAAGTAAACAAGCCCTAAGTCTTGAGCCGAGTTCTAGTACAGCTCACCAGATTTAATTTAACCAACACACACATTCATAGCGGAAGATAATTTTTTTTACAAATACAAGCGGTAGAGAATTGAACATATAACCTCATGCCTGATATTCTGATGACCTCACACGTCGTTCTCAGGCCCTAAGTCTTGAGCCGAATTCTAGTATAACTCACCAAATCCAATTTAACCAACACACGCATCAATAGCGGAAGATATATTTTTTTTACAAATACAAGCAGTAGAGAATTGAACGTATAACCTCATGCTTGATATTCTGATAACCTCACACGTCGTTCTCAACATGATGACATATCTACCGACTACCGATATATTAAAAATATTCAAATATACAAATACGGAGTAGATTAGATACCGCTTGAGTGCACGTCAAGCGTTTATTAACTTTCTTTGTCTGTTAATGTGATTGATTGGTTGAGTAGATATGATAGGGTCATATCTCATATTTTCTAATATTTATTCACCCGGATGTGATAATATAGCCACCAGATGTGATAATATAGCCACCGGATGTGATAACACAAACATCTGATGTAATAAACATTTTTTCATACTTATTATATCTGGTACTTATGTTATCACATCGGGAGGCTATGTTATCACATCCAGGGAGTAAATATTAGGAAACATGAGATTTTCACCTATACTTTCTAGCCCTTGGGTACTCTTTTATTTTTTTTTACTTGTTATAGGAGAATTGGAGAAACATGTGTACTTCAGAGTAGTAGATATTATAAAAAAGTAGAGGTATTTATTGAGAACATCACAAAATTAGGGGTAAATTAGGTAGAATAAAGAGGAAATAACAAAAATATTGATAGAATATGCAGAATTTATGTGAGTCTTACATGCCAAAATAGAAAATGTAACAACTAAATTGAGACATTGAAATAAGAAAAATATAGCAAGTAAAAAAAGACAGATCAGATGGAGTATAACTTTACAATTTTGACCTTATTTACCATTCACATTGTAACTTTGATTCTTTTATTTTATATAAGCAACGAAAAGTATACTTATGTGGAATCTCGTTTAGTTCGTCATGAAATATACTTTTCGAATATAGTACTCCGTAATATTTATAATTTTCTATTATAGATTAATTTTTAACGTTATGTCTTAGAGATGTGAAAAAAACAAATAATTTTGGGAACAAAGAGAGTGTTTATTATGGAGTACTATTGACGATGTCCCTAGGTTTCCGTTTATTCTAATGGAAAATGGAAAATAATTTTTAAAAAAAATTAGTTTTAGGGAAAATATTTTCCAAAGAAAAAATAATTAGAAATTAATTTTTCATTGTATGTTTTCCTTGAAGGAAAAAAGAATAAATAGATAAGAAAGAGTGGATTAGAGGAGAAAAGCAGTGGTAAGGAAATATGAAGGAATATGTGGCATACATTTCTTGAGGAGAGAAAAAATGTTTTCTTCCTCCCTTTGAAGTATCAAAGGACCACTTTCCGTTATTATCAAAATTAATAAAAGAAAATAAGAAAATTGTATATACTTTGTAGTTGCGAAGATACTCTATTTACTTATTATCCGTACCCCACATACTAAATACTATACCTGGCAAATTGGTTGGACGGGTCGGTATCGATCGGTCAAAATTGGGTTTAGGCCATTTTCAGGTCGATACATTTTTGTTAATGGTTCGAATTTCTTTGTTCATGATCCAAAGTTTTCGGTACCATTTCGATCGGTCGGTACATTTTTTTTTCTTCTTCGATGTATCTCAATATATTGAACAAATATTATAGCAAATAGCAACTAATCAACTATACAAAAATGACTTCTTAATTAATATCACGAAATTGTGCAGTTACCAATATAATTGTAGCAAATGACAAATCCAAAATACATATATGTACTACTCCCTCCGTAACTGATTACTTGCAAAATTTGAACTAGGGGAGATTTCTAGACAAAACAAGCTAATGATAAATTAAGAGTTTGATTGATGATAGGCTAACCTAAAACCCGCCAAGCACCACTCACCATCAGCAACAACACTAACCACCTATTGCACCACCACCACCATATGCACGTCCTACTGCACAATGCCACAACCACCATCTATCTACACATCCTCTGCGCCACCACCATCACGGTTGCACCACCATCGCTGCCAACCACATCATACCCCACCTTCACCCAAATCGAACCCCACCACCACCTAAACCCTCGAATCACCTTCAATCTCCATCATCAAAACCACCGAAACACGATTAACACTTTAAAAAACCTATAGTAATGCATATTCAAGTATGATCCTATTGGATATGTCTTGTGGCCTAATAATATATTATTTGTAAGTATATAAGACTATACTTGGAAAATCGGTCGGTCGGTCGGGTCGGTAACGGGTCGGTCACTACTTTAAAATGGGTCTTTGGGTTCGGTCAAAAACGGGTTAAGGGTTCTATTTTTATGTTCATGACCTAATTTTTCCAGGTCAGTATCGGGCCAGGTTTGTTTTTGCCAAGTATAGTACCTACTAATCTAATACTCCATCCGTAACATATTAATTGCAACGATTTGACGACATTTTTCTCTCTACTTTATTTCAAATCGTCACACTTATTATGTTACGGATGGAGTACAAAATAAAATTAAAACTCTAATATGGCACACATTAAGCAAAGTACATATATGCTAGGTGTGAAAGTGTGATTAAGAATAGTTACTTACCAAAAGCATATGTTTTACTTCATCAAGGCACATTTGTTCGTCTGCAACAAGCTTTAGTAGAGTACTTAAGACATCATCTTTGTCACCCATATTTGAATCTTTCAACCTTCCATCAATAATTTCATCAAAAATATCTACCATCTCCTTAGCGTAGCCCGTAGCCCTTTTCAAAATTCCTTGTACATCCAAGCTCTTAAGTAAAGGGAAAAAATCTGAGACATTAGGCTTTGCACCCACTTCCATCATATGCCATACAAGTTCCTTAAAATCTTGTGATTTCAAACCATCATGGCTTGCCAAATCCATGGAAAAAAATGTGGTCGACAACAAATTCAATGTTGTAGTAAAAGCGGCCTTACCAATATCGACTGGTATGCCGTTTTTACAGCACTGTTGCACGTACTCAACCAACTCATTTACCTTTTTTTGGCGTATAACCTGGCTAGCATTGAGCCTTTGGGTTGTGAATAATTGGATTGTCGCGATCTTTCTAAGCCTGCGCCACTTTGGACATATTGGGAGAAAAACTATAGAAAATTGATCATGATTAAGGCCTCTCACGGCATCTAATACACCTTTACCAGAAAAGTCTAAGTCGTGTTTAAGTAACATTTCTTGGGCTTTTTCTAGAGACGATATCACTATGGTAGTGATACTACCTAGTTTTATGGACATTATTGGGCCGTAAATTTTTGCAAGCTCGGTAACATCATGATGAGGCTTGTTGCCGAGCTTGTGAATATTGCCTATGATAGGCCATGAGAATGGGCCCGGAGGGAGTTTTGATTTGCTAAACAATTTTGAAAGGAAGAAGAGGGATGAAACTATGAGGAAAAAGAGTGTTATGGTATAATACCCCATTGGTCCATCCATGTTTGTAGAAATTAATTCAATATTGGATTATAGATATCTTTATCTTGTGTTGTGGAATGTGATATTTTTAGCCAAAAAAAATGTAGAGAAATCAACTTAAATATCAAGAGTATATGAAGTGAAGTGAAGTGAAGTTCAACGGTACTAGATAAGGAAAGGTTAGATTTGGCTTGCATTATTTGTTTGTCATTTTTTCAACAAATTTGGGGTGGATTTAAGCACTTTCTTTTTTTCATTTACGCACCCCTATCTTCATGAATTCACAACTGTAAAAACAGTATAGGAGATGTGCCTAAAGTAAATTACAGTGTTCGTAAATCAATTTTTCAAATTTGGCATGTGATTGAAAAATACATTATTGTAACAATCGATTATTTTGGATTTATTTTCAGTTTAATTTATTTTTACTCATAATATTTAAAAGAACAAGGTCATATATATACTATCTCCATTTTCTAACGTTGTTTCTCTATTTTTTTTTTTAGTGTTTCAAAATGTTACTCTAATTTAAAAATCTTTCTATTTTATATGCAGTTAATATTGTCATAATCCAGTACGGCTTGAAATTACTCAATTTTGATGTTTTTTTTAACCTTTTTTTTTTTTGTTAAAAAATGTTTTTTAACTTTACTTGTATCATATTAAATACATACATAATACACGTGTGGGCGTGTGGCATAAAAAAAAAAAAAAAACCTACCTCATTTTCTCTCTTCTCTCTCCCCTCAAAAACTCCTAAAACCCTAGCCCCTTTTTTTTATTAGCCACAAGGGGCTACCATCATCATATTCATTTTATGATGAATATTTATCCTTTTTTATCCTTTTCAAAACTCCTAAAATACTTGTTACATTTCCTTTTATAGTCTATAGACTCCATACATATTTTACATTTTTACCCTCTTTTTGTTATATTTATCCTTTTTTTTGTCATCTTTATCTTCTTTAAGCTAATCTTTTTCTTCCACTTACCTTTACCAATGGTGAGCCCACATAAAAATTGGTTTGCATAAAAATTTGTTTCAAAATGAAATGTAGCTATTAAAATGGGACGGAGGGAGTAAAAATTAACAATTATCCATTTTTATGGATACCAATAAAAAATTATTTTATCTGTCTCTTAAAATTTGCTAGTTGCTACATTTGTTTTTCCACGTCTCTCAAAATACAATTTTAAATGAATATATCTTTAGTTGTATATAATAAAAAATTATAAACATTACATATTGAAAACTACACATTGAGCCGAAACAAACGAGATTCAGTTGACTATAATTTTTGTTATACGTATAAAATTATAGTTTTAAAAAAATAATAAATAAACCAAACAAAGAGGAGGGGGGGAATAGATTTAGACGTGCGTAAGTCAGAGCCATGAATTCAGGATTTACTTGCTGCCAAAACAATAATGTCAGCTTTAGCCTTCAGAAGTACTCCTTCCGTTTGCTACAAATTTTTTTTCCACATCTTCCGAGATACAACTTTAAATAAAAATATCGTTAACTATATATATAATAGAAAATTATAAAAATTATATATTTTGAATAGTACATGTTGAAACGAATTCAACTAGATCCATCATATGATGTGAATAGCAGAATATCAGATTGATTTTGGTAGGCAAAGTTTCTTTTGGTGTTATTATTGCAGTATACGGCTAAAGGCAGCCTTACACCATTATATACAGGGTATCCCTTTAGGGATTGATGCCTCTGTTGGGCCTAGGACAGCTGGCAGGACAGTGGGCCAACAATAAGATCAAAAAGACTAAAGGCTAACTACAGACTATATATTACAAATTACAATAAACCAAAATAAAGCAAAATATGACAATAAAGCAAAATATGCTTAGCATCACTTACTACCTCCTACATTTTTTTTTCTTACGTATATTAAATGAAATAAAGTCAAGGTTCACATGTGAACAGTGTCCAAAGTCAAAATGGGGCAAGTAAATTGATACACAAACTATTACAAGTTTACAAAATTACAACTACATGGCCAGCAGACTCATTATGTCACATGTTAAATATCAAGAGTAATTTGGCGTTATTTTGGACATTCTCAATATCTTGGGGTCACCGACTCACCGATAATAGAACTAAAAAAAAATATAGTTTCTCTATCCACTATTATTTGGCTATCCTTAGGGAGGAGTGCCAAAATTAAATTGGAGAGTGTTAAAACCAATTCCCATTATTTTTGGTGAATTTTAAGAAAGTATAGTTTTTTTTTTTGTCTTTTAGTGTATTACATCAGTACTTTTGAGGGTATAAATATCTTTAACGTAGTAATTGATAAATAATAAATGTGTTTGTAAGGATATAAATGTCTTTTTAAAGATAGATTATATTACAAAAAAATTGGAGCAAATAAATTTGGACCGACAAAAATAAAAAATGGAGAAAATAATAGTGGCCTGGACAAATGGAGTACTCTACAAGATTATCGATAATATTTGCCAAATTTTGAAGAAGAAAAAAAAAAGAAAAAAAATTCGGAAAAGAAAGGGCGAGTGCTTGAATTCTTTTATTAGTAATCTTTACAAATTTATTTTTTTAGGGAATCTTTACAATTAATTAAAAAGGCTATTTACAGCAATTTGCATCATCACATAAAATTATGATATATGTGTTTAAATCCAAACTAAGGGTTCCTTTACATTAGCTGAATAGAGCTGAACTGAACTGAACTGAATTGAATTGAACTGAACTGAACTGAACTGAATTGAATTGAACTGAACTGAACTGAACTGAATAGAAGTGTATTAATTGTACTAAATAGAGATGAACTGAACTGAATTGAACTGAAACTGAACTGAACTGAATATAATCTGAAGTAAACAAGCCCTAAAAAGAATGATAAAATTCTTGCAATAAGATTTAATCTTGGAACCTTGTAATCTTATTGTTCTTACATATTTTTAATTTTTACAAAACCATTAAGCTACCACAAATTTTCCTAAAAAATAAAATTGTATGAATAAACATAATAATATTACAAAACATAAAGATATTGAATGATTCGTGGAAACGCCTGGGCCAATTTACTGGTTCGGTTTTATATAAACAATAAGGGCTCGTTTACTTTATATTATATTCAGTTCAGTTCGGTTCATCTCTATTTAGTTCAATTAATACACTTCAATTCGGTTCAGTTCAACTCTATTCAGCTAATGCAAACGAGCCGTAATAGTGCACAACTTTTTGATATAGAATTGTAGAGATATATATATATATATATATCGTCTAAGAAGTGCTATATAGCTTGAAGTGGCACAACCTTTTGAAACGAAATCTCAAACATTTCCTTAAAAGTATGTTTTTGTAAGGCTTACCCGATTATTACCATATTTCCAATTGCATGAATGAAATAGAGAAGCCATTAAGTTAACATTAGATGTGTGATCCTATAAGCCAGTGGCAATCCTAGACACGTGTTCTTTCCAAATCAAAAAAAATTAAGTTCCAAATGTCGTCCTTTAAAATTAAAAAAAATACCCTTTAAAAATCTTTCCGGACAAATAAAAATTCTAGATTTAGCATACACTTGGATTGTGTCCAAGACCATACATTTAACTAAATAGTTGAGTTTTTGGCCACTCAGTAGTTGCATAATAGAAGATGAAGTCACAACCCAGTGGTTAGGGTTTCAAAATTCCAAGCACGAGGTCCTGAGTTCGATTCTCACCGCACGCATTTGCGAGGATTCCTTATTATCCCATTTATAGATGCGTGTGTTGGCTAAAAATTGGGCTGGGTGTAAACATGTCCTAAGCACAAAGTGATAGATATATAACTAGCAAATAATTGTGTTTTACGGGCGGAGATCTTCACAACATGTGCTATATAGTTGTCTTAGCTAGAAAAAATAAATTGTACCATATAGTATATCTACTTGGACCATCATTATCTTCCCCACAATTTCAAAAATGTAAATGAAAACAATACAATAAAACTGTCATAAAGGCAGAACATAGAAAACCTCAAAAAGATTACATAACACTCTTATAAAAATAAAGAGGCGCACTTAATGACAAAAAAAAACTACTAAAAGATTGCATAAAAAACCAACTAACATGAGAATTGTAGATTTAGGGCTTAATATGAAATATTTCATCCATGGCAGCCCTTGAAAACTTTTTGTTTTTTTGGAGTTGTGGTCTTGGTTGGAGTAATGAGAATGAATTTATGTTTACTTATGAAGAAAACTAATATTCATTACTAAAGTGGTAATGTTAATTAATTTCAACTTGTCTATTTTTCTAGGGTAATAATAATGCCTAGGCCATACTTGTTACAATAAGTCTATTTTTTATAGATTTGTAAAGGTCAATCGGTCATCAATTGTGCCTGTTAGAAAATATATATATTGAAATGGGCATGGCTTAGGCCCAATACAAAAGGTGGATCTTTTTTTAAAAAAAACTACAAACAATTTTATTATATTTTTGGTTAAACAGAGAAATTTTTTTTGACAAGAAATAGAGAAACATAATTCAATCAAAGCCTTTCTTTCAAAAAAATAAAAATTTCAAAGCCTGACTTTTTTTTTTATCTTATTCAAAAGAAAAAAAAAACAATATTCAAAATAAAAGAGAGTAATTTATGTAGATCTGTCTAATGTATACAATGAAAGTGTATGTAACCCTTTACTATAAAGAATTATATGGAGATCTAGCTAGGTGATCTAAGGAGTGGTATAGCTTGAAGTGGCACAACCTTTTGTAATGTAATTCCAAATTTTTCCTCAAAGTCTGAATCTGTAAGACTTGCCCCATTATTACCATATTTCCAATTGAATGAATGGAGAAGAGAAGCTAACATTAGATGTGTCATCTTATAAGCCAGTGGCAATCCTGGACACATTCTTCTTCCTGATCCAAAAGGTATAAGCTCAAAATCTCTTCCTTTAAAATCAATAATAATGTCCCCTTTTAAAAACCTTTCTGGATAAAAAAGTTCTGGATTTTTCCATACACCTGGATTACGCCCAAGCGACCATACATTAACCCAAATAGTTGAGTTTTTGGGAACTAAGTTGTTGCATAATTGTACATCATTTTTAGCTTTGCGAGGAATCAAAAATGGCGCTGGTGGGTATAATCTCAAAGTTTCTTTCACTATTGCCTGTATGTAATGTAATTCTGAGATGTTCAATTCTTGCATAGATCCATCTTTCCCAAGTACTTTGTCTACTTCAGATTGAGCCTTCTGCATTGCTTCTGGATTACGTAGTAATTCTGTCATTGCCCATTCCAATGTACTGGATGTTGTATCTGTTCCAGCTACAAACATGTCCTAGGAACACAGTGGTAAATATATATATGACAAGCAATTAATACTGTGTCTTAGACGTCCCAATAAGCCATCTGGTAGGTATCCATAAATAATGTTAATAATAATGACTAAAGGGTTTGTTTACTTCAACTTAAATTCAGTTAAGCTCAGTACGTACAGTCTAGCTCTCAATTTCGTTCTCTCATAAAATATTACTTTCAGTTATATTTAGTTCAATTAAGTTCAGTTCAGTTCAGTTCAGCTGTATTCGGCTAAAGTAAACGACTCCTTTCTATGTAAATTTATCAAGCTAAGAAATTCATTAGTCCATTCGTGATGTTAATTAATTTCAAATTCATTAGTCCATTCCTCCATTTAATACCATTCCCCAAATGGTAATGGATGGTAATGAGATAAACGGAGGATAATGATGGTTCATCATCTATCATACGGATTAGTGATTAGAATGTTGGATTCCATGCTAAGTTACTCTTAATATACATTTTAATCAGAGGAAGGCCTATGATTATAAACTTGGAGGGCCACTACTTAGTACAATATTCTAAATTTAAAATTCACATAATTTTAATATTACTAATTTAATAAAAATTATATATATGTGTGTAATATGTTTAAGCACAAAAAGAATGTTTTTCTTTTGAAAAATTGAGCATTAATTTCTCCAATTAATGTGTAATATAATTTTCTCATAAAACTTCAAATCTATAATACATACTTTAGGAAATGTATTTAATTTTTATATATGACATAGGTTCTATAGCATAATCCAAAATTAAATCGTGGAGTTAATCATTTATAAAAGTAAACTGATACCAAGGGCCTGTTTGGTAGGGCGTAAAACATTTTCAATGTAAAATAGTTTTCCATGAAAATCATTTTACAACGGAAAACTTATTTTAAACAGAGTTTTCCATTGTTTGGTTGAATGAAAAATGAGTTATGAGAATAGAGAATATAGAATGGATAATAGTTTTCCTATATTTCAATTTTGAGTCAAACCAAACAGTGTAAAATGAGGAAAATGATTTTCAGAAAAATCATTTTATACCGTACCAAATGGACCTAAATGAACATAAAATAAGGGAAAGCGTAGAGCTCAGAAGTGGGCTATGGCTTGGACCAAAAAATGTGAAAAGAAAAATTATAAACAAAACGCAAGTGTGTATACTGTATTAGTCTGTATACATGTATTTGAACACTTCTCCATTCACGACCAACAATATGTTCGTCCATAATTTTAATTACACTATTTATTACCGACCAATCGACTATCAAGCAAATCAGAGGCTATATATATATATATAGAAGTAGATCAACAAATGAATGACTAAGATTAAATTTGATTTTCCCTCTTACTCATTCTATAGTTTAGAGTCAATGTATCTAAGGTATAAAGTCAATGTATTTTTACTTAATGTATTTATAGTGTATGGTGAATGTACCTACAGTTGGTGGTCAATGTATCTATAGGTCATAGTTGATGTATTTATCTCTTCTCACATTTCCCACGATAAGAAATTTCTCACCGGAATCCAACACTATATATATATAGAGAGATTTTACCTAGGCTGCTACACTATTTAGTTTAGCTTCTAGTTGATGATGCAATTTCTTTAGTAATTAAGGTAGTTTTGAGTTTAATTTGTTACCGACTAGGCCGCTTATCTAAATGGGTGAGGACTTCCTTTAGTGATAAAGGTGTGGCTTGATAGATGAGGGTCCAAAAGTGGATCTCTAATCTGGTGTATCATGATTTAAATGTTAATTAATAATAGACAACTTTTTCTGTATAAAAAAAAATAAATAAATAAAAAAAAAAAATTATAGGAGGGAGTATTCATTAGTTGAAATATTAGTTATCTCCACCCAAGACAAAGCATTAATAATATAAATATATAATGAAATCGCATCTCATAGATTAATCAAATTAAATAAATAAATTGAATAACCAAATAAAATACTCCGTAATTAGATTACTAATTTGAAAGAGAAGCCTAAAAGGATTTTTGTGGGAGTTAAATTTGATGACTTATAAATTAGTTTAGTCTCTCCTCATCTTCTGATGTGGGACACTCACCTAGACTTTTAACTTAGTTTAGTTTCTCCTCATCTTCTGATGTGGTACACTCACTTAGACTTTTAACCTAGTTTAATCTTTCTTCATCTTACGATGTGGGACAGTCACTGTCTGCACCATATTGGAGTTCAACATAGTGGGCAATTGTTCTATAGAAGGATAAAAAAAAAAAAAACCATGGTAAGAAGAACCAAACCTGAAAGCTATCATAGCTAGAAGACTAGACATCCTCCTAATCACTAGAGCAACCAGTTGCTTTCTACTGTAATCGGTATTTCTTAATGGAAATCTATAATCTATCTATCTATAACTATATACTAAAATAAAGTGTGCTTACATCATCTTACCCTCAAACTATACAGGTATCACATTCTCATATAATTTTTTCCTCCAAAACTATTCATGTTGTCATATTTATTTTATTTTTTACTTTTTTTGGATTCTTTAATCAACTTTAAATTTCCTAAAAGCTATAAATGTCTAGCTATTTAGATTTTCAATATCCATTTTTCAATTATAATTATTTATATTTTTTCTCAATTTTTTTTTGGCTAAATAAGAAATTTTACCAAGTTTAAAAAACCAAGTTCAAGTACTAATTTTGTTCAAGTACAAGAGTAAGTACTAATTAATTTTTGTTCAAGAAATTGAATTGTATAACATGTACATCGACATATAAAAACTCATATTTTACCTTCAAAATAAATGTTTGTTTGATGCAAACTTGATTAGAGTATGCTTAATGCAGCGTATTGTATATATAAAATTAGTATTTTTTTTGTGTAGATCAGATCATGCATCGTATGAGACTAATCTAGTTATAGCTATAAAACGGAATTGACCACTTTAACGACAAAACAATTCTTATCTAATCAAGATTTATTTTTATTATTAACCTTGTGACAGCGACTTTTTTTTTTGTTTAAAAATTTGTCTTGATATTCTCATATTTTATTCAATAAAATCACCAAGCCATGGAAAAAAAATAGTTATACATCCTCCGTTCCAAAAAAAACGCAACAAATTATTTTGCACGCATTTTAAGGAAGTGATTTCAGGGTATAAATGAGCAAATTAATCAAAATAATTGTAACACAAGTAAGAATGATATTATAGGTTACTTGTCTTAAAATTACATATATTACTTTGATCGTTTAGACCTTTAAATCTCTTCCTTAAAATGCGTGCAAATAAGTTTGTTGCGTTTCTTTTGAAACGGATCAAGTATTTTTTTATAAAAAAAAAAAAGAAAAGAAAAGGAAAAACATTTTTGCCAAAATAGTGATCTCTTACCAAGAGTAAATGTTTGACATCATCAAGGCTCAATTCCCCGCTCTCCACGTTCTTCAGCAAAGTACCTAATACATCGTCTTTGACTTTTTTTGGATCTTTCAATCTTTCATCAATAATCTCCTCAAAAATTATCATAACCCTATCCACAAGATTTGTAGTCCTTTTTAAGTCTCCTTGCAAATCCAAATGCTTAATTATTGGAAAGAAATCTGACAAATTAGGCTTTCCACCTATTTCGAGCATACTCTCAACAATCTCCTTAAACTCTTGCGAATATGAAGAAACATGGCTAGCCAAATCCATGGAAAAGAACGTGTTCGACAACAAATTTAATGATGTTGTAAACCCGGCTTTACCAATATCGACTGGTGTGCCACTTTCACTACACTGTCGCACATATTCAATTAACTCATTTACCTTTTGTTGTCGTATATCACGACTATTGTCGAGTTTTTGGCTCGTGAACAACTGGGTGGTTGCAATCTTCCGTAGATCCCGCCACTTGGGACCTATAGGGAGCCAAACCATCGAAAATTTATCATGATTTCTGGCTATCCCTACATAAGGGATAGCCCTATTAGACAGCGCCATATCATGTTTAAGAAACATTACTTTAGCTGCTTCAGAGGATGATATAACTATTATGGTCTTGCTGCCTAGCTTGAGAGACATTATGGGGCCGTATTTTTTGGAGAGTTCGGCGACTGTGCGGTGAGGCTTGTCGCCGAGCTCGTGGATGTTGCCTATGATAGGCCATGGTTTTGGTCCGGGAGGTAGATGTTTGGATTTGCTAAACAAATTTGACAAACAAAGGATGCTTGGGATGATGGAGATTAGGAGAAGTGCGATGGTGAAATATTCCATTTGATTTGATAATGAAAATCAATTACGAGTATTTTATAACTAGTAGCTTTTGTTTAGTATCCTGCTGTACATTAATTAATTATTTAATTTAACATACTTGTAAATCGAAGCTACTTGGAACGGACGAGTTCATCGAAAATACTAAGAGGCTGTTTGGCTAGTGTTTTCATGAAAGGGAAAGGAAATAAACTACTACGTATTTTTTTTTTTTTTTTATGTTGTTTGTTAGACATTTTTTCATTTCCTTTTTCTCCTCATTAAATACCCCAAAGTCGTCAACCTCTAAACCCTTCTCTTCCTATCTTTTTCATTCGCTTTCCGTGATATCACACCACCACGTCACCATACTCTATCTCTAACCTTCACCACTCAATCCTAATTCTAACCCTAACCTACCCACCACCCACCCGCCCCTCTCCTCCCTTGGAGGTGTGCCGGTTAGGGGCGGTGGAAGTTAGATGGTAAGGTGGATGACTTTTTTTGTTGTTGGGTTGGGTTATATTACGGTAGTGGAATGTGGAGGTATGATGGTTGTGTTTGGGATTGTTCATTCGGATCGATCTGATCCAAAATATCCGGATATCTAAAAAATTCCGATCGGCCATAATCCGGTCTGAAAAGGCACGATAACTGAAAGTGCATAATATCCGATCCGATTTTTTTCTCAATTTTATTTTTGTGTATTTTTAATATAGTTTTTGGAATTTTTGATCTGAAAATTTGGGTATACGATCTAAAATACCCGAAATGCTTAGTTACCGATCTAATGTGTCCGATAAAATTCGAATATTCGATCCAAAATAATCGAAAACATTGATTTTCTATCTGGAATATCCAAATACCCGGATATTCAATTCGAAAGATAAAAAATTCATATATTTCGGATATTTTCCTGATCCGTATCCGATTCGAAAGTTATTGGATATCCGATATTACACAAAAAATATTCGATTTTCAAATCCAATCGTCCAAATCGCGAAACGGATCACTTGGATCGGATCATACTGAACAACTTAGTTGTATAGTGCCTCATTCCTTTTCTTTTTCATAACAAACAACTACCTAAGTCTAAGGTTTTGCCTTTCTATTCTTCCCTCTTATTCTCATTCTTAAAGTGATTATTTTTCCATTTGTCCAACCAAACAGCCCTAAATATAACCCTTGTCACTTAGGCTCTATATAAGATTTTAAAAGTGTTATTATTAACTACAATTAAGCATTAATTACAGTGTACGTCTTTTTGGCATGCATGCTAAATTTTTTTATCCCTATAAGAAATATACTTAGAGCATTTTTGATATTGTTATTTTTTTTAGTGTTGGAAATAAAATCAAATAACCGTTTTCATTACCTATTATTTGATATAAGAATTTTATTTGATGGTGTATGATATGACATATTGGTAACAAAATCATTTTTGTTATTTTTCTCAGCCTTATAAAAACAAAATAATTTCCTCTCTAATTTATTTTCATTATATTTTCTTAATTATACCAAACAACCAACAATTGTATCATTTAATATCATCGTTTCTCTTTATAATGTATTTCCATTCAATTTTTGTTTGCTACATTTATATCAAACAATAAAAAAAAAAAAAAAAAAAAATCTCATGAAAAACTTGCGTCAAAAGGAGATGCACTCGGAAAGCTCAACGAATCTATCAGGCCCAGATTTCGGGGTGAAACTCCCAAGTCCCAACAAATGAACATGTGAACCACCGCCTACCTCCTCCTTTCAAGATATAGGCCCATATTATAGTTTGGACAATACATTATAGGGTATATCATATGTCAATGCTCGCAACTTTTGTCATTTTAGGTTGTAATAGAATATTTACAATAAATATATTTTTTTTACTATATTTACTGAAAAAACTATTTATGTGAAGTTTTTTTTAACTTTATTTTTGTTGTAGGTCTAATTAATTATTCATTTTTCACACTATCTCTCTCTTTAAATTCATTTTTTGCCTATAAGTCTGTATCGCATACTTATGTAGCGAGTATTGCGATACGGAGGTAGTATAACTCTATGTCTTTGCTCTTACGAGCTTCCAAAATATGTGGCTTTACTTGTAGATATAACTACCCTTACATACACGTTTTGCGTGCCATAATTTTTAAATGTATCTATATGCTATATTCTAGTGGCTATCAAATTTCTACAATAATCAAGATGCAAAATTTTTATGTGACAAACTATATATTAACATGGATATCAACTTATAGAGAATTCAAAAATATAAATTTTGGTATTTTTATTTTATTTTTATAAAATTTATATTTTGTAATATTTTCATTTTAAATTTATCAAAAATTGAAATAATTTTCCATAATAGTTAGAAGTGATGTTAATTGGTTTTTTTGGAAAATTTTAAGGGATAATACAGACTTTTTTAGGGGGACATCATGATTCCCCTTGACTTATATAATATAATATAATATAATATAATATAAAGATAAAGATGATCATAAATGTTATAGCAGATTTGCTAGAACATTAAAATGCATTTTTATAAAAAAAAAAGATATCTTAGTAGGATGTTCCCGGATGTAATACTTCATCCGTTTCGAAATAAATGCAACAATTTCTATTTTAGGAAGTTTCAAAATAAATGCAACAATTTTAATCATTCCATTTTTATAAATTTTTTCTTCTTATCTCTCTCATCATCACATACCCTACTTTCTCTCTCTTTCCCTTTTACTCTCACAACAAAAAATGGACTAGGAATCCGTGCTATCCAATTTGTTCCGTGTTTTTCGAAAAGCAAGTAGTATTAAAGAATCACAATATAATAAAACGTTAAATAGATACGATATAAATTTCTAGAAATTACGAAATTGACCTCCTATAAAAGTGTTCAAATAAATAACAATTATGCGCCTGTACTCCCTCCTTTTATTATGAATTTATTTAGCGAAAGTATTATGTCACATGTCCGACCACAAAATTTGGTCGGATCATCGTTCAATTGCAGGTTTCAGTTATAAAAATCATTAACTTATCACTTGGTCAAAAACTAAACACGACAATGCAAATCACTCAGCCACACTTTTTGGGAAAAATTAAATCAGTGTTAAAGTTCAATAATTAATCATCTTTCTTTAATTTATGTGATATCAGTTCGAGTTTAGCTATGGCGATGGATCCTCAATTTGATATTTTTCGAGAAACTTCATCTTGATTACAAACATTATGCGAAGATGAAGATGATGAAGATCAGATGACGAATTATACCAATTTTATTTAGTTCCTGAGTTGGAATATAGTATCAATTATTCGACTGAATATACCTCTTATAACATGAAATAGCTGGAATACATAACTTATAACTTGGATTTTTATTTTTTGTCTCACCTGGAATACATAATTTAAAACTGTATTGTTTTGTCTCACCTGAAATTAGTTCAGCTAAGTTAGTTTTTGTTCCAGGTAAGTCATTTTGTTTTCTAGGTAAGTCATTTATTTGTTCTAGGTAAGTCAAAGTTTTTCCAGATTTAAGTCATTTTTGTTCTAATTAACTCATTTTTATGCTAGAAGTGTCTTACACAATACCATCTTATTTATTTTTGACATGCAAATCTTCTATTTGCTACTTACTAGTACAATAAAGTGAAATTTATTCATTCATGCCCTCAAAAGGATATTAAATTTCTCATGATCAAAGAAAGGATATAAAAGAAAAATTTATGAAAAATAAGTGCCCTCTAAAGCTAAGTTTTTATTATGAAAAATTTATGCAGCATTCTAGTTGCATCACCTATAAAAGAAAAACATATGTAAGGTACTTCTCCGTTTCTATTTAGTTGCAAGACTTACAACACGTTGACTAAAAAACTCTCACAAATTTGATCAAAGCGTTGCTACTAAATAGGAACATAGGAAGTAGAGTAGTTATATATCAATATTGTTTTTTTTTGTAACCATCATTGAAAACATATCATCCATATATTTCCAAGTTCGCTAAAAGTATCTTTATCTAACTACTTCATCCTTTTCACTTTGATTTCAACATACACTATTTGGGTAAAAATTAAACTATCTATAAATGTTGATTGTGTAAAGGTGTTTGGTAACACATAGCTGATTGCTTAGAGTTTTGTTATGTAAAATGACATTTATAGATATTTTAAAATAATTTGTTAGATTTAAATAAATTAGTCAATAACTTTTTTCTCTCGAAAACTATAAAGAAAAATCTGCTCAAATTAGTCAATTATTTTCACACAAGCAATAACTCAGCACTAAGTCTTATAAGCACTAACTCTATATGACTATATGTAACGACTCGACTTTTGGCAACATCGATTACTAACTGACCAACAAGTCGAATCGTTATTAAACCAACTCAGACTTAAAACAAAACGAAATAATAACAAAAACCCAAATATCATCATTACTCCAAACCCAAAAATACACTAATATTAGCTACAAAATCAATCCCAAAAGAGGAAACTCAACGACTACCAAACCCTAATAAACAACAACATAAAATCAAGGCTAGTGGGTGTACTAATTAATGTCAATGCTCACAAAGACACACACCGTCCCGCAAACGTCAAACAAACAACTAGTCGGCACCGTCACCTGAAATGAGGGTCCATAATCAGTGACGAGTAACTAGGCTGTTCCATCTAAATATGGAACTCAAACCACATAACATAGCAAAGGAAGGGTGAAAATTGCACGGCAATTACACTCATTAATTCAAGATTCAATCTTAGATCTACAATTAATTGTCAATTTCTACATAATGTAAAAAATAGCCATATATAACTAGGCTTTTCGTTCTGTTTTTTGGAGCCATGTTAAGAGGGAAGGCAATGTTGTGGCTCACCTCTTAGCTAAGCTTAATCCAATTGTTTTAGGGGATCGTATTTGGGTTAGTGGGGGTCCGGATTGCATCGTTGATGCAGTTGCGTTTGATGCTTGTAAAAACTTTATGCCCAATTAATCTAATTCCCCCCCCCCCTCTTTTTTCAAAAAAAATAAATAGCCATATATAATATATAACTTATACTAAAACAAGACATTGCTTGCATCATTAAAGACACGTGCACATAATATGGGTGACGTTATTTTGAAATTTGGGCCAAGGTTTTGATTTTGCTCATTTAATTAATCGCACACCCACATAACTAATTATTCAAATTAAGTCATTTAAAATAATATGTGAGAACAGTTAAAAAAAAATAAATATAATTATTCAAATATTTACAAAGTAAATAGAATTGATTGTAAGGCTCTCAAAAAAATTACCACTGTCTTCTTCGAAGATTTTTCTTTAAGTGTTTAGAGGTTCACCTTAAACTGATGGTTAAAGAACTTAAGCCAAAAGAAAAATTATTTAAGAAGAAAGAATTATTATGGAATAGATATTGCAATATACGGAGTGAGAAGATGAGAAAACCCGTCCTTTGATTATGAAAATTGGCGTTTTTAGTGTCATCAACAATTAAGGAAAGCTGATTATCATCGAACATAAATATTTTATGTTGCATAATTAGCGATTTGTTTCCCTTAAATTCTTACAAAATCAGCGATATAAAGTATTCTATGCTGATAAAATCAACGATTATTTTCTATTGAAGGTAACTAAATCAACGATGATTTACAATTCTTGCTGATTTGGTCAGCAAATCTTTCAATTAATTGCTAATAATCTTATTATTATTACTATATTATTTTATCATAACTCAATGCATGTAGATATAAAATCCGTTTTTTATTTTTATTTTGAAAGGAAGAATAATTAATTAGAATAATAATAGAAGAAAAAAAATATAATACTTCCACAACTCCAAATGAGTCATGTAATAAATCCTTGGAAAGCTTTTCAGTCTACTATACAACTAAATTATTATTTAAAAATATTTTTTTTGCTGAAAATATTTAATTAGACTTAATAGTGTTCAATAACATTTGATACTTAATCATTTAGAGAAGTGGGTTTATCAATATCATCATTGACTCATTGAGTCTTAAAAATTGGTGTCAATACTATTTCACTAGGGTTTGGGTGGATAAGTTCAAGTTGATTTGGAGGTTATGTAACTTATGTTAATGGTTTAATGTGTTGAAAGCCTTGAGGATATGTTGAATATTGGTGTCTTAGAACTTGTGAGTTGATTTTGTGCTCAAAATCATTCTCTCATGTAGGTATTTGCAGGTGAAGATTACTAACGCGGTGCGGTTTGGTCCGCACCGCAAAATACGGTCTGGTGTGGTAGATTAACCTACTTTTTTAATTTTTTTATTTTATAATTAGTAATTGATAAGGACAAAAAAAACTCTAGATTAATTTTTTGTTAGAGCCTTAAAGAGTTAGAGAAGTCTTAGAGTGTTACAGATTTAAACAACTAAATAAGGCCCAAGAAAAAATAAAAGGCATAATTTCAGTAGGATAGTTGTTGAGCCCCATATGCTACACTAGTGAGTGTCCTACATCGGAAGATGAGGAGAGACTTAACTAGCTTATAATTTTAGGAGTTACTCCTCCTATTACCAATTGATTTTAGGATGAAACCTCCTATGGCTTGTTGTTTTAGGGGAGGAAGTTTTATTGATGAACTTATCACTCATATTTACTTAGCTAGATAATACCCGTGCAGTGCACGATTTTGATAGCAAATATAATGATAATAAAAGTATACATTTTGTTTCATATAAAACTAAAGATTTGAACATTTAACTTACGTGATATAAATATCAGAATATGTAAAATTCAACTGCAAGATTTAAGATGTACGCAAATTAATACTATACAAAGTTTTTCTTAGGAAAAAAAAAAACAAAACTAATACAAAATATAAAGGAAAAGTTATATATTTAAGTGGATTTTCTTTTTTTTAAAACTAATATAGAATAAGCAATACAATCAAATTATTTTTTTCATAAATTTCAACTTTTCTATTATTAACAATACAATCTTTTACAATTTTTAAAAATACAATGCAATCTTTTACAAATTAAAAAAATTTCTTTAACAAATAAGAATAGAAGATAAGTGGCATTTAAATTTTTGCTAAGTTTGACCAAAATAGAGGCTTAAATAATAAAGTAGTAATTATAATTAATTTAAAATGAAAATCAAAAGTTCTTTTAAAAATGCAAAATATTTAATGTGATCTTATAAAGTAGAGGGGGGTTTAGGTGGGAAAATGGAGAGTTTAGGAGGGAAAGTTTTTTTAGTGGTTGTCCTTTTAGTATATAGTACTAGGTAATGCTCGTGCAATACACGGCTTAATTTTTTTTAAGTTAATATATAGGATAAAAATATCTTGATGAAGATATATAGTCTAGTCATTAGGTATGTATTTAAACTTTAAAATTTTATGGAGAAAAATACATGTCTAAATCGATATAATGAATAAATAATTAGTATTTGGATTTATATTTTAAAATTTAAATTGTTCTATGCCATCATTAATCCTCTAAAATTTAATTTGTTTACCTTCTAAAAAAGGTTGGGCGACAATGTACAATTTGAAGACAAAATGTAGGAGAAAGATTGAAAATTGTTTTATGTGCGAAAGGGAAAAAAATTAGGCTTTTCATTTAAAAGGTATTTTTTTTTGAGAAATAAAAGTATATTTCAGTATTAGACAGTTGAGTTATACATTTTTATTTTCCAAATCCATGACATTAAATTTTGGTTGTAAACTATTTTTTATAAAAAAAATAAGGCTATAAACCTTCTTCATTTAATTAATTTTTTTTTCAATGTATGTTTTTTCCCATATTAGAAAGATAGGAATTGCATTTATTTTTGTTCACTTGAATGTGCATTCAGGAAGAAAAATTTGAAGTTTGAGATGAATTTTTTTTTATTGGTAAGAGTTTTAGATGAATAAGCATTAAATAATAAGGGGAAATAAATATATGTACATAGTTGTTTTAGGGAAAAAAAAAACAAAATGCTTCCTTGAAAAAGGGGAGCATTAAATATATTGTAAATAATTAGAAGGGGGGAAATTAGGAGTTTATGAGGAAAATTTTGTTTTTTAGTGGCTTTTACTTTAGTAGATAGTATAGATAGATAGATAGATAGATAGAAGATAGATAGATAGATAGATAGATCGGAGGAATCTAAGTGAGCAATTTCCCTTTTCGAAACATGATTTGCTTATAAATCATTAGTTATTTCTCCGAATTGCTTGAATTCAGAACCATAACTCCAGGCCTTTTATTTTATTGAATTTTCATTTAAAAAAAGTACGGAAACTTTCCTTTTAGTTAATATTGATATATTGAGTATTTAGAAAATTTTAAAGTGCATTTTAAACTTTTCAAGGGATGCTAAGTTCCCATGGCTTATACGATAAATAGTGGAGTGTAATCGTGTTGTACATAAATAAGTTGAATCCTATTGACCTAAAATCGACACTTTTAATAAACAAGTCGGATCATGCTAAGTGGCTGAATTTCATGTCATGTTCGAGTCGTATTATCGTGTTGTCTCATATCATAGCTATCTCTAAAATGTTGTTAGTCTAACCCTCTAACCTCAGTTTTAGAATAATCTACGAAGTTGCCCTTTGACATGCATCAGAAATTCTGAATGTTCATCACATTCATAGCGAGGAACTTGACACAGCCCAGCGTTTTATTCATTTTTGCTGCACCTCATTAGATTTCATCTCCGCTTCTCTCTCGCGCTCATTTTTCTCTCCTATCTATATCCTTTCTCTGTATCATCTTCCATTATCCGATCTTTCTTGGATTCACCTATCAATTCAATCACCGGTTTCACATTGTCGGATCATTCAAAACGGTAACATTTCACGATTGATTCTTTGCAGTTTCTTAGTTTTTTCCCACTTTGATTTGTTTCCATTTTTTTTAATTAATTAGGTTATTGATGATTCAAAAGTGCCCTGTTTTTCTTTCTTACTTGTTGAAAACATTTTGGAATTAGTCCACATTTCGATGACGTATGTCTCTGTTGAGTAATTTGGGGAGTTTGGTAGCTGTGATGTGACATATTAAGCTTTGAATTAGGATTTCAGCTACTGATTTTGACCCCAATTTGGTAGAAGATTACTTGTTCTTTGTTAATTGCATTGATGCAGTAATGTCACTCTGATCGTGCTTATCTGGTAAGATTAAGTAATGAAGTTCGGATTGCAGTTCAGCATACTGGAGTTTTACATTATTTATAAAGTCATTGCTTTTTTGTGGTTTATTTGATATTTATGTACTTGATTTGAAATGGGATTATGCCATCGTTGATGTTAGATCGTAGTCAACTCCAAATTCCTTCTACCAATTCGGAGCAAAGTATGCTTAATTCATTCTGCTCTTTTTTTTCCGCTGATTTTCAGGTTGCTATTTAAAGTAATGAGTGCTTATTAGGTAAAAAGAAGTGATATAATGGAGGAAGAGGAAGTCAAACATGTAGATATTTCTGGGGAGGACTTAGATTTAGATGGAGGAGGAGGTGTTTATATTGGAGGAGAAGAAGAGCTGCCATCACCATCTTCTCATCCCAATGGTATGGGTATCCAGGTGGATCATTCAGGTGAGATATTTGGCAGCTTGGGGACACAGGGTGCTGAAGAGGAAGGGTTTGAGCAGGTATCTTTAAATGATCAAGATAATGGTAGAAGTGGATTTGGTACTCATGAGGGTTCAGGTACACCATTGACTTCTGAGAGTTTGGGAATTCCACCTGATGTAGTGGAAGAAGCTCAGGACTTAGCACATGAAAAATTTGTGAACAGTGTAGAGTCGAGACAGGAAATTGATTCCATAAATGCCGGCCATATAAGTCATCTTTCCACCTCAATTAGTTTTGATGGTTATAGTGCACCTGAAGTCTCATCTGTTGAGTCATCGCAAAAAGTAAGGCCAAAAACTGCCATGTCCAGTGTGTCACCTGAGCTACTGCATCTAATTGATTCTGCCATCATGGGAAAGCCTGAAAGCTTGGATAAACTTAGGAATATTGTGACTGGTGTTGATACTTTTGCTGATGAGGACAGTGACTCTGCATCTTTTTTGGTTATTGATTCACTTCTTGCTACAATGGGGGGTGTTGAAAGTTTTGAAGATGATGAAGGTAATAATCCTCCCAGTGTCATGTTAAACTCTAGGGCTGCCATTGTTGCAGGCGAGTTGATACCTTGGCTTCCTTGTGCTGGTGATAGAAAGGGTCTAATGTCCCCTAGGACGCGGATGGTTAGAGGATTATTGGCCATATTACAGGCATGCACTAGAAATAGAGCAATGTGCTCAGCTGCTGGTCTACTAGGAGTTCTCCTAAGATCCGCTGAGAGAATATTTGTGCCAAACAGTCACTCTGCCGAGCAGGTGGACTGGGATGGTACTCCTTTATGCTACTGTATTCAATATTTGGCTGGCCATTCTTTAAATGTTGTTGATTTGCATAGCTGGCTTGAGGTTATTACAAGGACAATTACTACAGCTTGGGCTCCTCGTTTGATGCTTGCATTGGAGAAGGCAGTTGGAGGGAAGGAATCAAGAGGTCCAACTTGCACCTTTGAATTTGATGGTGAGAGCTCCGGTTTGCTTGGTCCTGGGGAAAGTCGTTGGCCATTTACCAATGGGTATGCTTTTGCAACATGGATTTATATAGAGTCATTTGCAGATACAATAAATACTGCAACTGCTGCTGCTGCTATTGCTGCTGCGGCTGCTGCCACAGCCGGAAAATCATCACCAATGTCTGCTGCGGCTGCTGCAAGTGCACTTGCTGGAGAAGGCACTGCACACATGCCACGGCTTTTCAGTTTCTTATCTGCTGATAATCAGGGTTTGGAGGCATATTTTCATGCTCAGTTTTTGGTGATTGAATGTGGTACTGGCAGAGGAAAGAAAGCGTCATTGCATTTTACTCATGCATTTAAGCCACAATGCTGGTATTTTGTAGGCTTGGAACATACATGCAAACAGGGCTTGCTTGGCAAAGCAGAGAGTGAGTTGAGGCTGTACATAGATGGATCTTTGTATGAGACTCGTCCTTTTGAATTTCCTCGTATCTCCAAGCCGCTTGCATTTTGTTGCATTGGGACAAACCCCCCTCCTACGATGGCAGGTTTACAACGACGTCGTCGTCAATGTCCCCTTTTTGCAGAAGTGGGGCCAGTTTATATATTTAAGGAGCCAATTGGCCCTGATAAAATGGCTCGTTTGGCTTCTAGAGGAGGTGATATGCTACCCTCTTTTGGAAGTGGGGTTGGGCTGCCTTGGTTGGCAATGAGCGACCATGTACAGAACATGGCAGAAGAAAGTTCGCTACTGGATGCAGAGCTAGCTGCTTCACTACACCTTCTTTATCACCCGAGGTTGCTCAGTGGAAGATATTGCCCCGATGCTTCTCCAAGTGGTGTTACAGGTTATTAAATTTACGGTTTATACTAATGTAAATTATTAGCACTTTAATAGAAGCACCTGCAATCATGTTCTGATTCTGCTAATCTGAAGATTAGAGTTGTTCACTTGCTGCAACCCTCAAGAACCATCGCAACCTTCAGTTATAGGCACTGGTACACTGAATATCATATGTTACAAAAACTGTCATTTCTTGTTTTGTGATTGGCAATTATCCTGAAGCATAAGCATTTGAACATTATGTAGGTCCTTTTTCTTTGGATAGAAATTTTCACTTCATAGAATCTTCATAGAATCTCAGGCTGCAGCTCCTGCGAAACGCACATTACAAGCTTGCTTAATTAAGTTTCTAATCATTCATTTTGATCCAGTGCAGTCTTGGTTTGGTTGTATTCCTGAAAATCCTTGAGATTCTATACACTGCGACTTGACAACTAGAAATTAGATTTCAGCATGGATTAGGTTGTAATTATGAAGCCTTGATAGGTGACGATATAGCTTGTGTTTTTTCAGGTGCACTTCGAAGACCAGCTGAAGTGCTTGGGCAAGTGCATGTTGCGTCAAGGATAAGGCCAATTGATGCATTATGGGCATTGGCTTATGGTGGTCCTATTTCATTGCTTCCTTTGACAGTAGCTAGTGTGAAGAATGATAGCTTGGAACCTGAGCCAGGGACCGTTACCTTTTCTTTGGCTGCCGCGAATTTAGCTGCTCCAGTATTTAGAATAATTGCCACGGTTATGCAACACCCTGGGAACAATGAAGAGATATGTCGTGCTAAAGGTCCTGAGGTTTTGTCTAAGATTTTGAATTATCTTTTACAAACATTGTCTTCAGCCAGTGCTAAACATAATGATGGTGTGGGAGACGAGGAGCTCGTTGCAGCTGTTGTTTCTCTGTGTGAAGCTCAAAAACATAACTATTCTCTTAAGGTGCAACTTTTCAGTACGCTGTTACTGGATCTAAGAATTTGGAGTTTGTGCAACTATGGACTGCAGAAGAAACTTCTTTCATCTTTGGCTGACATGGTTTTTACTGAATCCTCTGTGATGCGGGATGCAAATGCTATTCAAATGCTGCTTGATGCTTGTCGAAGATGTTATTGGACTATTCGTGAGAAGGACTCGGCTAATACATTTTCTTTGAATGAGGAAACTCGTCCTATAGGTGAAGTGAATGCTTTGATTGATGAACTACTGGTTGTAATTGAACTCCTTATGGTTGCAGCATCACCTTCACTAGCTGCAGATGACATGCGTTGTTTGCTTTCTTTTCTGGTGGATTGCCCACAACCCAATCAGGTTAATACTGGTGATTCTGACAATTAAAATTCTTTTTCAAATAAATAAAGCAAATCTGTTCGATAATTTGATGGAAACACTACTTGTTCTTCTATGCTCTTTTATGCAAGTCTGAAGTTATTTTATGCTCTTTGTCCAGGTTGCACGGGTTTTGCACCTAATTTATAGGTTGGTGGTGCAACCAAAGGCATCAAGAGCTCAGACTTTTGCTGAGGCATTTATATCATGTGGTGGAGTAGAAACACTACTTGCTCTTCTGCAGCGCGAAGCAAAGACTGGTGATCAGGATGTCATTGAATCTCCTTGTGATGATGATAAGGGATCATTAGTGCTTGAATCCAATGCGGCTCATGAAGATGAAGAATCAGAAAGTAGTGGTGGAAAAAAAGTTGATTTACTAGAAGAGAAGAAGCTTACTTCTGAGGGTGAACAAGAAGCTGAATCCCTTAGCAGTAAAAGCAGGTTGGACCATGAAATACTGGATGCTGGTGATGTTGATCTCTCGACAGGCATGCCTATGGAGAGAATGACATCAGTTTCAGAGACTTTTTTTGCCAAAAATGTTGGTGGAATCAACTTGTCAATTAGTGCTGATAATGCGCGGAATAATGCATATAATTTTGACAAGATTGATGGTATTGTCGTTGGAATAATCAAACTCTTGGGTACTCTGGTTGCATCAGGGCATGTGAAATTTAATTCCAACGGTCCATTACCTGTTGTCACTGGCAGTGCTGGATTGCCTGATGCTGGTGGCTCTATGTTTGACGATAAGGTTTCACTTCTGCTTTTTGCTTTGCAAAAGGCTTTTCAGGCAGCACCACGAAGGCTTATGACTTCCAATGTATACACAACTTTGTTGGCAGCCTCGGTATGATGATATTTTGGTTTGTTGACTTGTTTCTAGCTTATGTTCCCTAGTCCTTTTAAGCTTATGGGTTTGCTAAAGGTGATTTTGTAATGTAAGAACCAGAAGTTTATATTGCATTGCTTGCTACATGTATCACCTGTGTCACTGTTGCCTATCATTGTTCAAGAGTCTAAACAGAAATGCTCTTTAGGTGCTGCTCATATTATTGTTATGTTTAGGTAATCTTGATCAAAGAGCTGGTTATGCCATGCCGATTTAGGTTTTTTTAAGTTCTGTATTTCAGGTTTTACTTTTAACACAAGTGATGCTACTTGTTGTATCTTTGGAGACTGGAGAAGACAACTTGTATAGTCTTGCCATTGTCTGAAAATATTCTCTTTTCTAGTATGAATACTGGGATTGGGTGACAAGCTATTGTGATGATTTGTTTTGTCCAATTTTCTTTGATCACGTGTCTGTTTTACTTGGCATTCAACTGACAGCTACATAGAAAAAAAAACTTTAAATTTGGTTGCTGTTGATTTAGTACACAATTTTTTGGGGTTAATTTGTGATATTTACTTTGTCATGTTCTTTCAGATAAATGCTACTTCAACTGAAGATGGATTGAACTTGTATGATTCTGGACATCGATTTGAACATTTGCAGCTTTTGCTGGTTCTCTTAAGGTCACTTCCATATGCATCTACAGCATTGCAAAGTCAAGTGCTGCAGGTACTGGCTCCACTCTTTTGTAATTTCGAATCCTAGTCTCCTTGAAGAATTTAATTTGCAAAAAGTTTTAGTTGGTGTTCTGCATACAGTGTATTGTACAACATGCTTTTAGACCTTGGATTTATTGATTGCTGTTTCTGAAATAGTGTAGGAAATAATGTGTGGAAACTAAAGGAATAATTAGCAAAAGAAATGATAACTGGTTTTTAAATTTCCACCTGTTGAGGTCCATTAAAAAATAGGTAATATAAATGAGAGAACTGATTCTCTTCCCCCCCGCCCTCTCTATAGTTTTATTGTTTTAGTCAATAAATTTAGGGGCCATTTGGTTGGTGAGGGGGAAAGAGAAAGAGATTAGGAAAGGGTAAAGAGGAGAATGAAAGGGTTTCCCATTGTTTTATATGCTTGTTTGCTTTGTTCAAAGGGAAGGAATGACCTCCTAAAACCACCTCTTCCCTTCTCTATCCAAGGTTTTCCACCAGCACACCACTTCGCTGCCCTCCTCACTCCTTTGCCGCCTCTCCTCTCTCCTCGAAAATCACTCACCACCATGCAAAACCCTTAAAGCTTATTTAGATCTACAATTTTGTGGGTTTTCTAGGATTTTGCAGGGTGGGGGAGGGGTGGTAACAATAGGTGAGGGGAGGGAAGTGTTGTGGGTCTATGGTGGTGTGTGGTTGGAGGGTTTCGTAGAGGGTGGTTATAAGGGGGTGGCGAAGGGAGTAGGAGGGGCGGCAAAGGCCGTCGAGCAGAGGTGTGGCGGTTTCTGGGGGGGGTGATGGAGGTGGGTGGCAAGCACTTTTTGTTTTTGGGTGGTTAGGGTTAGGGTTTCGGGGGTGGCTGATGGGGTTGGGGTGCCGGTGATGTGTGGGGCTGGGTTTTCACGGTGCCGACGACGTGTAGGGTAGGGGAGGTGGGTGGTTAAAGTTGGTGTTAGGGTGGTTTGTGGGGTGGTTGTGTGGATGGTGGGGAAAGGGAATCCAAATGATGTGGGGGGGGGGAGAATGGGAAAGTGTCACAAATCTCATATGTAAGTAGGTGTATAAAGTTAGGTCTCAATACTCCCCCATTTCCTTGATGCGGGAGTTCTAATGTTTTGTAGCAGAATAGGGATCTTAATCATCTCATTTACTCCTACGTCCTAATTGCATTAATTATAAACTGCCCAAAAAGCCTGATAAATCTTTATTTTGAAACCAATAGGCTTGGATATTTTCTATCTTCTTCTCTAATGTGGGACACGTAACTTGTGCACAAACTGTTTTCCTATGTTTAAGTTTAATTGTTAGGGCACCTTAATGATAAAAAAAGTGGGAGAAAAGCAAAAGAAAAGTGGAACCTGGAAAGTATGACTTGCCAATAGACATGTCAAACTTGTTTAGTCAGGTACTCAGGTGGGTTAGTTTACTTTAAGTTCAAGTTGTCTACATGTCAAATCATTTTGGTTTCAAGTTGGAAAATCAATGTTCAGGGCTCAAACTTTCTGTTGGATATTTATTGAAAGCCTTCTTTTAACAGTTATAAATAGTTATAAAACAGAATATCTTCAACCTAAATTATTATCATATTTTATCATCACCTCATGTGTGTAGAAAGTGTTATAAATTTAAAGAAAAGAGAGAATAGTTATGCATCTTATGACTAATGTAGGGAAGAATGTATATACAATGAGGAAGACCGAAGACTTGTCTGAACAGCAAGACTATTGCAAATCTTGACTCTGGACAGTAATATTCCTCCAAGATACATAGCTTTGAATTTTTGTAATATTTTTTAATTGATTAAGAATTTGAGGACGTGTACTACAATATTTTGGGTGGTTCACATTATAAAGGACTTGAGTTTTTTTTTATTGGCTACTAGTGCTTCATTTTTTTTGTGACTTAAAAAAGACTTGGTTTTTTGCTTTACGAATATAGTAATCTCTTTGTATCTAAATGTTACTATGTTTGGAATGTTATGCGGTTGTTAAGGAATTGAAAAAGCTAAAGTACAAAATAAAATCATGAAGAGAGAGGAGCATGTAAAGGAAGAGAGAAAAAATATAAAATAATGGTAGTGGGGTAGGTTTTAGAATAAAATAAGGATTGAGATGGGATAAAGTGGGATACATTTTAGAAAAAAATGTACTCCGTACCAAAAATAGAAAACATTCTAAATGGGCAAAACTGCTCTATCCATGGTTCAAAAATGCGGCCGAGTTGATGCATATCGGCCGTATTGTAACAGATTTCAGAAATACCGAAACGATATTTACCGCTTCGTCAAGGTGTTTTCAAATACCCCGAGTTTTCACCCGAGTTAGCCGCATCGGAACGGATTCGTCCGAGTTTTTTGTGAGAAGCGTAGAAAAACAAAGTAAAACGAAGAAGAGACAAGATTGAAGATGAAAAAACCAAATTTTATTAAAATTAAATCCTACCTTCTTATTAAGATGTCATTTCGAGTAACAACCTCAATTAATTAAAAAAATTAACTTCATCATCAACCTCAAATTATAGACCATTCCACGAATCCAAAAACCCTAATTTTCGAGTTCGTAGTTTCGGCTATGACAGATGCTGCATCGTTGCAGACTTGCGGTGGTTTTCAGCTCGTTGGTTGCCAGCTGGCCATCTCAGGTCAGTCTTCTTGCTCGATCTCCTCCTTTTCTCTTTCTTTAGTCGCTTTCTTCAACCCTTTCATCTTCTTGCTTTTTATCTCTTTTTTGTCTGTAGTATGCATTCTGAGAGAGTGAGAGCTTTCCTCCTTTTCTTTTTTTTTTTTCTCTTTTTTAAAATACTCCCTTGGTCTCCACTCCCCACGCGTCACTTCACCTTTTTTCACTTTGACCCTTTTGTTTTTCCTTTTATCTGCTTTATATTTTGATAGTAATAGATCCACTATAGTATGGAGTATATTGGTATGTATTGGGGGATTATTTTGGCACTCCCAAAATTGATTTTGGCACTCCTCCCCCTCTCACATGAATAGTAAGGGGGAGGAGTGTCAATATTAATTGCATTGTATACACTACAATAGGCCCAAAGGTTAATGATTTAATGTTAAAAAAAAAAAAATTACTTAAATAATAATTATTATTATTATAAATAAAATATAATAATACAACTTTAATAATAATAATTATTATTATAAATAAAACAAAACAAAATAAAATACTAGTATGATAAAATAGTAAGGGTTTTAATAACAAAGTTAAAAATATTTTCTAAAAATGTGTAAAATGATTAAAAATGCATTAAAGAATTTAAAATTAAAATTCGTTCGCGACAACCGCGACACTGTCCGCGATTAACGCATCAGCTCCGTTACCGTAACATCGCGACCGTTTCCGTGATCGCGACCAAAACTGCATTTTTGAAACATGGCTCTATCCCAAAAAAACTGTTCCACTTTCCTTTTTCATCCGTCCCAAATTATTTGCTCCATTTCCCTTTTTAGCATATAAATCCACATGTAAAAAGACATGCATACCCTTATATTACCTAAATAACAACTCCTTAAAATTACTCCAGTACATGACAAAATAATAACAAAACCTTAAAATTGACATGTAAAAGAAACAGAGCAGTTTTTTTTTTGGGGAGGGAGGGAGTAGCTCTTAAATATTTCATGATACAAAAGAAACTACAATACTATGAAGAGACGGTTTTGCACAACTAATTTACTCATTATCCAGGTTGGGTCAATTTGTGGGTTCGGGCCTTACAATCCTGTTAAAGATATAATTTTGGTTTTGTGCTGCATCAGTTTTTAGCAGTTATTCAGCTCTGCTTGCCACCATTTCAAGTAGCAGTAGAACTGGAAAAGTTTTTCCTCTGGTAGTCCTTTTCAGAGTTGTCTTTTAGTGGCCTTCAGTTGTGGCACCTTGGCACCACATTAGAATTATTCAGCAATAACTAGGAAGTTCCATCACTTTGTATGCATGGTTCTGAAATCAAATCCTACTTGTATCCTTCTATATATAGTTATCCTTTCATATCGATATTGTGCTCTGAAAAATGGTTTTTGAAGAACAATACTATACATCTGAAATGTTTCTTTATTTTTTGTTGTGATCTGTATATTTTCTTGGCTGGTTTATAATTATTTAAAGTTGCTTACTCACTTTTTGGGTCGCTGTGGACTCTGTACATTGTAGCTCTCTTGAAACACCCCCTCCCCCCACGACTAGATATTAAAAAACTACATGTTGAGACATACCCAAAAGTTTTCCACGTGACTGTTTTTCCTTGCATATATAATGTGAACGATGGTCAAAGTAAACATTGTAAACTTTGCTAAAACTCAAACTGAGAAAATTGAAAAAAGAAAACGGAGTGTTTATCTATTCTAGTTTTAAGTTATTGAACTGTCTTCTACATGATTTCAGGATCTTCTGTTTCTGGCTTGCAGTCAACCAGATAACCGCAGCTGCCTCATACAAATGGATGAATGGCCTGAATGGCTTTTGGAGATCCTCATTTCAAATCACGAGGTAGTGCCACCCTTCACATTCAGGGCCTGTTTGGTTCACTTAACTTCAATGGAATGATATGGAGACCCATAATTCCACATTAGGGTAGTATGGATTTAGGCCCCCATATCAATATAAAACTGTACAGTTCAATCCTAAAATGATTTTTAGATATGTCATAACTTTTTGCTGTTAAAAAAAATATTCACTTTCATTGTATCACTATGTATATGATTGTGCATTTATATGAGCACCCAAAACATCAAATAGATTATGCAAATAATATTAGTAGACTAAAGTACTAAACCATGTGCAGATAACATTAGGAAATATATAAAGGCAGCAAAAAAGATAACAAAATCATTAAAAAATCAAAATATTATCAGTGTTGAAGGAACATCATCAAAGTATTATAAATAAATAGCATAAATAATTAAAGATAGTACCAAGCAACATCAAGTTTACAGTTTACACTTTACTAAAAAAGAAAAAAAGAAACATGGTCAGAAATCAGAACACTCGTATTTCTCAAAGATTGAGCCATTGAGGTTAGTTACACACAACAGAAAATTCATCTTTACAGTTTGATAATGCCTAGATTTGAGTTCATTATATGTTATGTTTTTTCTGCTAGATTCAGCGGTTTCAGCCTTCAACTATTGCCTAGATTGAAAAGAAACAAAAAAAGGTTTGAGACTAGAAATGTGCCGAAATGAAAATAAAATGAAAAGAGGCTGCCTGAGAAGAAGACTTTAATGGCATAGAGAAAACCAGACATTTTAGGAGTGATGGCTGAGTACTCTCGTTTGGGTTTGATACTTAGAGGAATGAAACAAGAAACTTAGGGGTAAAGAAGAATTCAGGAATATCATATTTTAGGGAGATGCGTTAGGTATGAGAATCTAGTGCAATAAATCTAACAAAAATGGAATGAAATGGAGTCCATTCAATATCAAACAACCCCTCAGAGAATGTTATTTTGCTTTGCTGTATTTTTCTGCATGTGTATATGAATATATATGAATATGTGATGTGAACTGACGTCATTGTTATGGTTGATCAGAGAGCTACAGTAAAAAGCTTGAATGCTTCAAGCTTGGCAGATGTAGAAGATCTTATACACAATTTTCTGATCATCATGTTAGAACATTCAATGCGTCAAAAGGATGGATGGAAGGTTGGTTCCCTTGGTGCAATAACTCTCCACTTTTCAAGTTAGTTTAGGATTTAGTTTAGATAAATTTGATTGAGGCATTTTGCATCATATCTATGTTGGAAAGATGTTTAGCTGCATGCTTTTATTGTGATGATTCTGTCTAATTTGTGATACCTTTCACTTTCAATTACTTAAAACGGGTGGTTTCATTCTCCCTTCAAATCCAATTGCATTGAAAAAAAATAGTTTTTTTAATATAATTTTTATATTTCTTTTTGTCTTTGTTTGACACTGGGTTTTCTGGGTGTTGGTCTGTTTCATAACTTTGTGGACCAAGGGGGCTAAATTACTTTTCAATTTTCTTTTAACCTGTGCAACGATTCTTGTATCTTGGTCATATTAAATGTAATTATTATTTATGGTCTATCGATTTTTCCCCTTGCACAGGATATTGAAGCGACGATTCATTGTGCAGAGTGGCTTTCAATGGTGGGTGGTTCTAGCTCTGGAGATCAACGTATGAGGTACTATCCTTAGCCTTTTCAATTTTGGTTGCATATTTTTGAAGTAGGTGATGATTATGACTCCCGGCAAGTTAAAAATTTTGGTCAACGTGAAAAATGCATAGGTAAGACAACCTATGGAGCACACTATTTCTCCTAGTTCCTTGAATGCCTTTTTGAATTTGCAAATGCATACGTAAGATAACCTGCTTCATATAATAGACTTTTTGTCGAATATAATCAATATGGGAAAATGTTTTTTTTTTTATTTTTTTAATTATGGTTCAATTTGGCAAATTCCTCTTCTTTTTATCATAGAAAAAATAGTTTAGATACATGTTTAAAAAGACATCAAGGGGATTCACCCATCTATAAAAAGAAGGGCTTGGAAGTTGGAGCCTTGATGTCATGGTCCACGGGCGTTTCTGTTTCCTTGCCTGTTTGCTCTAGGGATTGGGGCTTAGGTGCTTACTGCTTAGTTGAGCTTTATGCCTTAAAAGTCTCAAGGACTTTTCAAAAACATTGACTTCAAAGGAATGAATTTGAATTGTTAATATAATTGCTCTTTTTAAATATTAGTATGCTGTATAAACCAACAGTCGATTTTGCAATTGGGTCATTTCTTATTACTCCCTCCACCCCCTTTAATTTGCAACAATTTCCTTTCTAGATTGTCCCAAAAAATTTGCAACATACCAAAATTATCCCAGAAATATTATAGGGATTAGGGAACCAGCAGTCCACCACTTTACTCTCACAATAACTTCACTTGATCCCACCAATTTTCTCTTTCATCAAATTTACCTAAGCAATAATAAAAAAGAGAGTAGATTTTCTCAATGTTGCAATTATAGGGGGCAGAGGGAGTGCCTGTTTTGTGAACCACAAAGTAAAATGTTGTATCATGCAGACCAATGCAAGCCTTAATATGTGAAGCAAATAGCCAATAGGTTCCCAGGGTAGTGATGTATGACTACTAATCTTGAGAATGTAGCCTTCAATTTGACTTGACTAATGTTTGTTGATTATTTTCATCTTCATGTTATCAAGACGTGAGGAATCATTGCCTATATTCAAAAGAAGGCTTCTGGGTAGTTTGCTCGAATTCTCTTCCAGGGAACTTCAGGTTCAGGTAATATTGTTCGTCTGAAATGTTGGCTCCTCAGCGTCTAGTAAAGATTTTATTTATTTGTTTTTATGGACACCTTAAATTTCAATGCTGGTCCATATTATTGAACAAGTGAATTTTTAATTTCTTTAATCTTATAAATGTATGTTATGCAAATCACATCTTTTCTAAACCAAAGACTTGGATTGATGGGGGAGCTATGTTACTCAGAACTCATATTAGACTCAAATTTTTGTTGAAGTGTTATACTCGCTATATTCCTCAATTCTTTCACTTTGATTTTGGTTCTTTCCATTTTTATTTTTCTTGGGCAATATATTTCACTTTATATCTTCTGTTACCCCAGTTCTCGAACCCACTTAATTTCACATTCTTTAACAACCACAGCCTCTCTTCTATTATAAAAGTACTTGTACTGTTGTACAGATGCCTCTCTGATTTCATTGGTTTGCTTACCTCCAGTAAGTGACAAGAACATCATGAAGTGATTGGTCTAAAAATGATGCATGAAAATGTTGTGTTCGGAATTCAACAAAGATATTTGAGTTAATCTGAAGAGTATAGAAATATAGTTGAATAATAAGATCAGGTAAGATTTAGGATAAAAGGATAAATTTTACTATCTACTTTTTATGCTTAAAGTGCTGCCGTGCTGGTGCTTTACCAAGTTTAACTTTTAAAAGGAAGCTAAATTTCCAACCGAAAGATACCTTTTTCTTTCAATATAGGAACCTGAGGTAGCTAATAGGAAAAATATAGGTGTATGAATTTGAACTTGAGATAGATATATGTTACATTGTTACTGAGATAAGATGTTTGCATTATTCATGATCACTGCTATCTTCCAAAGTTTTCCTGGTATAAAGAAAAATTCTTTTGAAGTCTTATTGACTCTTATCAGCAGATTTTTCAAGAATAAAAATTTCTTAGAATTTTACTTTGTACTTATATATAAGGAAAAAATGTCAAAAATAAGCCAACCTTTGGGTGATCTTCCACAAATAAGCCAACCTTTTGAAAATCCAGAAAGAAGTTAACCTTGATATCATTTAAGCCAAAAATAAGTCAAATGATTATTTAACATGTTATTTTCTATTGTTTTTTATCACTATTTTACAATCATTCAACCTATTTTTTGCTTTAAATGATAACAGTAACTTGAAACAACAGATAACTAATAGATTAAATAATCGTTTAACCTATTTTTGGCTTAAATGATAACAAGGTTAGCTTATTTCTGGATTTTCAAAAGGTTGGCTTAATTGTGGAAGATCGGCCAAAGGTTAGCTTATTTTTGGCAAATTTTCCTATATATAAATATATTAATGGTATAAAATACCCTTGCAAAGTTAAGGATAGAACTTTTTAAAACAGAGGGAGCACTTAGTAGTTGGCAACCTGAGTATAGAAAATATTCTTAAGATGTTGATAGTTTGGTATAAGTAAAGACTTATTATAGCTAATTTAATTCTCATAACTGGACCAAAGCATTATCCAAAACTTTATGTTGGATTAAGTTGGACAGAAAGTCTGTTCATGAGTAATCAAACAATAAATTCATCTGCATCCAAACTTGGTAAAGTCAACACTAAGGGTGCATTCTCTTCACCTTTGAAAAACGTTTGTCTAATCGGGTGCAATAACTTGAGTGAGGTTTGATCAAGTCCAATCAAGTGTGATAAGGTCCAATAAGCTCAATAAGTTTCAACTAGGTTTAATAAGTTCAGATAAGTTCAGGTCTAATAAGTTGAAGAGAACGCATCCTAAATCAATGTGTGCGGTGAGATTGGCTTCATCTACATCCCAAGTTGGTAAAGTCAACACTAAATTCGGGCCAAAAGAGCGGAGTGAGAACGAAGCAAGTTTGGTGTCTTAAGTAGCTTTTGATAACTTTGGTAGTTTGGTAAATGATATACATATATATATATATATATATATATATAGGGTTGGGTTCCGGTGAGAAATTTTTTATCGTGAGAAATGTGAGAAGAGGTAAATACATCAACTATGACCTAGAGGTACATTGACCACCAATTGTAGGTACATTCACCATACACTATAAATACATTGAGTAAAAATACATTGGCTTTATGCCATAGATACACTGACTCTAAATTATAGAAGGATTAAAGAGGGAAAATCAAATTCAATCTTAGCCATTCATTTGTTGATCAAAGGGTTGTGATTGTTTCTCACCGTTCTCACCAAAACTACATTTCTCTCACAAGAGCCTACTTCTATATATATATATATATATATATATATATATATAGTTTCCTTAGTTCCTGCCTTTTTACTGGTGCTAGCCTTATTGCCTCATTGTTTTCTTTCTGAGCAGACTGAAGTCATTGCTGCTGCGGCAGCTGGTGTTGCAGCTGAGTATTCCTCACCATCATATGCAAAGGTAGAAGCTGAGAATGCTGCCCAGCTTTCAGTGGCATTGGTGGAGAATGCCATTGTTATTTTGATGCTAGTTGAAGATCATTTACGATTACAGAGCAAAGTATTTTGTGCTCATTGTGCTGCTAGTGGCGCTGTGCCCTCACCTTCATCCGCTAGTCACTCAAACTCACTAACAGCAGATGCTAGAGAAGTGAAGGATGCTTTGGTTGATCGTAAATCATGGTCCGACAACACTGGAGGACTCCCTCTTGATGTATGTGCACGCTTTCTTTCTGCTATTGTAAATATTATTTTAAACATGTAAATATTATATTTTAATCCGGATAACCTGCTATTTTGTGTCTTATTTGTTATATCGTCATATAGCGGATTTTGTACTTATTGTGTGTTGTTTCTACATCAACCAGATTCTGTCTTCCATGGCTGATGAAAATGGGCAAATTTCTGCAATTGTAATGGAAAGACTAACTGCTGCAGCTGCAGCTGAACCTTATGAATCTGTTTCTGGTGCATTTGTGTCCTATGGAAGTTGTGCCAAGGATTTGGCAGAGGGATGGAAATACAGGAGTCAGCTCTGGTATGGTGTTGGTGCTCCTTCCAAGGCAGCTGCTTTTGGTGGTGGTGGTAGCAGTTGGGAGGCTTGGAAATCTGCTTTAGAGAAAGATGCAAATGGATGCTGGATTGAACTTCCATTAATACATAAATCTGTTGCTATGCTGCAATCATTGTTGTTAGATGAGTCTGGACTTGGCGGTGGTCTTGGTATTGGCGGAGGATCTGGTACAGGAATGGGAGGTATGTCAGCTCTTTTTCAATTGTTGGACAGTGATCAGCCTTTCCTTTGCATGCTCCGAATGGTGCTTGTTTCAATGAGAGAAGAAGACAATGGTGATGAAAACATGTTCATGAGGAATTTAAGTATTGATGACACATCATCAGACAAACTACTTAGACACGAAGGGAATATGACCATGGATAGTAATGCTAGAGCTTCTACTCGAAAACCTAGATCAGCATTGTTGTGGAGGTAATTGAATACTGCATGATTTAGATGTTGCCCCTTTTTTCAAGAGGACTAGTATCTTTCTGCTTCTACATTGTATCCAGATGGCATGCTGTTAGCTCAAGTTTATTTCCTCAGCAATCTAGTTTGCCAGTCTATTGCCACTATGATTCCATATTAACTTGAAATTTATTTCTTCATCGATCTGCTTCTTTTTCATGTCATTGCCTTTCAGCATCTTCAACACACTTCCAAATCTTCTGACATTCCAATAGGACTTTCCTTTTCCTACCTCCATCCTCCTGAATAACAAAACATTTACCACAGTAGACAAGGGACTTGTACATGTGAAAATCTTCAACTTATGTACGCATCCCCTTTTAGTGCATCCTTATTATAGCGTGGAAAACTGTTATTGTCTATTTAGTACTCCCTCCGTAACGCTTTAGCCGCAACATTTATAAATATGGGTGTAACAAAATCACTTCAACAATTTCCTAATTTTTCATATTTTGTATAAATTTGAACATGAAATCGTCTACAATGACCCTTACTTTAAAACATAAAATAAAATTAACTACCCCCAATGTGATTTTCTCTCTCATATTTTATATCCAACTTTACATAATCCATGTGATCTTCTCTCACCTACTTTATCTTAACAACTATCCAAATCCATACTTTACATATTCTCTCTTGGAGTCCGTATTTTATGCTGCGTAATCTATTGGTTTACCTATCAACAACACCTGAACATGCAATCTCTTCTATATTCGCATTGCGATTGAATAAATATTTCAAACCTTTGCTAGTGTTTTCTTCGTTTTTCTTATTTTTTATTAATTAGTGTTTTTTTTTTTTTGGCACAATCTGTAAAATCAGATTTCTTTCTATAAGTTTTTCACTACAGACAACCAAGGACTTGCTTTCTGCACCTGAGAATTCTTCACAAAAATGTTTTGAATTCATTGATGGCTTTTAAATTGGAACTGTGACAGTAATTTTTGCAAAACTTAAACTAATTTGAAAATTTTATTTCTGAATAGATGAACATAATTTATTTGAAGAGAATACGTTAAGGAGTTTAGACACACACACACACATAATTGCAGAAACCAAAATTTAGTTCACTAAATCGACAATGTATGGAGTTGAAAAGCAAAAAAAAAGGTGAATAGAAACTGAAGGAATCTATGCTCTTTGTTATTAAGAAATATTTGCTATTAGATATCTAAGCATCTCTAAATCATAAGTTGATAATAACAGAAAATTACTATAACTCACAAGCTGGTAAGTTGCTGACCATTTTTGAATAATAAGTTGATTAAAAAAAGGTGAAAGGATTCAAAAGTAAAAAAAAGTTTCTGATATTTGGCATAATAGTTGTGTAATTTAATGTGGAGTGTGTTTATGATTGTGAATGCGCGTGCAAGTGATTGTTTATCTGCACACAAGTCAAACCCTTTTTGGATAAAAAAAAATTGTTAAAAGGAAAAAGTACGGGTATTTTAAGGGAGAAAGTGAGGGACCACAACCTTTTTGAGGATATCAGTGGAAGTTTTGGGGTAAAAAGGCGACCATTTATGATATGAAGCAAGTTTTATGACATGTTTATATTAGAGAAATATAGGAACCAAAACAAAGGAAGTGCTTATTTAGTGTGAAGGATTTACTTGTCTTTTTCTATTGTATTCAGATACAAATATGTTTTGATACAAGAATGCTAAACTAGTTCTTGTTTTTGGATGCTCTACGTCAAAATTCAGATTTATAATTGGCAATTTGTCATTTTAACTTCAGAAAGAGGGTATCAATCAACCTGAAGAACAAGCAAAAGATTAAAGTGAAGCTGACAATTTTCCATTAATGGTTTTGAGTGGGTTTGACATCAAGTTCCTTTGGTGAGCTAAAAAAATCTGCCCGTAATAATCTTAGGTTCTTTGACGAGTTTCGAGGATCCTTAGTCAGCAGCAATAAGAATGTCAAAGTCTTAATTGCAAAAAGATGGACCAATAATCTATCATGTGGTCATCAACAAAATTCCTTTTCCTATTTTCACTCCTATCTAAAGCTGAATGTGACATTTTTTTCAATGTCCCTTTTGAACTCCTTCAATCTAATAAGTCATTTTTAGCCTCCCACTACATCTCTTAAAATTCTCTTCAACCGTGTCTTCATCTTCCTTAAATCCACCTTTCTTTTGAATATTTACATTATTGATCCCTCAAGGTAGTCCTACATATTGACCTTCATAAACGCAAATCTGTTGCACCAATCTACTTATTGAACCCTGAAAATTAATATGTGATAATATATAGGGCTATTTCTGAACCTTAGCATGTTTTAGCATTATGGTTCATTAAGTCGTATCTAGTGCACAAGACTTCTTCCATAATTTGGCACAGGGAAATTCCTAGTGTATGCGGTCATATCTTTATGTTCCTAAAGAGTGTGTTTCCAAGATCATTTGACCATTGTGTCAAACACGACCTTCTATCAAGATTTATTGGTGAACCTAAAAAATTGTCCAGGACAACCTTAGATCGATTGATGAACCTTAATGAGAAGGAGATGAGATCAACTGGTAGATGAATGAATATGAATGAGTAAGGTTTTGTCACATGAGCCTTCAAGTGCCTACTCATTTGAGCCCATAACTCTTTTTTTTTTTTGTGACAGTAGGGTTAGCATGTAGCTGTATTTTACTTGGTGAGGGGTTTGGCTTGTTTTCTTTGTTGATTTGTTTGCTGGCTTGACGCTACTATATGATTTATATGAATATGTCTTGGTTGGAAAAAATTTTCAAAAATTCACAACAGCTCATGATTTATCTTCTTATAACTAGGAGCTTCTGTTTAGAAGAAATCCTCAATTCCGGGCTTAGGGAGTAGGGCAATTGATGGTCCCTTTGCCATTTTCCACTTTATTTTGTTTTGTTTGTTTTGTGGTTTTTTGTTTTTGTTTTAAATAGTCAAATTCTATTTTTATGCTTGTTTTGTTTCATCATTTTTCCATGGGAATTTTGAATTCTTAGGAAATGCATTTTTATCAAGTAGTTTGGTTAACCATTAAAGTTCATATGTAAGCAAATAGAATTCCAAGGGAAATTGAATTTACCTCTCAATGTCGGGAATTTATTCATCTACCCCCCTAGGTGATTCAAAATTCCTAGGAAATGATAAATCCCTAACCTCAACCAAGCACACATTAGAAATCCCTTGAAATTCACCAAAGGAAGTTTATTCCCATTAATTCCCATTGCTACCAAACTAACACTTAGTAGTTAAGATTATGTTGCCTTTGGTTTCTGTAGAAAATTAATTCCCATTGCAACCAAACAAATTCTTAGTCATTTACCATAATATTGTGTGTGGAGGAAAGCTTGCATCTCAGGGTTAGATTATGTTGCCTTTAGTTTCTGTAGAATATTCGTAATTTCCTGCATAGAAATTTCCCTTCATGACATCTCCTTTTTCACCCTTCTACTTGTTGTTAACTTTATTTAACTGTTTTTCATATATATAATGATGTGCAGTGTGCTTTCACCTGTTCTAAATATGCCCATTTCTGAATCCAAAAGGCAGCGGGTCTTGGTTGCATCTTGCGTACTTTATGCTGAGGTAAGTTTATGAGATTTAGCTAACAAGTACTGAGGTTGCTATATTTTTCTGTTATTTCACCCAACTGTTATCTTTCTGGTTCTGTGTGGCATTATTTGCTTGCATCTTACTTTCTGATTATCATGAGCTGGGATTTTAGGCATGGTTGTTGACTTGTTGTCCATAACAAATTTACTTAATTCGTGGTCCAGATGTGGCATGCGGTTGGAAAGGATAGAAACCCTCTCCGCAAACAGTATTTGGAGGCTATTATGCCCCCATTTGTTGCTATTCTGCGGAGATGGCGGCCATTGTTAGCTGGAATCCATGAACTTGCAACTGCAGATGGTCTAAACCCTCTGTTTGTTGATGATCGGGCTCTATCTGCAGATGCTCTTCCCATAGAGGTAAATGACAGACTGAAAGTTTCTTGCGTTTTTCTTTTCCTGCTGTCATATGGACTATGGATTTATCAATGGTAACCTTGTCCTTTTTAAGTTTCTCATGGGTAACCTGATGTTTTATTTATTTATTTATTTATTATTTTTTATAAAGAAAAACCATTAATTTTGTTAACTATTTGTTAGAATTAATGATTTTTTTTACGCGCCCAAAAATCGGCTCGATGTGGTTGCATGAAAAATCATTTAGAGTTTCGGGCTTCATTTTGGTCCTTAAGGGTCAAATTGACAATCAAAATGAGAAAGAAAAAGGACCAAAATCGCAGTGATTGGTATGTTAGAAAGCACTTCGATTTATGCATCTCGATTTTTTAATGGGAAAATTGCTTGATCAAGATTTGAGGGATCAGATTTGCCCTTATTTTTAATGGAATTCACGATTTTTTTTCTTTATTAGCTCACTTTTGAAGGTAGGGCAATCACGGAGGGTTACCAATGAGAATAAAAAAAGTGTTACCAATGACAATTTCCTTATAGATTATCAGCATGTTGTTCTACTGATTGCTTTGTGTAGACAACTATAGTCATTAGCATCTCGTCAGCTATAACTCTGAGAAAGCAATTTCGTCAAAATAATTATTGGGAGAGCCACATTATTAGATTTTTTTTCATCTATTGAAAAGGTCGTTTGTATTAAATAACTGGAAACAAGAAAGCAAACACATCAATTGCCTAAGCTTGTAGACAAAAAGATATAATAATGAGATTGAAGAATTGGAATTTCTTTGCTAGCTAGGGAAGGAAAGCAAAGCACAAAGGTGAGGCATGGTTGATATTTCTGGGTCAAGAAAATTTTCATTTTGGTTTGGGAGCCGGGAGGTGAATTAGTAGTTGAAGCAGAGTTTCTAAATACAACTGGCTGGAATTCTAATGGGGGCTTGCTGGTTTTCTAAAATTTTCATAACCCATGTATACTGAAAAGATTAAGGCATGGTATTTTTGACCTCAGCTAAAAGTTCTACCAAAGGACTACCGCATTGTCTTTTTATTAGTATTAATATTGTTACTAATATTGATAATAAGCCAAACGGAACTTACAATCATAATAAATCTGCAAGGACATCATATCTAAAACATCAATAAACTTTTCATTTCCTACCCTACTAATAGCATCGCCTCCGCCCAACTGTAAAATCACACTTTGATTTTTGTTTGAATTCCATGCTTCTTTCCCAACTACAATCAACTCAGGTATGGTATAGTTTTGAGGGAGAAAAAAAAAATAATATCGAAGCCCTAACTCTTCAATCCAAACAACCAAATGACCAGTCCTCTTAGAAAATCTCAAAAAAGGAAAAAGACCCACAATGAATGGGGAATGGTTACCCATAAATTTATGGGAAAAAACAGCGCATAAAGGGAGAAAATAACCCATAAAAGATGGGAAAAGAAAACCATTACAATTGATGGAAATTATTATTATTATTAAAACTAGTAAAACACAAGAAAAACTGAAAAAACAATGAAAACTGTTGTGAAACTTTTTCAGCTTTACCGATGATTTCAATGACTCTCGAAATAGATCTGGTGTAAAATTGCTAGTTTCTAACGGTTTATGTCAGAAAAATCCACAACCACATGTGTATTATCACTTCACTCGCCATTGTTGTAAAACTAGATCTACCAACAAAAGTGGAAGAAAGAAAAGCGGGCTCGCCGTATGATGAGCAAGTGATGCTCAGATCACCTGCCAGCCGCGTAATCAAATAGTTGGTGGTTTTGGAGAGAAATTTTAGAGAGGAGTTGGGCAGAGAGAGAAAGCCTAATTATTTCTAAATGAAATAAATTTTTTCGCTTATTTCTAAAACATGTCTAATGTTTTCAAAGCATATAGTCATTGAACTATTTTCTAATTCCTTCAAAAAAAAAACTATCTTTTAATTTGGCATACTTTTGGCTAATCTACTGGTGAAGTGATTTAACGCAATATTTGAGTTTTAGGCAGGAAATGGGCTAAATGCTTGCTACAACAGTTAGAAAGAAAATCACTAGAAGCTTGTTCTTGTAGGTGTTTCTTTTTTCTTAGTTTGTGAGGTGTTACGGTCCAATACCCTTATGACCAATTAGTGGTCTTGCTTGTTTTGGACTTTGGTGTCTTCTAAGTTTGCACATTCTCATATACTAATTGGATTATCTTCAATTAAAAAAAAAAACTCGATTTGGATTTCTTGTTTCCTAGTAGAAGTACCTAAACACAACCATCCACACATGTATGCTGAAATACATACATTTGCTTTTTACTACGACATAAGAAACTTGTTGTTGTTGCTTCAGGGTGCTCTTGCCATGGTATCTCCAGCTTGGGCTGCTGCTTTTGCATCTCCACCTGCTGCAATGGCATTGGCTATGATTGCTGCTGGTGCTTCTGGGGGGGATGTTCCTTCACGTGCATCAACAACACAATTGAAACGTGACGTCTCAATGCTTGAGCGGAAGACAACTAAGCTTCAGACATTTTCTAGTTTTCAGAAGCCACCTGAAATCCCAAATAGATCTCTTACTGTTCCTAAGGACAAGGCAGCTGCAAAAGCTGCTGCCTTGGCTGCAGCTCGTGACTTGGAGCGCAGTGCAAAAATTGGTTCAGGGAGGGGCCTCAGTGCTGTAGCAATGGCCACTTCTGCTCAGCGAAGAAATGCAAGTGACATGGAGCGTGTTAAAAGATGGACTCTTTCAGAGTCTATGGGAACAGCTTGGATGGAGTGCTTGCAGCCAGTTGATACTAAATCAGTCTATAGCAAAGACTTTAATGCTTTGTCCTATAAATTTATTGCTGTCCTTGTAGCAACACTTGCTTTGACTCGAAATATCCAGCGATCAGAGGTCTGTTCTGAACGTTTGACTCTTATCCTGGCGAATTCAGTATTTCAGTGCTTGCAATAACATTTTTATAATTTTGTGTTCTTACAGTTCCACTGTTGTATCTCTATTACTCTGCAGATTGACAGGCAAGCTCAAGTAGATATGTTAGCACAACACCGCCAAGCCACTGGAAGTCGTGCATGGAGAAAACTTGTACATTATTTGACAGAGATGAACTGTCTTTTTGGGCCATTTTGTGACCATTTACGTAATCCTGAACGTGTATGTAATCAGTTGAATCCTCCACAAACTGTTGTGAAGGCGTATATTTTGTGTTTTTTCTGCAAAAGGGTCAATGCATGTGTACAACTCACATTTAATCTATATTCTTTAAAATTTTGTTTATAAATTAAAATACTGCTCAAAGTTATCCTCTGATCCTTGTAGGTATTCTGGAAGCTAGACTTCATAGAAAGTTCTTCAAGGATGAAAATGTGCTTAAGGAGGAACTATAAAGGTTCTGCACATATTGGTGCTGCAGCTGATTATGAAGACGCTGCTGCTACTCAGCATGGTCAAGAAAGGGATATAAGTGCTTCAAATGCCTCTGTCCTGGCAGCTGAAGCAATATCTGCGGATGCATTGAATGAAGATGAGCATGCAGATGTCAATAATAGGGTGAGTATTGATTTTGATGGGGAGCAGGTTGAGGAGCATCATTCAAGACACTCTGTTGGTGCTGATTCGCAAATGCAAGTTTCATTAAATTCTCATGATGCACCAAATACTAGTGGCCAGGATTTGAACGAGGATCCATCAGCAGTTGCTCCTGGGTATGTTCACAGTGAACGTGATGAGAGAATTATGCTCGAACTTCCTTGTTCAATTGTGAGGCCGCTGAGAGTTGTTCGAGGAACCTTTCAAGTAAGTTTGATGGATATGTGCTGGATTTAGACAATTACCATTTCATATTCTCTAATTGAGCCTGTACAGTTTGTATCTCAAAAAGGAGAACAGATTGAAAAAATCATCTGTTAACATGACTAATGCCTAATAGGATACAGGCTAGTAAGATGAGAGAGGGCTTTGTAATGACGCCTAGTGTTAACATATAGGTTTAAAACCTTTGAACTATTCCCTTAAAATTGATAAGTAAAGCAAGGAAAATGAGCATATTAATTCCATTTGAATGCTGAAGCTTCTTTTCTCATGAGAATGTTACATTTTTATATGTATTCTTAAATGTTGACTATTATTCCAAGGGGAAGGTTATTTGATGATTCATTGTATTTTAGACTTTCAATGAGGAAGTTAACTTTAAGCCCAATTCTCTATAATTCAGTTAGCCAATCCCGAGTAAGTCTCATTAGGCTTTGATCAATGTAATAAACTTAGGTCTTAGGGCATATGAATTGCCACACATTTAAGAAGTTTTATCATCAGTGTGAAGTTACATTTCTTCTGATGTTGTGTGAGGAGACCATTTATAAGGAACGCTTCACTAATTCGTGGCGATATATTATTGAAGAAGGATTTAAATGAAAGCATGAATCATTTTCTTGTTAAGTAACATCAAAAGTAATCTGTGAATTGTGCATCTGGTTGCACGACAAATATCATGCGCCTGCATTTGAAATCGAGCATTTATGCTATGCATTTAAAACATGTTTTACATTTAGAATACTTGATTTTATAAAACAAATGTTCTAAAATGATGCTCGGATTACATAACATAAATTTCAATGTGCATAATATGAATGTTATTACAAGTGCAGATGCATGTAATCACCATGCACCGTTTAAAGGTGGCAATTTGCAAGATTGTCAAACTGTAACATGACTGTTTTTCCAAGAAGAGTAATACTAAAGTTACGTTAATGATCCGACGGCCACCCCCCCCCCCCTCTTAAATTTTTAATTATGATGGTTAGTTCAGCAAATTTTCACAAATTTCCAAGCTCTCTCTTACAAGTCATGTTGTTCACTTTCAGATAACGACGAAGCGAATCAATTTTATTGCTGAGAACATTGAAGCTAGTTCATCAGGATCTGAATTGGAACATAGTTCTGTAAACAGAGATCAGGAAAAGAATCGCAGCTGGTTAATATCTTCACTTCATCAAATTTATAGTAGAAGGTTAGTTCTTAAGGTGCTCTTTAATCATTTTTATCAAACTGATATCTTTTATATGCTTTAGTCTTATTTCAATTGCTTATCACTGAAGCATTTAGATTGTTGTTGTAAAGTATGTTCCTAATTCTCCATGTTAGGTGCAGCTCCAATATTTATGGTGTTGAGCTGCAATATAAATTTCTAAGCTACAACTTGAATTTCTGCGCAGATATCTCCTGAGGAGAAGTGCACTGGAGTTATTTATGCTTGATCGCTTAAATTACTTTTTTGATTTTGGGGTATTTAAGCTTGGCATCTTTAATATTTTTGATTATTTATTTATTTTTCAAAAAATCTGCTCTTATGATCTGTGTAATATTTGTTATGTAGACTAGTGAAGGTAGAAGAAACGCATACCGAGCAATCGTTCATGCACGACCTCCTCATTTGAATAATATATATTTAGCAACTCAGGTTTTTCCTAATACCCTTTGAAACTTGATCGTTTCGGTTGTCTATGATTGTAGTGGTTTTACAGCTGTCTCTAATTTCACTCCCTAATATTTATTATTTTATTTTGTGTATTTTTTCAAAAATTTATTTTCTAGAGACCGGATCAGCTTTTAGAAAGAACTCAACTTATGGAACGTTGGGCTAGAAGAGAGGTAAAGTCGTAAAGATGCAATCCCTGGCATTGTTAAAGAAATTGTGTATGCATTAATTATGCTTTATCTATAAATAACTGTGTATTTGTTTATATTGATCTAAAAGCATGGTATGCTTCTAATCGTTTACTTTCAGATCAGCAACTTTGAATACCTAATGCAGCTTAACACACTGGCCGGGCGTAGTTATAATGATATTACTCAGGTCTGTGAAGAAAGCTGTGGTTTCATCTATGTCAAGGCTCCTCTATTGTTGTTATACTGGTTAATGTTTCTTCTACTTGACTTTTTTTAATGCAGTATCCAGTATTCCCTTGGATTCTGGCTGATTATACTTCACAGCAGCTGGATCTTACTAATCCTTCTTCTTATCGAGATCTTTCAAAGGTTGGTTGCTCAAGTTAGTTTTATCAAATAATGAAGTAAACCCGGATTTTTTTCTAACATGTTGGCTCTCTCTGACAGCCTGTGGGTGCTCTAAATCCTGAACGCCTGAAAAAATTTCAAGAGCGATATTCCACTTTTGATGATCCTGTTATTCCAAAGTTCCATTATGGTTCTCATTATTCGAGTGCTGGAACAGTATGCTTTATCCGTTCATTTCTTTTCCATGGTTTTTTAAATTTTTAGAAGATTGAAGGTTATGGCTCATATGTTGTTATAACCTTCCTTTTCTTTTTCTTCTTTGAGGAATGGGTTATTTTTTTCTGTTATTTTATTCATAGCAATTCCTGTACATTTCCTATCACAATGATTTTCTTCCCTTGTGTGGAGGGATTTGGGTTGGACAAGTATGTAACACTCATTGCTTTTCACCAGGTTCTGTATTACCTTGTCCGTCTTGAGCCTTTCACCACACTCTCTATTCAACTACAAGGTGGAAAATTTGACCATGCAGACAGGATGTTTGTTGATATTGCTTCTACTTGGGAGGGAGTTCTTGAGGAGATGAGTGATGTAAAAGAATTGGTATGTATCCATTTTTCCCCCTATATTTTAGCCATGTTTTCCTCATTCGATAGAAATTAGTTATAGATTTATTTTCGTTCTTCTCAACATAAATATAGTTTGATCAGTAATAACCCATGTTTTCCTCATTCGAATATTCGATAGAAAATTTATTTTCGTGCTTATGATGCAAATACGAGTGAAATTAGCAAAAATAAGTTCCAATCTGAAAAAATCAGTTTTGTCAGTGAAAATCAGTCGATTAACAAAAATAAAAGTTGAAGAGAATAGGGCTTTAGTTGTGCGAAAATCAAACATACATGGTTGCTTTTTTTAACCGACTTGTTTGGGGCATGTTAGGTACCCGAGCTGTTTTACCTCCCTGAAATGTTGACCAATGCGAACGCCATTGACTTTGGTACAACCCAACTTGGTCAAAAGCTAGGTATGTCCTTGGTAAATTATTTTCAGTACTAGCAGTTTGTACAGTAGAAAGGTGAGTTCATATGTTCTCTTGTACTTTCTTCCAGATTTAGTCAAGCTCCCTCCTTGGGCTGAAAATCCAGTTGAGTTTATCCATAAGCATAGAAAGGCTCTTGAAAGTGAGTATGTTTCTGACCATTTACATGAGTGGATTGACCTCATATTTGGGTAAGTTATAAATAGATTTGTTTTGAAACTCTTTTTGAGCAGACATGAAAAGTCTATATTTTAGCCAGACACATGCAATCCTATACTTAATTGAAATTATTGTTTGAATGTGCAGGTATAAACAACGGGGGAAAGAAGCTATTGCAGCAAATAATGTTTTCTTCTATATTACATATGAAGGAACAGTTGATATTGACAAACTCTCTGATCCTGTAAGAGACCTACTTCCATGTGTGTAATATCATTCAGGGCTTTAAACTGCTCGGTTTAAAATGTTATTTCCTTGTACCTGCCCCTCAACTTTTGTTGAATTGTGAAGGTACAACAACGTGCGACTCAGGATCAAATTGCATATTTCGGGCAAACCCCATCTCAGCTTTTGACTGTTCCCCACATGAAAAGAATGCCACTTGCAGAGGTTCTTCAACTGCAGGTAGCCTGTTTTGAATCATTTATGCATTGATAATAGTAATCAAACATTGTTTTCATTTATGCATTGCTAATAGTAATCATAATAGTTCGTTCAAATAAAATACTAGTAGTAATAGTCATACTAATAATAATAATAAATAATTCAAAAATAAGTTGCTTATAAACCAAAATCCGTACGTGACAACCGTGGTGTGGTCCGTGATCAACGCATTAGTTCTGCTACACATAAGCACAACTTTTTCTGCGATCACTACCGAAACCGCATTTTCGAACCATGGCCTTTGTCCTTGATTATTATTGCTTGCTTGTTCAGAGTTTTCTTGCTTGTTTTTGTTTATATCCCATGCACTCAATTTAATTCTGAAACCTGAATTAGAAATCAGCATAAGGGAAGCTTTGCCGGTTCTCTATCCAAATGTTGTGAAAAAAAATTGATGCTTCATGCCCTGTATGTCCTCTCTCAATATGTACTGTGAAGTGCAAAATTTTGACTGCGTGGCTGCACATCAACATTAGCTCTTTGATAGTCATAAAAGAAAGGAAAGCCGCATAATTAGAAGATAGAGATAACATTGAGGATTTCAAGAGATGTAGATGGAGTCCAAAGATAACTTGGATGGAATGATTTACAAAGGATATGAAGAAATTTAGTTTATAGTGTGGTATGTAGCTTTAAACAGGAGTGAGTGATGGAGAAAGAATTTATAGTGGCATGTAGCTTTAGACAGGAGCAAATGAAGGAGATAGAATTTGTGGATAACCATATGATATAGAGTATTTGTTCATATAGCCAACCCAATATCTTTTTGAGATAATTTTTGTTGTTGGTTAAAGATAGGGGGTTCGGCCTATTTATTAGCCAATCAAACTTCAAAGAGATGTAGATGGAGTCCAAAGATAACTTGGATGGAATGATTTACAAAGGATATGAAGAAATTTAGTTTATAGTGTGGTATGTAGCTTTAAACAGGAGTGAGTGATGGAGAAAGAATTTATAGTGGCATGTAGCTTTAGACAGGAGCAAATGAAGGAGATAGAATTTGTGGATAACCATATGATATAGAGTATTTGTTCATATAGCCAACCCAATATCTTTTTGAGATAATTTTTGTTGTTGGTTAAAGATAGGGGGTTCGGCCTATTTATTAGCCAATCAAACTTGAACACAACTGGATCGATCTGGGGGCAGTTGACAAAAACTACCACGACACAACAATATTACCCGAACCCAACACAAAATTAACGGTTTTAGGCTAATGATTTAGACACGTTTGAGTAACCTATTTGAAAAAAGAACAACCGTTTTATCGAATGGGTCAGGATTATTAGGTTTCTACCTGCATAATAACCAACTCAGAAGTAACATGACATGAGACAATTTGCCCCAATTGTCAGTTCTAAGCTTCTAACCCTCACAATAAGGGTCTGACTTGAAGTGCTTGAACAACTTTAGGAGACTTTAGGAGTTGCAATCTGTCTTAAAATAGTCTAAGCATATTAGTGCCAACCCATTTTATAAAACTCTTGAATTTTTATTGCCAGGCAGTTGTGATACCAAATAATCTTACCTCCATAGCATTCTTCTTATTTTTGTCAACATAACTCACATGCAAGTGCATGTATCATTTTATTTTGGTTGCACACAGTCTCTAATACATAAATCTTAACATTATGCATGTTCAAGTTCATCAACCTACAATTCTTTCCTTTAGGCTTGATTTTCCTTGTGTTAATGTTTCCTGCAGAAGAGTCGCATATTATCCAGGTTGATAATATATATTATTTTGAATTGTGTATGTTAGACAATTTTTCGGAACCCGGAAGAGCTCAAGCCATATGCTGTTTCGATGCCTGAGCGCTTGAATCTACCAGCTTCTGCAATGAATGCATTATCCGATTCTGTTATTATTGTTGATATAAATGCTCCAGCTGCATGTGTGGCACAACACAAGTGGCAGCCAAATACACCTGATGGGCAGGGTGCACCTTTTCTTTTCCATCATGGCAAACCCACTACCAGCACTTCTGGTGGTGGATTTATGCGAATGTTCAAAGGGCCAGCTGGGGCTGTTTCTGAAGATTGGCACTTTCCTCAAGCCTTTGCATATCCTACAACAGGAATTAGAAGCTCAAATATAGTTGCTATTACCAACAATAAAGAAATTATAACTGGTATGTTTTACTCATCATGTATAGGTTTCATGCTTATTCTGACTCAAGTGTCAACTTGAGTTGAGCTTGGGTTAATAATAATGCCCAGCTTTATTTGAAGAATTGTGGAATTTATGGAGTTCAGTCACCTGGTAGTGGGCTTGTGCAAGTTTTGTGACTAATTTATAGATGAATGGGCTAAGAAAGAATTTGCTAGGAACTGTTTCTGATGTTCAATGGATTATTGAACTAATGTTGAAGTAGTTTCACTCTTTTGCCATTTTACTATTGTTCTTTAATAGCCCTTTTTATAACCTTCCTTGTGTTGTTACTGGTCTATCTATATGAGTCTGTCTAAGCATGATCACCTAGTTATTAAAATTTCTTTTGCAAATTTATTATTAAAATATTATTTTCCACCAAGGTCTTACCTTTTCACGTCAATCATCTCACCAGGTGGGCATGTTGATAACAGTATCAGAATAATATCGGCAGATGGGGCAAAGACCCTTGAGACAGCTATAGGGCACTTTGCTCCTGTGACCTGCTTGGGTCTGTCATCTGACAGCAATTACCTTGTGACTGGATCTCGAGATACTACAGTGTTGCTATGGAGGATACATTCTATTTCTACCAATAACTCAGAACCCTCCACTTCTACCAATACTCACACTTCAAACAATAATAGTGCTTCTACAAGTATCTTGATAAACAAAAACAGAAAACAGCGAATTGAAGGACCCATACATGTTTTGCGGGGTCACCTTGCAGAAATCCTGTCTTGCTGTGTTAGTTCAGACCTTGGAGTGGTTGTTTCCTGCTCTCAATCACCAGATATTCTATTGCACTCTATTAGAAGGGGCCGTTTGCTCAGAAGGCTAGCTAATGTACATGCCCATTCTGTCTGTCTTTCGCCTGATGGCATCCTAATGGCCTGGAATCAAAAACTACATACGCTTAGCACCTTTACTCTGAATGGCACTGTAGTTGCTAGGGTACAGCTTCCCTCATCTGGAAGCATATGTTGTATGGAAGTTTCTTTTGATGGACAGACGGCTTTGCTTGGGCTGAACTGTTCTGAAGAGGAACAATCCCTTGACAGAAGCAGGTCATGGAAGTCAAAACAACAAGAACTTGGATCTCTCTCCACTGGATTGGATGCGAAACAGGAAGACTCTGTATTGGAAATAGCATCACCTTCAATTTGCTTTTTTGACCTATATACCCTGAAGGTTTGCATAAATTCTTTCAATCAATTGCCCAAAAAGAAAAAAAAATTATCACTTGCTCAATTGCTCTTGCTTGTTTTCTCCCTCTTTTGTCTTTTGTAATGGAAGATTAGAAGGCATGTTTAGAAAGTTTATTTCTACTGATGTGACTCTCATTGCAGGTCCTGCATAGATTGAATCTTCAGGCTGGTCAGGATATTACGGCCATAGCTTTGAACAAGGACAACACTAATCTTCTAGTCTCCACTATGGATAGGCAATTAATAGTTTTTACCGATCCAGCTGTAAGTAGGAAATCTACTACTTGCTTTTTATTTGTTTCCTTTTAGAATTCTTCGTCGGTTGTTTTTTTCCCCAGCCTGCACTTGTATACACAGACCTACACCTGCACTTCTAGAGTTTAACAGTAACTTCACATTATACATTTATATTGGAGATACATTTCAGGGTACAGAAACATGTTCAAATGTTCAAAACCTTAACATGAACCCAAGTTGATACAATGTTCTCAAATTCTAATAATCTGTTGGAAACTTTTTTTGCACCCTGATGCGGATACCATGATATATACTTGTAAAATTCCAATATTGGTTATAGTCGAATGCCAATTCAAGGAGAATAGGCAGGATAATCCAGTAATGTTTAACCCCAGTTTTGCTATATCGATATGCATTTTTTTCCCCTGATAGAGATACTGTTTTAGCTGTTTGGTAATAACACTGTTGTAAAGTTCAAACTTCGACCTCTAGATTATCTTTAAATTTTTTTTAAAAATCATAGAAAATTTGTGAGTACTGTTCTCTGTCTCTATCAAACCAATTTGAAAGTTGGAAACAGTTTGTGATAATACCTGTCTGTTAGAGGTTCTACTTAATGCTATATTTGATTATTTGTCCCTTTTGCCGATCTGGATAGTCTGATACTTAGATGTTATCAGCCTTAAGGAATGAAAAGTTTTTATTATATATAATATATATATATATATATATTCTTTTTTTGTATTTAAAGCAGACGCTCTAGAATGTAGTTGTTGGACCCCTGGTAAACATAATATTATTGTTCAATGGCTGCAGTTGAGTGTTAAAGTGGTGGACCAAATGCTCAAGCTCGGCTGGGAAGGTGATGGACTTAGTCCTCTCATAAAATGAAGGGGTCATGTATTATTTGGATCTTAATACTTGAATTCTTCTTTGGAAGAGTTTAATGGGGATAACATCCAGCAACCACTGCATCCTAGATTTCTTGCTGCTAGATTGTTCAGATACTGTCTCTGCACTTCACATCTGACAGTTGCTGATGTGGCTGTATCATATGTAGCCAATTTCATGTATCAACGCAAGCTTATAGGATAGGTTATAAAAAATAGGTAAATTTTTTGACTTGATTGAGTTGTAAATTTTTCGGTATTGATATAAATTAGGCTGTAAAAAACACTTCAGTTTTGTTTATTCTTGCATATAGCGTAGTACAATCGTTACGGGATGCTTGACATTGTAAATTGTGGTGTTGCATGTACCTTACTGTTTCGATTTCAGAAGCATTGTGCCAGTTAATTCAAGATACTGTACGTTCTTTTGAGTTTTGACAGACATTGGTGTAATTGTACTAGATTAATGAACAAATTTGTTTGACTTTAGGTTTTTGGAGCAATTTACACCAGTATATTATACTATTAACAGCACTCTGTCTGTTACTTTTCATTGCCACAATTTTCTTTTTTCTCTGTGCCTTATTCTTTGTGATGTGTGAGCATCCCTTGCAATGGAGGATCTCAAACCTATGGTACTACCATCCTCTTGACAGTTGACACTACCTATGCTATTCAATTCGGCTAGTTTTGATGATATTTTTGATGTAATTAAGTAGTTAAATTTTTAAGTTGCTCTGTGTTTGTTTTTTAAATTTTATGCTTAAAATTTCATGTATGAGATATTATTAAAAGGAGTCATGATCGTGCAGTCTCAAGAGCACCGCTGTGCAGCTAGTTCAGGTAAAGTCTAGTAGCACAGTCGTGTTGAATTTGTCAGTCCTTTTGCGGTTATAGCTTATTCTTCTTTTAAATGACCTTCTAATCTTGGTCATTGATTTACTTAATTTAAAGGCCTCTAAACACTTATCTTTTCCTTTACAATAAATAGCTCATTTGGGCCTCTTTGTAATCAAATCAAGATTTTGCTGATGATAAATTAAGCATGAAGAGTTTTCTCTCTCATGAAAGGGTATGAGTCTGTTTTCAATTATTAAAAAAAAAAAAAAACACTAAGAATGAAAGTAAAAAGATCGAATTCCAAACAAACATTTACTTTCTAATCTGCAGCAGTATTATATATATATAATTGAGTTTAATCTATTTTCAATCGTAGGAAATAGAAAGTGGACATCCACTTTGATATTGCGTAAACTATATATGGGTAGTGAATATTCATTTGGATAGCGTATATATAGATATAAGTTGGTGGTGGAGTGGGGGTGGATTTGGTCTTTTACCCACATAGGTGGTGATGCATTTTAAATTTATACATGCCGAGTTGTTGGGTATAGAAAATTTAGGTATTTGCATCTGCCTGTCCATTTGTCATCCCTAATTTGTGCCGTCATTTTTAGTTGCTACACTTACAAAAAAAAATGTAAGATCTTTTTGTATGACGTAAAGATCGAAGTGAAATTTCCACTTCTTTTCCGCTCCGTTTTGCTATACTCTCCTTCGAAAATCGCAAATTATTGGGTGGACTCGGGACCATGCAGTTGGGTGGTCCCGGTTTAAATGACGTTGTGACTTGTGAACATTTGGTACTTTTGTTGTGAACATTTGATAGTTTAATGCTGGTGAACATTTGATAATTTTGTTGTCAACATTTGATAGTTTAATGCTGGTGAACATTTGATACGTTGTGAACATTTGATACTTTTGTTGTGAACATTTGATAGTTTAATAACATTTGATAATTTTATTGTCAACATTTGATAGTTTAATGCTGGTGAACATTTGATATTTTTTTTGTGAATATTTTGTAGTTTGATGTTGATGAACAGGTGATAATTTTGTTGTAAAAATTTGAAATTTGATAGTTTGATGTTAATGAACATTTGATAATTATGTTATGAACATTTGATAATTTTATTGTGAACATTTGATAGGTTGATGTTGAAGAATATTTGATAGTGTGATGTTGTGAACTTTGATAATGTGATGTTGTGAACATTTGATAGTGTGATGTTGTGAACATTTGATAATTCTGTTGCGAACAGTTGATAATTTTGTTGTGAACATTTGGAGGACCACAGAAAGTTGTGTGCTTCCGGGTCCATCCAAATTAATAACTGAAAAATAATCTTCAATTTGTATTACCTTTGACAAATTTCTATGATTATATTATCATAGATTTATACCGCCAAATTATACAAATCTCATATTGTCAAAATATATATTATATTGACAATACCCATTTCATGAACAATAAACTTTGCTCATCCATTAGCAATGCTAATTTGCATGATCTTTAATCAATCATTATGATTTTTACCAATCATCTTTTGGCATATAAACATGGCAATTCATCTCTAGTTATAAACATGACAACATCAATAAACATTGAAAACATGTCAAATTCCATAGAGAAATAATATGATAATTACTTATTATAATCATAAAACAAGAAACTCCTTACTTGAAGTGACTTTAATCATGCCTTAATCTTGAAGCATTATACCTCCATTAATTCTTTGTCCTTGTGGTATGAGTAGTTTCATCATCTTTTCTTTTCCATCATCAAAACCCTTACGCTTGAATTCTCCAACTTGTGAAAATTTGCAGTATGTTTCCTAATGGTTGTCATTCTTGCAAGGTTATTGTCTTTAGTTTGTTAGCTAATAAGGGTGTATGCAAGAATAAATTCTGAAAATTAGGAAACCTTCAAGGCACAAATTAATGCTTTCCTAAAGACAATAATCCAACCATAATCAATGGAGCAAGTTAGTCCAGATTTGTCTTTAAGATACAATGAAAAATTGAAAACAACAAGGTTGTTGCTCATAAAACCATGTCACAATGTATGTGAAGTGTTGGAGAGAAAATGATGATCACTTTGTAAACAAGAGATAGAGATATGTTAGTTATGATATTCTCTCTCTTCTATTCCCCTTATAACATCAACATAACATCAGCCAAAATATGTTATTAATCAGGCATAACTGTTCACAGTTATCCCAAACCATATGTTTGAAACAAAGCCAAAACGCAACCGTCGAGCACAAGAGGCCACTCGCGAGTCGCGAGCTGGGTTGCGAGTTGCGACCATACATGATCTTGTTTCCGCGAGTCGCGAAAAGTTTCTGCCTCGTTGGTCCCTTCATTCCTGTTTTCGCGTGTCGTGCATATCATGCACGAGTCGCGATTTTTCTTGTTTCTGCCTTACATGTTATCATTATATATACGTTTATCGCACCGTGCCCTCACAAACGCAACATATAAGCCTTATGCTCTAAATCACTTTTTCCAACACTACCTACTGCATTGGGTGTTTTTGGGCAATAATTGTAGCATATTTAGAAGTAATATTTGTAGTATATATTGTGTGTGAGTTTGAGTATATTATGTGCAAGAACATCTGAGTATGAGTAATATGAGTGGGCAATAATTGGAAGATCAATTTTTATGGATTGGTGTTTAAGTTCTATGAGCTGGTATTGTCATAGGATTATTCGAGATACAATAATTATTCTAAGTTAAGGCTATTTATTTTGTAATAAATAAGGTTATAAATTATTCGAAGTAGAATATATGCAACTATTTTAGGTTAATGATTTATATATTTGACAAGTCAAATTGCTTATTTGGTTATCAGTAGAGGTTATATTTATAAGTCTATGTATTGTATTATGGGTCAAGAATATGTGTTTATCATGACCAAGGGTCATATATATTTTCATTTTTAATGGAAGTTATATTTATTTCAATATGGGTATGAGTAATATATTTTGATTGAACCAAGTTACCTGTGATGTAAACAAGATAAGGCTATATTTAAGCGAAGGTTGTAAAACAATTGTTTTATGTTGTGAATGAAAGGATTAAGCTATGCTTGAATAAGTTTTGGATCTCTATGAACTAGAGATTTAGTGAGTGTAAGTTATCATAATTGAATTGGTTATGTAAATCATTCTTTTGACTAAGCTTTGTGCTAGGCTGGATTTGATTCACAAGCTACGGTTATAAGTTTCATGTCTGTTGAGAACAATATAAGTAAATAATCGAGGGATAGATTTTATGAACAAATATCAGGGAAGGTGTGTGAAGTTAGTCATTAGGTCCAATTAAATAGCGAAGAAAACCATATAATGGTCATGTCACAACCACAACTTTCCTTTTCAAACCGTACCTTTTGTGGTTTAATGCAATTATCAAACCACACCAAACCCCAAATGCTCAACCCTATGACATCCTTTTCAAAAAAAATTAAAAAAAATTCAAACTATAAATTTTGTAGTGGGGGCAAAGTCTAACCCAACCTCGGTGTGACTTCTGGGTTGCAGGTTTCCAAAGTTTTGCTGGTAAATTAGTGGAATGCTCATACTGCTTCAGAGCACAGAAGAGAAGTAAGCGTGAAGATGGGAGGTAAAGCCAGAAAGAGAAGAGAGAAAAACTATTTAGCTTCTCATGGCGGCCACAATCGTCTTCCTCCTCCTCCTAAACCTTCTTCTATCGATGCTTTGCCTTCTAAACTTCGCACTCTCATGGCCTTTTCTTCCTCTCCTAACCTTCTAGGTTTTTCTCTTCTCTTTTCCTCCAATCTTTGAATTTTGTGTATTACCCTTTTCCTTTGTACTGTATTAACTTTATACTCATTATTTTAGGTTCTGCTTTAGATTCAGGAAATGCTGTTGCTACTAATCGGAAGAACACGAAAGAGGGTACTTCTCTTAAGGTCAGTAGTCTAGTGACATTAATCTTAAGTCTCTTTTACATTTCTGTAGTTAAAGGAATGTTAACCCTTTTTTTTGTGCTATTGACATTATTATTCTGTTGTTGAATTCATAAATATTTGGGTTAAGCTATCACAATTTATACTTCCCCTGTACCCCCTTTTTTCCCAATTCATAGTTTTAACTTTTGATGTTTTTAATTATATATCAATTAAAAAAATTACTCCCTTCATAACATAATAAGTGCAACGATTTGACACAAAGTAGAGAGAAAAAAATGTCAAATCTTTGGTTTCGGAGGGAGTAGAAAATAAAAAATATTATTCTTATAGTATTCATTTCATTGAGATGAGCTAAACAAGACCCCTTTGAATGTTATAGATGAGGAATAATTGGGAATATATGTCGATTATGAAAGAGTGAATATTAAGTTATGAAGGGATTACATAAAAGCAGCCGATAATCTTAAACAAGACAAGAATAGAGCTAGAAGATGATAATATACTTGGTATTAGAGTCCCAATATTCATTATATCGTAATGCTCCTAGGTTGGAGCATGTTGATTTGAGATATACCCAACTTGCAATGGAGAAAATCAAGTATTAGAGTCCCAATATTCACAATATACTTTACATAAATATTTGCCAAATGATTTGATGTCAAAACATAAGTGGGCACAATATGACCTTACGAAATAATGACATTCAACCTTTATGTGCTTCGTACATTCATGAAAAAAGAGGATTGGTTCCTGACTGCAAACCAACTATCACATATAAAAGTTAGCCTGAATGATGCACAACCTAGCTCAATAATAAAACTTCCATTTAAAGTCGCATAGATGCTTTAGACTATCACAAAATAAAGGAATAACCTTGTATGATACATGCCCAAGCTCAATGATAAAGCCTTCAACCTTTTCAACTCATATATAACAGATGCTATAAAGTGGTATTTGGCCTATGTTGTGCTGAAGAGCTAGAATTGCATCTTTTTTTAGTCTTAGTCTTCCGAGAATTTGAGAATGACCAAGAAATACAAGCCATCCATTAAGACATCATCTAGTAATAGGATATGCCGATGAGTCATATCGTCCTCACATCCTGTATACGATAACTCAATATCCTACCCTAGAGAATAGAGATCCCTTATCTTATTACTCATGAAGTGGCATTCGAATGCTCTTGCCTTAGTTTTATGCATGAATGTGGAGTATGCACAAAATAAGCCACTTCAGGACAAGTGAAAGCTAAGTAAATCAAGCGTCCAAGCAAATGACAAAGGGCTTAGACTCTACAAAAGTTCACCCATCGCACAACCAAGATGATGATTCTGTTCAATAGGAGAGGCAGCTGGTTTTGCACCCAACAATCCAACCTCAGAGTTATATCAAAAGCGTATTTCCTTTGGTGAAAGAATAATTTAGAAGCTTTATGATTGTTGTTAACTAAAGCCATGTTATGTTCACCTTTTTTTTTCCTCAAAAACACTAATCTTAGAAAATACAGAATGATTTTATAATACTTCATCCGTTTCGAAAAAAACGCAACAATTGGGGTATCACGGACTTCTAGACAATTTTTTGTTGTGAGGGTAAAAGGGATAGAGAGAGAAAGTGGGGTATGTGATGATGTGAGAGATAGAAAGAAAAAACTTACAAAATGGAAGATTAAAATTGTTGCATTTATTTTGAAACATTCAAAAATAGAAATTGTTGCGTTTTTTTCGAAACGGAGGAAGTATAATATCATTAATATGTAACTAAAAGTTGGATTTTTTTTTAGTTGCAAAAGAATTCTATTGCCAACATCTAAAAAAGTTCCTTGTATGGTTCTTACCCAAAATTGAATCTGGGTCACAAATTCAGAATTAGAACATAAATTAAAAAAACTCACTAAAAAATTGTTTGTCCAATTCCGTCTTCTTTAGATAAGCCCAAACAAGCATTGTCTATTTTTCTACATTGTTGAAATAAAAGTCCAATTTCTAAGAGCCCAAATTCTGAAACCAAGTAGTCAGAAAACCCCTATTCAAACAAAAACTCAATTCATTGTTTAGTTTAGGCAACTATGGATAACATCAAACAATCATAAATTGTAGGAAGCTAGGATAGGAATTATGTCTTATGAAATGCATAACTTAGCAGTTACCACGGATTGATGCATAGGATTTTGTTTATTAAAAGAAAAAAACTTGATGCCAGCTGGCTGTCAACTACCAAATGTTATTCTGAAGAGGAAGCTGCATAATGCTGCCTTTCTGGTGGTGTGAATGATAGTGTAAAAGTCTGTAATATGGTTTTCTTTGTGGTTCCGTTCCTATATTTGATGCTTCAATTAATAGAAACTAGGAGAGAGGGATGGGAAAATCCCACAGTACAGCAATTGCAAGGTGTTTCTTTTGTTGTTGTTGTTTTCACATATAGTGGATTAACCTTTCATTAAAAAAATGTGAAAATTCTGAAGAAGATGAAGCACCCAACTTCACATAAACTTAATGTCTCCAAAACCTCTTGAAGAATGACTAATGAACTTTGAATTATTGTGGGAAAAAAAATGATTTTAAAATAATAAGTTTTTTTTCTAGAAAGATTACCTTTTCTATACTTAGTCTAGTTCTCTTGGAAGTAGCAGATGGGACAAAGAGGAAGAAGGGAAACAAAGAATTGAGTAAAATATATTATTCTTTTATATTATATTTTTTTTCCCCATGTTGTGATGCTCAACTAACCCTTATGTTGAGGAAAATGAAAATGAGTCCTAGGTTTCAAAATGAGGCAGAGAATGGTTATAGACTTTTAGTTTTAGGAGGAAATGCAAAAAATTGCTGGATGGGATTTTGGAGGCTTTTAATTAAAGGATACTTTATAGTATTGTATTGATTTGAGGCCAAAATACAAATCATACTCTATAAAATTATGACAAGGCTATATCAGATACTTATATAGTTGTATATGATACTTGTGAACCTGTGGCACCATCCACTCTGTGAGGTTTAAAAATGGACTTTAGTAGTCCACATTCATAATGCTGGTGGATAGCATTGAGATTTTATTACTGGTGACAAGAGCTGATTAGGTTGCCTCTTAGTAGTCCACATTCATAAGCTTAAATTCAGTTCAGCTCTCAATTTCCTTCTCTTATAAAATATTACATTCAGCTGTATTCAGTTCAGCTTAGCTATATTCAGCTAAAGTAAACGAGCCCTTAGTTTGACGTTTCCTTCTCAACTTGTGAAATATATGGTTATGATGTTAATCTAGATGCACCTAAAAATTCTTTGATGTTGATTAGCTACAACTCCTACAAGCTGCCTAAACCAGGAAAGCACCACCTTTCACTATAAATCTCGAAAGTCAATGTTTAAAATTGTAGCTCTTACAAGTCTTTGCATTCTAACGTGATAGAATGAAATGTGTTTTTTTTTTTTTTAAAAAAAATATTTTTATCTAGTGTTATTTTTTATTTATTTTTTGAGTTTTAATTGATTTGACGACACCCTCAGCCCCTCAATCTAATGGTGAGAGGCAGTTTTGAGTTTCCTTGTGATATTATTGAGTTCAAGGCTGTATTATCGTGCACAATTAAAACGTCTATGCTTTTATGCATCATTTGTTATCAGTTTATGTTTTTAGTGTAACTACTCTCTTGATGTGCTTGCTGATGCTCCACTTGGGAAGAGGAAAAACTAAGTAGTGACTACGCATATTTTTGGGCGTTTGATTATCGTATCTTTTTGCAGAAACCTCATTCCGAATCTAACATTGACCATAAAAGCAATGAAAGCAGAGATAAAAAGATCAATAAATCAACTGTGTCTCAAGGAATTGTGAGCAGTGATGCAAATGAAGAAAAGAAAAAAAAGAAACGAAAGAGAAAGCAGGCAAATGACCTTCGGTTTGAGGCAGAGCTAGAAAAATTAGGCGGTGTTTCAAAACGAAAGCAGCGGAAGAAAGAGTAAGCCTTCTCCATCTTGTATATATTTGAACATACAATTGCCATACATATGATCAAGCGTTGAATGTGCTTGTAAGAAAGGCATTAAGCCAAGGAATTTCAGGATTCTCATGTGTATCTCCCAATGGCAAAATCATTCAATTAAAGAGAACACTAGGGGTAAATCTGTCATTTTATAGGAAAACATCAGTGGTACTTTGGAAAATTTGTTGTTTCAAAGTTACAAAAATGCCAATGAGTCTCAACTCTTACAGAAAGAAGCTTGCAATTTCCCCATCACCCCCTCCGCCCCGCCCCGCCCCTCTCTTCTCCCTGCCAAAAGGGGTTGAGGAAAAAGAAAAAAAAAAGAAAGAGAAAAGAGGATTAGTGGAGAACTCCAAACAAAGAGATTAAAGCTTACTTGTTTGTAATGGAGTTGGCCCCTTTTATATATTGTAACCACTAATGCAATTTATAGATTTCTACTATGTTCTATATTATTCTTTATTATGGTGCATATGAATTGTGAAATTCAAGCCATTTTTTTATACAGGTTTCTGAAAGCTAAGAAAAAGAAACTTAAGAGTGACAAGTCAGAGAAGATGCAGGATCGTCCAAAGCATGATGAAGTCAAATTTGGTGATGTTGTTGAAGCTCCACCTAAGTTGGCTCTTATTCCTGTAAGGACCATCTTATCGCCACTTTCAACAGCCTGGATAATAATATCTTCTTAATCCCTGAAATTTTACTTTGCTTTGTGCAGGCATTTAAGAAAGCCATGAGTGCTTCACGTGAGAGGCTACGCTTACAGGCGATTGAGGCCTATAGAAGTCGTAAAGGATGGACTAACAGACCAGGAATTCATCTTCCATCTGTGACCACATCCCCAGATATGTTGTGATGTCTGCTGAATGCTATTATCATGTCTGTCCACCTTTTTTCTTTTTCATTAGTTCAATTATAGCTTTACAAATTTTGACAGCTTTTAGTCTTTTACAATTTCTGAAAGAATGTTGTATTCATTTTTCTGAAAATTTAAGACGAAAATCCAATACAAATATACAATGCTTGTCCATCATGAACATCTTTTTTCCACAGAAAAATTTCAATAATTACTGTGGATATTAGCATGAAATTTAGAGTTCATGGTCCTTGAACAAATCAAATCCTCCCAAGGCATTACAAACAAGTAAACTTCAATCTTTTGTATTTGTTTGCCTTACAAACAAGTAAACTTTACATGAAGGGGATTATTGTAGGCCATAGATCTATTGGGCTTTCATATGAATTAGAGTTTAGGATATTGAATTTGAATCCCAATAATTTATAATGCTCATTTCTAAAGCTAAGTGCTTCATTTTTATCCGTCCCATTTTATTTGTTACATTTCTAAATTAATTAATTGACCCCCATAATAAAATACATAATTACCACCATATTATAACATAACTATTCAATAAACTTTGAAAACTCGAAATGGTAATCGGATCGGGTCCGTGTCAACCCGCATAAATAAATCTGACTCGTTTAATAGATGTGTCGTGTTGTGTAAATCCGTTTACTTAAACATGTCAAGATCTTTAACCCAAATATATTAATTTGATGTTAACGTGTCATGTCAATTTTTATACTATAAAATTGATAGTTGAGTATTTTGTGTCGTTTCAACCCGCATACATAAACGAGTTATAATCGCTTAAACAAACCTGACCTGTTTAATAGTCGTGTCGTGTGAAACAGTGAAAGTCCTTATCCAAACCTGTGGATTTCGTGTGTATTCAGATCGTGTTATCGTGTTGTGTCAGTTTTTGCCGACAAAAACAAATTTAAAACATCACTACAAGATAAAAAAGATAAACCACCATAGATACCGGATTTGCGGTACGGACCTCCGACCTAGATCAGTCGTGCCGGAACCAGTTGCGTTCGCGTGGAACCAGTTGCGTTTGCATGTTAATTCACTCCAGGTTCGCTTGAAGATTTGTTTGTTGTTTTCCATGGAAATCGACTCCTCTTCTCGCCATTGAAGGTTAAAGAAGATGGTTGTATGGTCTGGTAGGGGTGCTAATCGAGCTGAGCAGCTCGCGAGCTACTTGAGCCCGACTCGGACAAGGCTCGGTCAAAGCTCGACTCAATTTGGTTCGTGCTCACTCGAATTAGCTCGAAACTCGATAATTTTACAAGTTAATCAATAATTTTCTATGTGAAATCATTGAAAATAATTTAATATAATAAATAAAGAAAATTTTGTTTGACACTTAATATAATAAATTTATATACTTCCTCCGTAACGGAAAAATAGCAGCAAACTAAGAGTGCGTGGGCTCCTAGGCATTTTTTCTTAGTGTGTTAATTAGCCCTAATTAACATAAGTAATTAGCTCTAAACAACACCACCACAACAGCCCGCCAACACCACCAAACACCAGCCCCAGCCACCACTGCAATCGACCCACCAAACACCACCCCAGCTACGAAATCGGCACTAGAAATCGGCATTACGAAACCCCAGAAATCGACCCACCCCAATCAACCCAACCACCACCACCAAAATCAATCCAACCACCACCACCCAGATCGACGGAGAGAGAGAGAAAGAAGAGATAGGGTTCGAGATCGACAGTGGTGGTGATTTCGAGGGAGATAGGGTTCGAGATTGACAGAGCGAGAGAAGGAAGATGGGTTGCTCGTGGCGGCTGGGGTTCGAGTGGTGGGTAGGTGGTTGGGGTTTAGATGGTGGATAGGGTTGGTGTTACTTGTTAGGGTGGTTTGGGTGTTTGGGTGGGTGTGGGTTTAGGGTTAGGGTGGTTGTGGTTGTGCGTGTTTGGGTGGTTGTGGGTTAGGGTGGTAGGGTTGGTTAATTATATAGTGTTAAATTGTTAATGATACAATGTTAATATATAATGACAAATTATATACGATAAGTAATGACAGTTTGGTAAATTTTGTGACTTTTTTTGTTATAAATAGAAAGTTATAAGTTTATTGTCATTTTTTTGTGACATCCAAACATGGCAATTGTTGCCATCTTTATGTTACGGAGGGAATACTTTACAAATAATTAATTCACGTAAAGAAAAAAAAAAAAGAATAAAATCATTAATATTCTTTAAAAAAAATTGAAATTTAATATGACCAAAATATTAAAAGAGCAACTCGTGATCGACTCGAGCTCGACTTGAAACCTCCTAATGAGCACCAGTCGAGTAACACTCAGCTCGAGATCGACTCGCTCAATAAGCACCCTAGTCTAGTTATTTAATATTTAGACTCCCTCTTGAGTCTTGGAACAGTGTGAGACAGTTGTATGACTATAAGCAAGCTGACAATGTGAAGGTTATTAGTTATTACACAGACAAATAGTATTACACTTCAACTACATTTCAACTATGTACCTATACACATTTTCAGGATTTCCTATTCGCGGTGGGAAGCATGGATGTATAAGCCTCCATCAATGTGAAGGTTTATCATTGTCCTATAATTCACAGTGCTTGTCTCATCACTGAGCTTGAATCTGAAATTGTTCAGCAGAACAGCAGAAAATATTTTCATCTGCCTGTATGCAAATTCTTTTCCTAGGCAAATCCGTGGACCGGCCTGTTTATAACTAACATCAGATTATACAATAACCAAAGCAATCAAATAATCTCAGAAACTTGAAAAGAATATTCAAGTAATTTTTAGTCAGATCGATCGAACCTGAAAAGCTGTGAACTTGAAGGGACTCTGTGGCTGGAAAATGCCTTCCTCATTAAGCCATCGTTCTGGTCGAAAATCCTCTGCATCATCACCCCAGATAAATTTCATCCTTCCCATTGCATAAGGTTGGTAAGAAACCATATCCCCTTTATTCACACTATAACCATCTGGGAGTGTGTCATCAGAAAAACATATCTTTGCATCCTGAAGCAATACCATAATTAAACCCATTTATTTCATGGCTTTTAATATTGTTTTTGAATTCATGAAATCTACATTTGTAGAGGATCAAGCTCCAGTGTAGTGGTGCTGCTGTGTACCTTGCTAAATTTCAACCTAGAGGTTGCTAGTTTGATTCTAACCGACCCCCCTTCCCCTACGGGCAATGCCAATTAGGTATTCCTATGAAAGAAATGTTGTGCTAAGTCATGGTTTACCTTACTTACAAAGAAATGTTGTCCCAATTACAAAGAAATTATGTAACTCGGACTTAGGTACCATTTCCAACATAGGTACGTGTATAAGTATTCGACCTGGCTATTATATGAAAATGTTCAATGATTTTGGCCCAAAATGAAGTGTCGTACTCATGTCAGAGTGTTGAGGATCCGACACATGAAGTAAAAAGAAGAGTCCAAGTAACATTAAGATCTAAATTTTTCTTTGTTTTTCCCCATTTTCTCTCTTTTTTTTCTCTTTTCTTGTCAAGCTAAAAGAGACAGAGGAAATGAATGGATTTCATTTTCCAAAATAGTTAGAAGTATTACCACTGGAACTGCTGGATAGAGTCTAAGTGTCTCAGTTAGTGCAGCATGTAAATACTGCATCTTTTCAAGAGAATCTTTACTCAAACTAGCTGCAAACTTTTCATAATTTCGTCCCTCTTCGATTCTCACAACTTTCTTCACTTCTTCAGCAACCTTCTCTTGCACTTTCTGGTATTTACAAAGCATATACACAAACCATGAAAGTGTAGCTGCAGTGGTGTCTTTGCCAGCAATCACAAAGTTCAAGATTATATCTCTCAAATATTTTGAATCAATGTTACTAAGCACCAAAAATCTAGACAAGATATCATCTTTCTTGATCATCTGCATTTCCTGTTTATACCACAAAATCAAATGCATAAGTTCCTTCTGATTAAATAAAGCTTTATTTATTATACCAGTTTCAGAGTTTACTAACCGAGAATTTGCTTGTTGAATCTTTCATTAATTCCATTTTGTTATTGATCAATTTGTAAACAAAATCATCAATAATTTGGATACTTCTCTTGAGCTTTGCCTCTGCACCAATGTTGAGATACTTCTTGATTCGCCATAAGATATCGACATATCGGTAAAGGGATAAGGCACTAGCATCATCAAAAGCCTGGCTAAATTTTCTCCCTTGTTCATTTGAGCCACACATACTGTCTAGCTCAACCCCAAATGCAACTTTGAATATAGAGTCTAATGTGGACTTCATAAACAAGTCCTACATTAAAATCCAAGCTAATGTTAAACATTATAAACCCAATTTGTCTGAAAAACAGATTCATTCATTACATCAGCTTTACACTTACTTGAATGTCCATGATTTGGTTAGAATTTGCAGCATCAGCAATAACATTTGCTAGTTTTACTGCATTTTTGCAGAAGATTGTGCTGCTGAAATCCCTTAATACCCTGGTGGAAAACTCATAGCTTGATACTTTCCTTTGGTTGTGCCATTTTTCACCATCCACTGCGAAAATCCCATCACCCAGTAGATCGCTCAAATTACTGTAGTTATAATCTCCCTGCAATTTGCAAAGAACAACATTTCAATCCTTTAAATATGATGTTAGAATCCTGCAATACCTCATATGATTAGTACTACTTATCTGCTCCATATTAATTGGAGCAAACCCTTTGGCACGCACTACACAGTTTAAGGAAGGAATTTAGTGTGCGTTCTCTTCAACTTTTTTTTTTTATCATGTATCATAACTTATCAGGTATTAGGTCAGGTCGAATAAGTTATAATCAAGTCAACTTTAATAGGTTTAATCAGGTCAGGTCAGGTCAAAACGCAACCCAATTGAAGGTGTAAATGAGCAAATTGATCAAAAAAAATAATAATTTAACACTTGAGTTTTAATTCCCCTCTAATGTGTGTTAAAATTATTTTGATAAATATCTTCGTTGATGTAGTAAAAAAGACAAAGATAGTATAGCTAACTCTAAATCAAAGTCGGATCATACATTTTATTTCAATATATGAACACACCATTACTAAAGATGGCATTGGGCGATGGCATGTCATGATTAATGGTTTTTGGGCCATATGTGATTGTTCATGGCTCAAATCCACTTATAATGAAATCGTGCAGTGCCATGCCATGAGGGATATCAAGTAAATCAAATTGATTTTTTTAGCAAACATATCAAATGGCATTTTAAGGTAATTTTGACAAACTTTAGGGGCAGAGATCCGAGCAACAACTTTATAGGGGGGTGTTTTATTAATATATTTCCAACAAATTACAAAAATGTCATTTGATATATGAGTTAAAAAATCATTTTGATTTACTGGGTATTTCCCGCCATGCGATGCCCTAATTTTGAAAGAACTGCTCATATACTAGCACATCCCTAAGTTAATTTTAAAGCATTATCATGCACATGGTGCATGATTGTGTATTGTCAAGCTGCACTTTGAAATTAAAAGTGTGTGTGTGACTCAATTTTTGTTGAGCTCTAGCCTTCCTTCCAAAGGTAGACCCTACTAGATGGTTTGTCTTTGGTGGGGAAGCCTTTAAGTTGTGATTCATTTCGTTGGACTTGATAATTTTTACTTACCAAAAAAAGATGTGGTCTAGACAAAGCCCACACCTTGACATGTATAATAGTAGTTTATTCTGAGGTGTTTTTTTTTTTTTTTTTTTTTTTGTGTGGATTTTGGTTAGGCCTGGCATAGTACCATCTTTAATTTTATTTTTTTATCACTTCTATAGTGTTATTACATTTACTAGGACAATTCACCACATTTCTTCCAATAAAAAAGGAAGAAACATTTTTGTAAGAAATAAATATACTTTAAATAATCCGACTTTTGTAATTTTGTTCGTAATAATTCAACCTTTAATTTATCCAAATTTTTTTAGTAGACCAAAAGTGATTTAGTAGTCTATTTTGTAGCCTTTTTTTTTCTTTCAGAAAACAAGTTTAATGAATTTTATTGTCAAACCGATAGGTAACTTTTTTGTAAAAAAAATAATAATAATAACTAAAAAAAAGGACTACTAAATCAGCTAGGTCCACTAAAAAAAACTAGCAATGAAAGATTATATTGTTATAAAATTTCTAAAAGGTGGAATTATTCATAGTAATATTTCCCAAAAATCCCAAAGATCATATCACAAAACTAGTCTTTAGACATACACACAACACACAATCTAGTAATCTACTAATAGAAAATTTAGAATACAAATCGTTGCAACCTTCTCTTTTTCACGATTGTCAATGTATACTTTATACTTGTAATATATTTAATTCTGTTTTACTAAAAATTATAAAAATTAGATCATATATAATAAAGTACGTACATATTGAGTGAATATATTTGTTTACATGTATAAAACACAAAAGTGAATATATGAGTGATTATGAATAATGCCCGAATTATCAATGTTGCGATTAAATAGGAGCAGAAAGAAGTAAAAGGGTACCTTACCAAAGTTGTGAAAATGGGTCTTAAGGATAAACTCAACATTAGGAGGATCAGAAGTGTAAACTTCATATCTAAATGGGGTTATCAACCTGTATGTTTTATGCTTGGCAGCTAACTCTGTCATGTAATCATGTAGTCTCTTGAAGTTCATTAATTGATTAACCATTGTTCCTACTATTGGATGGTATTTTTTGTTACCTTGTTTTTTTGACAATAATTTCATCCCCACAAAATATGCTACAATTGAAGAACAACCTATGATTGTCAACATTAAGGTACCTATCATCCTCATCAAATGGGTTTCCATTTTATTGGATTTGGGTTTTTTTTCAAGAATGAACTTTGGATTTAGATCGATGATGATACAATAAAAAATAGAAATAATTTATTAAAAAAAAAATTTACTCTGGAAGTTTGGAAAAGAGAGTTGGCACTGATTGGGTTTGTATCGAGTAGTAGTATTTAAATAATCACAACATGAGGTGGATAGGGACAATGCCGGTACGGCCCACGTACCAATTTCGACATGTCTTGTGTTACAGCAGGTCGTGCTTATAATGGGCCATAAAAGTTCTTGTTGAATCGGCTGGTTATCAAGTTATAAAATTTAAGACTCACGTTTCGTGGCACTGTGGCTCATACAAATTTTAATAATCCATTTCATTAAACTTATACTAAAATAAACCTGTCAATTTATGGGTCGACTCATCATGCCCATACTAAATTTTCAAAATGTGGTTCATATGTGGCCCACGACCAATCAATCATGTCTTCGTATTGTGTCGTGTTGCGCCATACATGTTGATAGCATGCTCTTGCCGGAAGCTCTACTTATGCCGACCCGACCCATGCTCAGTTGGATTCAAAAGTTTACATAGTGTAGCCCTAAAGCCGTAAGATATTGGTAAATTTTTTATCGATCCACAAAATATCATTTTCAGATTAACATAAATTGTATTGAATATGGCTAGATGTAGATAGTAAATCTTCGTTAAATGGTATGACAATAATTTTTTTCGTAAGACATTATAAAGCTTAATAGTTAAGTAAAAAATTATACATTAATTGTCAAAAGTTATAAATTTTTAATTAAAAATTATATAAAACGTTAATCTTCTTTAATACTAATTTGTGAATTTTAGACACGGATGCACAATGATAACAATGCACCCAAAATAAACCGCACAACTTAAAACACAATACGCATAACAATATAAAGTGATTTTTTTCACAAAAGAAAAATGAAAAATCAAAACATTATTCATGAAAAATCTTTTTTCCCTTTTTGTATTTTATTTGTGTTTTTGGCCAATTTTAACCCATAGTTTATTTATTTTCATTAGTATGTCACCCAACTCCCAATTCCCATTTTTGAACTCCCAATTTATTTAAAATTTATTGAATTCTTAAGTCTAAGGTCAAAAGTTAAGTTTAATTTTCTCAAAAAGGGGGGGGGGGGGGGATTGAAGTTAATGTTGAAAATTAAGTTAGGAGTTTAAAAGGGGAAATTGGGATTTACTGAGAAATTAATGATAATAAAATAAATTAATAAATAACGAGGTTAAAAAGGGAAATTGGGATTTAGTTATAGATAGTTAATTATATTAATTTATTTATTTATTTATTTATTTTTTTGAGGAAAGATGTGTTTTTTTATAGAGGTTCATAATTGATAAGTTCATAGAGTGCACGAAAAAAATTCCTAAGATAACTAAGTATATATGGCCATATCACATGGGGTTGTTACATGAAAGCAACTGCAGCAGGCATACTATTACTTGGGTACTTGCAACTTTGCAAGTTGTAACTTGTAAGTATGAGTAGATCAAAGCGAGTGACATCACCAATGTCCGTACAAAAAATAAAAAAATCGGGCCAAGTGGGACCAAATTCAGATTTAATTTGCATAACCAAAGCTTGCAAAGATAAGGTCATGCACGCGGATTGGGCTACTTTTGATCAGCTTTATTTGAAGTTATTGGCTCATTGAGCAAATGGAAAAGCTCGGAGCTCGAATATGAGCTTGGTGAAAGTATTGTATATCTTACTTTTAAAAAAATTAAACCTCGGGTCTTGTTTGGTTGATAAGTAAATTCAAGAGATTTCTTTTTTATACTTCAGTGGATTATACTTCCTAGGAGGAAATAGAATTAGTAAAGTTGTTTGTTTGACAATAATGCAGTGGATTATACTTCCTAGGAAGTTTTAATTATATTTTTTAATAAAAAGCCAAATATCACTTACAAAACTATAATTTCTTCAAAGACATTAGATTTAAAATAACAATATATATTTTAACTTTAACTTCACTAATTATTTCGCTTTCGCCCGATTGCATAATCCCCTAGTGATTTTTGTTCGACTTTAATGTATCTTATCCAACTGCAACCACCTCTTGTATAGATATGAAGAAATATATATTTGAAGCTCTAAATCTTTGTTGACGATAATCATAACTCTCTAATCTAATGATTGGATGTAACTCATTTGAGGAAAAATAACTAATATATCATGAGAAAAATAACAACCCACAACAGCGGGGAAATACAACCCACACAAGAAGGGAGAAATCAATCCACCAAAAAAGTAGACCAAGAACATCATTAGAGATGGACATTGTTTATTCAAAGATTAATAAACTAAAAGAAAACTGGAGAAAATAAAAAATTAAAATTAAATTGGACTTTTCGCCAATTAAATAGATGGAAGCCCCTTCAAAATCACCTATGGAGCAAGAGAAAGGGAGAGAAAAAGAAGAGAGAGGAAGCTAGGGTCGGTCCTCCCTTTGGCTAGTCCGTGCTTCCTTCTACGAAATTCTAATTTCTACCAAATGGAGGAAATAAATTACCGGGGGAGGAGGTGCTAGGTAAATAGAAATTCCGATGAAAAATTCTTTTTCTCACCTGCAACCAAACATATAAAATAGAAATTAAATCTCATGAACTGTAAATTACTCAGAAATTAGTTATGACCCCAACCAATGAAGCACTCATTGTGGTTGCCAACTTTCCACATGATTGTGGTGGTAGTTCATAGTTGTACATCAATTTCAGGTTGCTTTCATGTTTGATTTTGGTTGTTATATGTCCATTTTTAGTTGTTTTGAACTTTTGATTATTGGTTTGCAAATTGCAATGTTTATTTGTTCAAGCTTTTGTTATAATTGGATTGACATTTGATGCGTATTTGACTATTTGTAACTACGACGTATTATATTTATTTTATATAATTTACTTATACAAGTTTTTGTTCAGATAAGTTTATTTTGTTACTTATCAATACCTTTTCAAAAATAAATAATATTGTTTCGTCTTTATCCTTTTTTATAATTTACATAGAATGTTTTTATAGCTTATAGCCAATGTATTTAAAGTTTAATGTAGATGTATCTATTTGTCAAAAAATAATATTTGCACGATAAAATTCATCGACTTGACTATAGCCTTCTTTTTCAAAAAGGGTGTTGTTAAACTTCGTCCATGGATTAATTAAAATCGCCCACAATTTAAAGTAAAAAGACAATACTGCCCTTGACTTAAAATTACACCACAACTACATATACAACGACGTCGTACACCACGTCATGACCTAGACCACCACTGCCACCACCACCATGATGGTGTTCAAAAAAAAAAATTAATAAAGGTGAGGCATCCAGATCAAACGCCCCAACCATGGTAGGGGCGTCTGATATGGACGCCCCTACCCTTATTTTTAAAAAATATATTTAAAAAAATTTAAAACAAAAAACAAATTAAATAGGGTAGGGGCGTCCAGATCAGACAGCCCAACCATGATAGGGGCGTCCACATCAGACGCCCCAACCATAGTTCTAATCTAGACGCCCCACCCTTATTAAAAAAAATTACCACCATCATGGTGCTTTACAAGTCTCTTCTTCTAAACTTGATCTTCCTCATCTCTTCGGCCTCTAATCTTGGCTCTGATACCATGATGGAAATTTGAGCGCACGCGGAAGTCTTATGGGCCCAAATTGATATTTCAAGAAAATATTTTCATTGTTGTTATATTGTGAGAAATTGTACACATGTATTTGTAAGAGCTCATGTCTCTTACTCTCTTCTTTCTTGCTCTCTTGGTTGAATCCTTTGTTTCTACCTCTCCTAATATTTTAATTTGGTGGAGCTCTCTTAACTCTCTTCTTTGGCTCACTTCTATTTGGCTCACATATTACATATTTATATTGGTTACATACATAATTCTAGAATATTCTAAACTAATCCAATACTAGAGAATTCTACTAGCTAATATCTCTTATCTCTAGATTTTTCTATTCTTTATTCTCTACAACATTTTATTAGATTTTTCTAGAACATATCATATTATGCATAACTCAACTAGAATTTTCTACATTAATCTCTAATAATATTTGATTGACATTAGCTGTAGGAAATCTTAGGAATTGATTTACCATGGGAGGGTTGGTGAATCAAAATTCCTATAATTAACTGTATTTAATTATCAGCACCATCCACCTTAATCATTATCACCATCTACCTTAATCAACACCATCCACTTCATCATCACCATCACTATCACCATCAACATCCACCATCACCATCAACGTCAGGCCACCTTCATCATCCAACATCACCGTCACAATCAACGTCGCCCTTTGTCATCACCATCATCAACATCATCAACATCCACCATCATTACCACAAGTACACAAAAATCAAGCACCATAAGATGGAAGTGTATACTCTCGTGAAAACCATAATCAACATCCACCGTCATTACCACAAGTACACAAAAATCAAGCACCATAAGATGGAAGTGTATAGTCTCGTGAAAAGCATTTTTTTTGTTTGGAATTTTTGCCATATTCCTCTATTATACTTTGATCTGTTGTTGACACCATTGTTGAGGGTGAAACCTTTTTTTTTTTATGATTTCTTTCTTTCTTTGTTGATTATGTAGTTGTGTGAGTTAATTATGGAGGTCTTTAACTTTAATTAATCATCTGATTGTTTCAAAGGTATGATATATTTGAATTGATTGGGGAAAAAATTATCTATAGATCGAGAGAGTATAAGTGGGAGAAAATGAAGGTTTTTTTAATGGAAGAAGATGAAGGGATTTTGAAGAGAAAGATAAAGCCAGTGGGTAGAAAGTATTGATGGGCCTAATCACAAAATAAATAACCATAGAAATTACAACTTCCTATAGTGTCAACCAAACAGATTGAGTATATTTCCTAGGAATTTACTTCCCATCAATTTAAATTTCTTGTGGTAAATTAATTTCCTCGTGAACCAAACGAGGGCTTAAAGTGCAAATTAAATGCAGCATCGAAATTTATCTGTTATGTCATGCAATACACTATCAAATAAAATAGCACGGCATGAAACTGAAATTCGTTCACCCACACATCCAAAAGGCAAATTTATCTGTTATGTCATGCAATACACTATCAAATAAAATAGCACAGCATGAAACTGAAATTCGTTCACCCACACATCCAAAAGGCAAAAGAAATATGAGCTATTGGGATAGCCAAGGGATTCATAATACAAATACACTCCACAACAATCTCTCTTTTTTGAGACATTTTGGTATTATGAGCTAAACATTATATTCCAACTATCATTCAAGAAAATGTACTCGAATCTTCGTATTGAGCATTTGAGCCACCTATATTTTGCTTGGGCAAATTAGTGTGTCAAATTACAAGACTCATCTCTCTCATTTATTACAAAATTGTATCGCCATTGCAATGGAGTATCCTCAGCTCCTAGAGCTATGACTCATCGCGCTTTTATGTCAAAAAAAAAACGTGATTTTAGAAAATGTTAAACAATGTAAAATCACAGATCCTTCAATCAATTAATTTATGCCAAAATAAGAAAAATCACAAACTAAATTAAAACTCTAAAGCATCATTGACTCTGGGTTTTCAATGTAGCCTTTGAATGCTTTCAGCCATTCTGCACCAATAGCACCTACAAAATATATTTCATTAATTTTAACATCAAAATTTGATGAAATGTATTATGTTAAACATAATGCATAACCAATATTACTCACCATCAATGACACGATGATCACAGCTTAGTGTAGCAGACATGATGGAAGCAAACTTATATTGGTCAGCACCATCTCCAGGTACAACTCTCTTCTCAGCTGTATGAGTACACAAGGCAGATCATTAGTCGCCTAAAGTGGTTGGACTGGTTGCTAAAGTCTAGACATAGTTTAGATGTCCCAAAAAATGTATGGATATACTACCTCTATAAAAGGTTATATACAACAAATGAATATTTTATGCCTCACAATCAAGACCCCCTTTGTTGCATCTAACCTGTTACGAAAGTAGATTGATCTTGCTAATTCACGCCCCGAGATTGAATGACATAATGTAACAGCATCTAAATTTACTCAACGTAGATTTTTTTTAAAGGAAAATTCAACAAAGATTGAATGACAATGTCAATATGCCAACGACATTTCTATATAATAAAATTGTTAATGAAAAAATGAAAGGTCTGAGATTAAATCAAATTGCTTCCTATTACTTTGCTTAAAGTTTATAAGTAATATATCTATAGTCTTAAGTCAATGTACTATATATTTATAGTTTACAATTAATGCACCTATAGTTGTTAGTCAATGTATCTACAGGTAGTAGTTGACGTATCATTGTATCTAAATGTATATATTAATATATATATATATATATATATATATATATAGAGGAAGGATTGGCTAAAAACCAAAAGATGGTTGAAAACCAGACAGAAAATGGTTTAAAGGGGTACATTAGTAGTCGCAGGAGGTACATTAGATGTGTAAAGGGGTACAAATGGTTTTTAGCGAAGGTTACTAATATTTACAAAGATTGCCATTAGTAATCACACGTGTACCCCTTTAAGCGTCTAATGTAGGGGTTTTTAGGTTGAAAACGTTTTTAGTTGATCCTCTTCCTATATATATATATATATATATATATATATATAGTTGGTGTGTGTGTGTGTGTGTGTGTGTATAAAAAGATTGTATGGTAGGGAAGATTCATTAGAATCAGATCCTAGGAATGGATAGGATACATTAGGACACGTTAAAACTGTTGCCAAACTTCATGTTTCATTCAAAAGTAAAATGCTACAAATATATGTCGTTTTATCACTAGTACGAAAATAGATTAGATCATTTACCAGCACCAACTGCAAGAATGCCTGCTTGAGGAGGATTAATAATAGCACAGAACTGCTTAATTCCAAAAGGCCCTCCAAGGTTTGACACAGTAAAAGTTCCACCCTACAGTGAAAAAAAAAAAAGATTAAAAAACAGCACCCCCACAGCCATATAAAAACTCTTAGTTTATGATTGCTTCTACCTCATAATCTTCAGGTTTCAAGCTATTTTCCCTTGCTTTGTGGGCCAATTTTTTTACTTCTTCTGAAATTATAGATAAGCCCTTCTTATCCGCATCCTGCACATATTTACTTCGATAAGCAATTGTTTTAGATGGTTTCCAAAGTAGCACAAAAAATATTCATTTATCACATACCCGAACAACTGGAACATACAAACCATTATCGGTTTGCACAGCAACATTAATATTCACATCATGAAACCTGAATACCACACAAAATATGTACTTAGCCTAAATCTATTAGAAGTAGAATAGACCAAGATGTAAATGACATATGAACCATAATACTTACTGGCGTATATAGTCATTGGTCCAGGAACTATTGCATTGTGGAACTTTTTTAAGTGCCAAAGCAGCAGCCTGAAAAGAAGAGTAAATCATAAAATAAATCCACAATGTAGCTAAAACACTGCAAGCACTACAGCAAGATGCTGTTTCTAGTAAAAATCAACATGGTAAAACTTCCAGTTTACCAACTAGCAGACAAATCAAATCACAAGTTCACAACTTACTAGTCACATATTTCTAGTCACAAACAAGCACTTCCAAAAAAACTACATGGTAAATGGATGAATATTAAGAAACTTAAAAGCATGCATTAACACATTTTTTTTTTCTTTTTTCAACAATCCTTAAATTTGACAACTATTATAACAGATCTAGGTCAACTGCTTTGTCCACAGCAAATCAGACACTAAGGGTTTGATCGGATAGTGTAATAGAAGGGAAATGAAACAGAGGGAAATAGGAGGAACGGGAGGAGAAAGAAAGGGAGAGGAAAGATGGAAATCAATTTTCCCTCTAAATCTCTTCAATTTTGTAGGAGAAGTGTTGACTAAAGAGGTCCCTCTCCCTCCATTTCAACTTTATCCAAACAAGGAAGCTTGTTTCCTTTCTTTTCCCTACCCTTCCCTTCCTTTCTCTCCATTTCCTTTTAACCAAATAAAGTATTAAAGAACAATGTTTAAACTAAGCCTAGTTGTACATCAAATATTCCCTCTCCTTGCCAAAATCTTTACCTGTTTTGTTCAACATTATTAGTGTAAAAAATGTAGTGTTCCATCTACACTTGCAGAGATGTATAATTTGTTGGGAGTTGCCCAAATCTTTAAGGCCCAATTCTAGATAATCCTAGTATTAATACATGAACATTCTAGAGTATGATGATGATGATTATTATATCATCTCCTTTACTAATCTAGATTTTTCTAATCTAGATCCTTCCACTCTAGATTATACTATTCTAGAATTTTCTACTCTAGAATGTTCTACCACCTACATTAGCCTACCATGCTCACCTATAAATAGATGAAGTCACTTCCCTTCAAATACATGACATACAATAACACCACACTACAAATTCACAATACATGCTCATAGATAGAATTCCAATTTCTACTCCTATGCGAGTTTATTAACTCTATTTGAGAAGTAGATCCAATATAATCTAGAGGGTCATACCATACTCTTATACCCTTTGGGATTGTACTCTCATACCCTTTTTCATATATTGGATAATCAAGTGCTCATTGTTTGTGTGTTGTTTACCTCATTTGAGGGTTTTTTCCCACGTTATATTGTGTGTTATTTATTCTACTTTTCTTGTCCATCTTTTATCATCTATTTTATTTCTCAATATCAATTTGCTTCCGCTCGCACTCTAATTTTCCCAACATAATTTTCCCTAAAGATAAAGATCGTTTGTGTAAGACTCATAATTCAGAAACTTGAAATTGATAGCAAATTTAACCGATAAATATATATTAGCATCAGGAAAAAATAATGCCACAGTTGTGAATATAATAATGCAAATACCTTGATTACAAGATCATTTACAGACAACCGCTTCCCTCCAGAAGCCTCTTGTAATGTGTTCAATTGGCTACGCAATCTGACAGCAACAGGTAACACATATAAGACAGAGACCCAAGAACTTGCAACTGAGAAAAGCAATCAGGAAAAAATTAAAGTGGGGAAAGGGCAAATAAATACGTACTCCATAAGTTTGTCCACACATGTATCTACTGTCAAATAATAATGTGGAATAGTTTGTTTTGACAGTAATAAGCGTGAAGCTGTGACCTGTCAAAAAGCAAATAAAAGGTGAGTTACAATAGCAAGAGCATAACAAATAGTTTTCCACCAATGTAGTTTCACAATACCACAGCCACAAATAAACCAAGAACTGACGTTGAAATGTACTTACTTTTCTTATCTGAGAATGAGGGATATCCGAGAAGCCGAGTTCAACTCCTTCAGCAGCCGTAGGTGCAGGCGTTGTTGATTCCTTTCCACGAGAAGCTATATAGAAAGTAAAAGAGAGCACATGAGCCATGTTTAATGTTGGATAACTAAATTACTAATATACTTGAGCTACAAATACCTCCGGGAGTTATGTTCACATAATCACCCATATTAACACTGTATAATAACAACTACTATAATAATATAATACTCACACCTTTGGCCCCGTCAAAAAAAAAAAAAGAAAAGAAAAAAGTCACCATTTGGCAACAGACTGAAATGAAATCAGAATTTAAGAAAATTTTCTTGTCCCCACAATTGAAGTATAATTCTAGGTAGATAGATGCAGCTCAGTGAACCAAAGGATTCAAACTATGAACTTAATCTGCAGCAATTAATTACACAATGACCAAAAAAGATATCCCAAAAAAAAAAACTGAGTGCTAGATCATCCAGAGAGCATATCTATCCAACAATAACAGAAATAATAGAAAACTTACCCAAGTAATCTTCAACATCAGCTTTTACAATGCGCCCATCAGGACCTGTTCCTTTTACGCTTGACAATGAAACCTGTTTGGTATTTCAACAATCAAGGGGGGGAAAATAGAATTTATAGGAATGGCCTGAAACTAACAAGAAATCCAGGAGCAAGTATCAAGAATGGCCTACATTGCGATCTTCAGCCACTTTCCTTGCGAGGGGACTAGCAAATAAGCGATCCTCTGCAGGTGATTTCTGGCCAGGCTTTTCGACGCTTTTGTCCGTGTGGACTGCAGGCTCCTGAGATTTTTGTTTTTCAGAAGGTTCAGGTTCAGATGGTTTCTTGGTTTCAGGAGCAGCAGTCTCTGGTTTGGAAGGTGTGTAATCCTTGAACTTCTGAATATCTGCCTCCTCTTCAACAGTGATGGCAATCACCTAACATGATGACCAAATCCACAATGTCAAATAAAATGGAGCATTAACTTCGTTGACAGCGAAAAACAATAAACATAAGATTCTATCAGCCAGATTACAACATTGATGAAATAAGAGACAAATCAGTTCCTACAGCAACTGCATTGTTTAGCTTTGCTTTCACAGAAACACTACCTGGCAAGGAGAAAAACTGAAAGAGAAAGATATAGCTATGCTTGAGATTACAAATATGGATGTAAATGTAGAAATTCTTATATACATCCGGGTGTAAGGCTTCCCAAGGGCAATTTTGCTCATTTCATAGTTTTTTTTGCTCATTTTAAAATTTAAAATGAGAAAATTTATTAAAAATGAGCAATAAAGCACCTTTGGGTGTACCTACCTCTACATGCATCCGGATGTATAGTAGACCAATTGGTGTAAATGTGGATTACAGATGCAATCAAAATTCCATCACTCTTCAGGATGTATGCAACCACAGTAGAGGAGAAGCTAAATCGCTCTTCAAGAAATATCCAGATAAGTAAGAAGGGATTAAGGGAATTTAAGGAAAAAAAATACGAAGTATGCAAAAGTATGCAAGATGTATACAACATAATACTGGCATTTTTCTATAACACGTTTGGATGAGGTTAATCTTAATTTTAAAAGACACAAGACGCAAATGGTCTTTGGAGCCTAGGAGCAAGGCAAGGCGGCAAGGCGCATGTATTTATTTATTTTATTCAAATTATTTTTTGCTTTGGTTGTATTTAATATTGATTAAAAAGATCCCTAATAATTTTAGTAATGATATGTAAAGCCAAGATAAGTCTTAATTTGAAAAAAAAATTCAATCATTCTTCAATTTAAAAAATTCAATCATTCTTCAATTTATAACTTAAATCTAAGCTATTTTCCTTAAAGTTAAAGCGCAAAGGCACACTTGACCAAAGCCTTTCGTAGATGGTTGAACCTCGCCTAACATAATCCCATTTCCTAGAGCCTAGGAGGCGTGCCTAGATGCGCCCAAGGTGCGCTTTTTAGAACCAAGTATTTAAAATAATAGGATCTATGTCATATAAGCACATAGCCACATACTATGGAATTGTAGTAGAGAGAGATAAGATATAGATTGAGGAGACCAATTTGGGTTTATTCTAAGACAATCTACCATAAAAGCTATCCATCTTATGAGACTGGTAATGGAGTATTACAAGAAACATAAAAACGACATTTACATGATTTTATAGTGACTTCTAGAAGACATAATTAGGTGGCAACTGTCAAGAAATGTGCTATGGAAGTCAATGAAGAAGAGGGCTTACCATGTAGATACATAAACCTTATCAAGTTCATGTAGTTGCATGTGGTAACATTAAATTTTAGAACATGTGGAGTCATCAAGAATTCTCTAATCCCAGTTGGACTGCATCTAGGGTTTGCAATAATAAGCCATTAAGCCCATTCTTATACACAAACATTAGGGACAAATTTAATTCAGGTTGAGGCACCATTGTGTGGCATTTTCCATGATGCAGTTTCAGTTGATAGGACAAAATTACAGTTAACAATAAGTTTGAGCTAATAGATAAAAACACAAGGTCTTAGGATAAGTTGATGTATAGAAGCAATAGTTAATTCAGATGAGATACTATGATGCATGCTATTTTTCAATGAGAAAATGTTGGTTGGTAAGATGCGAACAAGGCTAAAAAGTTGGACTGCTTTAGAAAAATATTTAGAATCACATGGCCGACATGGGTTTAGGGTAAGTCGGAGTAAGAAGCAGTTCACCCACAATGGAGAATCAAGCGTATAAGCAAGTGGTTAAGTACCTTACGAACACAGATATTGACCAAGATATGAACGTTATGATTAGATGAAAGGAGTAGCAACTTTGATATGATACAACTATAGCATACCTCCGTTTGATTAAAAACAAAATTTGATATGACAATTATTTTTCAAAACACAACTTCATGAATCGGAATTTTAGGCTTTTACAAAGGATCCACATATATGCAATGAACCAAGTAAATAAACTAGTTTTTAGGATTTTAATTATTTTCAGAATTTTATTACTATTATTTTGTTTGTTTTGTTTACTTTTATTTTGTCCTTTAGCTAGTGGTTGATCATATTTCAGCCTTTTTGATCTTGTACTTGAATAGGGACAAATAACAATTAAGAGGGAAGTAGTATAAGTAGTAGGAAAGGAAGGAGAGTAGAATCATCCAGAGAAATAATTTGAAAAAAAGCTTGGGCTTTTGAGACTTGTGAGTTGTGAGACTTGTGACCTAAAGTCCCTATTTGGAGATTTGCAACCTCAAGTTGCTAACTATCTTTTGCAATCAATCTTTTGGTTATTAATCAAATATTAGTATCACTTCTCTTACATCACACAATTAATTGTTGTTACTGTTACTGCATTTCCCTTATTTCTATCATTCGAAGCCTTGGATATCTGCTGCTGTGTTCTTCATTTGGGCAGTAAAACCTAGGTTGTGGAGTTCAAAAATTCGGGTGTATTACAAATTTACAATATATTGAGATCCATATATGGAAACAATTATAAAAATAGAATCCACAATTAAGATATTGAAAACATAGTGAGATGCAATATCCAGGACAAGATAAGGGGAAATTTATTATGTTTACATAGAACATAGCATAGAAAGCTCACTCATCTCTACAAATTAAGCAAATTTCCATGTTATTTTCGAATGACAAAGACTTTTTAATTTAGATTGAGTTCGCCGAAGAGTCCTTCTTCCATTCAATCAAACTCCAAATTAAGAACATGATGATAAAAATAAACAAAGACAATACCTCGCCAACTTGAATTCCTTGTGAACCGTCTCCTTTAACAATCTTGGCAAGATAGCCATCCTCCATGGATTCCATTTCAACAGTTGCTTTATCCTTTCAAGAAGAAAACAAGGTTATAAGTATCCTGTATATAGAACAAAGGAAACCCCATTGTTTATAGTTTTATACTACCTCCGTAACTAATAATGTGCAACTGTTTCAACTTACTGTTTCCACTTCACAAATGACATCACCAGGATGAACTTCATCTCCCTCTTTCTTCAACCATCTAGCAATATTACCCTGCAATTCCATTTGTACAGTTATCCATCAATAAGCTCAGGGTGACAAAGAAGTTTTGAATGAAATACTCACTTACCTCTGTCATGGTTGGGGAAAGAGATGGCATGCCAATTTCTTGGTGTGGAGGCAGGTCTGAATATAACAAAACAATGAAATAACATCATAATTTGGAAACACGGTATAGACAGACAAACTCTGAGAGAGTCAGAAAATACAAGTTGACAAGACTCTAAACGAGATAAACAGATGATAAGACCATCATACTTTTCTAAATCTATTCAAGAAAATCGCTCAATTCAATAATGCATAAATTCCTCAAAAAAAAGTCATGTTGATGAATTAATTTCTTGGATGAGTAGAATCTATTTTTAGCTGTCAAGCCCTGAAAAGTTCACTAGTTGCTCATACATGGATAGCAAGATATAAAAAAGTACAAATGGCCAAATGAACATAAACCAGGTAACAATCTATTCTAGAAATATGGCAGAGAAACACCAAGCTCAACTACCACTAACTAGACATCATGGCCGCCACGTGAATACTTGAATCAGCAGAAAGAAATTTAAATGCATCATTGACAAGAGAATAAAAAGAAGCAAAATTAAAGTAGAGAAAAGAAAATCTTTACCTGCATTTGATGAAAAGGTACGTTGTAAATGCAGCTGCAAACAAGAGCTACAAACAACCAAAGACAAGGGAAAAGTTCAGGAAGGAAATGAACAAAAAGGCTAAAAAGCTAAAATAAACCAAATGATAGTGTCAACAATCAGCAAGCGTATGAAATATCAGCCCTTTTCCTACCAAAAAAAAAAAAGAACTTTGGTCAACAGAATATCAGGGGATAAACACACCTAAAGTTTCCTTTATAAAAGACTTCATTAGATCCGGTTTTGAAAGTCATGCTTGCAATACTTCTTGTGAAGACTCCTGTTGTTGGTGCCTATACAACACACACAACAATTAGAAAACGCAGTTCGGCTTTTTAAAGCAGACATACACCATTACACCTCCAAATAAATTATCACAAGACAAGTCAGCAGAACGCAAAGCAGATAGCAGCACTAACCATGACAGCTTCAGGGTTTGAAACCCTCTGGAATTGCCTAGTATTGCCTCTGCTGGAATTCCACCTACTTAGAGAGCCCCCTTTCTGCTGATAGCCAGATTGATAGCTCTTTGAAGCATCTGATTGACACATATCTCAAGTTAAGCCCTAAAATATATAAGATTCAATTCCAGACCTAGCATTCCAAGATTTACAACAATAAAGGGCTAGCTAGAGGAATGAAAATTGAAAACTTCAACAATTATAATGTTAGATACTGGCATGGAAGACCAAAATAACTCCATACATCATTCAATATTGATTGCAACCTAATGAGGGGACCAGAGATACGGAGTAAAGAGAGAATCTATATAATGAGAACTGAGAAAATAGATAGAGAAAACTCGTTACCAATAATAGAAACGTAGTGATTGATATGAGCTATTAGACCGTGTTCACCCTAAAATACCCGAGGAGGGGGGGGGGGGTAGAGAGGAATCTCGATCAGACAATGTTAATAAATAGGTTGCCAAAAAAACTATAAATTATAGTTTTTTGGAAAAAATGTCACTATAAAATGTTGGTTTTAACAGATCTTATTAAAATATTATACATTTTGTAGGGAAAGTCATATATCCATAATCCAATACCATAAAAACAAAATCTCATTGTCAAACATGTGTTTCACTTAAAAAAAAAAAACAATTAATACCACCTCAAATGGTAGTGGACAACAACAACAAAGCCTTAGCCCCAAACTATGTTACTTAGGCACGAATAAAGTGTCTGCTCAAATATGGGTGTCCAAGTGTCCGAATAGTCTAATTGGAGAAAAAATAACAAGTTTATAGTTAAAAATGAAGTATCCAAGTATCTTTTCATGTCCGATATGACACGAGTCAACACGTTTTTTTTGAGGTAAATAAAGGCTTTGAAGTAACATAGGTCACAAATAATTTTGAGGGCAACTAGCATGGATCAATAGGAAGAATCATAAGTCATTCATATATATCATGCCCCTCCATTCTCTCCTATTTACTGCAAAGCTTTTATCATGTAGCAAAAGTCTTGTATTAATTTAATAATACCCTCTTCTAGGCTTGCTTTGGTCTTCCCCTACCTCTCACCTTTTCCTCCCTTTCCCACTCTACAATCCTTTTCACTAGCGCATCATTTTGTTGCCATCTAACATGATCAAACCATCTGAAACAATTCTTGTTCATCTTATCAATAAATTCAGAACCTCATTATCATTTTTAGGTGCCCAAACATCCTACACAACATACACATCTAAGCCACATACATCTTATGAACACGGCAATATTTCTAAAGCATAACGAGTGTAAAAATTATATTAAAAAATCACAAGTTAGGTAAAAACGGTTACCAAGCACATCAGCATGAAGATTCTGGCTACCCTATATATATATAATCTATTACAATCAACACCATTTAAAATAGGATATTCATTGGCAAGTGTTTAACAAGGTTGGTTTGTCAATTTTTTCTTGGACTAACAGCTCATTGAATGAAAGAAGAAAGAAATTCAGACACAAGGTTGACATACCATGAGAGAACCGACGAACCAAACTGGTAGGCCCATGGCGCACCCACTTGGAAGCAAATTTTGACTGTCAGCAAAGTAAAGAAGAAAAAACAAAGCAATGAATACGCAAATTCTTAGTACCAACAATATTGTTTGTCACAACATAGAGCTTCCTAAATAATCGTCACCATGAACAAGCCAGCTATAATAGATAATATAAAGTAGTTACCTAGATTAGCTAATCTTACAAGTATAGTTAAGCTCTATAAAGTTCAGAATCACAGACTGCTAAAATTTTGTGAGCATCAAAACTACCGGTAAATTACAAAAGCTTAGATTGTTGAAGGAATCTTATGAAGTATGATTATATTGAGGCAAAAAAGAAATTGCCAAAATTCACAACATGAAACAAGATGCATAGATCATCAGTCATCGCCCGCAGCACTTTTAATTTAATTCTATGGATGAAACATCCAAAGTATGCCAAACTCTTTGGATTCAGATTCGAAGTTTCCAGAGTGAATAATCAATCAATGAATAAATAAATGAATAGTCAATGAATACATGAAACATGTCCACAATTTTGAAGCCAGATATTGAAAAATTATACACCTTGAATCACAAGTAAATTACAGATATTCGATTGCTATAAACACGATAACACCAAACCAGTTAAGAATTAATTTAATAAAGGATATCAAATCAGTGCAAATCAGGTTCCAAAACTAAATCAAAAAAATTGCAACTGCAGCTGATCCAAAGACGAAACAAAAGCGATCAAAATTACCAGCATTGAGGAGAGAATTAAGCAACAGTTGAAGCTCAGATGGTTGAGGAAGAGAGAAGTTCTCCGGCAACCAGGAAGAGAGAAGGAAAAGGTCTGAATGACAAATGCGAAACCGGGGTGACAATTAATAGGGTTGTTTTATTGGAACATTTTTTAAAAATAAATTTATTTGTTTTGTCCTTGCATTTTTTATTGATGTAAATGTAAATAATCCTCCAGGTTTGTTAATAATAATTATTTAAAAAAAAATTATCCTTTCGTGCTTTTACATAGTAAGTATATTAAAAAAAAACTTGATGGCCAAGTGTATTAAAAATTAGGTAAATGATTAATAGTCTATCAAAAAAAATGATATGAATAATTCAATTTTACAATTAATCGTACTTTCATTTTTTAAATTGTGATTACTTATTTTAAATAAGCTTATAAATAATTTTAAAAATTAAATGTCATTATGAAAGATTTTAGCACATAATAACAAAATTATCCCTCACTTGATTTACAATTATAAAGGATAAATAAGAGTGGTGGGGTAATCTTATGCAATTATGCAGACACCACCACCACCACCTCAGCCCTTACTTATATAATAGAGATCAATATTATGTGATAACTAAAATATTACTGATTAAAGTTGTTATATTATAATATTCTTCTTACTAATATGTTAAAGAAAAATAGGGGTGAATGATTTTTTTTTTAAGGCAGGGGTAATTAAATGAAATTTTTTGAATACTTTATTACAAGATCATTAATATGTATTTAATCGTATAAATAAAAAAAGGTGAAAAACATCTTCAAATTAGGTGAATTTAAAATATAATGGAGAAATTATGGAAATATTAATGCAACAAAAACAGAATATATTGAAATGAAAACAACATTTTGAAAAACCAAAAAAGAATAACAATATAACATTAAGAAACACAAGAGTACGCTGTAATAGAAGTAGGAGTAATATTTGATTTAGATTAATAGTGTTATTTGATTTGTCTTAAAAGTCATCCCGAAAACCGTCGCCGAAAAACTTGGCCTGAAAATCGTCGCCTGAAAAGTCGGCTGAATAATCACCGCCGGAAAAGTCAGTCCGAAAACCGTTGTCGAAAAAGTCGTCCCGAAAATTGTCGCCGAAAAACTCGGCTTGAAAATCGTCGGCGGAAAATTCGGCCGAATAATCACCGCCGGAAAAGTCAGTCCGAAAATGGTCGTCGGAAAAGTCGGCCCGAAAACCGTCGCCGGAAAACTCGTTCGAAAGCCGTCGTGGGAAAATGTCGAGCGGAAAAACGATGCTCGAAATTAATAATAATAATAATAATTTAGAGTAATAATGTCTGATATGATCTAATCTGATCTGATCTGATATGATCTAATCTGATATGATCTAATCTGATATGATCTAATCTGATCTGATCTGATATGATCTAATCTGATCTGATCTGATATGATCTAATCTGATCTGATCTGATATGATCTAATCTGATCTGATCTGATCTGATTTGAGTTTGTCTGATCTGATCTGATCTGTTCTGATCTGATCTGATCTGTTCTGTTCTGATCTGATCTGATCTGTTCTGATCTGATCTGATTACTGTAGCTTTTAAGTCCAAAAGAACAGGGTCTTAATATACGGAGTATTATGTAAAATAATAGTAAAAATTTGAAAATGCAGAAACTTACTCGTAAATAGGAATAGTAAATATATAATTTAACTAAAAAATTTATTAGGAGATATACTAAACATCTTCACCAATTTCATACGGTAGATGAAGGATGAGTGTATACGCCCTATACGGGTTTAGATAGAAGATGGATAAGGCGAACCTACAGTCCATTGCAAGAAGTAATTTACAATATGGATATTTCATTATATAGTACCATTGTGAAATTGGTTTTTCCTCAAGGTACCATCACTCACCTTTTTTTATTACATATGGTGTCATTTTTTAAATTATTGTAGCGTAACAGTTAGTGGGTTGTTAGTGGATTAACTATGCATTAAAAAAAGGAAAACCAGAATTGAAAATTCCTCATCGCTGTTAAAATTCTCTGCCTTCGTTCAAAAAATAAATAAACCGCCCCTTTAACTTCTGCAAACAACCCTTGATTTTTTGGATGCTTTTTTTTATATGTAAAAAAGCCAGTTTCACAATGATAACATATAGAAAATCCCTTTACAATATAAGCTAGCAATCTGGCACGAACATTGCTTCGAGTCACAATCTTTCTTTTTGTTTTTTATTTTCTGTCATTGATTTACTGGCCCCTAAATTATTATCAGTTAAAGTTATTTATAATAATTGAAATCATCTTATTGAATACAAAGAGGAGAAGTTGACTACTGGTAAAAAAATTGCTTACATGGAATTGGGTTTTGAGTTCAATGCTTGTTGGCACTATTTGTTTTAATTTATTTTGGCTTTAAAACGGTGTGAAAAAATTCTCACAACACACATGGACTAATGACATGGCACCTATTTGTCGCAATAAGGTGCGAGAAACACATTTTAATTTCTTACAATATTTTTGTTTTTTTTTTTCTACAGATGAATCCTTACAATCCTACAGTCAATTAATGGAAGAAAAATTGAAACGTGATTAAAGGACTCCATTGGCTAACTCATTATTACAACCTCTATGGAATGTTCATATTGTTTAGTAATCAAAAACAACCACCCTTTTTAAAATAGCAATAAAATGAAAGCTAAATTAAATTAGCATATGTTAATGTCCTTGGCATTGCATGAACATGGAGCCCTCCATCAACATGTAGTGTAAACATGGTCCTATAAGTAATCTTTCTCATCTCATCCCCCAACTTAAACCTGAAAAATCGAACAAGTGTAATCGAAACAATCTTCATTTGTCTGTAAGCAAAGTCTTTTCCAAGACAAATCCGAGGCCCTGCCTGCAAGATCCATCCATTAAGATGTAGCTAAATTCAGTTTGATCTTACAAAAAAACAAATGTCAAGGCATGATGGTTCTTTTTGATAGAATAATTAAACTGAACTGAACAACAATACAACGTTAAATCCTAGACCCGTCAGGATTTTAACTGAAATGAAGTGAACTGAATTTTTCTGAACTAAACTGAATTGAAATTTCGAAAACTAAGTCCAAAAGAACAAGGCTAACATTATAATATATATACTTGTATGAAACATATACATAAAAGAGAATGCTCACATGAAATGCAATGAATTTGAAGGGTGATTCGGGTTGAAAAACTCCATGTTGGTCGAGCCATCTTTCAGGGCGAAATTCCTCAGCGTCATCTCCCCAAATGTAAGGCATCCTACCCATTGCATAGGCTATGTAGTATATATCATCACCCTTCTTGACCTTATTGCCATCTGGAAGTACATCATCTTCTAGTGCTGCCCTCCCATCCTACCATTATTTGTATGCAATAATGTATTAATTAGAAATATGATACTACATACTAAGGCCCTGTTTTTTTTTTATTATTATTAAATTAATTTAAATTGAACTAAACAAATTCATAGATTGACTCATGATAAGTTAAACTGAATTTTTCTGAACTGATCGAACTGATGAGCTGAAATTTCAGAAATTATTAAGTCCAAAAGAACAAGGCCTAAGTATATCAAATATTAGTGCAAACAACACTTAAACAATATATAGGGAGAGATGATGCATGAAAGCTGGCACGGCACGATAATATGATCTAAACACTATACGAAGTTAGCGAATTTGGGTCAAGGACTTTGACAGTAATGTAAACAGGTTGACATGACACCATGCTTAGTAAACGGGATGGGTTAGGGGTAAGGGATTTAAAGCCGTTTAATTTATGTATGCAAGTTGACGCTACACTACGCAATTACACTCAACGGTTAACTTATAGTGCAAAAATTGACATGACATGACGCTAACACGACCTAAACACTATGCGGAATTGACGGGTTTTGGTCAACGACTTTGACATGTTTAAATAAACAGCTTAACACAACATGAAACGATTTTTGTAGTGGGTTCAGTTTGGGTTGGGAGGTTCAACCCGTTTATGTATACTGGTTGACACAATATACTTTTACTTCAAGACTATTATGATGGAAACAAGTGTTTTCCTTCCTGTGTTTGATATTTCAGTAAGTAACTAGCTTAATAGTTGAGTGTAAAATTGTTGGGTAAATGTCACAAATTAAAGTACTACAAGTTAATTATTAGGCTCCATGACCCTTGGCCTCCAAGGTTTATTAATCCTAGTATTAATACATGAACATTCTAGAGTATAATGATAATGATTATCATTTCATCTTCTTTGCCAATTTAGATTCTTCTAATATAGATCCTTCCACTCTAGATTATACTGATCTAGAATTTTCTATTCTAGAATGTTCTACCATCTTCATTAGCCTACCTCTTGTAGTATTATAAATACCCTTCTTTGCTTCCCTTGTAATATGAGTGAAAAACACACATCTACATGCTCATAAAGATAATATCAATTATATCATCTCTTTTTAAGAGATTATCTCATTCATGAAATTATCGGCTCCTTTGGGAGAATCCTAGCTCTCTATGAGAATTTGATCCAATATTCTAAGAGAGTCAATACCATATTCTTTTATCCTTCGGGGTTGTACTCTCATATCCTTTACATATATTGGATATATTATTAATGCTCGTTGTTTGTGGGTTGTTTATCTCATTTGAGGGTTTTTCCCACGTTATATTGTGTGATATTATTCTAATTTTCTTGTCCATCTTTCACCCATTTTTCTCAATTTATTTATTTTGTTTCCGCTCGCGCTCTGATTTTCCCAACAAAAACTAATATCCAAATTAGCTAGCCAAGGTTCTTTTGGACTAAATGAATCTGAACTAAATTTGTGTTAACTGAACTGAATTGAATCAAACTAAATCCTAGATTCATCCGGCGATGAATTGAAATGAACTGAATTTGTCTAAGCTGAACTGAAATTTCAAAAATTAAACCAAAAGAACAGGGCCTTAGAAATTACCACTGGAACTCCAGGATACAGCCTCAGGGTCTCAGTGAGAGCAGCATGAAGGTAATGCATCTTGTCTAGTGTTTCATCACTAATTCGATCCACATAATTATCAACACCAATTTCATCCTCAGTCTCCTCAATAAATTCTTTCACTTCTTGGAAAATCTTTTCTTGTATTAATGGGTTCTTGCATAGCATATATATAAACCATGACATTGTATTTGCTGAACTATCTTTTCCAGCTATCATAAAGTTGAGAATAATGTCCCTTAGGTATTCATCAGTCATTTCATCTGGGTCTTTCTTGCTTGCCTCTAGAAATCTTGATAGTATATCATCCTTCACATTCTACAATAATAACTAATTAATACAATCATTACTTTGGAACAAATTATATTAATATGATTACTATATTTTTCTAATGAGACTGTCTAACGGCCCGACCGCCTGACGTATGTAACTTTTAACCTAAAAACTGTAACTGCACCTTTTACAAAACTAGTTAAGATTCATACTTCCTCTATTTGTAATTCTGTAAGTGGTTATTTGCAATATATGTCATAAAGGATGGAACACATTAGATGCAATAAATTATAAATGTATTTTTTAGATGTCACATGCTATATTTCTCAGCAGTGTCAATTTAACACATACAACCAAAACATTTCTAGAGTCCATATCAGGTTGTTTGTTGCAAATAACTTGTCATAGAGGTAGTATAAAAAAGTTTTAATTTTATACTCAAGAGTAAGAATTTGCAAGCGAAACTAATACTCCATCTGTCCCATAAAAACTGCTCCATTTCTTTTGACCTTTTTTTGTGTGGGCCCCACTAATTTATATTGTAGTCAGTTAATGGTCATGGTTTTAAATGGTTTAGAATAAAAATGGATAAAATAAGTGGGGTTGAGACAGGTAAGGAAGGGTAAAAGTGTAAAAAAGTGGTGGGCCATGATATTAAAAAAGAAAATGGAGCAAGTATTTTACGACGTATCAAAAAAAAAGTGGAGCAGTATTTTTGGGACGGAGGGAGTACGATCTTTTAACCAAAATTTCATGTAATTTACTAATCTAGATGCTTACAGAATCATGTCTTTCAGCCAGTTGTTTCCTCTTTGTAGTGATGACTCCATTGACAAAAGCATTGATGAGTTTAATGTTCTTCTTTAATGCAGCCTCAGAGCCAATATTAAGGACTCTCTTAAGCTTCCACGATGGATCAACATAGCGCCAATAAACCAATGCATTTGCATCATCAAAGGCTTTCATGAATTCAACTCCTTCTTTGCTTGATCCATCTAGGCAATTCAAGTCAACCCCAAAACCAACTTTGAATATTGAATCCAATGTGCATCTCATTAGCAATTCCTGCACAATTTTCAAGGGTTACAAATGAATATAATAAAGGCACAAATCATCATATTCTACCTTACATTGTTTTCTTGGAAATAAATCCTTTCTGGGCTGGTAATGAATTAGCTTAGTAACCCATATAATACATTAACCCGTTTATAAGAAATCCACCCGTTTATATTTTTCTTTTATGTGAGTCTTAGGCCCTGTTCGTTTGGACCGGTGAATTAATATATTTGAATCAAAATGAATAGGACTGAATCAAGCTAAATCTTGAACTCATCATGAGCCAGAATTGAACTGAAAAGAACTAAAATTTCAGAAATTAAGTGCAAAAAAAACGAGGCTAAACCCAATGGACTATAGAATGAACTCAATAAATAGCAATCTACTCAAAATCAACTTACATGGATATCAAAAATGTGATCATTTGCCAAAGAAACCTTGAAAATAATCCTAGTAAGTTTAGCAGCACTAGTCCTAAAGACAGCACAGCTAAAATCTCTAAGTACCCGTGTCGAAAACTCGAAGCTAGCAAGCTTCCTCTGTTGCCTCCACTTATCACCATCAACAGCAAAAATACCTTTCCCAAACAAATCCTTAAGAATATCTCTATTATAACTTCCTTTAGCATATTTATCAAAACTTGTTTTAAGAATATGTTCAATGTTTCTAACATCAGTGGTGTAAAACTCACTTTGATCAGGAGCTAATAGCCTAAAAGTTGGGTGTTTTTTTGCTGTTTCTGTTTGGTGGTCATATAATGTGGTGAAGTAAAACAGTTGGTGAAATACTGTTCCATCTACTGGTGGGTAGTTTGGTTTTTGAATTGATTTTCCTGAGTATGTTTTGATTATTAGTGCAAGAATTAGTATGATTATTACCAAGATTGATGATGCTATGAAGGTGAAAATGGCTGAGAAAAGATCCATCTTTTTTGGCTTATGTTTGGTGGTGGTTATTATTATTTTGAGGTCAATTATTATTGTTCCATTTTACCATGTACAAACAATAATAAGAATGCATATATATATTAATGATCCTCCCTAATCCCTCGCAGTTCCCGTTCCAATTTAGTTGCTACATTCACTTTTTCAAATTTAACGAAACACGACTTTAAATTAAAAATATCTTGAACTATACATAATAAAAAATTATATATTTGAAAAGTACATGTTGAGACACATTAAACTAAATACATGCATCATGACTATGTTTTTCCTTACGCTTATAAAACTAGAAGCAGTGAAAGACCACATGTGAACAGTGCTATAAGTCAAAATGTAACAATTAAATTGGAACAGAGGGAATATATTATATGTACAAAATTTATAATGCGCACCCAGGTACACGTAGAGTTATGTACATTTAACGTTTATATTTTTCTTATTTAATATTTATTTTGCTCTTTACTATGTAGATTTGCTTATGAAATTATTTTTTATTACTTATTTAGTTTTTTATATTATATTGCTCATTTTTAAAACTGCGTATTAAATGAGTAAAAATATAAACTTATTACAATGAGAAGTTACCTTTTTTAAATGATAGATCATGCCTATATTATATGGACATAATCAATATATTGCACACCATAGATACATGTAGAGTTATGTGTATTCAAATTTATATTTTGCTCATTTAATATTCATTTTGCTCCTTTAATATATATGTAGCTTTGTTTATAAATTATTTTAGATTATTCATATAATTTTCTATATTGGCCATGTTCTTAAATTTAATATTAAATAAGTAAAATATAAATATAGATGTACACACACCTGTGGTAAAATATAAATTCGGGATATTTTAGTAGGAGACCCCGACTTTCTCCAACATCTATCAGCATTTAAAGCAGAAATCACATGCTATCATGTTTTAAAATGAAAGAAAAAAAAAAAAAGTCATTGAACCAATTTGACATTAGATAATACAAGCAATCTGAGATTAAAAAAATAAAAGTGAGGTTCATGTAAAAATATACTCCTATTCTTCCAATTTAATTGTTATATTTGTACATTTTAGAAACTCCTTCAAACATTAATATCTATAGATCTGTTATATAAGTCAAGGGGGAGTCATGGTGTCCCCCTAAAAAGTTCATAATGCCCCTTAAAAATTTATTAAGGAAAGTTATTACAATTTTTGAATTTTTTAAAATGAAAATATTACAAAATATACAATTCGTAAAAATAAAATAAAATAAATCAAAATTCATATTTTTGAATTCTCTATAAATAGATACCCATTTTAATATAGTTTGTTATATAAAAATTTTACCTTTTGATTATCGTAGAAATTTAATAGCCGATTTTGTTCATTGTTGTAGAATGGTTGGATTAAAGGAAAAAGTTTGTTTACGATTATGTTAATGAGTGAATTTAAAAAATATTTTAAATTTTCGAACAAAAACCTTCAATTTTTTAAGATACATTAAAAATATCTTCGCACGTAAAGCGTGCACACAAGGCTAGTATATATTATTGGGAGTGATTGAGCAACCTTAAGGGTAGTCAACCTTTCATATATAATGTTTTATTGGTTGAAAATGTATTAGAATAATCATATTAATTATTTTTATCTATCCTCAAGGCTGGTAACTTTGAGCGCCACCCAAGCATTTTTCATATACTTCCTCGTTCCAAAAAAAAACGCAACAAACTTATTTGCACGCATTTAAGGAAGAAATTTAAAGGTTTAAACGATCAAATTAATATATGTAATTTTAAGACAAGTAACCTATAATATCATTCTTACTTGTGTTAAAATTATTTTGATTAATTTGCTCATTTACACCCTTAAATCACATCCTTAAAATGCGTGCAAAATGGTTTGTTGCGTTTTTTTTTTTTAACGGAGGAATTATAATATATTATAAAAATTTATGAAAATTAGGTTTTTAAATAATGGATATTGAGACAAATTAATAAAAATCTATTATATGATTAGGATTCCACTATCAACATTAATCACAATACATTATTAATGATAGATAGTCTAGCCGTTGAGTTAGACAAGTTTTTTCGTTTATATGTAATGTAGCTTGAATTTTATAGATGCAGTTGACTAAAATGTAGTGGAACGATAAAAGTAGTTCAATTAATAACATATGAATAGGACAACCGGCAAACTACAGAACGTGACAACTGTTCAACGGAGGATTGAGGTGGTTTTTTTTTTAATGGTTTCATGGTATATTGGTATTCAAATAATATGTAGTCCTTCCCTAAGTTTAGGTTTCTCTTCAACTTATATTACTCCTCTGTAACATATTAATAGGAACGATTTGATATTAAGTAGAGAGGAAAAATGTCAAATCATTGTCATTAATATGTTACGGAGGGAGTAGATCACATTAGATAAGATCTCATAATATAAATTCAAATTTTCATATATTTTTATATTTTATCTTATCAGTTCAAATGAAATCAGGTCAAATAAAATCAGAAAAAATAAAACGAATAAAATACAATACACTCTTAGTGTTTTGCATCATTTTTCTTTTAAGGTTGTCTGAAACTCTGTGCACCATGCATTTTCAATTTTGAGGATAGGTTATTATTTACTTTTTGAACTTTTAGTGGGTAGATATAAAGTCTCTAATAATCTTCGAACAATTGTAGGTGCATAGTTATTATATATGTATAACAATTAAAGGACAAGCATATTTTATGATTTTTCTTTTGAAAAAGACAAATAAAAGTGTTTGTCTTGTAGTTGTTATACATGTATAACCACTATGCATCAATAATTTCTCTAATCTCCCTAACTTTTTTTTAGGGAAATTCCCAGTGGTATACCCGAGCTTTTTCGAAAACCCACTGGTATACCCGAGTTTATTTTAATCCCAGTGGTATACTTGAAATTATGTCTAATTCCCATCGTTACATTTAGAAGGTATATTCCGTTAAATATAATGGAATATACCTATTTTAAGGTTAGATTTAACTTTGGTTAATTTTTTTTTTAATTTTCTTTAAAAAAAATAAATTTTAAAACTAGTAATATATTAAATTAATGGGTTTTTGCAAAAAATGATCCAATTGCCCCCAATCTGCGTTTCTGACTCGCATCAATTTGCGCGCATTGATCTACGTGAAAAAAATAGTCCGCTCATGGTTTTACGGGTCATTTTTATCCTTATGGGATCCGATTTGAGGTCAGATTTTGCAAAAAATGATCCGATTACCCTCAATTTGCGTTCCCAATTCGCCTCGTTTTGTGTGCATTGATCTACGTGAAAAAATAGTTCGCTCAAGGTTTTACGGGTCATTTTTACCCTTATGGGGTCCAATTTGAGGTCGAATTTTGCAAAAAATGATCCAATTGCCCCCCAATTTGCGTTCCCGATTCGCCTCGTTCTGCGCGCATTGATTTATGTGAAAAAATAGTCCGCTCTAGGTTTTACGTGTCATTTTTATCCTTAAGGGTTCCGATTTAAGGTAGGATTTTACAAAAAATGATCTGATTGCCCCCAATTTGTGGTTGTTTTTCCTTTTTCAATTTATTTTTTTTCAATTTATTAACCATGGTTAGTGTTTTTAATAATTTTTAACCAAAAAGGTTACTTTTGGGAATTATGTTTAACATTAGGTACACCTCTGGGATTAAAAAAAACTCGAGTATACCAGTGGGATTTCTAAAAAGTTCGGGTATACCACTGGGAATTTCCCTTTTTTTTATTATTATCATTTCTTTAATTTGCGACTTTGCATGCATAACCAATAGGCAAAAATGCAATAAGCGACGAAGAAAAGAGGCAAAGGAAGTAATTTCCAGCTGTGGAACACAAGTGCGTGGTCAAGTCTACATAACTACATAAGTAAAGTAATATTGAGATGTTGGGACTTGGCTCAGTAGGGAGCTTCCCACTTTCTTTGGCGTTTGCCCAGAGTTCGAATCTCACCCCAATGATTTGTTGGGGATTTTCCCCCCTCCCCCATGGTTACGCTTAACCAAGAAAGCGAACAGAATGCGAAAAGCTTGTCATCCAAACTTAATGCGTTTCCAATAACCCGAACAGAATTGAATCTGATAATAACCCGTTAAGTAAGAGACCACTTATAGTTAATCATGTCTATAATTGCTCCTTGTCCCTCGTCGAGCAATATAACTAGCTAATCCTAAGGGCTTGTTTACTTCAATCTTATTTTTAATAACCTTGGAGACGAGACTTCTTTTCGCAACATTAAGAATACAAAAATAATGAGAAAATTTGGATTCAATTATCACCTGCGTGAAAGGTATTACGAAACAACCCCTTCTTCTAGCACCAAAGATATTATTACCCTTTCTAAAATCTCATTTCCATTTCCATATTCATTTAAAAGTTCTTATGTGTTTCCACGCCTCCTTGAAACCCGGAAAATGGACAAATTCTTTAAATATGCCGCATCGTCGTTCCAAAAACGGATAATCATTAATATTTTAGACTCAATTTATTAATCTGCAAGACAACACACAAAGTGTTATAATTTGGTTCCAATTAAAATAAGCACTCCCTTCATTTTTTAAATTTGCTCACTTGGATTTTTATTAAAGCCAAAAAATTAATATGGAGTAGGAGAAAAAATAAATGATGGTTAAAGTTGTACAAAAGTAAAAGATAGTATGAAAATGAGAAAGAAAAAAAAATATATAATTTTACTAAAATTAGTAAAAAAAAAGTAAATTAGATAGTGTGGAAAAATGACTTAATATATGGGAACCATAAATTAATAAATCTTGAAGTATAAAACTTTTTTATATTTAGGTAGAGGTGTGATTGTGTAACCTTAGCGGTTGACAACCCTTCTTGGCTTCTTATATTAAATTTTCGTAGGTCAAGAATACTCTAAAAGATTAATTTTATATCATCTGTCTCCAATTTGTAATAATATTTTATTCTATTGTGTTATTTGTGTATAAGGGGGTTGACAACCCTTAGAAATGCTCAATCATTTTCCATGTAGGTAATGTAGGAAGCGCACTAATTAAAAAACAGCCCAAAAATAAAAGTGACAAATAAAAAAACGAAGGGAGAGTATTCAATTGATTAATTTTATTCAAGCACAAAATTAATTGATTGGTGTAAAATAAAGTGAATAGGTTACGATGAGAAATTTAAATGTTGAAAACAAAGGAAACACTCAAGTTTATAATTCATGGAATCACCATTATGTTGAATAAGCCGCTAAAATTGAAGTGATTTGGAATTTTATTCGAAATTAATGAAAAAAACTTGATACAAACCTAAATTTGATCTAACTGAAAATGGACAGATCCGAACTTGAAGTGAACCCGAGAGGGTAAAATTGAAACCGATCCACCTGATTTAAAACTCATCGGGATAAGTGAATTTATAGCCCTTCTACAGAGAACTAAGATTGTCTATTAGAAGTAATAATAAAAGTAATATAAAGTAGTACAGATAAAGATATTCACAAATGCCATTGTCATTACTCATTACTCATTATACTGTAATTTATAAGTACTCACATGAAACAACATTGTTACATTGTTGAAAACCCAAATCCTTTTATTTTCTAAACCAAACTGCATACTCCTGATTTCTATGTACACGATACAGCCCTTTTTTGCTAGTAATGTCGAATATATATAGGTACAGCCCCATTGCATTTGCATCAACATACTGGTATCCTAGGAACAACTTGAACATGGAGGCCTCCATCAATGTGTAGAGTAAGCATGGTCCTATAATTAACCTTTCTTGCCTCATCACTTAACTTCAACTTGAAAAATCTAAGGAGTGTCATCGAAACAATCTTCATTTGTCTGTATGCAAATTCTCTTCCTAGACATATCCGAGGACCCGCCTGCCAATTTCAACATGACACTTCTAAATCAATTGCCAAATTATATAGGTAAAAAAATAAAAGTATTTTTCTCAAATATATATACACCTGAATTTTCTACATTGTATCCACGTTTTTTAAACCATCCCAGTTGTATCCCTCAACTTACTAATAAGTGTATGGCTTATTAATAAGTATAAGTTGAGGGGTATAGTTGGGATGGTTAATAAAAAGCTATATCTCATGTTAGATTGTCACCTTAAAACTTTGCAATTTTTTTTCAATAAATCTATAACTTCTTACCTTAGTTGTTGAGTTTTACATAAAAAGTTAATAATTTATGCTAAAAGTTACAATTTTTTAGTAAAAAAAAAGTTATCCCGTCATATCGTCTTGCTAAAAAAAACCATAATTAAATCAAAGTGCAAAATTTGTAATAAGATCACCTACATGAAATGCTACGAATTTGAAGGGCGACTCCGGTTGGAAAACTCCATATTGATCAAGCCATCTTTCGGGACGAAATTCCTCTGCATCATCTCCCCAAATGCTAGGCATCCTTCCCATAGTATAAGCCAAGTAGTTTACACCTTCTCCCTTCTTAACCTTGTAACCATCTGGAAGTACATCATCTTCTTCTGCCACCCTTCCATCCTATCATTATTACATTATTAATGCCATTCAAATGACGAAAATATTAAAGAAAGGCTTTGAAATTGATTCACAATGCAAACAATGTGGTCTACTATATTAGATACCCCTGTTCAATATCGCCTATGCATTTACCAAACATATCGCCTATGCATTTACCAAACATCGACAGTTATGATGACAAAGGCATGAAATTGTTAATATTACTAACATAATACTAAATTGAGCAAATTATTAGTTAGTTACCACTGGAACTGCAGGATATAGCCTCAAGGTCTCAGAAAGAGTAGCATGAAGATAATGCATCTTATGCAGAGATTCCTCAGTAATTCGATCCACAAAACTATCACTGCTAATTTCATTCTCTGTTCCACCAACAACTTCTATCACTTCTTGAAAAACCTTTTCCTGTATTAGTGGGCTCTTACAGAGCATGTATATAAACCAGGACAGTGTATTCCCTGTAGTATCTTTCCCAGCAATCATGAAGTTTAGTATAATGTCCCTCAGATACTCATCAGTCATCTGATCTGGATTTTTCTTGCTTTCCTCTAGAAATCGAGATAGTATATCTTCCTTGACATTCTGCAACAATGATGTGATCCATAATAGTAATACCAAGTATAGATAGATAGTCTATGAATTTTTAAAACTCTATTCTTTCGGATTGAATGAATTTGAACTAAACTGAATTGAATTAAGTCATAGATTCAGCAGGAGCTGTACACATGCTAAACGACATGCTCTTTTGCACATAATTCAGTTCGAGACAAGTTCAGTTTAGCTTTGGTTGAGTTTAGGGTCCTCTTGGTAGGGTGTAAAACGTTTTCAAATGAAAATGACATTGAAAATTTCATTTTTGTGAAGGTTTTCGTTGTTTGGTTGAACTGAAAATCAATTACTTCAATTGTGGCGGAAAATATTTTCCTTCCCATTGTGATATAGAGTGTTTTCTTTCCAATTGTGATGTAGAGTGTTTTTCCTTCCAATTATGATGTAGAGTGTTTTTCCTTCCAATTTGGGGAGAAAATGTTTTCAATAAGTTGGAAAATGGTTTTTCACCCCCAAGTTTTACATTTTAATATTTTACTCCAAACCAAACAATGTATATTCGAAAAATCGTTTTCAGGAAAAAAGTTTTACATCCTAGGGACCCATAGTCTTCGGCTTCATTTCGTTTAATTCAAATTAATCCAGACAAAAAAAAATGGCCTAAATTAGCTTAATTTCGATCATTAGACACTTACACAATCCTCTCGTTCAGCCAATTGTTTCTTCTTTGTGGTGATTAACCCATTAACAAACACATCAATGACTTTGATGTTTTTCTTTAGTGTAGCCTCAGAGCCGATGTTAAGGGCTCTTTTAAGCTTCCATGTTGGATCTACATATCGCCATGAAATCAATTCATTTGCATCATCAAATGCCTTCATAAATGCAATCCCTTCCTTGCTTGTTCCTTCAAGACAGTTTAAGTCGACCCCAAAACCAACTTTGAATATAGAGTCTAATGTATATCTCATTAACATGTCCTGCAAAATTTGAAAAGTAGTGTTGCAAATTTCGTATTCATGATTTAGATCTTACACAATGAAAACTATCTGTTGTGCTAAGAATGACATAATGAATGATTGTGGTTAAAAAAAATGAATATTATAATGTACAAAAATGAAGATTAAAGATTATAAAAAAAATGAAGATTGTAGAGTAAAAAATGAAGACTCCCATAGCCAGGACTACAAAAAGCTACGTGGTGCTGGGAGCACCATATAACAATTAAACATTGATAGTGGAATCCAACTCATTTAATTAATAATATTTTAATATCTCCATTTATAGTGGGTAATCTATCCACCGGGTACGGGTAACAATGTCCAATTAAAAAGCCCAAAGTTGGACTTGTAAGACTCATAAATCTAAGCTGTAGTGATTTAAATTAAAAGAGCTTTTTATAAATGTATCTTAAATTTAATATTGTCATATCACTCATATGATGACGAATATATAAGTAACTTAAATTACTTAAAATAGACTTAAATATGGAAGCTTTTTGTCATTTAGACCATAACATAAAATTTTAAAATGATATGGATATATTATATATATATAACTAATTTTATTAGAAAGTAGACTTCCAGACTTCCCAATGTTTTATAAACCAAAGTTACATTTTTCAGAAGATCATACATTTTGTACAAGCACGATCGTTAGAATTTTCCAATATATAAAAAAATCTACGAATCCTACTTCTACAGTTCTACTTAAGAACGATTTTAATAATAATAGTTATGGACTTATAGTCTAACAAAAACGATTTTAAATTTCAAATTAAAATAGTCCAATGTGTTTTAGCCTAGAATTTTTTATAAGTTGACTAATTAATACTCCGTATTGATTTTTATGTCAGGCCGGATTTAGAACGACTCACTTCATTTTTTAGTATTTTACCTCCAAATATGTTGATGGTAGTCGATTAGTCATGGTACCTAACAAGTTTTTTTTCTTTTTTTCTTGAACAAAAGCCTCAATGGCTAATTATTATTACTAAAACAAAAATTCTCAGAAATTACCTCCTCCACCTCATCAGATGTACCTAACAAGTTCAAGCAAGCTAGTGCAAGTCATTTTTTTTTTCTCAAAACTCAATAATTTCAGGTCAAGTCAATATTAGGATTCAGTCAAAACTCAATAATCTTTTGTCACATTATTTTGTACCACATTTTATGCCATCAATTTCTATTAGTCGACCTCACCATTTTTTCTTTTTTATAACAATTAAGAGTAGTTTTCAAATTGAATTGCACCAAAACAAAAAAAATCACATATTATGGAATATTGATATTGGCGCTCCTCATATGAATAGAGTATGCTAACTTGAGCTTTTTTCAGTTGGAGTGTCAATAATATCAATTTTTAAAGTGCCAAAATCATTTTAACCTTACACATCACAAATTTTCTTTTATCACCGTTCTAAACGGTTTAATAATCGACATGATTAATAATTTCCACTCTTCAAACAATCCAATCAAATCAAATAATAAAAAATAAAAAAAAAAAGCGATTATATATGTTGACACTTACATGGACATCAAACACGTCGTTTTGCTGCGCTGTAATCCTGGCAAGTTTCGCCGCTCTTCTCCTAAAAACAGCACAGCTATAATCTCTGAGAACTCTAGTAGAAAACTCGAGGCTCGCAAGCTTCCTTTGTTGCCTCCAATTATCGCCATCAACAGCAAAAATTCCACCTCCAAACAAACCTTGAAGAATTTCACGATTATACTTTCCTTTCGAGTACTTATCAAATTTTAATTTCAGAGTGTGTTCAATGTTTCTAACATCAATTGTGTAAATATCAATCTGATCAGGTGACAAAACGCGAAAGGTAGGGTAATTTTTAGCGATTTCAGAGAGGTGATCGTATATTGTACTAAAGTAGAAAAGTTCGTTGAAGATTGTTTCGCCTATTGGAGGATACTTTGGATTCCCAATCGAACTTCCTATGTATGTTTTAGCGATTAGAATAAGAGCTGATAATGTAAACGCTAACAGAAGAGCGGATGCTGTGGAGATGATGATTAATGAGAAGATATCCATGATTTGATTTTGGTGATGAATATGAGATAATTATACCTCAGAAAAACAACGAACTGCTGCAAAAGTTTACTGACCTTTTGTTTTTGGATTGTTTTGATGGTTTCTTATTATTTGGTTACAATGGTAATGTTGAATATATAACCATGGACTGAGTGACTGAAATTTTTTAACAATATAATAATGCGGGTGATGGTACCAGGATTTGTTGCAGGTTAGATAGCACGGATATTTTATTGAGGTTGTACAAGTATCAGAAACCGATACGGTACTGATTTGATATCTGATATTTTAGGATTATTCTTTTGATGGTTTCTTGTTTGGTTTTTACAATGGTTAGTGGTAACTTTAAATATATAACCATGAACAACCAATATTTTGGTTTAAGACAATAAAATGCAAACATATTAGAATGGAAAAGATTTTGTTTCATTGCAAAATATAACTGATAATATTCTCTTGGATATATTTTTTGAAAATATTATTTTATTGGGCCAATTTTAAGTACCCAATACTGTAACCCTATATATACTGATCAATATACAACATTCCAATCAGGGAGTTTATCACAAAGTCTATTTACCAAGGCAAAATCACTACTGGTAGTAGCGATTTATCTGGCAAAATCGCTACCACCAATAGTGATTTTGTCTTGATAAATCATAAAAGAAAATAACACTATTTGGCATAAGCAGCATAAATCGCTACTGGCAATAGCGATTTTTCCAGGTAAATCGCTACTGTCAGTAGCAATTTTGCCTTGGTAAATCGTTATCGGAAGTAGCGATTTACTTAGCAAAATCTCTATTGTCGATAGCGATTTACTACTGCCAAAAAAAAACGCGAGCCTACGTCCAAGCCTACGTGGACGGTATTCACGTAAATAGTTTGGATTCCAACGCAAACCTGTAAATAATTAGGGCCTTAGCATTATTTGGGTAAAAAATTCTCCAATACCTCATATTAATAATAAATAACGAAAATTCTTCTTTAATTTCATTTACATTATTAAAAAATAATAATACAAAACATGCTTTGTATCTACTAATAACAAGAACAATGCAAGAAATATGCTTACTAAAAAAAAATAACAAATTAACAATGGACAGATCCGATACTCAAAAGTAGGCTTTCAGAATCATTTGTTTGATAGCATCAAAAAAAAAAAAAAAAGAAGAATCATTTGTTTGAATAATTGAACTTGCATCCTGAAAAAAAAAAAAAAAATTAACCTGCAATTACATATGTTTCATTGTAGGAAGACTTTAATTGGAAGAAGAGTTTAGTGTTGTTTTCCTAAGAAAGAAGGAGCCAAACTTTGACTAACGATGAATCGTAAGATATGATGTCATACACGAAATATAAGTACTCTATAAATAGAAAAATATATGCACCAAAATGAATAACGATATATATAAATATAATTATTTTTTAAAACGTATTAAAAACAAAGAGGAATAGAGTGAAACTGATAATATTACATTTTTATATTAAAAAACATGTTTACATATACATTTTATTACATATACTCATTAATACAATATAGGTTATATATTTATGTTGGTAATAATCACCAATCAATTCTAATGTGTGTAGAAAATAGTAAGCTATTACTAATGTGAAATATATATTTTTTTCAAAGGTTGAGTGTTTGAAATTGATTGTACTTATTTTTATAGCTTATAAATAAGAGATGTCAAGTTTACAATAATGGATGAAAAATAACGCGTCGCAACGTTTTGTATGAAAGGATACACCTTTTAATTTAAAGATATAGTATAAATAGATTTGTCTTTTGGCATTATTCACAAAATTTACTTTCATTATTATTTATTATTTATAAGTAAGAAATTACATTAGTCATATAGAGTCTCATTAAATTTATCGTAACATTTTTTAACATTTAGTTTAATTTAATCATTAGCCCATTAAGGAAAATAGGGTACGTACAACAATACCCCTATTTTTTATTGGTGTACCATAATTTAGTTTAACAACACAGATATAAAGCTACTCCAATCACATAAAAATACCTTGTGTAAACATTAATTTTATTTATTAATGTTCGTTAATTTTGAATATTTTTGGTTAAATTTTATTCGTTGTGCATTAATTTAGTGTACACTCAATATACGCAAGTTTTTTCCTTAAAGCACAAAAGTTTATTGTATGAAGTATAAAACAAAGCAAGCAAAACCTGAGGCTCCATTTGGTACGTAGGACATAAAATATTTTTCTGCGAAACTATTTTATTCTCTTTTCAATTTTATATTTTTTGGTTTTCAAATTAATATAAATCAATTTTCCTGAGATCAAAATTAAGGAAAATTACCTTTCTTCCTTTTTCTTATTACATCAATTGCACACTCCTCACACTACCTCCTTACTTTCCCTTTCATTTTTGTTTTTTACATTGTATCAAACAATGGAAATTTTGTTTTGCAATTGTACGTGTTTTCCCTTGTAAATTATTTTTTGTAAAAATTATTTTACATTAAACATGTTTTACACCCTAACACCCAACCAAACAGAGCCTTAATACACAAAATCTAAAAATTCTTATATATATTCAGATGTATGGTATATCCAAGGGTAATTTTACTCATTTTATAAATTATTTTTGCTCATTTTAAAATTAAAATGAGCAAAATTATTGAAAATGAGTAATAAAATACCTTGGATGTACATCCGAATAATAATACATAAAAATATGTAAAAGGACAGGGAAATAATACCGGACAATGGACACCCATAATTCATATATAAAAAACATAACAAATAAATAAATTAAAAAAAACATTTCAAGTTGGGAATTCATAAAAAAATTCAAAACACATTTAAATGATAAATTTGTGTTAATAACATTACATCTATTCTTATATGACTTTTATTTACATAATACAAATTATCAATATTGAAACAAATTGCACCAATTATTTAATATAAAAAAATCGTGCATTGCACGAGTGCTAACATAGTTATAAAGCTATTCAAATTTAATTTCTGAAATATAAATTAACTTTCCAAAAAAAAAGATATTACAAATAATGAAAAGGGAAAGAATCTAAAATTTTCAAACAATGAAAAGTCAAACTCAAATAATTAAACTTGACATTGCATAATGTGTTGTTCATATTAAATAAATGATAAAAGATTTAGGTAATCTATCCTTAGTAGACCATAGTAAAATCATCCTATACATCTTTGAATACCCCAAAATGAAAAGCTGTATAATACAGGGAAGCCCCATTGCATCAACATACTGGTATCCTTAGGAACAACTTGAATATGGAGACCTCCATCAATGTGTAGAGTAAGCATGGCCCTATAAGTTACCTCATCACTTAACTTGAACTTGAAAAATCTAAGGAGTGTGATCCAAACAATCTTCATTTGCCTGTATGCAAATTCTCTTCCTAGACATATTCGAGGACCCGCCTGCCAATTTCAACATGACACTTCTTAATCAATTGTCAAATTATATAGGTCAAAAATAAAATTTAATAAAAAAATACGTACTTTATAATTATCACATACTTAGATGGTCTGGTAAGGAATTTATCAACTCATTGGCTAGTTATGAGTTACTACATCCGAACAAATGTTGCACTTGAGGGGGTGATAAAGAGTTTAGGGTTTAGGGTTAAACCATGTACCTCTGAGTTACAAGATGGGTGTAGCCTGTAGGCAGCACTTTCTCTTAAGTGAGATCCTAATAGTTTTATAGCAATTTAATTTAATTTTTTTTGTTTTTTTGAATATGGAGTAGTTAATGATATTAATGGTCAAATTGTTTATTGAAGAGCTCTTAAAACCCAAAATATAACTTTTGGGATAGAGGGAGTATGGGCTCGTTTACATTAGCCGAATAGAGATAAACAGAACTGAACTTTATAGAGATCAACTGAACTGAATTTAATCTGAAGTAAAAAAGCCCTATATGGTGTCAAAAAAATCAAGGTGAAAAAAAAAAGTATAAAGATCACCAACATGAAATGCAATGAATTTGAAGGGTGATTCTGGTTGGAAAACTCCATATTGATGAAGCCATCTTTCAGGGCGAAATTCCTGAGCATCATTTCCATCCCCAAATGTGTGGCATCCTTCCCATACTATATAAGCCAAGTAGTTTACAGTACCTTCTCCCTTTTTTACCAAACCCATCTGGAAGTACATCATCTTCTTCTGCCATCCTTCCATCCTATATATATATCATTATTACATTTATATATGCCATTCAAATCAGGAGGAAAAATAAAATTAAAGGTGATGTTTCACAAATTTGTATGCATAATTTTAACATGAAGAACTAGGTTCTACTATATAGGTAAGTATTATTTAGGAATATATTTTCAACAAAATTAAGTAAAATGCCATTGGGATTTTATGTAATTTGTAATGATGAATCAATTCAAAACATAATTTCTCTTTGATTTTTAGTTTTTAGAAACTCGTTATTCAAACTTAAGAGAATGAATAGGCCTTTACATTATTTATCAATACATTTAGGGCTTGTTTATTTCAACTGAATACAGCTGAACTGAACTAAACTATACTGAACTGAATACAGCTGAATGTAATTTATTTTTTTTTAAAGAGAAAGTAATATTTTATAAGAAAAAAAAAATTGAGAGTTGAACTGAACTAAATTGAATTTAAACTGGAGTAAACAGACCCGTAGGATAATTATGATAAGAAGGGCATGTGAAAATAGGAAAGATTGATAAAAAAAAAAAAAAAAAAAAAAAAACAGTCGCAACTATTACCAATCTGTTAATAATTGAGACTGTTTTTAGAAATAATCAGTAGCTGGGACAATTTTTTTGGAACATCAATTATAGTTGAGACAGTTTTTATAAAATTTTCGATGGAAATATTGACCACTATTTAAACAAAGAAATCGAGGAAAGTGCTACTTACCACTGGAACAGCAGGAAACAGCCTCAAGGTCTCAGAAAGAGCAGCATGAAGATAATGCATCTTATCTAGTGCTTCATCACTAATTTCATCTAGTACAAAACTTTCACTACTAATTTCATTCTCTATTATTCCACCAACAACTTCTATCACTTCTTGAAAAACCTTTTCTTGTATTAGTGGCCTCTTACAGAGCATATAGATAAACCAAGACAGTGTATTCCCTGTAGTATCTTTCGCAGCAATCATAAAGTTCAAAATAATGTCCCTTAGATATTCATCATTCATTTCATCTGGGTTTTTCTTGCTTTCCTCTAGAAATCTATATAATATATCTTCCTTCATATTCTGCAATAAGTATATATGGATAGATTATAATATATGAATCTAAATTCAATAAATTTTGAAATTAGCGGGTGTTTGGTTTGTGGCTGTTTCATTAGCTTTTGGTTGTTGGCTTTTTTTTTGTCAAACATCCAACAAATGAGTTTGGCTTTTGGCTTTTCGGCCAAATGCTAATGGAACTAGCTGCTACAATTGACGTACTGTTGGTTGTTTTAAAATTAAAATTACTATTTTACCCTCATTAACAATCTAAACAAAAATAATAATCCAAACATAATTATCTACTAAGGCTATATATGTCATTTTACATTGCAATAGCCAACAGCCTAAAGCCGAATTTTTTAAACATGTTTTACAATCAAACCGCCAGTAAATCCAACCAAATGAAACAATCAGTCAAACCAGCCAAAAAAAAGTCAACAGCCACAACAAACAGCCAATTTTCAAACAAGGCCTTAATTTGCTGAAATAAAAAGGCTTACATTGTAATCCTTTTGTTCAGCCAATTGTTTCTTCTTTGTGGTGATTAATTCATTAACAAAAATGTCAATGATTTTGATGTTTTTCTTTAGCTTAGACTCAGAACTTATGTTAAGGGCTCTTTTAAGCTTCCATGATGGATCAACATATCTCCGAAAAATCAATTCATTTGCATTATCGAATGCCTTCATAAATTCAATCCCTTCCTTGCTTAATCCATCAATGCAGTTCAATTCCACCCCAAATCCAACTTTGAAAATAGAGTCTAATGTGTATCTCATTAGCATGTCCTGCACAAATGCACAATAATCAACCATGATCATGAGTCCTAACCAGTGTTACCTAATTTCTTAAATTTCCCGCGAATTGCAAATTAGAATACACGAAAAATATGGTTAGTTTTGGACCTATTTTAGGCGAATTATGAATTATAGAAGCGAACCAAAACTCTATTTTTTGTAATGGAGTCCAAATTTAAAAGAAAATGATTTTGTATAGAAAATATTTTCCAAAGTGAGAAATTAATTTTCCATTTTTTTTTCATGGAAAAAAATGTAGTGAAAAAATAGACAGAAGAGACGGATAGGAAGAGAAAATGAGGGAAGTAAGTGAGGAAATATGGTGAAAAATGTGGCATACTTTCCTCGAGTAGAGGAAAAGGTTTTCCCATTTGAAGTACTATTTTCCACCGATTAAAGTCATTACAAATGTTAAAAAATTTACGACGGAATAGTACAAACCACCTTTTCTGGTTTTTCATTTCTGATTTTCTTATTTTCAAAAACCCGGAAACAAGAAACGATAACGAACAAGCTCGAGAATAAATCAAGAGACAGACAATGATTACATTGTATAAAATCTAATTAGAACCAGCAAGAACACTTTCATGGATGTCAAAACTGACAGTTTCTCTGGAAATCTGAGAGATAATAATCCTGACAAGTTTTGCAGCATTAGTTCTGAAAACAGCACAACTAAAATCTCTAAGCACCCTACCAACGTTGTCTTGGTCTAGTGGTGCCAGGAGCTAGACTTGGTAGGGAGAACCACGGTTCGATCCTCCGCAAGCACGTTGGGAGGAGTTTAAAACCTTAACCCCGGGACGCGCTCCGAATCCGGATTAGCCCAAAAGAGTGAACCGGGTGGGTACACCAAAAAAAATCTCTAAGCACCCTAGTTGAGAACTCAGAGCTTGCAAGTTTCCTCTGTTGCTTCCACCTAACCCCATCAACAGCAAATATTCCTTCCCCAAACAAATCTCCAAGTATTTCTTCATCATAATTGCCTTTAATTTTGAGTAGTTGTTAAATCTGGTTTTAAGAATATGTTCTATGTTTCTGACATCTGTTGTGTAAACACCAATGTGATTATTAAGTGACAGAATTCGAAATGTGGGGTGTTTTCTTGCAATTTCAGTTAGGTGATCATATAATGTATTGAAGTAGAAAAGTTCTTGGAAAACTGTTTCACCTATTGGGGGGTAGTTTGGATTCCCAATTGATTTTCCTAAGTATGTTTTTAATGTTAAAGCAAGGATTAGTATGAATGATAGCAAGAGAGTGGATGATATGAAGGAGAGGATGAATGAGAAAATGTCCATGTTTGATAATAATAATGATGGTACTTGATATGGGTACAATGATGATATTACAATGGTACTTTAATTTGGATGGTTTTAGATCTACTTTGGGTGGTATTTAAGGGACTCTACTGGTTAAGTCTTGTGAACGCATAATCTGAGATCTTGGGTTTGAATTGTATGCATTAGTGAGGATTCTTTATCTTTTCCTTTCATGATTGATAATTATTATGGATTTGATATGATTTAATGATATTATCGGCGGAGGAATAATAATGGAACATGGGAGACGTCATTAAGCAAGAAGTGTTTGGTTAGCATGGGTGATCAGCCAATGAAGGATTGTTCGGTTACTTTTATTCAACAACAAGTGTTTTTACAAATTCCCAACAATGATGTCATTAAACACAAGGAGTCAAACAATTGAATAATGTAATTTTAATAAAAACATAATTTTTAATGAGAAAGTGCTAGTGGATACCAGGTATCAATGAGTTATATTGATACCATGACACATGACGTAATTTATGAAAAAAATAAGAGCAAATCCCCATGTCTTTTTGTTTGTGTCTTTGCTTTAAAGTTCAGTTTATTTACCAAAATGTCATGCTATCAACAAACTTAATTGCTCATTTTTAATACGGAATATATATATAATAAAAATGTACGACTTTTATTATTATAGATTATTGAATTGATACGTACCTAAATTATTTTCGAAATTATATATTCAACTTATTATTTTAATTAAATTATCGAACTTCTCCCTCATATATAATTTTTTGGCCCCGCCACCATAGGCCACTACGTACTATTACCATAGTACTTTGGATGGTTTTAGACTTTGCTGGTGGTATCTAAATAATCACGAACGGGTTCAGATCCTCTAGATTACAGTTTTGGTAGATTTGATAGATTTCTGAAATCTGGACCCTTAAAAAACAACCAATGGCTAAGATTATTTTTGTAAAAGTAAAACAAAAAATATTAAAAAACTCTCACTCTAACAACTCTACTAATCCTCAACTCTAGAGGATCTCAACAAATCATGGACTAACTGATTTACGAATGTCGAACGTGTCATTTTCAATAGAAGAAGTTAAATAAGTCTACACTAATACAGAAATATATGCTTTGGATGGTTTTAGATGTATGTATCTAAATAGTCACTTATTGAGACAATCCTTTTAAACTAATCAATTTTAATTTCAGTTCAATTCGATTTATTTTGGACAAATGCAATTACTAATAAGTTTGAAATTTAGTTTAACTCGGTTCTATTTAGATTAATTTAGTCTAGAATAAGGAGTCTAACTGAGATGAAGTACTAGCAAGTAGCAAGTCATTTTCAGTAGAAGTGAAGTGGACACTAAAAAAAATATGCTTTAGATGTAGTATATAATTAAATACTTCCTCCGTTTCAAAAAAAATGCAATAGTTTCCATTTTTTGATGTTTCAAAATAAATGCAACAAATTTTTATTTTTCTTATATAGTAAATTATTGCTACTTAAAAGACATAAATACCCTTACTAATACTTTATTTGTCCCCACATTTTCTCTCTCCAATTATTTAATTGTCCTCACTCTCTCTCATAACTCCTTTAATTGTCCCCACTTTTCTCTCCATTTATTTTAATCAACTACCCCTCACTTTTTCTAATTACCCACAACAAAAAAATGCCTAGGAGTCCGTGACATGACAATTGTTGCGTTTTTTTTTTTGGAATGGAGGTAGTATCTTTCTTTCTATTATTATACTACTAAAAGGCTTGCCACTAAAAAAAATCAATTTCCCTCCTAAACTCTAAAATTCCCTCCTCCCACTTTATTTCCAATTACTTATTTATTTTTTATTTATTTCTAACTTTCATGTTTTCCAATGCTAATTTTTCAAATTTTCATTAATTAATGACAATACATCTTTTCATACGTAGTATATGTATATTTTTTTTTACAGTTTTCATGGTGGGATAAGTAATACAATTGAATTTGTCAATGATTAAAATAAATAAACTAAACTACTTAATGAAATGTAATTGATTGACTTTCCAAAAACGCAATCTTTCTATACTTATTTTTTCTTTTATACTCTCTCCGTTTTTTATTTACAAATTTGGGTTCATTAAAACAAAGAAACTAATTGAGAGTATAAAAAATTGATAACTAAATAAAATATATATGCAAAAGCAAGAGAGGTCAGGAATATGGAAAAGATTGAAAAAAAATTAATGAGATTGATTACTAAAAAAATTATTTTAATCGTCTAATAAACGGCGCTAACATAATTTTATATTTAAAAAAAACAATACAAGAACTCTTCATATTAAAAACCAACACTATACTTTTTAGAACAAAAAAAACTTGAGAGTGTACGATGTTTTTTGTTATGATTTCACTTTTTTTTGAGAAAATGATTTCACATTTTTTGTTATAACAAAAAAATTATAAAAGATTTTTTTTATCTTTGTCTGTCTAGACATTATATATCTATTATTCCTTTCTAAAACTGTTAACACTAAAAAAAATACTCCATTTTCATCTCAAACTATAAATTTTCGATTTTAGCAAAAAAAATTGCAAATTACATTAATAAATAAATAAATACATAAAGTACATTAATAAATTTCTCTTTTGCATGCCCAATGAGGTGGAAAAAAGGTATAGTTTTATACAATGAAGATTTTAATTTTCATATATAATGTCTAGCTCTTGTCAAAGATGAGTGTATGTTTTTAAAGAAGGTTCAGATTAATATTTGCAGCATTAGGGATAGAATAAAACAAGTTTAATTTGGAAAAAAAATATATAAATTCAAACACTAATTATTTATTCATTATATCGATTTACATGTATTTTTTTCATAAAATCTACATGTTAAAATGAATACCTAAGGACTATATATGACATAATCCAATTATAGTATACAATACGATTTTTACTGAATTTTATTGTTGAAATACATACCTAAGGTAAGGTCTTAGAATTAGGACCATTATCATAATACTTACTTATTTATTGATTGTAAAGCAAGTGAATAATTAGTCTAAACTTTACATAGATGAGGGATAATATTATTTTGATTTTACACCAAAATAATTGACTTTTTGTTGAATGTCATTTAATAAAAATGTCAATAAAATAAAATAATAAAACATTGTATCGTATCAATAAAATTAAGCTGTGCATAGCACGGATATTAACTAGTATAATATCAAAAACAATGCAACAAACAAGTGCACAAAAAGCCAATGAACAGATAATAATCCAATGTTCAAAAGTAGGATTCCAGCATTAATTAATAATATGAATAGTTCAACTTGCATATGTTCATTGTAGGAAGACTATAAAAGATATGACGAGACATCGAGTGTAAACTTTGACTAACAATAAAAACTTCCTAAGATATGAACTATAGAAATAGGGTGTATTATCTTTGTCTTATTTTTTTTTATTTGATCTGATCTTATAAGATAAAATCAGTGAAAAGTTGAACTTATATTATAAGATCTGATCTGATCTGATATAAATTGAAGAGAACACACCCATAATAATTCCTTAATAATTAATCAACAGGTGAAAGTGGGCAATCCATCCAAGCAAATCACTAGGTCCAAAATCTATATAAATCTATTACTATAATTTTGTTCGCCTTAGAGGCGAAGCTACGATAATTGAGGCTCCGTGCAAAATCTTGACAGTGAATCTTTCGAATTTCAATCAATATTTGAAAAATAAAAAAAGGCCATGATTTTTTTTTCTTTTAACGCAAGGGATAAAATTAAGCATTGAGATCTATAAAAAAATTACTTCCAAAAAATTAGCTAAAGAGAATTGAACTTATGAGTCTTGTGACTTCTAACATGTGAACCCCATTCCTTAAATTATAATTAGTCTATTCAACTTTTTTTGTCTATATTAAAAATAATAAGATAATATATCATTTAAAGTCCTTTTGTTTGAGAACATGTGAGGTCTCCAACCCAGCACAAACCTAGAACCGTCCTTAGTAGTCAGTACTCCCCCTTTTTATTTTTTTTATTAATCTCATGTAAATTAAATTTTAACATACCACTATAAATATCTAATGGAAAATGATATATTACTCACATCATACCCCTTTGGCACGAATTTTTAGAATTTTAAAATACAAACAAGCAAATTTAATAAAATGATTTTTAACACCAATAATATATTATGTCATTTTTACTTGTGCTAAAACTATTTTAATTAATTTTCTCATTTGCATGCTCAAATCTCTACTTTAAAATGCATGCTAAAAAAACTCTCCATCTGTTATGGATTAGTTAACAATTTTCATTTTGAGTTGTTGCACATTACTTGCAACAATTTCACGTACTTCTTTCTTTTTTCGGTAAATTTTTCCCACAATTCCAACTCCTACACCGCATGTGGTGAGCCTGAATTGTACCTTTTTTTCTTCATTATTGTTCCTCCTTAATCCACCACATTCCTCTCTCCATTTTTACTAATCTATTACTTTTATCTACAATTAATAAATTTTGCCTAGTGCAATTGTTGCATCTAATTTATAACGGAGGAGTATGTTGCAACTAATATGTAGTAAAGAAAATCTACCACTCTAAGAGTTACTCCGTACATAAAAGTAAATAAGTGTGATAATAAAAGGTGAATTTGTCATAAATTTCCAAATTTATGATCCCGCTAATGAACTCCCCCCAACGTTGGATAAGAGTCAAATATATTACTTAGTATAAATTTGATAATTTATAACAAAATTGCACATTAATCATTGTAACTAATGCTATTTTTTACTTAATAATTTTACTTTAATTCTTCTTATTCAGTACCTCATGACCTTCGTTAAAACTTTTCTCGTTAAAATTTTCCTTATATATATCTCAAGGGAAGACTGGAAGAGAGGGTAAAAGACTAAAAGTGACCGTAAAACATTCAAATAAAGAACTCATATTTTGTTTTGCATTTTATAAGTGTAATAACCTAGTTTTAATTCAGTTGTAAAATATTTTGTGTTTAGATTTTCCATAAAAATCTATTTACAATGAAAAACATATGCCATATTAAGGATTTCCATTAATAAAAAAAGTTCTTTTAAACCCCTCAGATCAAAGGGAAATAGAAAAACTAGAAAATTTTAGTTTTACGAAAAAATATCCTACAATTCTATAAAGCATAATATTTGCAGATACACACGTATACCAATAGTATAGTACACATATTATATTATTATGTACATTACTTGAAAAAAAAAATGCACATTAATATAAAGTTTAATAAACATTCATTACCTCCAGGGTACTCATCTCTTAATTAAATAAAGCATGACTTTGACATGGGGTAATTATGCATAGCACAAACTTCCCTTCATATATATCTTCCCTTAAACTAACTGATAATTTACCTACACATTGGCTTTTGCTAATCAACCCTGCATAACTGTCACATCCTTCTTGCTACACCACAAAGTTAATTGTGAATTGAATCACAATTTGTCCAAATTAAGATGACCCCTCAACATTCTTAGGGGCTTTTTTTACCTCAAACTTCCATTGCTACAAAGCAGAAGGAAGCATATATTCAGCTGTTAAAAAGACATACATAAACTATGACTGAATTCAATACTGAATGTCATGACAAATGCAATTACACTTATCCAACATCATTACAACAACATTAGCAGCTCCTAACTGAGTCCTCTACAGATTTTCACTCTCTCAGAACGAGCACTAGACCTAATAATCAACAACTTAACCCTACTTTTCACAATTGTGCCTGGCTCGAAGGGATCCAACTCGTGGGCTGATGGATTTCAATGCCAGAAGAAGGCTCAGCATACAATGACGGTGCAGTTTCAGTAATGCTATAGGGTACAACAGGTGGCTCGTCCATAGTTGGTTCATCCATATTTGGTTCCTCGACAGTCTCGTGTGGTGCAGCCGATACCGTTTCCGGCACTGCCACAGGCACAGGCACGGATGTACTAGGTTGGACATGGACAGTTCCGTTAACAGACATGGCTGTTGGTTCTATAGAAGCTGGAAATGCATTTAAATCCATTGTTGACACAGCTTCTAGTTGTTGCAAAGCCGCCAATACTTCAGCAGTGTTCTCTTCAGGTAAATAAGGCCTGAGCACACCTACGGCATCTCTGACTGTTGCTTGCTGCAAGTATATTCTTGACAAGATTAAAATAAAAATACATATGGACATTTTCCAACAAATTTCGAAATCATTTTGGAAAAAATTACGAAAATAATCAAAAATGTAGTTAGCCTTCTAAAAATACAGTAAACTATTGATTATCTCATACAAGTCCCAACATTAAGAGGTGTTTTACAAAAATAGTCATAACGGTGGCATGTCTTCCAAACAAAAGTCCCTAACTAGGCACTCTTTGGTACTATTTAAATCAACAGTTCGGACTTCGTAAAATGCCCCTAGAGTTGGGACTGATATAAGATAATAGTTGGGATTCTTTTTAAAAGATTGGCTACAGTTGGGACTGTTTTTATCAATTTTTCCAACCCTTTTTTGAGAGTAGGCAAGAGAAAAGACTTTACTGAACCAGGTCCCTCATTGTCTTAGCCCTGAGTCTCCCCTGACTCAAAGGAGAAGCCAAGGGAAAGCCCCGCCACTTGCAAGACTTGAACATGTGATCTAAACTACACTAAATTTAGTACATAACTTCTAAATAACAATGAAATTAGAATTACCATGATTGCAACCTTCCTCATGAGCTCTTCATTAGCCGCCGCTTGATCAGATGTGTCCATCCCCCCAATTGAAGCACTCTATACCAGTGAAAAGAAACAAAGAAAAGAGGTTGTAATGTAACATGAAAAGATAAATGTGATTAATTTCCTCCTTTGATACATGTGCACTACAAAGAAAACACTCTTAAGTATAATTCATTAGTAGATGGCATTTCAGGACAGCAACACTAAAGCACACTAGCACACCATCAAATGATGTACATTGTCACATTCCAAGTTCCTATATATTCTGGTGACCAAACTCACAAAATAGCATTTGTTCCTCTAGTATGAGAACGCTCCTTCTCAAACACAAGCAGCTCCAACAGACTAATTCATCAGCCGCACCATTATACTGTGAAAATAAAGTTCATTTGGTTTGAATTTCCTTTATTTTTGTTAGAGGGTGTTGGGAGTAGGGACTTGTAAGATCTTGAACGTTTTTTGTTCAAAAAGTTCATCCGGTCAATTTCATTACATGAATACAAATTTTGTCTTCTTTTTATTATAAAAAAATGCTTTTCAAACTCGCAAGGAAAAAGAATGATTGTCCAGGATTCTAAAACAGAATGTAGGACCACCAAGGCCACAAACAACAATCAAGCTCTAATCCAGCTACTTGGGAACAGTTGCAAGAAGCACTCGGTATATATATGAACCACAAAACCTTCTTTCTACAGGCCCTTACCTCCCTTTTCTCTAATGTAAATGCTTTTCTAAACCCTAAATCACTTTATATCGTTGTCAGCTCCTTACAGCCAACTATCCATATCATCTTCGAAAATCACTATTAATCCCCAGCTGTCCACCTTGATCAACGGATCAAGTTACTAGAATAAGTTTCATAAAGCTTCTTAAAAGATTTATGATGCATAGAGTTCAAAGGTGTAAAGGAAGACAGATGTTAAAGTCTAAAATCATACATTAAAATTGCAAAACAAATGCATCAATATCAAAACTACAAAACAAGCTTCAGAATAAATGTGCTACATAGATGATAGATCCTACACAATATATCACCTACCTTTTCTTCCAATGCCCTGTGATTATCCAGAATCACAGGGTGAAGACTGTAAAAGTACTAGATGCCAAGTTTTTTCCTTCTTCATATCCCCCACCCACCCCCTTCCCTTCCACCAAAAAAATAAATAATGAATAAAAAATAAAAATAAAAACTTTTCCTTGTGCATCTTCCCCCACCTTCCTCCAAAAAAAAAATATAATGAATAACAAATACACATGAAAATCTCTCTATAGAGTGAGTTTATCTTCATGTTTGCTATCTGAAGGTATTTACCAGAACTATGACAGTTAATCATTGTAAGAATAACTTCAAACATCGAGTTAAAAGACATAAAACAGAAAATTATGTTACTTCAACATAAAGAGCAATAAGTGCAAACACAAACCTTCTATGCTACAGCCGAGGATCTCCCTCTCTCTCTCTCTCCCCTCCCCCCACCCCCTCCCCCTTATCTCTCTCTCTCTCTCTCTAACTGGTAATAAAATTGATGATCAACCATTTGGTAACCAAGTGATTAAATCACTACAAAGATCAATTGTGAAGTGAAAATAACACAGAGCACACCATATTCACTTAGGGTGTGTTCTCATTAGTTCCAATCACATTCATATTAATTATTTATTATGCAGTTGTGTTGTTAATCTAATATATATATATATATATATATATAAGTAGGCTTATGCATATATATAATGTGGTTGTTTCTCACCCTTCTCACCAAAACTATATTTTTCACATGACCTATATATATAAAGGGGAATTTTCAAGAAACATATGTCTTGCCACATAGACGAGTTATATGCTCAAAGGCAATCAGATTAGGGCCGGCAAAAAACGACCCAACCCGCTAACCCGACCTGAACCCGACCCATTAATAATGGGTTGGGTTGAAATTTCCAACCCGTTAAGTTAAATGGGTCAACCCGAACCCGACCCATTATTATATAGGTTGGGTTAAGGTTGGAAATTCTATCCTAATTATAACCCGCTTAACCTGATTATTTGTTGTTTTAAAATTTCAAACTGTTATTTTAACTAGCATGTTGCTTTGAGTGCTCTATTTTACTGAGTTTTTAGCTAATACAAACTAACTACTATCAATAAGATTTTAATATTCAACTTTTGTTGAAATTGTAAATTCTTCATTTTTGGTATTTAATGTAAATACCTCCATACTGTAGAAGAAATTTTTGGTAAAAAAAATAAATGGGTCGACCCGAACTTGACTCGTTTATTTTCAGGTCAGGTTAGGTTACAAAAACTCAACCCGTTTATTAAATGTGTCGGGTTTGGGTTGAGGGTACATGACCTGATAACCCAACAACCTGAACCCAAACTCGACCCGTCAACCCGATTTGCCAGCCTTAAATCACATCACACATAATTGATTTTTTTTAAAATTAAGATTAAGATTAGGAAAAAAATTTGCTTACTTAAAAAATATAAAATTACGTTAAAATAAAAGGAGAACTTTAAACAAATTAGGATGGTAACTATGGAGTAATAATAATGATATAAATCCACAAATAATAATAATAATAATAACAATAATAATAATAATGATGATGATGATGATATAAATTTATTATTATTAATATTAATATTTATTTGTGATAATTATTTGTAAAAGATTAAAATAAATAATTATAAGATTCAATAAGATTTTCATAAGATCTTATCAGATCAGATCTCGTCGGATCAGAAAAAATAAGATGAAGAAAACGCAACCTTTGAGTCCTTAGGGCTTGTTTACTTCAGCTTAAATTCAGTTCAATTCAGCTCTCAATTTCCTTCTCTTATAAAACATTACTTTCAACTGTATTCAGTTCAGTTCAACTATATTCAACTATATCCAGCATTCCCCTCATACTTCATGTCACTAGACTGAATAATACCATTGTGGCATTGTCTCATCACTTGCAAAAGTAACAAGATATCAGGTATCAAGTATAACTCCCATTTAACCTCCACTGAAACCAGGAAAATTAGCCTCCTCAACAGCACCAATTATTTGTATAACATAAGTTGTTCTCAATTTTATAACAACTTGCCAATCAAAACAATATAAAAGCCCTAAACCCAAAAGATGTGGACAAATAAACCATTGAACCATGTGAATATCAGAATATGTGATATATCCCATTCATCATCTACAAGTATCCTCTTCTTACATTCCCCTTCATCAAGAGAAACATGTTCCTTTGAACCCCTAATTCTAACTACTTACAATGATTTCATCCTTAGTCTCTCTCAATTTCTTGTAAAAGCTCAATGATCCAAATTTTTACGGTTTCCTTAGCAAAACATTAACCAACTGACATTAATCATTCCCAAACAAGTTCATCTAGTTCTTGTCCTCAACTTTATAACATCCTTACAAACATGGGAAGATATCACCTCCTCCTCCTCCTCCCACCCTCCCCCCCCCAAAAAAAAAACTAATAATAATAATATATATATATATATAATAAAAAATAACAAAAAAAACCCAAAAAAAAACCTCTCCCAACTGCTTTCAGCGATGTCATCCTTTGCCTCTCTCAATTTCTTGTAAAAGCTCAATGATCCAAATTTTTACAGTTTCCTTAGCAAAACATCAACCAACTGACATTAAACATTCCCAAACAAGTTCATCTAGTTCTTGTCCCCAACTTTATAACATCCTTACAAACAGGGGAAAATATCAACCCCCCTGCCCCCTTCTCAAGCTGCCCAGAATTTGCAAAAACAGAAAACAGCATATATAAAACACTCACATTCCAGAAGCTCCCTCATGGTTATAAATTCAGCATATATTTGCTTAGAAAATCTATCCTTTTCTTTTGTTTATTTGGGAGACTTTCACAGCCTTTGGACAATGTTTCCTCATATCTCCTTGATCCACACCAAATACCCAGCTTCTTTCCAATAATAAGCTGGATGGTAGTCAAAGGCCCAACATAATTTCATAACTCCGTTGTAGGTAAGTAGATAACAAGAAATGCACAATATTAAGTTCCTGACATAAAATATTCACTCACAAAATATTCAACTGATCAAGCTAGTTACAACTTACAAAAGTGATATAATAAAATGGCCAGCAAATTTTAAACACTTCATCAAGCCTCAAATGCATGAAGACCCTTGAACCCACACTTAGTCGCTTACCCTTGAACTCCTAATTAGTGATGGAGCTAAACAAGCTACCAGTAAAAGATAAGAATAATAAGATGGCAATCAACTTTAACATTCAATCAAGCCCAAGTCAAGATGTTTGTTATACCCACAACTAGTGAATTACCGTTGTAAACCCTAACTAGTCATTAAAAAAAGTTAGTTTGTTAAGAATTAGTCACCAAATTAAATCGCAGAACTTCAGGACAGTAACGACAGAAAATTTCCACAAAACAAAAACACATAAAAAGGAAAAGAAAGAAGAGAAGACATACCCAAAAATAACAAAAATAATTACTAGAATAGGGGTATTCAATTAAAGGCATAACTACCCTGAGCCTCGAGAAGAAAGGAAACCCAATTAAGTAAATCATAAAAGTACAATTGACAAAATAATAACCAAAAGTAAGAGCCTCATATAACAAGGTTTTCAACATTGTAATCCATCCAATTAGACTTGCTTAATTAATAAATAAGCATTTTATTATTGATTCTATTAAAAGGTTTCATAAATGCCTGATGTATGTCAAGTAGACCATGTGCTTTGGTGTAATACTGTAATAATTATAAATTGAAGTTTCAACAAAGTTTAATCTTCTTTACTGAGGTCTACGGCTCAAGTCCACAACTTTTCATAATTTTCATTACTCTCCTTTAAACGCTAATATCTTCAATGTTGTGTATATATTAACTTGAGATATTAACACTATATGTTAAGATGAATCACACATAAGGCTGCACTTTATTATGTTTTGATGCATACATAAATAATAATTTATGGTGAAATTTTAAGTAACTTTTAACAATGAAAGTGAGATTGTGTACTTTTTGTTTAAACAAAGGGGCTAAAACAAAAGAAGAAGAAGAAAACAGAGAAAAAATAAAGTGATGAACACAATCTGGGCAGCAAACAAGACTAGTTTCCTGAATGAAAAAGCAAGTCTTTAAGCATGCAAGTCAAGTGCATAATTGCAGACTTTTTAAAAAAAAAAACAATAAAGAAAAGAAAAAATTAACAATTTAAGCAGATTTGAATTTAAGCATGTAAAATTAACAAGGGAGGTATTTGTATGAGCTTTGAAATAAAAAATGGCACTAGGCATGTACAAAATCCTTTCGAATGTAAGCTTAGGAAAAATTAATTTATCTTATACAAACACTCTATAATTAATACTACCTCCGGTTAATGTTAGTTGCAACAAATGTTGTTACACACCTTCCTAAGCAATATTTTTTTGTGTGTGGAAATGTGAAATTGGTAGAAAAAGATAAAATGCATGTGATAAGGAGAGAGAGAGGAATAAATGATTACCCAATGTGGGGGAAAAAGCATTCCAAATAATTTGAACCTTACTTTGTTAGAAAGTGTTGCAACTAACATAAACCAAAGGTAGTAATTAATTTTATACGTCCTTCGTTTCAATTTGTTTGTTTGTTACGCTTTAACCATTTTCTTCTCACAAAAAGTATCTAAATGTAACAAACAAAGTGAAATGGAGGAAATATAAAATTAATTATTAATTACTTCACTTTTATTAATATAAGGATATAACCTTTAAAAAAATGTGCAAAAGAATCTTTTAAAATTTTAGGCAGCCATTAATCTTATCTTATACAAATATGAAATAAAAGTAGACCTACAAAACTAATACAGTAGGATTCAAAATACTCAATATTAATCTCCAAAAAAAAAAACAAACTGAAGAGTCTATCTATACAATATACTATATACATACCAAAACAAAAACCAATTCCTTATATTTTCCCACCTAAACATGTTTCTTTCCTTCCCAAACCTAAAATTAGAGCCATTTTCATTTAGTATTAACATCGAAAATTTAAATATAATCAATTTAAATGCATTAATAATAAAAATTAAAAAAAATGTGTCAAAAATTAGCATTTGTCAATGATAAATTGAAAATATAAATTCAATAAATATATTGTTTATCTATATCTATATTAATTAAAAAACCGAGTATCAGTTAAGAATTAAGTAGTTTACTACTATAACTTTTCCATTATCAACAAGTAAATAAAACATTGCATTCAAACAACCTTAATTTCTAGAATTAAAAAAAATAAAAAAAAACCTTGCCCAAAAATAAGTCTAAGAAACCAAAAGCAAAATATATACTTCAAAATTTTTAAAAATATACATACCTATATTAATTAAAAAACCGAGCATAGGTCAAGAATCAAGTACCTTACCACTATAACTTTTCCATAACCAACAAGTAATTTGCATTCAAACAACCTTAATTTCTAGAATTACAACAAACCTTGCCCAAAAATACAAGTTTGAATTTAAATGTATTGCAACTTGCACGTCTAAGAAACCAAAAGGAAAATATACTAGAAAAGTTTTCAAAATTATATATGCTATTAACTTATTAAAAAAACCAAAATAGAGTAGATGTTCAAAGTTAAAGATATTGCAAATTTGACAACACTAAACAAGCCATAATACTGGTGTTTGAAGGCTTTGTTAAACACTTTGTTCATTGCTAATAACAAGTCAACAATATTAAACTTATTTTACTAGATCAGATATAAATTTAAGAACATTCTATAATTATCACCCAGCAAAAGGTTGTTAAATGACTTACAGAGTAGAGAATAATGTGGAATACAGAATATGCAAAAAATTAAGAAATTTTTATAATTTTTACTATTACATAATTAAAGATGTTAAATGCCAAAAATGTGAATAAGTAAAGTTGAATAAATAGGAAAATCAAAAAGAAATGGAATGATTGGGTGTGTATGTAAGTTCATCAATTTACTTCACTAGTTGATACCTGTAAAAAATTCCAATGATCTTCTCCAAACTAAAAAACACTAAAATTATTTCAGATTTATTCAAAGCTTGAATTGAATTGAATTGATCACAAGACTTCAACAGTTATATTTGGCTACTAACAACAAAGGGTTGTTTTTGTTATCTACATATTATAAAGTAATAATAAATAAATATCTACACATTTGCAAATTTTGAATAAATTTACACATTGTAGTATTAACATATGACCATTTTTAAAACATATATTTTCCTTAGTAATCCAAGCATTGCTTTGAAAACAAATTGGCTCAGCTGAATAGCTGATAACTAAAAATAGTACAATAAGATAAAATAGATAATTAGAATTTATTTTACAAAAGAACTCTAATGTTTAATCCAATTCAATTACTACAATACATGGTTAAATTTTAATATACTTTTAATTCGATTAAATTTTAAATATTAAGTGTATCTTTTCTGTGGCAAAAGAAACAGGAAATCCAATTATACAGATAACACAATCCAGCAAGAAACCTAGATTTCAGGACTAATCTCCTTTCTCCTCAAATAGCAATGAATGGCCAACCATAACAAAATAATACTCCGTTATTCACTACTTTTATTCTATACTATACTCCCATTATTCTGCATTAACCAAATTCCCATTATACCCTCCAAAATGCATGTAAACATTCAATTCACAAAGTACCAAAAAAAAGAGTGCCAAAATTCAAATTCAAACAAACTCAAGACTCAGGGGCGAAACCCTAAGTACTGTAGATTACCTTTCTAGGCCTGCCACGAGGCTTGCCGGTATACTTCCTCACCGGCTTAGGCGGGACTGCAGCACCGCTTCCCTTAGATGGCCTTCCACGCCGCTTTCCACCACCGACCCTGCCACCAGGGACCGCTGCCGGGTTCCTAGGTGGGCGTCCACGTGGCCTCTTTCCAATGGGCCTCGACACAGGGGCCAGCGCCAATGCATTCCTCTTGGGCCTACCTCTGGACCTAACCCCTACTACAACAGGGGCTGTCGGTCCAGCAGCAACCACATTTTTCGCCCCCAGTGGTCGTCCAGGCCGCCTCTTGGGCAACCGGGGAACCTCCCCATTGACCGGAACAGTCACCAAATTCTGGCTACTGGGATGCAATTGGCTCTCGTAAACGGGCTGTTGCTGCCTCTTGGGAGGGCGACCGGGTCTCTTCTTGACGGGTTGCTCCCCATTATTCAGCCCGGAATCAGGGCCCACATAAACGGGCTGGGCCTGGGGCTGCCCGAAAGGAACCTCCGCCACAGCCACAGCAGGCTGCTGCTGCCTGGGCGGCCTACCTCTGGGCCTTTTACCAGTAGAAGGCCCATTACCAGACGAAACAGGGGGAGAATTAGCGTGCTGGTCCAGGGGCTTGGCCTTAGGCGGGCGACCCGGCCTTTTCTTAGGAGTAGCACTAACCTCTTCATAGTGAGGCAGAGGTTGAGGCTGAGGTTGAGGCTGAAATTGAGGCTGAGGTTGAGGTTGAGGCTGAGCAGATCTAACAGGAACAGGAGGAGAAGAAGCAGAAGCAGCAACAACAGGAAGTTGATAAGAATTCTTAATCATTACAAGATTACCAGAATTCTTCAACCTCTTCAAGTGATGAGTCAACAAAGCAGAGTGAGTTGGTGGAAGATTTGTATACACTCTGTCTATATACTTTGCTATCGCTCTCTTGCTTGATCCCCCAGCTTTCCCTTGCGAACTGTCCCACATTATCGCCGAAGTTATCATCTGCAAATTCAAAGTTCCATTTCACTTCAATTCTTGGATCTACTCCTTCAAACTATAACACCATAAAATAAAATAAAAACCACTGCAAAAATCAAATCTAATCAAATCGAAATTACCTCAGCGTAAGAAGGATGAGAAGACGTCAATTGAGGAGCGGTGGGGTTTGCGGCGGGCGTAGGGTTCACGTCGACGGAGAACTGAGGTGGTACTGCTTGTTGCTGGTGTTGCTCCATCGATTACACACAATCTTCCGAAATTTAGGGTTTTTTTTTCTTTTCTTTTCTTTTTCTAAATCAATATAATTACTTGATTTTTTTTCAAGAAAGGGATAAAAGGAAATTAAAATTTAACTCAGATTAAAGGGGATGAAAGAGATAAAAATGGGATTTTGATTTTTATGGAAGATGATAGAAGAAAAATGGAAGAAAAATGGGAGAAAAAAGAAAAAAGGAAAAAGGAAAACGAAATTAATCTGTTGTAATGAAATGAAAGTAGAGATGTAAGAGAAAATGTATATGTGCTGTAAATATTTATAATTTTATAATTTATAATTTATAATTATGAATGAAAAATAGATGTAATCAGTTGTTTTTAGATCTAAAATATTTTGAATCGGACCGTTGTAAATGCTTTTGGAGAGATAGGAACCAGATAGATGACCTGGCAATTCTTTCTCTACCCTCTTTTCCACACTAAATCTTGCCCTATTTTTCCTCTTTTTTGTGGATTTTTTGTCCTAAAATTTTTGTACTTGTATTAATCCCTCCGTTTTTATTAGATGTAATATTTTGACTTTTGTTACTATTCATTCAACAGATTTTGACAATTAATTGCAATTTATATATAAGATAAAACATAGTCAAGCGGGTCTTGTTGGATTCGTTTCGGTACACATTATTCAAATATATATTTTTTATAATTTTTACAATTATACAATTAAAGATATAGTTGGTCAAAGTTGTGCCTCGACAAGTGTGAAAAGTCAAAGTGTTACATCTAATTAAAAAAACGGATGGAGTAAAAATTACTTCTTCTACCTATATACATTGTCAATTTCAACACTATTAATAATCATTCATATAATTTATTTTTGTGTTGCATACATGTTAACAAATAGTGAAAGTATTGTGTCGGACAATCCGACCGTCGGACCGTCCAACACTTGTATTTTTTAACAACTCATGGGGGATCCAGGTTTAGTAATATGTGTCCAGGTCAAGGAAATATGTGTCCAGGTCCAACAACATTTGTCCAGGTTTAACAATATATATCCAGGTTAAACAAGTTTCACCAGGTGTACAAATGTCACCAAGTTTATAAATAGATTTCCAGGTTTAACAATATATGTCCAAGTTAGACAGATATGTGTCCAGGTTTAACAATATGTGTCCAGGTCCAACAATATGTTTCCAGGTCCAACAATATGTTTCCAGGGTTACAAATTTGTGTCCAAGTTTACAGATATATGTCCGGGTCTACCAATACATGTCCAGGTTTAACAATATGTGTTCAGGTCCAACAATATGTGTCCAGGTTTACAAATATGTTTCCAGGGTTACAAATTTGTGTTCAGGTAATGTGTCCAGGTCCAACAACATGTGTCCAGGTTTACAAACATGTGACCAGGTCTACCAATACATGTCCAGGTTTAACAATATGTGTCCAGGTTTAACACATATAAGTCCATATTCAATCATATGTGTCCAGGTCTAGGGGACTGGTCTGACAGAAACGTTACTGTCAGACCAGTCTGACACAATACCTTCTAAAACAAATATAGTCATGTGAGATTTCTTTTAATTTGAATCGTTTCAATGTGTACTTTATTTTTATCTAATTATTATTTTTGATAAAATAGAATTAAAGATATTATGAATACAAATTATGCATTGGCTAATGGCAAGCATGAAAAAAAAAACGTTGCAACTAATATGGAGCATAAGAAGTATTATTCAAAAAAAATTGCTCCCTTTGTCTAGATTTAAGCGCTTCATTTGTTTTTGGGTGATTTTTTTCAAATGTTACAATTTTTGTCTCTTAGTGCACAGGTGTAACTGTGTAAGGTTAGGAATATAAATGTGGTAAAATTAGTGAGTATGTTATAGATGTGTAAGGATAAAAAATGTACCTAAATAAAAATGTGGATCATATTACTAAAAAATTGAGCAGATTAATGTCGCCGGGAAATAAAAAGGAAAATGGAATAGTTATGTATAGACGGAGGGAGTAAAAATGAAATGTTTATTACGAGGGTTTTGATAATATGAACTAAGAGGCCATTTGGTTAAATTGGTAATACAAATTTCTAGAAAACAACCAAATTCTTTTGTAAATTAACACATGCACAGGAAATTGAAATTCCAAGGAAGATAGAATTTCATTAAGTATAGTAAATTAATCACCTGTCTCTGCTTGGTGAATGAAATAAGATTTCCTATGGGAATTAACTTTCTGTGTTCAACTAAAGTACCAAACGAGCTATAAATAATAAGGGTTTGTTAGATTAGGGTTTAAATATTTCTTTCCTAACAGCCCATTTGGTAGCCGGTCATAAATGTTGATAATTGAAATAAATTTATAACTAAATATGGAAAAGAAATCAAAATTCATTCTCATGGTGTAACTACTTTAACTCTAATTTATCTAATTTTATTCACAAATATTCATTCTCATCAACACCCGCCCCAATGGTAATGGATGGAGATTAAATATGAGAAGAAAATTGAAGGTTGAGAATGAAAATTTGTTTTTCATGGAGAATGAAAATTTGTTTTCCATGGGAAATGAAAATTGGTAAGGTATTACACTAATGAGATTAGATTTAAAAAGGAATCTGCAAGATATTACTTGGTACAAATTAGATGTCAAATTGATTTTCAAACAATTAATTATGGTCTGTTTGGTAGGGCGTACGGAAAACTCATTTTCAAAAGAGTTTTTAGTTGTTTAGTTGATTGGAAAATGATTTTTTATTTTAAGCATTTTATGTTATTTGGTTGAACTTAAAATTGATTACTAAAGGAAAACTTCATTTAAAGCATTCTATTGTCATTTCTTATACTCCATTTCCTCTTTTTTATTATTATTTTCAAATATATTATATTGTATATTCTACTTCAAACATAAAAATATAAATTATCTAAAGATAGAGTTCTAATATTTAGTACGATAAATAAAATGATATTAGGATTAAAACTTGTTCCTTTCGACAACCACTTAGAACATCTAGATATATAATTATTACCATAAAGTTAGTAGAACAAAAAAAAATTAACTTAAAGACTTGGCGAAATAATTAACTAATTTCTACCTCAATCTCAAGTATCATTTCAAACATCAAAAGTGAATAATTAAACAAGTTTTTTTATATTACATCCATTAGATCAGTAGTTAAAATTTAGGAGTTGTTGATTCACAAATTAAAAAAATAAATAGTTTTTCAAAAGATTTTAATTTTCATATATTATATTGTAACAGCTAAGCGGTTACGCTTATCTACCAATAAAAGGAAATGCATTCAATTTTGTAGATCATATTCTATATTTTCAAACTATTCTCACTACCACGATACCATGGTCAATTTTCTATTTAATCTTCAAAAACATTTCACGTGACATTCAGTTTTGCCTAGCTTTGTTCATTCATTTCAAAACCGTAATTGGGTACTTTTGAGTTGAAGACTGTGCCATAAAACTGGACACGGTTATTTTCTATCCAACCAAAATTTGACAATAAAGAATTCAAGTTGTTATTGCAAATAAATGTTTAGATTTTTGTTTATTCATTTTGAAATGAGTTAGATCATAAATAAACGTACTAAAGATTATAGGGAAATTTCCATTGCTACTACTGTGTTTTGACGAATACCCAATGGTATTACCAAGTTATTTTCAATCCAACGGTAATATTCTTTATGATTAAATTCCCAAATGTTATGTTATTAAACAAAAAACCGTTAAAATTAACAAAAAGAAATACATTACTTAACTATAACTAACTAAAAACTATATTAAAAATTAATTAATCATAATTAACAAAACAAACCCCCCTAAGTGTTAAAATGATTTGTAAAACCTTGAACAGACTATTTTTTATACATAGATCAAGGCGCGCAAATCAAGGCGAATTGGGAATGCGAATTAGGGCTAATCAAGTCGTTTTTTGCAAATTGCAACCTCAAATCGGATCCTATAAGGTTTTAAATGACCTGTAAAATAGGGCAGAGGTAGAGTAAGGTCTGAGAAGTGTGGTTTGGTTTGCAATTTTGCCAAATCGTAATTTTGCGGTGTTGTTTCTGAAAATTTTGAAACCGCAATAAAATGCAAACCGCAATTTTTTTAAATTGTTCTAAAATATTTAATTTCATACTTTTTATTTGTTTTACTACTATGACAACCCGACTCGCTTAAACCGGCGCGGAAGAAACCGACGAGTCGAATAATCAGAACTAACAAACTAAAACACTTAAAATTTAAAAGCAAACCTCAAAATGATTATATTTATTAAACCAAAAGTACAATTACTCACAAGATTGTACACAACTAATCCCAAAAGTCAAACTACTACTATTAACATACGTAACTCCAAATACATGTCAGAGTTATAGTAAAGTATATGAGTACTACTTCTAGAATATATAACTAGAAAAATCGAAACATAACAATATAAAATCTAGGCAATAACGGCACTCGCCCAACCCAACGCTAAGCAAGGACCTCATCATCAGAATTACCTGAAAAATAACAACAGTCCACCGTCAGTGGCGAGTAACATAACTGTCTCACCCTAACGGGAATACACATGAACATAGCATAAATCAAAAAACCCAAATCATAATATCAAATCATACGAATAATAGCAAATAATCATACTTGACTCGACAACTTTGACCAATCTTTACTTTGGCGCAATCATTCGAATACTAGACCGGACTATGCACGTACGAACGCATCTTACGCATTCGAACTTTCTACTATGTCAGGATTGAGAATCTTACTCCCAAATCCCGTGAAACCAATCTTACTGGAAATCCACATCCGAAGATAACATAGTAAGACCACCAACTATCCCAATACCGCGGATAGGATAGGGGCAACGTCTTAACCCAAAAACATAGAATCTTACTCTACGATTTAGGCGTCTAATAGCGAAATCAAGCTAATCTTTAAAATCTTTAACTCTTTAATCTGAAGTTTACATTCTTAGTTACTTCTTAAGTTGCATCTTACGCCTTGACTCAAGAAATAACATGTAAACCAAACATCTTATCACTTTCTTTAACCTTTTCTTTATCTTTCTTTAACTTTAAAGACTTAATCAAGAACTCATCAAGAACTCATCCAAGATTCAAGATCTTCAATGAAGAACTTAATCAAGATTCAAGAACTTCAACCAATAACTCATTCAAGAATCAAGAACTCATCCCAAATCATCAAAACACACGCATATTTTCAACCCAATTCAACATTTGAAATTATCAACTTTCTTGCATCCAAAATTCATCAGACTTGAACATGATAAACATAAACTTAATACTAACATAATCAATCATAGAATCATCATTTTAAAACTTAAAATCATCATGGAATCACTTAAAAATCAGATTTATATTTCATACACATAAACATGTAAAAACTTCAACATAAACTAATCTTATGCATTTAATCTATACTATGGATCATAGTATACCAATCAAGTTGAGAAAGTATGTTACCTTATTGAAGATTAACAAGGCAAACACTCAAGAACTTGTTGCCCGGAAAACTAAACCACACGGCCCCAAGCCACACGGACCACCACGCACGGCACGGCCTTGCACGGACACCACCACGAACCACACGAGCAACACGGCTGCCAGCACGGCTGCCTAGCACGAACCACACGAGCACCACCATCCCTTGCACGGCCCACACGACCCTTGCACGGCACCACCACGGTCACCACTCGAACACCCACACGAACATGACCCAAAACCAAACCCGAACTATAGATCTTGAATGCAAAATACGAGGTTTAGTTTGTGTTTTGATACTTAAAGATCAATGGAAGTTGAATCTTTAAGTTTGGGGTTTGAGAAGATGATGAACAATTTGATTGAATTGAAGTGCCAAAAATGGCGTGTGGAGGTGAGAGCAATTGAGAGGTGTTTGGCTAATGAATTGATGAGCAAGTGTGTTATGATGGCAAATGAGCAAAAAGGATCCTCAAGCCTTGCTAACCCTTCTACTTATAGAAGTGGTTTAAGGTGTGAATGCATGGCAAGGGGCAATTAGGCCACTAATCACTAAAGGAGGCCGGTTTTCATAGCTCAAGTGGGCCAAAAATGGGCATTCGTGATCAATTGGGCTAATTTACAATAATTACATGATTAATCATGCTTAATTCGTTTTGGCCCAAAATATTAAATAATTAATTAGAAAATTAAATAATAAAATTCTAATTAATTAAATAATAATAAAATAAATAATAATTGATTAAAATAAAATAATTCGAATTTAATCGAAATTATTCACATAAAATAAAATAAATAGTTCAAAAATAAATTTGAACCTTACATAAAATCACATAAACATACATAAATACACAACAAAAATACCTATAAAATCAGGGCTGTTACAACTACCCTATTGAAATTATGCCTTTTGTTTTTTCTTGAGCCTTATCTAGTTGTTTAAATCCGCAACGCTCTAAGGCTTCTATAGCTCTTTAAGGCTCTAACAAAATAAATTCTAGGGTTTTTTTTGTCCTTATCAATTACTAATTATAAAATAAAAAAATTAAAAAGTGGGTTAAACCGCAAACCGCACCGCAAAATACGATTTGGTGCGGTGCGGTGCGGTTTGATATAAATTGCGGTGCGGTACGATTTCAAAAAATGGCAAACTATAATTTTGCGGTTTGACGTCCAAACCGCACCGCGCTACTGTAAAACCTTAAGCAGACTATTTTTCTTTACGTGTAGATCAATGTGCGAAAATCGAGGTGAATCGGGAACACAAATTATGGCTAATCGGGTTGTTTTTTGTACATCCCTACCTCAAATCGGATCCCATAAGGGTTAAAATGACCTGTGAAACCTTGAGCAGACTATTTTCTTTACACGTAGATCAATATGCGCAAGTTCAGACAAATTGAAAACGCAAATCGGGGCTAATCGGGTCGTTTTTTATAAATTCCAGTATCAAATTGGATCCTTTAAAGGCTAAAATGATCTTTAAAATCTTGAATATGCTATTTTTTTTATTATTAGCTATTTTTTTTATTTAATTAACGTAATATCCCGTTAATTAACGAAATATTCATCCACAATGCTACATTTGGGAATTTTAATCATAATGAATATGTATTACCGTTGGGATTAAAAAAAACTCAGTAGTACCATTGGAAATTCGCCAAAACACGGTAGTACCAATGGAAATTTCCCAAGATTATATCATAATATTCAATATAATGTGGAGTACAAGAAATTTTAGGATTTACTTTTAACAAACTAAGTGGTGAATGATAGTTTTTTTTCTTTGATTTTTATTGTCATGTCTAGGTAGTTCCATTTTCCAAGGTTTGGCCTGGGGAATTTATGATTAATTTATGTTGTGATTAATTTCTTTGTTCTTTAATTCATATCATGCTTTTAATTTTCAAAATCGGATTGATATAATATTAATATATACATATGTGAAATATCGAATTGTGAACCGAGAGGTAAAAACATCATATTAAACATAAGATTTTATGGAGTATAAATCTAGTCTAGTAAATGTCAGAGCCTAGTATAGGATTTGAGTTATGTGGCCTCAGAAACTATGATAGATTCAAGTAAAGAAGTATTCTTGATTAAAATTTGTTATGATTTACTGAACTTTGTTATTTAATTATTTCATAATATTTCTTAAGAATAGTGATCTCTCACCCTGGAGTTGTTTCCCATAAATTTTAGGCAATAGTACCTCATAATTTGGGTAAATATCTTCTAAATAATTATTTATTTTCAAGTAAACATATTATTCAACATTATAAAAACAAAAAATTTATATACATACATGAGATTTCCGTACATTTTAAATAAATTCTATTTGAATAAATAAATTACAGGTAGTTTATGATTTGAAGTAATTCAATTAAAAAAAAAAGAATTATATGTTCAATTAATTTTCTTGGATTAGCAAAATCCTAAAGTTAAACCCAATATGCGAGCTAAGTAGCACAAAAGGGGAAAAATTGCTTGAAGCCCACAAAAGAGAGACTCAATTTAGGGATGGGTTTAGGGATGGATTAACAAAATGAATTTAGGGATGGGTTAAACCCAATATGCCATTTTTTATTAGATTAACAAAATGAATTTAGGGATGGGTTTAAAGCCGATTGTACAATCTTAATTAAATGAGACTCAATTTGATGTCCAATAAAACGTTGGATTTCAAATTCAATGAGGATAGACTTTCACTTGAGGTTGCGAGCACTTGAGATTTTCATCCCGAAGTAAGTGCTAAACCTACTGCAATGACAAAGGAGGATGAATTGGTTCAATTCTTAATAGATCTTTGTTATTGGCTCAATTACAAGAGCATGTGCGTAAAGATCTACGTATGTGGGCTAGAAGTTTGGCCGCTTCATCAATTTTAGGCTTTGCTTGAAACGCTCATGAATAGATACGTACACCATGGCGAAATAGGTGTAAAGGGTTAAAAGAATACTTGTTAGTGTTTATGTATATTGTATCTTCAATAATTCGTATTAATTGTTTGATTCAAAACTTAGTCTATCAGTACAATTGGAATTGTTGTAAAATATAGATATACTAAGTAGAAATTCAATCTTTACGACATTTCTATTTATGCATGAACATGTTATTTTGTTTTATTATTCTGCAAGTTGTGTTTGAGCTTGTCAAAATTTATGTCATGAATGGGAAAAGGATTGTCGAAACATTTATGAATAAATGGGCTTGGGTATTGAACTAAGGGGAAAGGAATAAGTTAAAAAGAAATCACGAGGCAGAGGAAGCCTCACGACGCCCATCGCGACTCACGACTCGCGAAAAGTTTCTGGAAAAATCGAGCAGTTTTTTCGATTTCTTGGATACTTTTGCCTTATATGCTTTTACGTATTTAACATTGTTCTAAGCCTTCAATACTGAATTAAAATAAGTTTAAATTGAAATAAAATCAGGGCTTGAAGGTTACCTAGTGTATGACATCTTCAAGGGTGTTAATTACACAAAATTAATCACCATGAATTCTAAGTTTATTGGACTTTAATGGTGGTTTTATTCAGTTTTATGAGATGATTCCTATTGCATTTGTGCCTATAAATAGGCATGATTAGTTCAATGTTTTGACACAAGAAAATTATGAATTCTTTCATACTTCTACAACTCGCTTGCACTTAGTATTCTCTTGCAAAATTTACTAAGTGTGCTACAAACACAAAGCTAAACACAAGTGCTTTTAGGTACCATACACTCTTATAGATCATATAGAGTGTACACATTTTTCCATTGTATCTCACTAAACATTTCGTGGATTCCCGGTGATCTAAAGGGGCGAAATAGTTTAGAAAGAAAGTGTAGATTCCACGCCTTGGAGGGTTAAATCAACATTTCCACACAAATATTCTAACACTTAATGTGACGACCCGACTCGCTTAAACCGGCGCGGAAGAAACCGACGAGTCGAATAGTCAGTTCTAACATACTAACATACTTAAAAATTAAAACAAAACCTCAAATTATTATATACTAGATCCAAAAGTACAACACCCACGAGATTGTACATCACTAAACCCAAATATCACTACTATTATGAACAACAACAACTCCAAAATAAATGTCAGAGTTAGAAATTGTAAAATACAACTGAGTCCAAACTAAAAATCGTAATACAACTAAAACAAAACATAAGTAACAACGGCACTCGCCCAACCCAAAGCTAAGCAAGAACCTCATCATCAGAATTACCTGAAAAATAAACAACAGTCCACCGTCAATGGCGAGTAACATAACTGTCCCACCCTAACGGGGATACACAAGATCATGGTACAAATCAAGCAACCAAATCAAACATACCAACATGCGAACCAACATATCATACCATCAATAATTATAATAACAACAATAGACAACAATGTTGACTAAACTAATTTTAATCATTAATTAACATTCTTAATCTTTGGCGCAATCATTTACATATTAGACCGGACTACGCACGTACGAACGCATCTTACGCGAACGAACTTTCTACTATGCCAGGATTGAGAATCTTACTCCCAACCCCATGAAACCAATCTTACGGGAAATTCATATCAAGAGACGACATAGTAAGATCTCCAACTGTAACGACCCGACTCGCTTAAATCGGCGCGGAAGAAACCGACGAGTCAAGTAGTTATAAAACTAAAACTCAACACTTAGAAAATAAACTAATACCTCAAAATATTATTATTAAACCATAAGTGTACAATAACCCACAATCTTGTACAAAAACTAAATCCAAAAGTCAAATGTACTAAAACAAAAGTAAAGTGCAACTCTAACCACATGCTAGAGTCTTATACAACAAATGTAATATCATACGTCTGAAACAACGTCTATAGAATCTAATACTATGAAACAACTGTAATAAACAACAACAAAGTACACAAAGCGTCGCTCGCCCAACCCCAAAGCTAAGCAAGAGCATCATCGTCAGATGTACCTGAAAAATACAACATAATCCACCATCAGTGGCGAGTAACATAACTGACCCACCCTAACGGGAATACACAAGCACATAACATTAATCAAATAACATCACACGTAAATCCTCGAAGACACGAGACAACCTCAAGCTCGTAATCCAAACTCGACTAATCACTCGACATCATCACCATACGACATTACTATACTCAATTCTAACTCAGGTGCAATCATTCTAGTTCTAGACCGGACTATGCTCGTACGGAAGCATCTTACGCAACCGAACTTCTACTATGTCAGGACCGGGCATAAGCCATACACCCAAATCCCACGAACCCATTCCATACTTGGAAATTCGTGTCCCTAATCCCCAAATCACTCTGAGCGTACTAGGAATAACATAGTGAGACTCCAAAACTATTCCGATACCGCGGACGGAATAGGGGCAACGTCTTAACCCAAAAACTAAGCATAAGCCATACACATAGTCAAGGGCGTCTAGAAAAGAAGTCAAGCAATCCATCATACCATTATTATCTTTTCATTATATCATCATAATTAATTAAAGACAAGAATAAGCCATACTCTTGAATTTAACAACTAAATCATCGAAGTTAACCCAAGAATTGCCTATAGCCATACTCTTGAGACTAACCAAGCATCATATCATCAATCTTTAACTCAATCTTTGATCAACGTATCCCAAATCTTTAACTTTCAAGACTCTTTCAACCTCTTTCTTTAACTTCCAAGACTCTTAAAGAACTCATCAAACCTCAACAAGAACTCTAAAGAACTCAATCAAGAACCTTAAAGAACTCATCTATTACTTAAAGAATTCATAAAGAAACCATTCAAGATTCAAGAACTTCAATCAAGAACTCAATCAAGATTCAAGAACTTCAACCAAGAACTCAAACAAACTCAACATCACACGCATATTCATCATCATCAACCACACGGCATTCTTCACGATTTTAATCAAAATTCAACAAATTTAAACCCAATCACCATGCTTTCCAAAATATCATAAATCAATCTCAAAATACGAAAAAACCACCATTAAAACATCATTAAAAATACTTCAAAATCAGATTAAAGAAACAACTTCAAAACCATGAACAATCATCATCAAATCAACCAAACATGCATTTAATCAAAGCTATAAACATAGTATTACCAATTAAGTTGAGTTAGTATGTTACCTTATTGAAGATCAACACACAAATCAACACAAGAATGCAGTCCAAGAAAGACTCCCACTCGGCACACACACACGAACACTACCACGAGCACGGCTGTCCAGCACGGCAGCCCCACCACGAACACGCCTTGCACGGCCACTGCCCACGCACACACGGCCCACGAACACCACTGCCACGGACCCACTGCACGACACCCACGAGCACTGCACGGCTTCACGGTTCCACGCACGAACCCCAACCCAAATCAACCCGAAACAATGAATCTTGTTTGAAATAAATGTGTTTAGGCTTGTGTTTGGTCACCTAAAGATCAATTGAGGTTGAATCTTTAAGTTTTGGGCTAGGAAAAATGATGAACAATTGAAGGTTCAAATCCCCCAAAAATGGCGTGAGAATGAGTGAAAGAGAGAGTGTTTAAGTGCTTAGCAAATTGATGGCAAAGTTTAGAATGGCAAAAATGAGTTTAAGCCTCACTAACTCACATATAAATAGAGCTAACAAGGTGTGAACACAAGGCAAGTGGCAAGCCACCCTTGCACATGGAAAAACCGGCCCCTTGAGGAAAATGGGCTTGCTTGGGCTCTAAATGGGCTCTCGTGATCCATTGGGCCAATTATAGAATTTTACACGAAGAAATCATGCAATAACTGGCAGCTTGTGAAGTTCAAGACCGGCGGTATGGAACCGGCAGCTTGTGAAGTCCAAGACCGACGGTATAGAACTGGCAGCTTGCAAGGTCCAAGACCGGCGGTTTATGAAGACCAAACCGGCGGTATAGAACTGGCAGCTTGCAAGGTCCAAGACCGGCGGTTTATGAAGACCAAACCGGCAGCTTGAAGCCTCATCTTTTAAACTGGCAGCTTCATCTTGAAGTCTCAATTGGGCCAAAGACCCAATTTTATTCTTTTATTTTTAGTGGTGGCCGGTTTTTCTTAGGCACTTGGGCTAATTAATTAAATAATAATTAAAATAAATAATAAAAACTAAGAAATAAAACATTTCGATTAAATCGAAATTATTCACATAAAATTAAAATAAATAGTTCAAAATAAATTTTGAACTAGCAAATAAACACATAAATACACACATAAATACCGGCAAAAATACCGATAAAATCTGGGTCATTACACCAACTATCCCAATACCGCGGATAGGATAGGGGCAACGTCTTAACCCAATTCTTAGAATCTTACTCTAAGATTAGGCGTCTAATAGTAAAATCAAGCTAATCTTTAACCGAAATTTACATTCTTAGTTAATCTTAAGTTGCATCTTACGCCTTGACTTAAGAATAACATGTAAATCAACAAATCTTGGAACCTCATATATCATTCTTTACATTTTCTTTAACTTTCTTTAAATCAAGACTCGACCAAGAACTCATAAAGAACTATCAAAACTCATAAAGAACTCAACCAAGACTCATAAAGAACTCAATCAAGATTCAAGAACTCAACAAGATTATCAAGAAATCATAAAGAACTCATCATCAAAAATCACGCATAACATAGGCAATCTTCAACAACAATTTCATCAACTTATATGCATCAAAACTTCATGAAACTTGAACATGAACATAAACCATCATGAACTTATCACATCCCATCATAAAACACATAGAATCATGGCAAGAACAAAATAAAAACATCACCTCCAAACCAACCCATATTCACGCATAAACAAGGGTCATATTCATCAATTCCGGTTTAATCTAATCACTTAATCTACCCTATGAATCATAGTATACCTAGTAGGATTTGGATAGTATGTTACCTTATCGAAATATGCACACGAAAACACTCAAAACTTGCTGCCCGGAAAGCAAACCACACGGCCCTAGCAGCACGGTGCACCCACGGCTTCCACACGGCCCACCACGAACACGACCTCTCTTGCACGGACCACCACGTATAGCCTTCACTCGAACACGGCCACACGAACACCACCGTGCACCACCACGACTTCACACGAGCACCACCACACGGACCAAAACGTGCAACCCCAAAAACCCAACCCGAGCAAACGATCTTGAATGAAATTGTTGGGGTTTAAATTGTGTTTTGCTACTTAAAGATCAATGGAGTTTGAATCTTTAAGTTTGGGTTTGAATTGAAGATGAACAAATGGTTTGGGGTTTGAGAAGCCAAAATGGCGTGTGAGATTGATGGCAAGGACAGAGTGTTTGGCTTTGATTGTGGCAAGTGATGATTGAAATAGCAAAAATGATCTCAAAGCCTTACTAACCCTTCTATTTATAGAAGTGGTTAAGGTGTGAACATGAAACAAGTGGCGAATTAAGCCACTAATCATATGGGGGACCAGTTGGGCCTAAGGAAATTGGGCCAAAATAAATAACACTTGGGCCATTTGCACTAATTCATGACTAATCATGATTAAATTCGCACTTGGCTCAAAACTAAATTAATTAATTAGAAGATTAAATAATAAAATTCTAATTAATTAAATAATAATAAAATAAATAATAAACAATAATTCATCGAATAAAACAAATCAAATTAAGCAAATAATCAATAAATAATAGTCGAAATAAATTCGGACTATACATAAAAAAAAATCACATAAATACAAATAAATCGACGACAGAAATACCGATAAATCTGGGTCGTTACACTTAATACTAGTAATTTTCTTAATCTATGTTGTAAAATGATGAATTGGTTTTTTTATATAACTTGTATATTCGCAATTGAGAGAAAATTAATAAAGGCCGCCGACGGGCTAATATAATATGACGCATTCCACCGTATTAGTATTCCTTGTCCTCGAATTCAATCTTTGGTTCGCATGACTATTTTTTGGAGTCATCCACATGGGATCGAAGGAGCAAAATCGTGCTATTTAGATCCGTCCCAAAATCGTGTCCCATTCGTAATTTTTTATATCTAAATACATGGTTTATGAGTTTAATTCCTAAAACTCATTGACGACTTCTACTAATATTGTCCCTTTCATTATATCTTTTCTTCAGCTTCCCTCTAACAACCCCATTCTCCCTCCCGTCGCCAATACACCTAGGTCTAAAACGCCCTCTTGAGGGCGAACGAAGGGGGAAACAAAAGAAAAATGGGGAGCCAGCCTTGGCTCCTACAGTAACGACGAGCATTTTATAGCTTAGTATATGCATTTACTAACTCAAAATCAAAAGGTCTTAATCGGTCCTTGTTTAAACATCTCACTTGCTTCTATATCACTTCTTTCTATCAAAATTATACTTTGTTTATATAAGAATTACGCTCCACTGATCTATAATTATTTCTTATTAAAAGCAAGATTTAGTTAAATTAGAATGTAAAAGCATACATCTTTATGTTGGGGGATTTTCTAAAACTTGGGTACAAGTATGATAAAAGAACTACGAACAATTTGAGGCGTGTACAGGGAACACTTTCCCAAAAACAATATTTCTACCCAATACTAAAGTCGGGTTACAAGGAATGCACCTTCGAGATACAACAAATTCAGCGTTAATCATTAAGCCTAGTTTCAATTAACACAATAAGAACAAGTTTTATTTTGTGTATTTTAGTGTAACAATGGAGAAACTTTAGAAAGTTTATGCAATATCCTTTTAATTAATGCAATAGAGTGAAAAAATGAACCTCTCTCTTTCATCAGAAATAAGACCTTGTTTATATAGCATAAGAGAAAACCCCAGGAGTTACAACGAACAGTTACAAAGCAACGGAAATAAACCACACGAGGAACCGCCACAGACCCTCAGTCGCATAAGTAAGATCAAGTATCTCTACATGATTAAATATATGTTTAGGTTAGGGTTGGGAGAAAGGGTAAATAGAAATGAGTCATCCACCTTGGTTTTGAAATGTCATCGACATAGTATTGTATCATATTAAAGTTATGGGGCGTTAGTTGCATGACATTATTGGTATGAAGTATGATTTTAGGATGATTAAAATTAAAAATTATCTAATGTTTCTTTGATAATCTTATCGTAAGTATGGATAGCCTTTTAGGAATCAAAAAAGCCAATTGTGTTCATTACTAATTATGATCCAAGAGGATGCTATTAGGAATGAAGTTTCAACCCAAACAATGCTACCATGGTTTCATTTCTCATTCTAAACTCGTACGGTCGTACCTTCTTTCCAACCAAACACCCCCTTATCTTCCCTTTCATATCTCAAAAATGAAATGAGTCATAATTTCTCGAACCCAAGACCTCCTGACCCTTACAAAGTTGTTTTAATTTATCCACTAATACAATGTATGAATTAATACAGTTTAATGTAAATCAACAATGATAATAACCACACATGAATATCACTACAACAAAAAATGATCAATATGGCAACCAAGGACTACCAAATAGGGCGGTTTTAAAAATGCCCTATTATATATTAGCAAAGGTGTCGAGGAATACATTCTACCTATTAGGTAGTAGCAAAAAGAGCGAGTAGTGAAAGGAACACCTTAATAGATATGAATAAACAAGACGAGTTTAAAACTCACCATTTTAGAAGCATGTCAAATAAGACGACTTAGAAACTCGCCCTTTTAAATGCTTATTGAATGGGAAATAGAAGCTTAATTTAAACCTCTTTTTTACCCCATTTAACTTTATATTATTTTTTATTAATTGGTGAATATTGTATTTGAAGATGTGAATATTGCTTGTTACGTGGTGAATAATGTATTTTAAGTCTTGAATATTGCTTATGACTTGGTGAATATTATAATATAAGTCAAGTTTTTATATTATTGATTATTATTACTTGGTAAATATTGTACTTTAAGTCGTGAATATTATTTATTACTTAGTAAATATTATACTTGTAATCCTGAATATTATTTATTACTTGGTGTATATTGTATTTTAAATAGTGAATATAATACTTTGAATCCTGAATATATGTTATTGTGGTGAATATTGTAATTTTAGTTCTATATATTTCTTATATTATTATGTGGTAAATAATTTATTTTATGTCATGAATAATATATTGCTTATTAATTGGCGAATATTGTAATTTAATTTTCAAGTACATTATGCACTATATACCTTGAGGATTTGATGTGTTTCTTTCTTGTTACTTTCAAGCAATTCTTTCAGAATTTTCATCAGATGTTGATGTTCTGGATATACAAAATTCAAAAGATTACAAACAATTTATCTATCTATAAATTCATTAAAAAACTTGAAGGAATCAAGAGGACACTTATTATTCACAACGTCGTCTTTATATTATATATACTTCTACACCATCTTTTGTTTTGTTTTTTTTTCTATATCTTCATGTTGAACTTCAAGTTTATTGTGTGAATTTAAGGTTGAAAAACATTTTTTTTTTTGTATAAATTGAGTTACTTTTTTAATTTATATATATATAAATTATGACAGTTTTTGAAGAATATTTGATGGCTTGAAGTTTAAAATGGAATAGTTTGTAAAAAAAAAAAAAATGGAATAAGAAACAAAAAGGTTTACTAACCTGGCAATTTGAGCTTGATTTCTTTTTTAAATTATAACATGTTGAGATGCGCAGTTCAGGATCCATCTTTTACCCATGTATTAAGATAATTCCAAACAAGTTCAAAACTACCTGATCCAAACTGGTCCCGAGTTTGTAACGAGGTACCAACTTTTGTTGCCACCCAACTCATGTAAAACCCTGAAAATTCCTTTTTTTTTATAAACCTTCTATTTTACTAAATAAAATACTTTTTAAATAAAGAAAAACCAAATTGTTATTGTCATTGTGTTCAAACAACTACGACATTTTACCAAAGTTAAATTACGGTAGTTAAATTTCAAATACTTTAATGGTGTGTTTGGTATTGACCATTTCATTTGAAATGTTGGAATAATTGGGTTAATTATATTGTTTGGGTAATCCAAACATTTTGTATTTGGATTTGGTATCACAAAAATCCCCCTTCATGATTTTATGGGTCATTTTCATTCTTATGGATCAAATTTGAGGTGAAAATTTACAAAAAATGATTTGGTTAGCCTCGATTTGCATTCCTTATTTGTCTTAATTTGCGCGCATTAACAATAATAATATATAATAATAATTAAAATAAAAATAAAAATAATAGTAATAATAATATCTTTCCTCGGCTCCCATCTAACTTTTTATAATAATAATACTAATATGTTTTCTACAAAAATAGTAATAATAATAATAATAATTATTATAAGTTTGATGAAGAAAGAGATAAGGAGGGAAATTTTAGACTTTGGGAAGGAAATACTTTTAGTAGTATAGAAAGATGTCTGAGCCGATTTTTTCGGATATTTCGGATCGGAGAATTTGATGTTTCGGATATTTGAAATTTTAATATTTCAGATCGGATATACATATTTTCAGATAAAAATTGTACGCTTTCGGATATTTCAGATAAGTTATTTGGATTTTTATCAGATATGTTGGCTTGGTAAACGAGTTTTCATTTTAGATCAGATACTTGAGTTTTTCGAATTGAATATTCGGGCAAATATGTTTATTAAAAATATAAAAAAATAATTTGAAAAAAACTCAGATCATATATATTTGGATGTTCGAATTTTTCAGATCGGTTTCAGATCAAGATTTAGCCAATCTGAATTTTTCGGATATTCGACATTTCAGATTGGATCGATCCGAATGAGAGCCCTAGCCCCTAGGTCCAGCCATTTACCTATTCCATATTTCCATGTACAATTGTACACTACAGTACTACACCTCATCGCTATCATTTCTCCCGTTGCTGTATAATCGAAGGACCCAATTGTATTTTCTTGACCTTTTTTCTGCATCTATAATTCCGATCATTCAATTCGCCATTTTTATCAACTCTCTTTATTGCTCTCTTTGACGATGATTTACTGCAGCAACTTCTACCTTTATCTGGTAAGCACCTTTTCCACTCTTTATATTGTATGAATTTCTCCTTCTATTAAGTCATTCCCGCAATCCTTGCTATTCACAAATCACAAATTCGTTTCCATTAATCAAAGTAACCTATGATTTTTAACTGAGTTTACTGTAATACCAGTGATGAGCTTCTGGAAAGGAGTAGTAGATTCTTTGAACTCGATTTTCCCCAATTCTGAGTCGTTATACGCGTCCAACAGTAACAGTGGAAACCCTAATTCTTCGGCAGCAATGGAAGTAGGTGTAGATGGGAGTAAGGTTGCGAACGAAAGAACTGCTGGTAAATTGAAAGGTTACTTTGATTTGGCAAAGGAAGAGATTGGTAAGGCTGTTAGGGCTGAAGAATGGGGATTAATTGATGATGCAATTTCACATTATAGGAATGCTCAACGTATTCTGGATGAAGGTGCTGCCACTCGTCCTCCGTCGTTTATCTCGGCAAGGTAGAACTGGACCCCGATCATTTTAAGTTTGCTTCATACAGATTATGTTGATGGTCATGTTGTATTTTACTCTCTGCTTTTGCTAATCATTGTGGTGCATGCTATTTTTGCATGTTTAAAAAAAAAACTTGCATTTTTCCCAAAATAGTAAAAATTCATAATTGAATTCCTTTTGATGCGGATGCATGGATTGTCACATTGGCTGATGATGAGACTTTGGAGTGGTTATGAAGGCTTTTTAGGAAATTCGAACTATATCTTCATCTATGAGTAGGGGTGATTATTGAGCGAGCCGAGCCCGAACTCTTCTTAGCTTGGCTCGTGTTCATTTAAATTTAGTCGAACTCGAGCCGATCTCGAACTTTAACGAGCCGAGCTTTGACCAATCGTTGACCGAGCCTTTGTCGAACTGTTCACGAACAGTTTCACCTAATATTATTCTTAGTTTATATGTCTTCTCTATTATATTTTTTTTGAAGATGTTTATTTTTTGTTAATATTTAACAATAAGACTATTAATTTATTCATATATATAATATAGCTAGAATAAATAAATTTATTTATATAACATAATGTATTATTTACATATATAAAAAGTTAATCGAGCCTGTTCACGAGCTTCATTTAGTCGAGCTTGGCACAACTTAAGCTCGACTCGTTAATGTCTCGAGCCGAACTCGAACTCAAACGAGCGGAGCCTTGACCGAACCGAGCCAGGATTGTTCGCGAACAGGCCGAGCTTATTATCACCCCTATCTATGACTATGAGAGGTTGCTATTATGTGATATTTTTCTTTGGGTGGAGTGAGGAGAGTTCATACTTAATGGTATGTGTTTATATGATGTGTCTACTATGCATCCGGGTGTATGTAGAAAGGTTTTTTATTGCTCATTTCTTATAATTTTGCTTGTTTTAAATTTTAAGATAAGCAAAAAAAACTATAAAATGAGCAAAATTACCCTTGAATATAAGGATTACCCTTGAATGTACCTTGTGTATAAGAATTTCCATTTTGTATGGCTATAGTGGTTGCCTTGATTACTGATGTGACATGTATCATATGACTTTAAACAGCAATAAAAGCAAAAATCTGACAACTATAGGAATGTGGAGCGGGCCCTTAGTTATTTGTTTTAATGTATGCAGTTGCAGTATAATCCATTCAGCTGCTGAATGGGAAGCATAGCATAGTGCATTAAGCTGTTAGCTTGATGTAATTTTTAGATCCTTGAGGTTATGCTCTTTATTTGTGTCTTTGAATGTCTTCAGAGCGACTTTCCTCCCTATAATCTATTAGCCGAAACATGGATAGTCTTTTAACCTAGCATTTACTCCACTTGAACTGGCATCCTTTCGCCACTCTCTTTTTTCCTCTTTTTTCGAGGCTAACTTCTCAATGCACCTAGATTCTTAATCACTATGAAATATTTCTATAGCCTCCCTTTTTTGGGGTTGGATTTGCATCATTTTATATCATTATTGTTCTCTCTCTCCTTTTTTTTGTTTGTTTTTGTGTGCTATGGTATTCTTCATTTGAAAGAAATTGGGATTTGGCGCCGTCTCATGATTTGCTAAATGGACAAGGAAACTAATTTTTCATGCAAAATTATTCATTTTTCTGTAGTGAACAACAGAAAGTGAATTCTTACCACCAGAAGATATCAAAATGGCAGGATCAAGTCTCAGAGAGACTACGAGTCTTGAGTTCAAGAATAGGTTTGTCATCTCACATCTGTGTATGTTATGTTTCATTCACTATCTTGGAAGTTCATAAGATCCCTTTCTAATCCTTGAAGAAATTATTAGCTCTAACTTTTTTCTTTTTATTTCTGGTTAGGTGGCAAAATCACTGACAAGGTATGACTTGGTCTATATAGAGTGTAAGTTGACTTTTGCATTTGGTATGGTAGTGTTAGATTTGTCATTGTATTTGGGGTTGGAATGCCGTTGGATTTATTTGATGCATTACTTTATAATGTAAGCATTTATTCAACTGACATGGTTCCCTAAGTGGCTAAGCCCCATTATGGATCGTTTGACCTGCTGTTGTGCATGTTCTAATGTTGTTCTTCTTCCTATGTGAGGATTCCTTCGAATCTCTGCCCAGTTTCTTGAGCTGACACTGAAGCACAAAAGAAAAGCGTGAATATATAAACTTTTAAATCTTAAGTCACTGTTGTTGAGCGCTTTCGGGCCTGGTTTTTAGTTGGATTTTTTGGCCTTTTTTGTGTGTGTGTGCATACTCTTTTTTCAGCTATGGGATATTTCTTATTAGAATGTATGATTCTTGTCTTGTTGAGAATTTATGATGGCAGAATTGCAAATTAATTTGTATAAAAAATGATATTATTTTCTTTTTATGTCATCTATTAGCCATATGTGTCAAGGTATAAGGTTGTGTATACCCTGAAATACGCAGAACTTGCTCCTTACTTTTTTTAAGGCGAGTTTATAGCTCTAGGAGCATGTCAATCATGAGTCTTGTGGTTGAAAGGAATGGCAAGTAACTAAGAACGACATTCAAATTTCAGATTCCAAAAAATGTCTGCCATTTTATATTAGTTTGTCCCATTTTATTGTTTCCTTTGGTTATTACTTATTACCTAATAACATATATCCTAATTGCATACCTGTTGTTACTATATCCATCATTTAATTGTAATGTTTTATGTTTTCTCTCATTAATTAAACTTCATAATATACATGGAAAATCATCATGGACCAATTTTTGGGAGTTGGGAAAAAAGGGAGGATATCATGTTGGTGTTTGATTTTCCTCTTTTTTCCCATTGCCTTGTTAGTAAAGGCACAAGGCATACTGAGATGATGGTAGCGCTGAGGCTTAGCCACAGCGCGAGGCTTCAGGCTTGTGCCTCATTGTAGCGGATATTTCATTAAAAATACTGTTTTGGTGTAGAAAGGTTGTCATGTTCAGTGTGACTTTTCTGGGCCACTTTGAAAGCTCTGGATTCCTATCGCCTTGTGCATTTATACAATGTTCAGTTTCCATGTCTTCACCTAGGTGCATAACTTGCTTGCAGCTGGTTCAAATGTTAAATTCTCTGTTGTGATTTCTATATTCCTTTCTATGATGTCGTACACACAAAGGAGTTAGACCTAAGAAAATTATATGATCCACCTTTCAGAATACTTCTTTACGCCCTCAAGGCGCTAAAGTCTTGACAAGACCATCAATTGTTAAGAAGGACCTTCAACAGAGAACCCCAGCTGTTAAAAAAAGCAGTTCACTAGTTGGGGACAGGGCAGAAAAAACTGGAGCATCTAAATCAAACCAAGATAGTGGTGGTTATGATACTAAATTAGTTGAGATGATAAACACAGTAATTGTGGATAGAAGTCCTTCTGTTAAATGGGATGATGTAGGTAAGTTGAGTGGGTCCTCATTTATGTATTTAATGCCATATTCTGCTGTATGTTCATTCATCATTGAGAACCTTGTTATCTGACCCTTTTCTCAGCTGGTCTTGATATGGCAAAGCAAACTCTGTTTGAAATGGTGATTCTGCCTACCAAAAGGAAAGACCTGTTTACTGGCCTTAGGAAGCCCCCACGAGGTATGGTGTTCTTGTGTTCTAGGCTTCTGTCATGTGTTTTGGTAGTGTTGTATATCTTTTTTATTTATGACTTAAGTATTTCTGCCTCCAGGTCTACTTCTTTTTGGTCCTCCAGGTAATGGAAAAACAATGCTTGCCAAAGCAGTTGCTTCAGAGTGCAATGCAACATTTTTCAATGTGTCTGCGTCTACCCTTACATCCAAGTGGGTGGGTCTTCTAGCCTTGAGTAGGCTTGCAAATTTTGTTTTTCTATAGATTGTATGTGTTGATCAGTTCCTGTTTTATGTTCATGCTGTGACAGGTTGGTGAAGGTGAAAAGCTTGTCCGGACTCTCTTCATGATTGCTACCTCCAGACAGCCTTCTGTGATTTTTATGGATGAGGTTAGTTATTGAATTTCAAAACTAATCTTGTTGATACTCTGTATTTAGATTCTGTTCATGCTAAATTAATGTTCTGCTGTTTCTGTAGTGGTATTCTATTGTTTTTGTGTGGACATACACATAGATGCATCTGGGTTATCTTGTATATGTTAAAGCTCCACAATATCAATGCCACTAGTTACTTGATTAAACGAATTAGTTTAGTGCCACTTGGTTCAAAATTGTTTAACACCCTTAAGTTTGTGGCTCCCATCGTTATGAATTACAGATTCTACCTAAAAGGGGCAAACAATCTGAATCTGATGAGTATTTTCTTTGTAGTGAGCTTTTGCATAGCCAAGTCTATAGTAGACCTAACAGTTGCACTGCAGTGAACACCATCAATTTAATGAATGTATTTTTGCTTACCAAGTTACTACTGTTTTGGGTATTGCTTTTTTAAGGTCAAGAACTTCAATTGCACAGTAATAAAAAAATTAAATATGATAGCCCTAAAGAGGTAAGGTACTTAAAATCCTCTCACAAAAAACTAAGGTACTTAACTTTCTTCTATGAATTGAATGCTCTATTTACATGTTCTTGATGCAACTTTCTAGTCATTAAGGGGCTGCACCAGACACTCTGTTCTCTTGTTTATCTGTAACTGCCTCTTTTCTTCTTTTTCTTAACTAGCATGCCTTTTTCCCTTAAGAAGTTGAGAGTTACCCCCTGTTCTGTTGCACTTAATTTCAACTCAATTCTTATTTCATCTCAGGCTAAATCTAGGCTTTAGTTTAATTAAGTTCAAATTAATTTAGTCCAAAAGAACAAGGCCTTGGTATGCGATATGGAGTATAGTTGCAATTTCAATACACATATCTCTGACCATAGCTTTGAAGTGCTTCGAAACATCTATTTACATACCAGCAATTGTCTTTAGAAAGCCTTGTTGTGCATCTCAACTTGTAGTGTTGATTAGGGTGCTTTTTTGTTTACCAATTTATGATCGGTATTGATTTATATTTGAAAGTGTTATTGCTATTTGTTCTGATCAGGTCAGAGACTTTCCTTCTGAATAACTAAAGCTGGATTTGTGAAGTATGCTATTTGGTAAATGTGGTTCATTTTCAATTCATAGGGATTAGGGTGTAAATTGTGAAATCTAAATCTAGTCAACCTTGAGTTCAAATACATTCCAACATTTATGATGGTCTGGCCTGGTCCAGTCCAAAACAATTTTTGGCAGTACAAATCCAGTCTAATCTAATCTACTCCCTTGGTCACAAATCACTAGTCATTAATTACTTGTTATATTCCATTTTTTAGGTCTTTAAGATGCAACTTAGATCATTAACATTTTAATTACATACCTCAAAAATTTCTAAAATCAATATTATAAAACTACATATTGAGATGAATGTAGCAAGTCCTCACATGACTCTATTTTCTTGGATCTTTAAAAAAAAAAAGAAGGGTCAAAGGCTATAAGCATTGAATCTTAAAAAGGAATTTTATTGAGTAATGTAAGATTGAGGGAGTGTATTTTATTTGTTACCAATCAATTTAAGCCCTAATAAAAACTCAATTTAGCCCCAAAAATAGGTTGGGTCAATTGACTATTAATTGGAAACCTGTAAGGAAAATAGAGTGAGCTCTTATATTAGTAGAACTAAATTTTGGTGATCTTTTTGTTTTTGCTAAAATCTGGTGGTATGTAAAACAAAATGCTCCATATTAAATTTCACAACAAAATATGACGTCTGTTGATTTTTTTTTTCTTTTTTAAAATATCTATAGCTTTATATACTTTTGAATGTGGATTCCAAATTGTTGGGTCTCCTAATCCAGATTCAAAGTATTTCTCAGAAAATTGGGTACAAGCCTAATCCTACTCTTTGGATTGGAGTATTGGACTCTGGGCTTTTCCCAGTTCGCACTCTCTCTGATTAGTTCAGATTGTGATAAATTATTATTGGGAGAATGGCCTTTCATTCAGCTGATGATACTTTCTTCTTAGATTAGTTACCTTTCTCCTCTGTTTCTGACGATACTTTCTTCTTAAATTACGGCCCTTATGGCTGTCTTTATGCTCCCCTTTATATTCAATGCAAAGTCATATAGTTGGTACTTGCACCTTTGATTAATTGGTTCTTAGTTTTCATTCGTTCTTTTGACTTGTATAGCTAATTAATCTTGTTATTACCTTCAAATCATTGGTTCATAATGTTTGCTTGTTGCTCTTTGCAGATTGACAGTATTATGTCTACGAGGGTGGCTAACGAACATGATGCCAGTCGAAGGTTGAAGTCAGAGTTCCTTGTTCAATTTGATGGTGTCACCTCTAATCCTGATGATTTAGTAATAGTAATCGGTGAGCATACTGCCCTTCTTGATGTCTTTCAAATAAATTAAACTGAATTTTCAGAGCTTGCAGTTGTGAATTTTCGAATAAAAGAGGATGCTAAACATATTATTTTGTTCACTGATTTCTTCCTTAACCTATGCAGGTGCAACTAATAAACCACAAGAATTAGACGATGCAGTTGTGAGAAGATTGGTAAATGCTCTTGCATGCCTACTTAACCCCAACTGTGTCCACCTGTTTTTACTTCCATTAGTTATCATGCTTTATACTAAGGTCCTTAATATGAATTATTTAAGCTGGCTGTTTTAGATTTTGGTCTTATACTTGTCTGTTACCAACTTCCTATTCATGTTTCATCTTCAATTTAATATGTGTATATAGGGAAAAAAATTTCTAGCATAAATGTCATATCTTGTAGTTGGACTGGTTGTGGCTGAATTCATGGTTGAGAATGGTGTTTCAGTGGCTGGGGGAGGCTGAGAAGTTGGTTACGGTGGCAGGTGGAATTTGGGCAAGAGTTTTTAATGGCCCGAATTGGCTAGAATGGTATTTTTGTAGCTTGAGGGTGGCTAAAACGGTGCTTCTGGTGGTTTCGGTGGCTAGGAAGGTGGCTTAATTGGCTGGAGTTGCCGAAAATGTTCTTTTGGTTGATGAATTTGGCTGGGAAGGTGGTTTCGGTGATTTGTGGTGGGTAAGAATGAAATTTTGATGGCCTGTAGGGTTTGAGAAGGTGGTCGTGGTGGGTGTTTGTGTTAGGGAGTGGTGGGTGGTAATTCAGGGAAGATAAAAAAACAAATGGGTGTGGAATTGTTGATATTAAAATGGTCTGAACTTTGACTTGTCTTTTTAAAACTGTCTCAACAATTATCTCATAATAGTCCCAAATTTGAGGGGGTGTCTTCTGAATAGGTTTCAACTATGACCAGTCTTCTAAAAAATTCCCAATAATAACTATCAAAATTCATGTGGGACCGTTTTCGGAAGATACCCCTTAAAGTTGGGATTATTTTGAGATAATCAATAGTTGGGACTTTTTTAGAACACCAACATAGTTGGACTGTTTTTATCAAAAATTCCTAAAATGAAAAAATAATACTTCTAGTCTGCAAGCAATCCAATAAACAGTTGGCATCTCGCATGTCTTTAACTGATCATCAGGTTAACAAAAGTCAAGACTTGTTTCAATGATATAGACAGAGTGACAGACTTCGAATTATTCAACATTCAAATACAAAGTTTAATAATTTAATTATATTTGATAGGAAATTTATAATCAGTCAATCAATCAAAGCCTTATCCCATAAGTGGGGTCAGCTACATGAACCAAAGTGATTATTCCGGGTAGTTGTCCACAAAGATTTTCCTCCTCCACCCCGTACGATCGAGAGCCTCAATCTCTTGTAAAACCACCTGCTTCATATCTTTTCTAACTCCTGTAAATTTATAATTAAAGTTTACTGTCTCCCTTATTAAGCAACTTCATGTTCTACCCATTATTTTTATAGGAGACTTGAGTAAGTAATTTTCTTGGGGGTTCCCTGGACAAATTACAAGAAAAATCAAGGCCTTTGTTGTCCAGTGCTACTGTCATGGCTTCACTCTTCGTTACTTGTATGTTCATGTTCTTCAAATTCTTGTGACCAGGTTAAGAGAATATACATTCCATTACCTGATGAAAGTGTCAGGCGGCTTATTCTTAAACAGAAATTGAAGGGTCAAGCATTTTCCTTGCCTGGTAGGTGTGATATCTTTTGTATGATATTTTCCTTAAAGTATAATGTATGAAGCAGATGTGTAACATGTATGTGCTGCCGTAAAATTTTCATGATATTATATGATTGTGCCTTTAGTCGCACCTTTTAAGGGCTCCGTAACTCTACCCATTATATAATAATTTTATTATGCTAGAATAAATCCATAGAAGTTAAAATGGATTTGAGTACATTATTATGGAAGAAAATCCTTGATTTCAACAGGACTTTGCTAAATGCTATCCTAATGAAGTAATGATTGATGATAAAAAGAACACTCTTGCTTCTGAGTTCTGGAGAATCCTTTTGTGCATCTTCGACCTCTAGTCTTTAAATTCACTACTAGATGAGTGATACAACTTTTTGACCAATCAGTTTCTTTGTCCATGACAGGTCAGGATTTAGAAAGGCTTGTACGAGAAACAGAGGGTATGTCATACCTTAACCCTCTTATAGTCTTGTGTTTTAGACTTCTGTTTTTATCATGTGATGCTGTAAAAAATTGGCTTCAGCTTTGTGAAATGCCAAAAGGTAATTATAAACTGGACATTTACCTATTCAGGACATGGTTTTAAATCTCGGTCGCGATCGCGGTAACGGTCGCGGAAGCACATTCGCGGGCAGTGCGGATGGTTCGCGGTCGTTGCGGCCTAATATCTCGGTCGCGGTAAGCTCAAAAACCTTTACAATGCGGTCGCGATGCGGCCTTGATTTAATACCATGATTCAGGAGCAAGAGAACTACCTGTAGGCCTGTAATCAATCAGTCATCAAGTATGATATAAAGACTAAGGGGGTGTTTGGTATGATAATCATAAATGAAATGGTAAGAATTTTGTTTAAAGGGGGAAAGGGTAACAATAGATGTCACCTTTATTAGTTGTTTGATTTAAAGGTAGAATGGAAACAATTAAGGGGAAGGAAAGGGAAATTTTTTCTACAAGATTCACAAGGGAAAAAATTGGTGTATTATGTTACTCCTTGGAAATGGTTAGTGTTCCTTATAAGTTATAACCCTCACCAAACAAGTCGAAAAGTAAACACCGGGGCATTTGTTTTAAGGGTTAAGGATGGGGATAAGGATTATTTATCCTTTGATGAGTTAATCCATTGTTTATGGGGAATGAGATTATGTATGGGGTGGGCAGATGAAACTTATTATGTAAAAAGTCGTAATTAGCCTTGTTAATTGAGGACCCCTCTAATGTTTTTTTAACAATTCCCTCCAATTTCTATGACTCCACCTTCCAAAACTCTACCTCTACAAATTAAGTTACCTTCAATATAGTAAAATTGTCAATTTAATCCCTATGGCAATCCTACTAAACAAACATGGGATTTATTTATGTCCGTACTTTATTCCATCAAATACCAAACAAAGGCTAGGACTTTGTTAATGAAATTCCACTCACCAATTGCGTATCCCCATCTCATTCTTCTATCTCTCTAATCCTTATCTCTCAAAACAAACGGCCCGTAACCAAGCACTCCCTAAGTAATATCTTATTCTCCTGATGTCAAATATGAAGCTGCTTTATGTTTTGGGTGTTTTCAGGGTATTCTGGAAGTGACCTGAAAGCTTTGTGTGAAGAAGCAGCTATGATGCCTATAAGAGAACTTGGTTCTAATATACTCACCATCAATGCAAATCAGGTTGCTTAATTGTTGTGTGTGATCATTATCTTTGTTTCATCAAGTAACTGTGATCTTAGACGTCCGCTTATTTATCTGATAACAGGTCAGACCTCTTAGACATGAAGACTTTCGGAAGGCAATGACTGTGATTAGACCGAGTTTGTCGAAGAAACGATGGGAGGAACTTGAACAATGGAACAACGAGTTTGGATCCAACTAACTATAGCATCTATTTATATTTGATTAAATTGTATATTCTTGATAAAAGATGAAAGCTTGACTTGATCCCAAGTGATTGTTCTCCACACCTGTGATTTGGAACATGAAAAAAAAAGATTGGGTCGATCCTTGTTCCTTATTATGTATAACTTGTAAATGCAGAATCATTTTGTTAATAAATGTGAAATCATAGATCAATTAAATTGACAAATTTAGCAAAGAGACTACTATAGAGTGGCCAATTTTCTTCTTCTTCTTCTTCTTTTTTTTTATAGGATAATCTGTGGCCAATTTTCTTCTTAACCTCTTCTAGTTGTTAAGAGTAGAAAACTGGCATACACTAGAGTATAGAGTAGAATATCAACATACAACTGTTTAAATGTGCCACAATTGCGTAAAATATGAATTCCTCACTGAAATTTTCTCCCATTTTCTCCAAAGTCTAGGCATGGATTTAGTTGCACTAGGGTTAACATCTTAGAATGATTTTGAATTTAAAGCAAAAGGTTGGGTAATAACATTCAATGAATCCCAAAGTACAAGCAAAGTATTGAAAACCAATAAATCTAGCAAAATATGGCAGGAAATTATATTTAAGTTTCAGATGTTAATACAGAAGGATTTACTTAGTATTTATAGGCAAATGTTTACCACCCTTACATACATTTGTCAGTAATAGTGCACTACAGGTAGAGGTGGCCACTGGGCCGGGTTGGCCCGGCCCGGACCCGGCCCGGTTTTCAACCCTGATGGGTCAAGCCCGGTTAACCCGGCCCGGCCCGTGACCCGGCCCAGTACAAACCGGGTGGGTCATGGGTCGGATTTTGCAAACCCAGCCCGTAACCCAACCCGTTCGTTTAACCCGGTTAACCCGGCCCAGCCCGTGTTCGGCCCGTGACCCAGGCCCGGCCCGTTCGGCCCGCCCGGACTGCCACGCTTCTGCTGCAATTTCAGGCTTTTTTCTAATATTGCAATTGGCTTTGGCTTTAATGCATGCATGCAATTGCTAATGCATGCAATTTCTAATGCATGCATGCAATTTCTAATGCATGCATGCATGCACACTCCTCTCCTCTCCTTTTTTCTGGTGCCTCCAACGGCCTTCCCCCTTTTTCTTTCTTTTTTTTTTTTTTTTAATTTAAATTTTACATATTCTCTCCCAAATTTCCTCTATAAATACCCATCCAATTTACCCAATATTCTTCACAATTAACATCAATCTTCTTCTCTTCTCTTACTCTCTCTAATTCTCAAAGTTCTCATTCTGAATTCTTAATCTCTCAATTTTAATAGTTAAATTTTAGAAGTTTATACTAAAAAAAAATATTCAGAAATTACTAGTTTATATTAAAATTTCAGTTCTTAATTTCTTATAGTTATATACTTATATAGTTATATACTTATATACTTATATAGTTATATAGTTTAATAGTTATATACTTATATATTAAAAAAAATATCTCTCAATTTTAATAGTTATATACTTATATAGTTATATACTTATATTAAAATTTCAGTTCTTATATTTTAAATTAGTTTCTAAATTTAAAAAAAAAATGTCTGGAAGGAATAGTGGTGGTAGAATTGGTGGTGGTAGTGCTGGTAGAGGTGATGGTAGAGGTAACGTTAATGATCAATTTCACGGTTCGTATGAAGTAAATACAGATGAAATTGAATCATTAGCTAGGGCATTAAACAGTCAACAAAATCCTCGTCCACCTCGAACCAACCCATATCAATCCCATCAATCATCATCATCAATGCCACCTCCTCATATTCCGGTGGGCGCCGGAGGCGGAGGTTACTTTCCCGAATTTGAATCGGAGGATAATATGGAAGGTATAAATTCAAATTAATATTTTTGAAGTTATTATAGTTGTTTACTTTATCATACATTTATGAATCATGAGTTTATATAAATAAATTAATTGTTTATGTAAATAATATAATTTGAAATTAATTTTGATTCATACATAGTTACATAGTTACGTAAATAATATAACTTGAAATTAATACTTTCAAGAGTTTGAATAAATTAATTAATTCACTAATTGTTTATTTATGTACAAAAAATGGATATATTATGAAAATAAAGTATTAATATTTCATTTTTTTTAATTAAGGAGGAGGTGAACAAGGTGGTCCTAGTAACACTAATACAACATCAACTGGTAAAAGAGAAAGAGGTCATACCTCATGGGTATGGCCTTACTATGACAAAGTAGCAACAAATGATCCCAACAAATATACTGCAATTTGCAAAATTTGTCGAGATGTTACTAAAACAAAAAAAACCAAAAAGTTACAAGTGGACCAAAAACGATGGAACCGGAACATTGACCCGTCATTTAAAAAAGGGTCACAACTTGGGGCCCGATGGTGCAGAAAGAGATGATTCGAGACAGGCTCAAATCCATGGGTACGCAACTACTACTCCCGGCGCAGGTATGCCTTTTGTTTATAATCGTGATAGAATGATTGATGAATTTTCTAAATATGTTATTCTTGATGAATTGCCGTTTACTCATGGGGAAAGCCCCAATTTCGAACATTTTAACCGGGTTGCTATGCAACCGGCTTTTAGAAGAATTCCTAGAAACACCCTTAAACGTCGCACCATCAAACTTTATAATTCTTATCGAGCTTATTTGATGGAAATGTTCCGTACCTGTGATGGTCGGGTTAGCATAACTAGTGATTGTTGGACTTCTTTTGTAGGTGAACCTTTTATTTGTGTAACTGTTCATTGGATAGTTGATGAATGGTTTTTACAAAAAATGATTATTTGTTTTGAGGCAATGGAGGAAAACCATACAGGTTTTAACATTAAAACCCGTATTGTAAATTGTTTAAAAAAATTTCAGTTGGTTGACAAACTTTTTTCAGCTTCATTTGACAATGCATCGGCTAATACCCGTGCTATTGACTTTTTAAAACAAGACAGTGACGTACCTTTGCTACTTAATGGTAGCCTTTTACACGTTAGATGTTGTGCGCATATATTAAACTTATGTGCGCAAGAAGGTATTAAAGACTTATATCCCCTATTACAACCAATTAGGAGTGTAGTAAAGTGGATTAGAGTCACTCGTAGTATGAGCAGGGCTTATAAAAGAAAATGTGAGGAAAGAGGACTAAAGAAAAAATGCATAGGTTTAGATTGCGTAACCCGATGGAATTCTACTTTTAAATTATTGGATGATGCGATTAAATATCGTGAAGTTTTAACTGAATTGTATAATGAAACTCGTTCTGAGCCGGGTGAAATGATTACTAACTACAATTGGTCTATTGCTATGATTATTCGTGATGTACTTGCCGCATTTGAATATGCTACTAAAGTTTTTTCTTATGTTTATGAGCCTAATGTACATTTATTTGTATTAGAAGGAATTAAAATAGTTCACGCCATTCACGAAGGCAGCAAGAACAGTGAAATTCCTGCCGTCACCGACATCTTGTGGGGAATGAAGGTAAAATGGATGTCCTATTTTGCCGAATTCCCTTACATTTATGGCATTGCAGTTATTCTTGACCCGGGTCTCAAGCTTGAAGGATTGAGAAGCTTGTTGACCTTTTATTACGAAACTCTTGGTACAGATTATGATGTTGATAAATATGTAAATGATTGTAAGACAATATTAGATAGACTATATGAACATTATGCGGGTATTTATCTGTAACACCCCAATAATTCTCACTAGTTTATAAATCATTCTTTCAAGAAATATTGAGAATTATTAAGGCATTATCGCCACGTGTGGAAACGCATCGACTTACTCAGAATTTTGCAGCGGAAATAAAATAATACTAAATTTAAAATAAATCTAAAACTTATTACAACTTGGAACCACTGAGGCCCTTAAATTTATTTAATCAACTTAAACGAAATAAATCCAACTTTATAAATTAAAAAGTCTAAAATAACCAAAACTAAAACGTTAAATTATTTTTAGAAAATATTTTATAAAATGTAATAAGTTCAGAAATTTCACTCGTCACTCAAGCCCAAAATCATCCCTGTAAACCTGCACAAAGTTACCTTGACCCTGAACGACTGCTCACCAATAATTGGGTCATCACAGGGTCAAGATATCAACAAGACCAAATTGTACGGTGTCAGCAAAGCTGAGTACGGCAATTAAATAAGCACACAGATCTATTGCATACAACAATTGTATTCTCTAGCTACGGTGAGTAATTAGTGATTATTTCCTTGTTAACACATTTACTATTAAGTGGCCCTCTAGAGCCGAAGCCAGTGTAAGCACCAGGCGAGTTGTCTATGCCTATGTGGTGACAATGGAAGCTACCCACGTCACAAATAAAGGAATGAGCTCAATCCGCTAATGGAACACGTGGATCCTACGGTTCCCTTAAAGTCACGAGTCCTGCCGTGACCCCAACCCACATCTATGCCAATACTCACGACGTGCACTTGTCGAAAGTTTTAATGCTTACCCGAATCTTTCACTTTAAGTGATTAGTGTCTTGAGAGTTGTTACACATAACAAGCACACACACACAATTCACATAACACTTGTTTTAATTATTGTTCAGATAAAACACACTGAACTCTTGTCTATTAACGAGATTCCCATTAAGAACATATGTCTTAAGTGGTATCCCAAAGCTATTAAAGGGCATGAAATATTCAAAGAACCTATTCATGCATTATCTTTCTTTATAATCAGGAACATGAAATAATCTTTCCTATTCTTTTCTTGATCAGTTTGTAAACACAAGTCATACAAACAACTAATATCACCACAATAACTCATGTTCCACAAAATCACAACAATCATGATAGAAATATGCAAATCCTAACATGATACTACGTCTGAAAACTTATCAATCACGCGTACCTTGAATAGACCTGGTGGTACTCCACCTTTTCCTTTCAGAACTCGTCTAAGTAATATTCCTCGCCTATAATATAAGAGACAATAATATTAAACTTGAGTCCTAAAAATATCCAGCAGCTCTAACCTATCCTAAGACTTTCCATAAATTACCCGAAGGTTATATTAACTACTTAATCAATTGTATAAATACATTCTTTAATTCAAGATTTTAAAAGAATTTTTTTTTTTTTATATATATATATATATACGTGTACATACATATATATATATATATGTGTGTGTGTACACATATATATATACATACATACACGCATATAAGAGTATACATATATGCATACACATATATATATACATAAGTTGAACAACAAAAGACCCCAAACAAGGCAGCGGTGACGGTGCTACCTACGGGCACAGCGGCCAGTGGCGACAGCAGGCAGCAGGGGCGGCTCGGGGCAGCAGGCAGCGGCTACTATCAGATGGTCCTCAGCGACCCGGCTGCGGTGGTGGCGGTGGTGCTGCGTCTGGGTTCTGCGTGAGGGGTGCTCTGTTTTTTTTTTTTTTATTAAAACAGAGAGAACCACGGTGGCTCGGCCCGGCGAGGTAGCAAAGGTCCGGCGAGGTAGCGGAGGTCCGGCGGCTGTACGGTGGTTGAGCTTTGGTGGTTATGGAGGGTTGTGGGTGTGAGGTTGAGGTTGAAGATGATGAGGTTGGGGTTTTTTTTTTTTTTTTTTTCCTTTTCTTCTTTTGGTTTCACCGTGAGGAAAGAGAGTGAGTGTTGTTATTTTTTTCCCTTTTTGCTTTTTGACCTAATTTGGTTTGCCTTGGGTATTTATAATGTTCCAGTTACTCAGGGTTTTTCCAATAGGTTGGGCCTGTGACAACTCTTTTGAGCCCTTATTAATTTCAAACACTGGCTTTCTAATATCTATTTTCTTTTTATTTATCTATTTATCTGTTTGAACGGTTCCCTACCGGCAATTAAAACCTTTTGAGTTATGTTAAATATTACCCACAACTTACATAAAACTGATTTCAACATATAAATTATTTATATTCCCATAAAGTAAAACATTTATTTTATTTTATTAATTCCAATCTCGAAAATATTCGTTATGGGTATTTAATTATATATTTTTGTATAAATAAATCTATATTAAAGTATAAAAATTACGGGGGATTACATTCTACCCCCCTTAAAAGAAGTTTCGTCCCCGAAACTTATGCCACTAATAAGAATAAATTGTAAAGAAATATACTGCTAAGTATTAAATTTTTAAAGTCTAAGGACTAGAGCTGCTGTAACTTGACTCTAACTTCTATTTCTACTACTTGTTCCCGACGATACGCCCGAAACACTTGAGACTTTGTCCCAAAAACGAGGAAAATGTAGAATACTATTCAGTGCAAGCATGCCAAAATAGTAACTACAATGATAATAATGCTATAAAATGCTGTAAAAGCGCGAAATTCTATCGCATTCTACCCCCCTTAAAGAAAAAGAGTTACGTCCCCGTAACTCACCGTTTAAAACAATTCGGGGTACTTGCTCTTCATATCTTCCTCGGTTTCCCAAGTGGCTTCTTCGTACTCTTGGTTAGACCAAAGGACCTTTACTAACTTTATTTCCTTGTTTCGGGTACTTCGTACCTTAGTGTCCAATATCTTGACGGGTCTTTCTTCATATGTCAGATTTTCATCCAATTGAATTGCTTCCGGTTGCAGTACATGCTTGGAATCCGGGATATATCTCTTGAGTTGTGAAATGTGAAATACATCATGCATCTTCTCAAATTCCATCGGTAAGGCCAGCTTGTAAGCTAACTTCCCGATTCTTTCTAAAATTTCATACGGACCCACATACTTTGGGCTAAGTTTACCCTTTTGCCCGAATCGCATGATACCTTTCGTTGGTGAAACTTTCAGGAAAACTTTGTCACCAACTTTAAATTCATCCTCCCGTCGTTTCTGATCTGCGTAACTCTTATATCTATCTTGGGCTGCTTGAATTCTACTCCGAATCAATTTAACAATTTCGACTGTCTCTTCTATGAACTCGGTTCCCAAGACAATTTGTTCACTAAGGTCGTTCCAACAAATAGGGCTTCTACATTTTCTCCCATACAGTGCTTCGAAGGGTGCCATTCTGATGCTAGCGTGGTAACTATTGTTATAGGAGAACTCGATAAGGTCCAAGTGATCCTCCCAAGATCCTTGGAAATCGAGTGCACATGCCCTCAACATATCTTCCATCGTTTGATTCGTTCTTTCGGTTTGCCCATCGGTTGCTGGGTGAAACGTTGTGCTCATTTTAAGAGTTGTGCCCAAATTCTCTTGCACCTTCTTCCAGAACTTTGATAAAAATCGAGAGTCACGATCCGAGATGATATCTTTCGGTACTCCATGCAGTCTTACCACATTCTTTATGTAGGTTTTCGCCAGTTGCTTCTTTTTCAAAGTTTCTTTGATGGGTATAAAAACGGCAGACTTAGTTAGTCGATCTACTATCACCCATATGGTGTCGTTACCACTCTTAGCTCTAGGTAAGGCAGTGACAAAATCCATCGATATCGAATCCCACTTCCAGACTGGCACTTCCAGCGGTTGAACTGCCCCCATTGGTCTCTTGTGATCTATCTTCACCTTTTGGCATGTAAGGCACTTTGACACGAATTCCACAATTTCACGCTTCATATTGGGCCACCAGTAGGCTAATTTTAAATCCTTGTACAACTTATCACCTCCGGGGTGAATAGAGTACGGTGTGTTATGAGCTTCCTCCATTATTCTTTGCTTCAACTCCTCACATTTTGCGGGTATGCACCACCTTCCTTTAAAACGCAAGCTTCCATCGTCAAATACTCTAAAGTCACTCTCCTTAGTTTGATCTAAATTTCCTTTTATCTTATTTAGTTTATCATCCTCCTTTTGTCTTTCCACAATCTCATCAAACAATGTGGGTGCTATCGACATGGCTGCTATCAAGTTTTCCACTTCCCCTTCATACATAACTTCCAAGTTTAACCTTTTAAACTCTCTGCACAGAGTGTCTTTGACCATCAGGGTATTGATTCCATGAGTCGTCTTGCGGCTCAAGGCGTCGGCGACTTTATTGGCTTTTCCTTCGTGGTATTGGATATCCAGATCGTAATCCTTAATTAATTCTAGCCATCTCCTTTGTCTCATGTTCAAATCTTTCTGAGTGAAAATATACTTTAAGCTTTTGTGATCCGTAAATATCTTACACCTTACACCATAAAGATAATGTCTCCATATCTTCAAGGCAAACACTATGGCGGCTAGTTCCAGATCATGAGTAGGGTAATTTGCCTCATACGGTTTTAGTTGTCTCGATGCATAGGCTACCACCTTTCCATTCTGTTGTAAGACACATCCCAACCCATTCTTTGAAGCATCACTATATACTTCAAACCCCTCGATTCCTTCAGGTAGGGTTAACACCGGTGCGGTTGTCAATCGGTCCTTCAAGGTTCGGAATGCTTCTTCGCAATTTTCATCCCACTCAAACTTCTTTTCCTTCTTCATCAAGTTAGTCATGGGTCTTGCTATCTTAGAGAAATCCTTCACAAACCTTCTGTAATAGCCCGCTAAGCCCAAAAAGCTTCGAACATCAGTCACGTTCTTAGGAGTAGACCACTCGCTCACTGCCTTGATCTTCTCAGGATCCACACATACTCCTTCCTTCGATACATAGTGCCCCAAGAATGCAACCTTTTCTAGCCAGAATTCACACTTAGAAAACTTGGCATACAATTTGTTTTCTCTTAAGGTCTCCAGGACTGTTCTTAAATGATTAACGTGCTCGTCTTGACTCTTTGAGTACACCAATATATCATCTATGAACACTACCACAAACTTATCCAAGTATTCATGGAACAATCTATTCATCAAGTCCATAAATATAGCTGGTGCGTTGGTTAACCCAAACGGCATAACGGTAAACTCATAATGGCCATAGCGAGTTCGGAAGGCAGTCTTTGACACGTCCTTATCGGCTACTCTCAACTGATGGTAGCCGGACCTCAGATCGATCTTTGAGAACACGCAAGCTCCCTTGAGTTGATCGAATAAGTCATCAATTCTAGGTAAGGGATACTTGTTTTTGATGGTCACATTGTTCAACTCCCTATAGTCTATGCACAGTCTAAGGCTCCCATCTTTCTTCCTCACAAATAGCACAGGGGCTCCCCAAGGTGATGCACTAGGCCGGATATAACCTTTATCAAGCAACTCTTGTAATTGGGTCTTTAGTTCACTCATCTCCGCAGGTGCCATTCTATATGGTGCTTTGGAGATAGGGGCTGTCCCAGGTACTAAATCTATGGTGAACTCAACCTCTCTTTTTGGTGGCATCCCCGAAATCTCGTCAGGGAAAACATCAACAAATTCATTAACTATTGGAACATCATCCAAGTTCATTCCCTTCCTCTCACTTAAGTCTAGAACACAACAGAAATACAATGGGTGTCCTTTTGTAACTAGGTTTTTCAGTTTCATGGCAGAGATTATCCCAAAGCCCTTAGTCTTGCTAGCGTTCTTGTAGGAAATGGGGGTTCCTAAAGGGGTTCTCAAGTATACTCTTTGTGCTTTACAATCTATTTTTCCCTCATACTTGCTTAACCAGTCCATTCCTAAGATAATGTCCAAGCCCCCTAAAGAAATCTCTATAAGGTCAGAAGGAAAGTTAGATTCCCCTATTTGTAATGGCAATTCCCTGTGAAGTCTAGTACAGTTAACTACCTCCCCAGTGGGTAGGCATATAGGTATTTGGACTAGCTCCGCCTTAATCAACCCCAACTTTACCACAACAGACTTAGAAATAAAAGAATAGGTTGCACCAGAATCGAAAAGAACTTTAACCATAAAGGAGTTTAGGGAAAATGTACCCGTGATAGTATCAGCTGCTTTCTCGCCCTCTTTCTTTCCCATGACGTTCAATCTGCCTGCGGTGTTGTTCTTGTTCTGATGATGGTTATTATCTACCCCTCCTTGCTTAGTGAGGTTGTTTTGGTTACCCGAATGTCCTCCGGATCTATCGTAGGGTCTTCCTTTAGTTTCATTCCTTTCAGCCTCGGGTTTGGAGAAGCACTCGTACGCTCTGTGTCCCTTCTTCTTGCAGTTGTTGCAGGTAACCAGGTTACCCTCGCAGTCTTTCCCAGGATGATTTCGTGGACATTTCTTGCAGAAGTGAGTTCGCCCATTAGCGTCAGGCCTTTGTTGTCCTTGCCCTTTTCCTGTGTTCTGGTTTCCTTTGTTTCGGAAGTTCCCATTCATTTGTTTCTTGAAATTTCCTTGATGATTACTTTGTTGGAACTCCTTCCTCTTTTCTCCCACAACACCCTCTCCTTTAGCATTCCGTTGGAAGAGGCTGTATAAGTTCGCAGCCCTTCCGTACACATCATCCAGCCTTGTGAAAGTCTCTCCTCCCAAGTTCATCTTTATCTCCATAGAGAGTCCTTGCTCGAACCTCTGAGCCTTTAGCTCCTCTGTGGCTACCACTTCTGGGGCAAATCTTGACAAGGCGACGAACTTAGCATAATATTCCGCTACGCTCATCTTCCCCATTTTCAAGTCGAAGAATTCGTCAGACTTTTGTTTCTTCAACCAAGCAGGGTAAAATTTGTTCCGGATGCTGGTCTTGAAGGCGTCCCAATTGAATCCAGCGGCCTCGCGGATCGCAGGCCCACTTTCCCTCCACCATAGATCTGCCTCATCCTTCAGGTACAAGGTGGCTTGGTTGACCCTAAGCGCTTCAGGACAGTCTAAAGTATCGAAGATCTTGTCAAATTCCCTTAACCAACTTTCCAGTTGTGATGGGTCAGGGCCCCCTTTAAAATAGGGTGGTTTCACTTGTGCCAACTTTTTGAACATCTCCCCAGCAGGGTCGTTATGGTCATTGCTGTAACGACCCGACTTTTCGACTTGTCGATTTACAAAGGGAAAGCGACATTCGGATCGTTACTAACTTAAATAACAATAAATCAACTTAATTGAATGAATAAATTATCTTTTATTAAATTAACTACTGAAAATCCATAATCCAAAAGTCACTAATACATATAGAGTCTGGAAATTCTGTCCCAACATGCTGGGATCATAAGATAAACTAAATTAATGTCTCAAACTGTTCTGGGAATACTAAATACTCAAAATAAAATACTAATCCACTCAAGCCCATCCAGCGGAGCCCGCTCTACTCTGCTGCATCGTCATCTGAAACTGAGGGGGGGGTCCACCGTCAGTGGCGAGTAACTAGGCTGTCCCATTTAATCGAGGGACCACCAAACACATAATAGCATAGAAATATGCATAAAAACTGTAGAGAAATCTAATACACGTCTTTATAAAAATGTACAAAAATACGTATAACAGTACGTATAAAAATACGTATAAAAGTACGTATGCGAATACGTATAAACACACCTGCAGAAATACGGTTAGAAATACGTATAATCTACGTATAATGTACGTACAATCAACCCTGCAAATACGGTTAGAAATACGTACAAAAAATACACTCAACATTCATACATACATGCATCCTTACTCGCATACATACATACCCATAAATACAGAAATACACAGCGGAAGACTTAACATACTGAACTTATACCTTATACTATACATCTTAAATTATCTCAATCCTTAACTTATACTTAACCCTTCTTAAATTATATCATCAATAAATCTTAATCATATCTTATCATAATCTTATCTTAATCATATCATATCATAGTCTTATCTTGATCATATCATATCATAATCTTATCTTAATCGTATCATATCATGTCTTTCTTATCATATTAGATCATAACATATCTTATCATCACATCTTAGAAATCATCTTAAACTTCATCTTATGATTTCATCTTATCAAATCGTATGATCGTAATATAATATCTTTGTTGGACCGGTCACTTATAACTCGTTATGGATCTCGTGTTTCACCATAACTCCCTAGAACATGCCGGGAGGAGCTCGTGTACTCAATCCCATAGCGGATCCCGTGTTTCACCGCTAAGTCTAAGCTATGGCCATAACTTCCTGGTAGCGACTCGCAGATACGGTTACCAGACGACTACATGTTCTAAGGTCAAACTACTCGGGGGAACTCATGTGTTCGTCCCATTGAGTAGTGGTTCTGACTTAACCCACTAATGACTCGTGTATCATACAGGTGGGTGTCCATATTGTATCTTATATCTTCAATTAATTTAATCGTATCATATATTAGGATAATACTAGGTGACCGTAATAGGAAATGAAATGTTCGGAGTCCCAGGAAAGGGAGGTGCGGCACGTATATTGGCCACCTTAAATACCAAGCCTTTCCTAGCCAGAGACCGAAACATAACATGTATAGCTATTACTCTGTTTCCTTTCTTATCCCTAGTAATATCTTATGCAACTTCAATTCTTATAATATACTATTCTTAAAATATATATATACTTATAATCCTATCCTTTCGGATACTAACCTTAATATTACGTCATATACCAATTGTAACAATATTCGAAAAATATTTATATTAATAGTACTAATATTATTTCGGTCCTCTTAATAATAATACTAATAATATCTTTTTATCCCTTCACTTTACAACTTATCCCTAATAATTATTTTGTCCATAACTTTTATTATTAATTATTTCCTAAATTAATAATAATTCAAAACTAACCAAAATATAATAAAAATCCTATTTTTCCTACTTTCACCACACTCGACATTTTATATCAATAATAGCCAAAATTATTCAATTAATTTATATGAATTCAATCATCAAGAATTAAATAATTTAACTAATTAATAACATAAAAATCATATTTTTCGACAACATTCATCAAGATTAACTTAAAAATAATATTTTTAACTCTTCTTTTAATTTCTATACACTTGACAATTAGAAGGTAATAACAAGATTTAATTTTTAATTCAAGATTTATCAATATAATTCAATACTATCAAGATTCATCATAAAAATCATATTTTTAGTTCCCTTTTAATACTTAGGTCACTCGAAAATTCAAGAATGAATAATAGCATATTTTAATAATTCAATTGCCCTATTTTATACAATCTGATTTTTAAAGAATTAAATTAAAAACGACCATCTAAAGATCTCTAAAAATCTGGAAATTTTTATGGGAGCTAAATATGGGTTCAAGTATTAACGTGCATAAATTTCGTCTAAAAATAACATCTTTTACTATTTTTAAGTGATTTTATAACTAACCAGTCAGATTAGGCTGAATTCGGTTTCAGAATTTTATGCCATATCAAACGATCTTTAAAAATTACGAAAATTTAAAACAAGCTGTAAAACATTATCACTGACTTCCATATAAAATTTCGTAGCATTCCGAATTTATTAAGTACACTAATAAATTCGTAAACCTATTCTGGACAGTTTTACCGGTTTGAAAGATTAAATTTTTATAAATAATAAACGGACGAATTTTGCCACGAAATAAATCATGGTTAATAATCAAACAGTAAAACAGATACCATGAAAAATTCATCAAGAAATAACAAGATTTGATTGGTAAATAAATTCATGCAAGATCATACATAAAATCAAGAAAATACATAAAAATCAATCAAGAAATTCATGCTTCATGCTCGACATGTTCATATGAAAACAATATTAAACTTCCTACAATTTTCATGCTTCAATTCCTAATTAACTATGTGAATAGCTACCCGTAGATTAAATAGAAAAGCAAAGTTACCTGAAATCGCTTAAAAATTCCAAGGAAGATCTTCACCAAAAAAAAATGGTGAAGGGCACGGTTCTTTGAGAGGGGGAAGAAGGAGAAAAGTTGTATTTTATTTCTTAGGGTTTAGGTGCAAATAGCAAATAGGACCCAAATGAAGTAAAGGGGTCCTATATAAAGAAAAATAAAAAAAAAAAATAAATAAAAAAAAAAAAAAACAACAAACAACCCTAGCAAAGAGCTAGGTTGCCGTGAAAGTGCAAACAAAGGGGGGGAAGTTTGTTGTTGGTCATCAACAACATTTGACTAAGTAATTTGATTAATTCAAATTAATTAAATTAGTTAATTATCCATAATAATAATTAACATAAATCTAATTAAAACAAAAATACATTTGGCCCAAAATGGAAGGAAAGCCGGCCATCAAAAGAAAAGGAAAGGAAATTGGGTCTTTGGCCCAATTTTGGAAGAGAAAAGGTTGGGCTAAAAAAAATAACACAGTCCAATTTTAATGGGCCTTTTGGACTAAAACTGAATAAATATAATTAATAACCGCGAAATTTTCTGGCCCAAAATTCCGGGTCGTTACAATCACCCCTCCTTAAATAAATTTCGTCCTCGAAATTTACTTAAAGAAGCTCACGTAAGAAAACAATGGAACAACTATAACATAAACGATCAACCGGATACGGAAACCGTACACGTGGTTACGTCAGCTGCGCGTCCGCCTCTTCTTGGTCACGTAGAAGACTCGATCCTTCACTTGTACTCGGCTCACCATTGCTGCCGGTTTGTTCTTTGGTCACGCCCAAGTCTCGTGCCTTCCTTGTCTACATACGCAACACCCTATTGTAACCCGTCGCACCTCTTTCCGGAATGACGTTCGTTCTCGCATCCTCTGCAAACCGGGGTCTCGGAATCGTCGGTTGCTTGCCCGTCCTGCGATTGCGGCTCCTGGTATTGTTCGATTCGTTGTCTCTTCTCAACTGCGGCCGATTAGCTTCCTCTGGTTCTCTTCTCTGTAGCCTTTTCCTCCTCGAACGATGCTTGAACCTCTAAGGCGGTCTCGTACGCGTTCTGGAACGATGCTAACCTGTTGCCGGTAACGTGTACCCTAATGCAAGGACTCGTCATTTTGATATACCGCTTCAGCTTCTCAGCTTCCGATGGAGATATTGCAGCGAAAAATCTGGACAGCTTCGCGAACTTGTCGGTAAATGTCTGAACTGACATGGTCCCCTAAGTGAGCGTCAGGAACTCCTCTGGCTTTTGCCACCTAAGCTCGTCGGAAAAGATACGTTCTTGTAGCTTGGAGGTAAACTCTTCCCGTGTCATGCTCTTCACAGCTCTTCCCTGCGGCGAACCGTTATCAACTAGTCGTCTGCTTCTAATCGAAGGTAGTAGCTAGCGATCTGAACTCGTTTATCTTCCGGACAACCGATTTGCGTCGAACCGTTCTTCCATCTCTCAAATCCAGCTCTTGCGCATCACGGGGTCAGACGTGCCATCATTGGTAGGAAGCCGATGACGAGAAATCTGATCCTGGACCTGTGGGTTATGGGCTCACCACGCTTCTGCTGCACCACTCTGATAAAACACCGGTCACGGCTACGAATTGATGGTTCCGGCGTCGAAGTCTGAGGTTTGGCCTTGGGGGCGTCATCCTGTACGTACACACTTAAACATTCCTATTGTTAGTTCACACAAAAGCACATAGTAACGTCGGAGGACGTAAACGAGCAATCCGATCGAACGAAGACGACTGGGAATTCTGGACTCGCATGCTATTCTGTGCCAAAGTAAGAATTGCGTCTTCTAAGTTGCGACGACGACGGCAGGAACTTGAAGGTCGTGGGACCGACATCCTGAAACAACAATCGCGTTAAGAAATACACGACATACGAAACGGCGCCAACGCGAAACGTGAACGATAAATCGTCTTAACCCTGGCTTCTACCCATGGTTCACTCATCTAGGTTTTCCATATTAAGCTAAGGTTCACTCGGGTTCATAAAGCACTCAACTTTCGAAGTTACTTGTGAAGAAGTAACTTAGGGTCAAACCTATGGCTCTGATACCAACTGTAACGACCCGACTTTTCGACTTGTCGATTTACAAAGGGAAAGCGACATTCGGATCGTTACTAACTTAAATAACAATAAATCAACTTAATTGAATGAATAAATTATCTTTTATTAAATTAACTACTGAAAATCCATAATCCAAAAGTCACTAATACATATAGAGTCTGGAAATTCTGTCCCAACATGCTGGGATCATAAGATAAACTAAATTAATGTCTCAAACTGTTCTGGGAATACTAAATACTCAAAATAAAATACTAATCCACTCAAGCCCATCCAGCGGAGCCCGCTCTACTCTGCTGCATCGTCATCTGAAACTGAGGGGGGGGTCCACCGTCAGTGGCGAGTAACTAGGCTGTCCCATTTAATCGAGGGACCACCAAACACATAATAGCATAGAAATATGCATAAAAACTGTAGAGAAATCTAATACACGTCTTTATAAAAATGTACAAAAATACGTATAACAGTACGTATAAAAATACGTATAAAAGTACGTATGCGAATACGTATAAACACACCTGCAGAAATACGGTTAGAAATACGTATAATCTACGTATAATGTACGTACAATCAACCCTGCAAATACGGTTAGAAATACGTACAAAAAATACACTCAACATTCATACATACATGCATCCTTACTCGCATACATACATACCCATAAATACAGAAATACACAGCGGAAGACTTAACATACTGAACTTATACCTTATACTATACATCTTAAATTATCTCAATCCTTAACTTATACTTAACCCTTCTTAAATTATATCATTAATAAATCTTAATCATATCTTATCATAATCTTATCTTAATCATATCATATCATAATCTTATCTTAATCGTATCATATCATGTCTTTCTTATCATATTAGATCATAACATATCTTATCATCACATCTTAGAAATCATCTTAAACTTCATCTTATGATTTCATCTTATCAAATCGTATGATCGTAATATAATATCTTTGTTGGACCGGTCACTTATAACTCGTTATGGATCTCGTGTTTCACCATAACTCCCTAGAACATGCCGGGAGGAGCTCGTGTACTCAATCCCATAGCGGATCCCGTGTTTCACCGCTAAGTCTAAGCTATGGCCATAACTTCCTGGTAGCGACTCGCAGATACGGTTACCAGACGACTACATGTTCTAAGGTCAAACTACTCGGGGGAACTCATGTGTTCGTCCCATTGAGTAGTGGTTCTGACTTAACCCACTAATGACTCGTGTATCATACAGGTGGGTGTCCATATTGTATCTTATATCTTCAATTAATTTAATCGTATCATATATTAGGATAATACTAGGTGACCGTAATAGGAAATGAAATGTTCGGAGTCCCAGGAAAGGGAGGTGCGGCACGTATATTGGCCACCTTAAATACCAAGCCTTTCCTAGCCAGAGACCGAAACATAACATGTATAGCTATTACTCTGTTTCCTTTCTTATCCCTAGTAATATCTTATGCAACTTCAATTCTTATAATATACTATTCTTAAAATATATATATACTTATAATCCTATCCTTTCGGATACTAACCTTAATATTACGTCATATACCAATTGTAACAATATTCGAAAAATATTTATATTAATAGTACTAATATTATTTCGGTCCTCTTAATAATAATACTAATAATATCTTTTTATCCCTTCACTTTACAACTTATCCCTAATAATTATTTTGTCCATAACTTTTATTATTAATTATTTCCTAAATTAATAATAATTCAAAACTAACCAAAATATAATAAAAATCCTATTTTTCCTACTTTCACCACACTCGACATTTTATATCAATAATAGCCAAAATTATTCAATTAATTTATATGAATTCAATCATCAAGAATTAAATAATTTAACTAATTAATAACATAAAAATCATATTTTTCGACAACATTCATCAAGATTAACTTAAAAATAATATTTTTAACTCTTCTTTTAATTTCTATACACTTGACAATTAGAAGGTAATAACAAGATTTAATTTTTAATTCAAGATTTATCAATATAATTCAATACTATCAAGATTCATCATAAAAATCATATTTTTAGTTCCCTTTTAATACTTAGGTCACTCGAAAATTCAAGAATGAATAATAGCATATTTTAATAATTCAATTGCCCTATTTTATACAATCTGATTTTTAAAGAATTAAATTAAAAACGACCATCTAAAGATCTCTAAAAATCTGGAAATTTTTATGGGAGCTAAATATGGGTTCAAGGATTAACGTGCATAAATTTCGTCTAAAAATAACATCTTTTACTATTTTTAAGTGATTTTATAACTAACCAGTCAGATTAGGCTGAATTCGGTTTCAGAATTTTATGCCATATCAAACGATCTTTAAAAATTACGAAAATTTAAAACAAGCTGTAAAACATTATCACTGACTTCCATATAAAATTTCGTAGCATTCCGAATTTATTAAGTACACTAATAAATTCGTAAACCTATTCTGGACAGTTTTACCGGTTTGAAAGATTAAATTTTTATAAATAATAAACGGATGAATTTTGCCACGAAATAAATCATGGTTAATAATCAAACAGTAAAACAGATACCATGAAAAATTCATCAAGAAATAACAAGATTTGATTGGTAAATAAATTCATGCAAGATCATACATAAAATCAAGAAAATACATAAAAATCAATCAAGAAATTCATGCTTCATGCTCGACATGTTCATATGAAAACAATATTAAACTTCCTACAATTTTCATGCTTCAATTCCTAATTAACTATGTGAATAGCTACCCGTAGATTAAATAGAAAAGCAAAGTTACCTGAAATCGCTTAAAAATTCCAAGGAAGATCTTCACCAAAAAAAAATGGTGAAGGGCACGGTTCTTTGAGAGGGGGAAGAAGGAGAAAAGTTGTATTTTATTTCTTAGGGTTTAGGTGCAAATAGCAAATAGGACCCAAATGAAGTAAAGGGGTCCTATATAAAGAAAAATAAAAAAAAATAAATAAATAAAAAAAAAAAAAAAACAACAAACAACCCTAGCAAAGAGCTAGGTTGCCGTGAAAGTGCAAACAAAGGGGGGGAAGTTTGTTGTTGGTCATCAACAACATTTGACTAAGTAATTTGATTAATTCAAATTAATTAAATTAGTTAATTATCCATAATAATAATTAACATAAATCTAATTAAAACAAAAATACATTTGGCCCAAAATGGAAGGAAAGCCGGCCATCAAAAGAAAAGGAAAGGAAATTGGGTCTTTGGCCCAATTTTGGAAGAGAAAAGGTTGGGCTAAAAAAAATAACACAGTCCAATTTTAAGGGCCTTTTGGACTAAAACTGAATAAATATAATTAATAACCGCGAAATTTTCTGGCCCAAAATTCCGGGTCGTTACAATTGCGATTTACGTTCAAGTTCTCTGCCAATAGTCTTATGGCATCAGCTAGGGCTAGGTTATCCGCCATCCTCTTTCTCCTCCTAAATAAAAGGGAAACCTATTTAGTTTTGCCAAATTAGCTTTGGATAGGTCATTAACTGACTATCCCTATTAATAAATCTAATTCATATGGTCTAGATAATAGGCATGAAGCTATCAATCTATCATAGCGAACACATAATTTAAGCAAGAAAATTAACAAATAAAATAGAATAAAAGAGATTCCCATAGCGCGGTGTTAAGTGCTCGGTTTGAACATTGATATTTAATCTTTATAAATTCTAAGTTTTTATTAATTTGTAGCAATAGAGACCCCTAACTATACTCCTCTATTTTGAAACGTCCACAACTTACTAATAAGTAAATGAATAATGAATAAATGAATAAAAGAACAACTTCGTACGACTCAAAGTATTATTGTTATTATTATATATTTTTTTTTATTACATACTAAAAATGACTATTATCGTGCTTGTCTGCCTTCTCCTGATAAACACTGGGATCAAAATCTCCATCACTGTCTTCCTCTTCAGAACTTTCATTCATTCCCAGTTCTTCTTCATCGAGGGTTGTCGCAGGATCTCCGTTTGGAATCTCATATGCGTCCACCAGGTAGTCATCTTCTAAGTTCGATTCTGTTGGTCTCATATGCGCTTGATAGACTTTCTGCTTCTCTTCCCACGTAGTCGCCGTAAGGTATGCGGTTAAGATAGCTTTCGTCTCCTCTGTTTTACCTGCTCTTAAGACTGCTAGTTGTGCTTCTTCTATTCCTTTCTTATTGTTGTTTATATTAATGCTAACCTGACTCGATGCAGTATTTTCAATTTTTCCTTGTTTTTCGTTCCACTCACTCTCAAGTTTTATTAGCCACTTTCGTAGACCATTTCCTAACATATACTCGTCCGGGTAGGCGAGACTGTTGAATTGTCCAGCAAACATGATTATTGGTGCTTTAAAATACTGAAAGACTGGTGTGAACGGTTCTTTCTTTGGTAAATAATGTAAGCACATGGCGGCAATGTAGGCCTGGGTGACATCGTTTACTCTATTCTCTTCTAGAAATATGTCAAACACATATGCTGTTATCTTGTTTAAATATTCAATGATTGTTTCATTATCTTTCTTGATTAGGTGCTCGTTAGGTGGGTTTCTTGGAGGAAACAACATCTGTACGTATGAAAGTGCATGTGATCCCACGCAATACCAATTTCCAAAAGGAATAAAATAAAAAAAATAAATAAATAAAACAACAATATGTTACTAACATATAATCACTGAACACACACACAGTCACTATCATCATCATATATAACAAATAGCCACAATACGATTCACGTTAATACCCTTCCCAAATCCTCACTAAAGTTAATTTAGAAAATCTTATTTTGCAAATCAAAATATATTAAAATAAAATTTTGACGTTTAGAAAAAAAAATTTGGATCAAAACCTGAGGCTCTGATACCACTTTGTAACACCCCAATAATTCTCACTAGTTTATAAATCATTCTTTCAAGAAATATTGAGAATTATTAAGGCATTATCGCCACGTGTGGAAACGCATCGACTTACTCAGAATTTTGCAGCGGAAATAAAATAATACTAAATTTAAAATAAATCTAAAACTTATTACAACTTGGAACCACTGAGGCCCTTAAATTTATTTAATCAACTTAAACGAAATAAATCCAACTTTATAAATTAAAAAGTCTAAAATAACCAAAACTAAAACGTTAAATTATTTTTAGAAAATATTTTATAAAATGTAATAAGTTCAGAAATTTCACTCGTCACTCAAGCCCAAAATCATCCCTGTAAACCTGCACAAAGTTACCTTGACCCTGAACGACTGCTCACCAATAATTGGGTCATCACAGGGTCAAGATATCAACAAGACCAAATTGTACGGTGTCAGCAAAGCTGAGTACGGCAATTAAATAAGCACACAGATCTATTGCATACAACAATTGTATTCTCTAGCTACGGTGAGTAATTAGTGATTATTTCCTTGTTAACACATTTACTATTAAGTGGCCCTCTAGAGCCGAAGCCAGTGTAAGCACCAGGCGAGTTGTCTATGCCTATGTGGTGACAATGGAAGCTACCCACGTCACAAATAAAGGAATGAGCTCAATCCGCTAATGGAACACGTGGATCCTACGGTTCCCTTAAAGTCACGAGTCCTGCCGTGACCCCAACCCACATCTATGCCAATACTCACGACGTGCACTTGTCGAAAGTTTTAATGCTTACCCGAATCTTTCACTTTAAGTGATTAGTGTCTTGAGAGTTGTTACACATAACAAGCACACACACACAATTCACATAACACTTGTTTTAATTATTGTTCAGATAAAACACACTGAACTCTTGTCTATTAACGAGATTCCCATTAAGAACATATGTCTTAAGTGGTATCCCAAAGCTATTAAAGGGCATGAAATATTCAAAGAACCTATTCATGCATTATCTTTCTTTATAATCAGGAACATGAAATAATCTTTCCTATTCTTTTCTTGATCAGTTTGTAAACACAAGTCATACAAACAACTAATATCACCACAATAACTCATGTTCCACAAAATCACAACAATCATGATAGAAATATGCAAATCCTAACATGATACTACGTCTGAAAACTTATCAATCACGCGTACCTTGAATAGACCTGGTGGTACTCCACCTTTTCCTTTCAGAACTCGTCTAAGTAATATTCCTCGCCTATAATATAAGAGACAATAATATTAAACTTGAGTCCTAAAAATATCCAGCAGCTCTAACCTATCCTAAGACTTTCCATAAATTACCCGAAGGTTATATTAACTACTTAATCAATTGTATAAATACATTCTTTAATTCAAGATTTTAAAAGAATTTTTTTTTTTTTATATATATATATATATACGTGTACATACATATATATATATATATGTGTGTGTGTACACATATATATATACATACATACACGCATATAAGAGTATACATATATGCATACACATATATATATACATAAGTTGAACAACAAAAGACCCCAAACAAGGCAGCGGTGACGGTGCTACCTACGGGCACAGCGGCCAGTGGCGACAGCAGGCAGCAGGGGCGGCTCGGGGCAGCAGGCAGCGGCTACTATCAGATGGTCCTCAGCGACCCGGCTGCGGTGGTGGCGGTGGTGCTGCGTCTGGGTTCTGCGTGAGGGGTGCTCTGTTTTTTTTTTTTTTTTTATTAAAACAGAGAGAACCACGGTGGCTCGGCCCGGCGAGGTAGCAAAGGTCCGGCGAGGTAGCGGAGGTCCGGCGGCTGTACGGTGGTTGAGCTTTGGTGGTTATGGAGGGTTGTGGGTGTGAGGTTGAGGTTGAAGATGATGAGGTTGGGGTTTTTTTTTTTTTTTCCTTTTCTTCTTTTGGTTTCACCGTGAGGAAAGAGAGTGAGTGTTGTTATTTTTTTCCCTTTTTGCTTTTTGACCTAATTTGGTTTGCCTTGGGTATTTATAATGTTCCAGTTACTCAGGGTTTTTCCAATAGGTTGGGCCTGTGACAACTCTTTTGAGCCCTTATTAATTTCAAACACTGGCTTTCTAATATCTATTTTCTTTTTATTTATCTATTTATCTGTTTGAACGGTTCCCTACCGGCAATTAAAACCTTTTGAGTTATATTAAATATTACCCACAACTTACATAAAACTGATTTCAACATATAAATTATTTATATTCCCATAAAGTAAAACATTTATTTTATTTTATTAATTCCAATCTCGAAAATATTCGTTATGGGTATTTAATTATATATTTTTGTATAAATAAATCTATATTAAAGTATAAAAATTACGGGGGATTACATTATCAACCCGGTCAGTCTTCACAACCAAAGCCGAAAAACAGAGACCCCTTTCTAGCATCTATCCTTCGTAAAGGAAAATCGAGGGTACCTTCCACATCATCACCCTCCCAAGATGAAGGTTCAGGTATAGATGATTATTTATCTTTTCAATTCGAAACTAACGAAAATTTTCATATTATTAAATGGTGGCATTCCCATTCAGTTCAATTTCCTATTCTAGCTAGAATTGCTAAGGATGTCCTAGCAATTCCGGCATCTACTGTTGCTTCCGAGTCAGCTTTTAGTGCAGGTAAAAGAGTATTGGATGAAAAAAGATCTAGTCTACACCCTGATACCATAGAAATATGTGTTTGCAAAAAAGATTGGGATCAGGCGGAAAAGAGGATACAAGGATTGAAGGAGGACGACCAAGACGAAGAAGACCCGTGGATGTTGATGAATACATCAGAATCCGATGCAGGCCCTAGCGGAAATGACACAACATAAGTCAAAAGTCACAACAACGGTCCACGACCACCATTCAGGTACGCAAAAGAACTACGTGGGCTTTGATTCCTTAAGTTTACTTAAGAAACTTAAGGATACGTAGGCATCTTATTTTGAAAAGTAAAATTTAATTCAAAAGTAAAATTTTAATTAATTAAAATTTAATTCAAAAATTTTATTTTAGTAAATTAAAATTTAATTCAAAAATTAAATTTTAATAAACTAAAATTTAATTCAAAAATTAAATTTTAATAATCAAAGTAAGTCCAAGCCCCCCCCCCCTCCCCCCGGGGGGGTTTCATATATTTTTGCCTTATTTTTTACATAATTATTTTAATTTTTTTAAATTATGTAATTATTTTTAATGCATATGTTTTGTAAATTGTAATTAACTAATATCATTTGGATGTTTTTTTTCCAGTGTGTTGAAGTGATTTAATTTTATTATTTTTTATAAAATATATTTGTAAATTGTAATAAATTATTTTCTAATTTATAAATTAAATATTAGTTACGAATTCTAGTTGTGTAATTACGAATTCTAATTGTGTAAGTAATACTTTAACTTTCTAGATTTTACATACATTTTTATAATTGTAATTTGTAAATTATAATATAAGTTCAATATATATTGCAACTTAATTTATTTGGTCAACTATGATTTATTAAAGTAAATTTGTTACTTGTTTAATTGTTTTAATGTATTATATTCAAATATTCAATTATTCATTTATTCATATTATCATATATACTATAAAAACTCAAAAGTCAAAAGTCAAAACCATGACAATTTACAAACCCTCCAAATCTTTTCAAATTACCTAAACCCTCCAAAGCCCCCCTAAACCCTCTCCAAACCCCCCCTAAACCCTCCAATTCTCCAAATGCCTAAACCGTAAACCCCCTTAAACTGCGAACCCATGAACCCGGTCCAACCTGCGAACCCATGAACCCGGTCCAACCCGCGAACCCATCCCAATCCGGCTAACCCGGCCCGGTGCCAGGCCCGGTTCAACCCGGCCGAACCGGTTCATGGGTCACCACTCCATGAACCCGGCCCGGTTCGGCCCGGCCCGGTGACCCAGCGGGCCGGTTCACGGGTCAGCCTTTTCTGGCCCGGCCCGGTACCTGGCCCGGCCCAGCCCAGCCCGGCCCGACCCGTTCGGTGGCCAGCTCTAACTACAGGTTTAGACTAGTAGGTGGAAAAAAGTGGTGATCATTTAATGCTTCGAGTATATGATCTGATGAACTTTCATTCTATTTTAACACATTCAACATTATTCAAAATAACTTTTGATGTTTTTTTTTGGGGGGGGGGGATGCGGGGGGCGGTAGGGGTTGCTTCCTTAATAATGTGAGGAAGAATCGTAATTCTCAACCTATAGCCACATTTTTTTATCAATTCCCAAATTATTGTCCACATCAGTTTTTTTTTTCGTCAGATTTTTTGCAACACTGATACTATGCTGAATTAACTTTGAAAATGTGCAATTGTTAAATCTAGTGCAAATTAACTATGAAAATTTCGAACTCTCTGGTATACAAGTGAGAATTTTAAAGTCAATGTATTTATAGGTTTGCATTGAATGTACCTATAATTATTATTTAGTTTACTTATAAATAATACTTAATATATCTAGGTTTTCCAAAATTTTCTCATGAAATCGGAACGTAACCCAACCCTAAATGTCAATCTGCGTGTGTGTAGGTTGTGTTCCAGTGAAAATTTTCTTATCGTGAGAATGCAAGAATGAACTTAGATACATCAAACTATAAACTATAGGTACATTGACTAATTACTATAAGTATATTCATTGCAAATTATAAATACATTGACTTTAGACTATAAATACATGGTAAATGTTAAGTAAATTAAAGTGGAAACAATTTAATTCATTCGCGACCCTTCATTTGTTGATCCAAAGGTCATTATTCTTTCTCATCATTCTCACCAAAATTAGGTTATGTTAATTCTTCTGTACTTGTCTAATCTGATATGAACTTTTCTGATCTGATCTGCAACTTTTTGATCTGATATGCACTTTTCTGGTCTGATCCGAATTATTATAATTTTTTGAAGGAATATTTCTGATCTGATTTTTTTTTATTTGATCATAATCTTTCTGATCTGATTTTTTAAATTAGCACTAGAGTGCTAAAATAACTTGAACTGAACAGAGTCTTAGACTCTTAGGCCCTGTTTGGGAATTAGTTGTTAGCAGTTAGAGGTTAGCTGATTGAATTAGCTGCTTTGACTAACTGTTTGTGATAGCTGATTTGACTAACTGATTATATTAACTGTTTGTTTAAAAGTGTTTGGTAAATAGCAATTAGTTGTTAGATGTTTCAAAATAAAAAGAACCAAAAAGCTATAATTTCTTCTAAAAAGCTCCTCATATGAGCTTTTTGAAAAAAAGCTTTTATTTTCACCCCAAAACTCTTTTCCAAGCCTCTAACTACCAAACACCCAAAAATAACTTTTTGAGTTGGTCAAACATCTCTTTTTTCCTCAAATATCTAACTCTCAAAGACCCCCTTAGTCTTCTCACATAAGCCAAATTCTTAGCCCTTAATTGAACACCCCATTTTCCTATGTAAAAAAAATTACTCTTTACTTTTTGTCACATAGATCCCATGATAACCTTTTCTCCTCCTTTTCACCCTTCTAAATCCATGTTTACTATCTATTTCTACCAAATTCTAGTTGTTCCATATTTTTGAAAAGATTTACTAGTGTCAGTGATTTGTCTGTATGTGGTGGATCTAAAAAATTTATACGTGTTCACTTTATAAAAAGATGTACTCCTCTGTCCTCTCTTAATATTGACATGATTATATTTAGAGTTTTACATTATAAGGTCATTTTTTACTATTAATCTATTATTCTACACAAATTTTTTTTTACTAAATTTTATTAAAATAAACAAACATATAATAACTTTTTTTTAGCCCAAGTGGGATCACATGACCTCACTTACATCAACCTCCAATCCACCACTACTCCATGTCACAAGAAAAGACTAAAAGCGGTGTGTGATTATCTTGTTACAGAGCATAACCATTAGCCTTAAGTGTAACAAAAAGAATGAAAAAAAAGAGAAAATACATCGAAGTAAAAGCAATATAAAATATAGGACTTATGAGCCCAAACTGTCGGAGTAAAAGATTGTTTTTTCTATTGATGGAGAGAGATTTTTAAACTCTAGTTGTTCCATATTTTTTAATTATTGTATCTTATAAGTTATAAGCATATTGCTCACAAATTTTTACAAATAGTAAGATTATTTTATTTCTATTACAAATTTATTTGGTAACTATATATTGATTCTTCCAAGACTTATAATTGTTCTAAGGATTTTTTTTCTCTTTTAACCACCTTTTAAAAGATTTTTTGTCAAATAAGTGCCTTCAAGAATTTTTTTCAAACAATTACCTTGTTACCTGCCAATCTGCCATAACCAATTAACCACAAGCCTAAAGTGTAACAAAAGGAAAGAAAAAAAATACAAGACAAAGAAAACTCATCAAAGTAAAATGAAATATAAAACAAGACTTGTGAACCCACACTCTTGGAATAAAAGAGTGCTTTTTTGAATGAAGAGAAATTTTTACATTTTAGTTGTTCCATGTCTCTAAATTGGTGTGTCTTATAAGTTATAAGCATATTATTCACAAATTTTTACAGATAGTAAGATTATTTCATTTCTATCACAAATTTATTTGGTAGCTATTTATTGATTCTTTCCAGACTCATAATTTTTCTAAGGATCTTTTTCTCCTTTAACTACTTTTTAAAAGAATTTCTGTCAAATAAATACCTTTAAGAAAAATTTCAATTCTAGTTTTTGAATGTTTGAAATTTTGGCTACAAGAAGAGAGAAATTTTAATCATAAAAAATCTTTATTATACATAAGAAAAACAATATCCATAAGAAATCTTGTTAGATTCGCTTATATGTATAGTTTTTTAAATATCAACTTTTATAATTTCTATAGAAAATAGTTGAAATTTTAAATGTTTAAACAAATACATTGAGACGGAGGGAAAAATACAAATTGTGTCAATTTGCTATGTCTAAACCATTTATGTTCAAATTTCTGTCAATGGATCCCACTTTTAAACACCTTTTTAAAATTCCCCACATTATTTTAACTTTTAAGACTCTTCTTAGATTAACATAGATTCTCACAGGAGGATTATTTTGAGAGATAAGGAATGAGGATAAATATTATTTATCATTATTAAAATTAATCCCTATTTGTTCGTAGAGCATAAGATTTTTTTATGGAAAATGGGATGGGGATTTTTTTTTTTTTTTTTTGCCAATAGTCTATAGCAAAGCTTAGAGTTGCACATCCGTCAAACGACTCCGACCGATGACAACACAATTGGAATTCCCTAAGGGTTTCCCACATACGTTTGGAATTATGAGGAGGGATTAATTTACTTCCTTATCTCTTTACCTAATCCCATTAAATAATACACAAAGGATGAAGATTATATTAGTAAAATCTCACTCATCAATTTCCTATCCTCATCTCATTCTTTAACCCTTCTAATCCTTATCTGTCAAAACAAATGGCCTATTATAGCTACATACGAGAATGACTTAGAAAACAAACGGTCCGTTGTAGCTATGTACAAGAATGACTTAGAAATACAAGTCCCCACCCCACCCCCACAATTTACACCAATATCCTATCCTGATCTCATTCTTTAATCCCTCTAATCCTTACATTTCAAAACAAACGGTCCGTTCGTTGTGGCTACGCATGAGAATGACTTAGAAATACAAGTGTTTTTTTCCCATGTATCAACCATTGTCAATACAACCAAAATATGATACTGTTTCCAAATCTGATTACAAAGGCTCACCAAAATCATGCAAAATGAAGTGAAGCCTTAGCCTTAATGCCCTACTACAGACTTTTGGAATTAGACACAACTATGGTGACATGCTAGTATATACATTATATTATGCCCCAAAAACCACTATTAATGTAGACACATTATCCCCTTCAGGGAATATTCAGGGAGAAAGGACAACCATATCTGAGATATTGGTGCTTGTATCACTTTCAGTAGCCTCAGAGCTTGAGCTATTTCGAGCCATGCTATCGTCTTTCATGACATTTCGCAGATCAGCCGGGCTTGTAGGAAGTGAAATCTTCAGATTAGTATCCAGGACCAAGCCCGATTTGGCCTGTTTTGGTTGAGAGAACCTGGTACTTGAAGAAGAACCATGGGCTGCAGTTTGGGCCTTTGATCCAGATGCTGACAAGCCCAAAAACGGTTTCTGTGAGCGGTTTCTGCCTCGGTTGATGTGTTGTGCACAATACTTTCGATCTGGAACAACTTCTTTCTTGCACTGCCACTTTTTCCCATCGGTTCTCTTACACCTTGATTCTGATAATTCCGGGCTGTTCTTGCAAGTTTCAACTCTCGGGTACTTGATTCCCACATCTAAAAGACAGAAACTCGGATAACATTAGTTTTCAGCATAATTTTTTGTAGTGATAATAGGCACGTATGCCACTCAATTCTTTTGAACCAAATGAATCTGAACTAAACTAAATTGAATAGACTCGGCAGAACAATTAAAACTGAGTTGAGCTGAATTGAATTTATCTGAAATTAAGTCCAAAAGAACAAGACCTAACTAAATAATGCATATACTATATCCATATTGATATGGTAAACTTTGCTGTCACTACTAACTAGAGCAAAATGCTTAGCAAATGATATGAAACAATAGAGGTCTACAAAGAAGATAAAGAGACCAAAGTTCAAAAGCATATGACTAACCATTTTGAAGAACACTTTTGGGTGAGAAATCCAACCCCGAGGCTTGGTTGATGACAGCAATCCTCTGATTCTCAACAATACCACAATTCAACTCGTTTTGCTTGTTGTTCTTACTCATTGCACCAGTATTGGTTAACCCTGAAGCTCTCGACATAACCCTATTCAGTCCAACCCTGTCCGGCTTAGGGTTATTGTTTCGGTTTACAGTAACGAGATTGTGGGGTCGGGGATTCGGAGAGGCTTCCACGAGCTTTCTTGAACGCTTACTACCTCGATGCATGTGCTTCTGGCAGTATTTTTCATTAGGAATAACAGATTGGTGGCATCTCCATTTCTTGCCATCCGTTCTTCTGCATCTTCCTGGCTCCGGATCCATTGTCTGCTGGTGATTAAACCCACCCCGGAAAAATGCTAGCACTATGAATCATTGTGAAGCAAAATTAACCAAATTTTAAGTCCACCAACTATCAAATGTAATGAAATAAATCAAGATAAACACACAAGCAAGCAATGCTAATGAGTTTTGAAAAATACAAAGTACTAGTTTCTCACATTGAAAAACATAAAGGAAAAAAAATTGGCATTTTTGTGATTTTGTTGATTTTTTTTTCGTAAAACACCCCTGTTTTTTCGTGGTTGGACATATATTATCCCTAATCTTACCTAAAAATACATTAAGATGTCATTTGATCATTTTTTATGTTTCTCAATTTGCAGAAAGTGGGCACTCCCTTATCTTTCTTCATGGTTGCTTTATGTGCCATATAGGAAAATAGTGTATGTTAGAAAGTATCCATTTTAGTGAGTACCAACAAAACTCCTTGGCATATATAACCAAACTCTCAAACAAGAAAGCAATAAAAAAGCTAGTATATATTAATATCTCTTCACAATTGTCTTGGAAAAACCTACAAATCCCTATTTAGCCATTTGATATATATGAGAATTGAATAAAGATAATAATCCCTACGTATCACATTATTAGTTACGATGTATTTTGTTTCGGGTGTTCTCTTTTGTTGGTTACATTTGTAATATTTTCATTTATATACTACCTCCGTTTCTTATTATTTGCAACGATTTGACACTTTTCCCCTCTACTTTATGTCACATCGTTGCAAATAATAAGAAACGGAGGTAGTAGTAGACCATTCTTATTGGTCCTTGATTAAAAACATTAATTATTGTAATGTCAAGGTCAATTCAATCTTGATTTAATTTGATTGGCTACAATAAATAAATAAAATTTGTATTAATAATTATCATGACTACTAATAAAGGTATTGAAATAAACACATTTCAATAAAAATAATTATTATTAACCCCGCAGCCTATTTACCTCAGTATCGCATAAGATTCCAAAGGTAACTAATAAACTGAAGTAGATGGAGTAATATATTAAAAAAAAGATACTCCAATGAACAAAGTAAACACACTTGGGCATTTGGTGTAGAAAGTCTCATCCCTAAGTATCTTTTAATCCACATTATCATTATTAATACCAATTTTACAGAGAAAAAGACATGATTGGTGATGAACTTCCATTAACAAGAATACCAACTACCAAGAACATTTGCATAATCTTTCTTTGCAAATTTATACATACATAAATTGTCATTATTGCCATGCATTTCTATTACATGAAAAAAGGGATGTACTGTTAATCCCCATTTAGGATATGAATTCATGTCCCCAAAAACCAATAATTATCAAGAAAATCCAACAAATTTTCAACCCAGTGTGAGAGCACATCTTCCTATGCTCCTCTCGTAAAGTTGTGACATATCAATTTTAGTTGTGTCAATATTAATTCCTAAGTTAAGGCACAGATCAAGTAACAAATAAACAGTTTTGAAATTGAAATTCAGGGTAGTAAATAGGTAAATAATTTTAAAATTAAAAGATTTAGCATTAATTCATAAACTATACATTAATTATGCTAATTTAAGCCTAATTTTGTCATTAATTCCTAAATTATATACTTATATAATAATGGGTGTGTTATAATTTACATAGTATAATCAGACCCCATTTCAATAATCAAAGTTATACCCTCATCCAACCAAGAAACATAATCTAAAAGTGATGCAACTAGCAAACTCAAAATTACACAAATTCCAAAACTAAATAGAAAAATACAATTAAGCTAAAATGCTAAACAAAGTAATCCCATAACACATTAATAGCAACAATTGAATATTTTATCTGTTAGATACAGGACCAAATGTTGTTATTAATGTGTGACGGGTGATTAATAATGATAAATAAATTATTATTAATAAAGTACAAAAATAAATAAACTTACATAAAGGAGATGAAGTAGTGTTAGTGTAGAGGTAAAGGTGAGAAGGAGGAAGACAAGAAGGTGAAAAACTTCTCCAAATAGGAAGAAGCAACTGAAGAGGAACAGGTAAACCCCAAACCATATAATTAAATATTAACAATTGTCTCTTAAGTTGTTCCACCTGTTCCTCTGTAAACCTGACCACTGAACACTCCCTACACCCTCCATTCTCCACCACTTGATCACCATCATGTTCATCTTGATGCATCTCCTCCACCTTCATATTTGTCATTCTGTCAAAGTTATTATTGTCTTTTTCTCTGTCATTAACATTAACATTAACAACCCTTGTTGTTGTGATGTTGGACCCACCAATCCCAAGACCAAGATTGATCAACGGTTGTGATTCATCCTCCTCTTCTGTGCTCCTCTGTTTCTCTGTTTCAGCCTTGTTTACCCTACACTTGTCCTTCTCATTTTTGCTTTTCTGATCATACCCTTTACAATACCCTTCAATTCATTCACCCAACAACAAAACAAAACAAAAAAAAAAAAAAAAACATAAAAAATCAGATACAATTTGATGATATATAGTTTAATGAATTATGAAGAGAAAAAAAACTAACCTGCAGAAGTAGAAAAAAGCTTCATTTTTTTAAAGGAGAAAAAGAGTGGAGTTATTAAATGATGAGATAGAGAAATGACAAAAGATAATAGAGAGAGTGAAAATCCAAGTTTGTGTAGTCATTACAAGATGTCTTTCAAAAGAGAAAAAAAAAGAAAGGAAGAAAAGGAGGAAATGGGGTTGTCAGAAATCTGAGAATTGGGAGGAAGGGAAGAAAAGCAGGGGAAGTGAGAGGTCTGGGTTTTGGCAGTAACTGCAGGAAAAATTGTTGTCAGTGTGTTATGTTTATGTTATGTATGTGTCGTTTTTTGGACTGGTTTTTAAAAAGTGAATGGGAACAATACTTCCAAAGGATTGGATTGTGACCCTTGGACTTTGGTTATGTAACTATTGGGAAATTATACCTTATATTATATTATGGGAATTGATATTTGCATAACTAAAATTTATATGGGCACAATTTTTGTAAGAGAAGCATGAAAAGATTTGCTCTCACAATGGGTTGTGTCCATATCAATTTTAGTTGTACATTTATCATTCCCCCTTATACATAATGCGACATGGGTGTTTTCTTTTTCATTTATTATAGTATCTGAAATTATTTGAATTGAATTTATTAGTTTAATTATTTTTAAATTGAATTTATTTGAACTTATTGGCTTGATTACATTTGAAATGGAGTTATCTAAACTTCTTAAATTTGAAACTTTTTTTAAAATTGAAGAGAACGCACCTAAAGTGAAATTAACCAACTCAATATAAGATCGACATCTTACACTAGACAAGTCTTAAGCCATACACGATAAAATTTATATGATCTGGTGGCATAACATGCAACCTTTACCTTATTTCTCCTTCTGCACACAATAAAATCGACCCAGGACAGTACATCATGCATTTGAGATAATATTTATGTTAGATACGACAAAAATTATATGACTTGGTGGCACCACATGCAACTATTTCCTCCCTCCTGCTGGTCATTATAAAACCAACCCCGGATATCTTGTACTACTTCTATTTCTTATTATTTGCAACAGTCAACATTTTATATTATTCATGTTATGTATTTTAGCCCAAGATTTAACCATAACGAAAAAATAGTCAAATGGAGTCTTGTTTGATTCAACACAACATGCAGTTTTTTTAAAAATATTTAGTTATAACAGTTTTTACAAACACTTAATTAAATATATTAATCATAAAAGTTTTGTCTCGACATGCGTAAAAAGTGGAATAAGAAACAGAGGTTGATGAGACTTGCTAGTTGCCAACTTGCCACACACAACAAAACTAATAATATTAGTATTACATTAAGGGCTCGTTTACATTAGTTGAATAGAGATGAACTGATCTGCACTTAATAGAGAAAAACTGAACTAAACTGAATTGAAGTGTATTAAATGAACTGAACTGAATTGAATAGATATGAACTGAACTAAACTGAATAGAGATGAACTGATCTGAATATAATCTGAAGTAAACAAGCTCTAAGGGTGTGTTTTTTCAACTTTTTTTTTATCCGGTCTTAAAATTTATCAGGTATGAACTGATCAGATGTAATAAGTTATAATCAAGTCAGATTTAATCAATTCAGGTCATATCAGTCATCAGATCAGATTATGTCATATCAAATAAATTGAAGAAAATACACTCTAAGTGTGTTTTTAATTCAGTATTTATACGAAAACCATCAAAGAAGGAACCAAATGAAAATAAAATTAGATTTGTCCGTAGTGGGCAATGCATCATGGCATCATACATTCATACCTAATGGCCTAATGGGTATGTCCATATCAGCCCTCGGTATGAGATTTATTAGATAAAAAGATTGGATTGTTTTGGTCATGTGGAGTATGAGATTTAGGGCCGTTCTTTTGGCTGAGATTATAGAACTGAATAAGGAAAAAAAAAAATGAATTGAATTGAGGAAAAAAATATTTTAATTTTTTTAATTTTTAGGCCGAAAAATTGTTGATCAAAAAGTTGTTGGAAAATTATTGATCGGAAAGTTTCCGAAAAATTCGATTGGAAAAGGCTCATCGGAAAATTTGGCCAGAAAATTGTTGATCAGAAAGTTAGTCGGAAAAAGGTTCGCCGGAAACCGCTCATCGGAAAATCTGGTAGGATAAAGTTGGATTCAAATTTTCTCTAATTATATTTCTTAATTAAATGAAATGGCATAGTTGATGAATTTAACATTATAAAATAGGTAATCATAACATATTTAAATTTATTTATTTTTAAATATCTCACGTTTATTATCAAAGTATAACATCTATTTTGTGATGGAAGAAGTTAAAATATTATAAGATTCAAGAACTTATTGCTGAATGATAATAATTTTTATTTGTGTATCAAAAGGGTCTTATTTTAGTTATTATTAAATTTTTAAAACAATAAAATTTTCATTTCGTATAGATTAGTGGGTCAAAGGTCACACGACATATTATTGATTTTTAAGGGAATCTTAAAATGGAACAATATTCTTAAAAAATAATAATTAGAGTTGGTTAAGGTGGTAGGTGTCTATCTATTCTCTAGAAGAGTGCTGAGTTCGAATCTTAGCGTAATCATTTTTTAATAATGTTTGTGTGAAAATCCAATGTGGCATAATGCTTGTGTATGTGGCGCGCAATCCTACATGGCGTAACAATGGTGGAAGTTGATGCTTGAGTGGCAATCCTATGTGTCGCATTCACGATGTTGGTAATCCTACGTGTCGCATTCATGGTGCTTTGCGCACCTTTTAATAGTTGTTATAGATTCTTTTGTATCTCATTTTAGTTTTAGACAATTGCACGATAGGTTAGTTGAGAGTAGCGCAGAGCAAAATTATCTGAAAATCTGAACCGTATCCGAACCGAAATTTTGGATACCCGATCCGAAATTTCATTCCGGATCGGATATCCGATCCTAAATTTCGGATATCGGATACGGCTACGGATATAAAGTTTCAAAGTTTCGGATATTCGATAACCGGTGCCCGAAATAGTTGAATTGGATATCCGAAATAGTATCCGAATAAAGAATTTACCAAACAGAAATATACATGGGCCAAGCCAAGCCCAAACTAAAGTAAGGCTTATAGCCTTCTAATTTTCTAAAAAACATTTGCTAACCCTAAAATCAAATGAGTTTGTTCATTCATCTCAATATCTCACGGTAGTGGCACTATGGCAGTAACTTCTCTCTCTGACTCCTCTCTGTTCTAGTTTTCTAGAGTTTGTTCTCTCACACTCTCATCCGTCACTCTCTCAGTCTCTCTCGTCATTGTCGATCTGCGTCTTCATCTTTGCTCGTTTGTTAAAGACTTAATGGCTGGTGATGGTAAGTCATTTTGCACTCTCCATTCTTATTTTGTTCGAAATTATGTTCGACTCCAACTGAGCATTTTTTATTTTTGTTTGTTCGAAATCTTGTAGATTTGTTGAATTAGATGTTGTTGAATGTTGATAATATGGTTTAGGGTTCCAAATCTTGATAATATGTTAGGGTTTGTTCGTTTGATGGATTTGTAACTGTAAGTCTTTTTCCTGTATCCCATTTTTGTGTTTTTTTTCCTGTTTTTGGAGTTTCTTTTACATTGATGTTGGTAATGGCAGAAATTTTCTGTACATTGTGCATTTTTTTGTCTGAAATTTCGTTTAGAAATGTACATTGTACGTGGATTATTTGTTCGTGCCTGTGTGTTCCAATTTTTATTCATGTACAATGTACAATGTCACCACAAATAAAAATTTTCTGGTGAAGCAAGTAAGCTTACTAAGCTAGCTTCATTGAATTATTTATTTGTATTCTCTTCTTACGTTTTAGTTTTATTCATCACAATCTTATTTTGACATTTTGTTGAGTTAATTGCTTACTTGCTGACATTTTGTTGTGGTGCCTTTGTTAATTGTTGACATTTGGTTGGTGCCTCAAGCCCTCAATTGCTTACCTGCTTTGTTGAGAAAATGGATAAAATTGTGCTGATCCATTTCACTGTTTTTTTAAAGTCAATTTCAACAATTCAGTCACTGTCATTCTTATACCTTATATTTTGTATTTTTTTAACAATTTATTATATTCTAATAAAACTAAAATAGTAAAATATACTAAAATGAAATTTATTGTACTTGACTATTTGTAGAGAACATGGCTGATTTAACGGGTGAAAGTGTTACCCCGGATTTGGTTGGCTCTAGCGGGGGTGATGATCAAGTTCATGTAGAAGAAGCGGCGAGCGGTGATGATGAACTTGATCATTCTACCAAAAGACCTAACACAACTTCGGAAGATGAAACTACAAACAAAGGTAAAAAGAAAAGGTCTTGGCTTTGGGGTCACTTTGAAACATTTAAAAAGGACTCGCAAGTAAGAGCCAAATGTATGTATTGCGAAAGTGACGTTTGTGGTAATTCTAAGAATGGAACAACTGTTATGAAAAATCATCTCAATAGATGTAAACAATACCCCCCAACATTAATAAGTCACAACCAACTATTAAGTTGCCTCAAAGTGTGCAAACTATTGAAAATTTGGTAGGGGATAAGAAGGGAAAACTTGAGTTTTGGAAATTTAAGCAAGAAGATTCTAGAAAAGCTTTGGCAAAAATGATTGTAATGGATGAATTGCCTTTTCGATTTGTTGAACGGGATGGTTTTCGTTACTTTATGTCAATTGCCCAACCAAATTTTATTTTTCCTTCTCGTTGGACTGTAGCTAGGGATTGCTATCATACTTATATTGAGGAAAAGAAAAATTAAAAAAAAAAATTTAGCAAGTGTTCTTCCCGTATTTCTCTCACAACCGATTGTTGGACATCTTGTCAAAATCTAGGTTACATGTGTTTAACAGCTCATTTCATTTATGAAAATTGGACCCTACATAAAAGAATTCTGAACTTTTGTCAAGTAAGTGGTCATTCTGGTGAGATAATTGGAAAAGAAATTGAGAAATGCTTGCTTGAATGGGTGATCACTAGGGTGATGACTTTGACAGTAGATAATGCAAGTTCAATGACGTGGGAGTTGAATATGTGAGAAAAAGACTTCAAAGATGGAAAGATGGCACAGTTTTAGATGGTAAATTTGTTCACATGCGTTGTGTTGCCCATATACTCAATTTGACTGTAAGAGAGGGATTGAAAGAGAGTAGTGCTTCCATAACAAGGGTTCGTAATGCTGTGAGGTTTGTTAGGTCTTCTTCTGCAAGATTGCAGAAGTTTAACAATTGTGTAAAACAAGAACAAATTGAGTCAAAACGTCATCTTTGTTTGGATGTTGAAACTAGGTGGAATTCCACTTATATGATGTTGGAATATGCATTACCATATCGTAGAGCTTTTGATTTGCTTGAATCTTGTGATGGTGGTAAATATAGAAGTGAATTATCAAAGTCTCTTGGTGTTCCAACTGATGATGATTGGGATTACATTCACCATTTTGTGCCTTTTCTTCAGATTTTTTATGATGCCACTCTAAGACTTTCTGGATCTTTGTGTACTACAAACATTTATTTGCAAGAGCTTGTTGTCATTAATCGAATGATAAAGGAAAAGTGTCAAAGTAATGATTTGAATGAAAATTTAATGGTTAGTGGCATGAAAAAAAAACATGAGAAGTATTGGGAGAATGTGGATAATGTCAACGTTATGTTGTTTATTGCTGTTGTGCTAGATCCTAGGCGTAAAATGCAATATGTGAGGTGGGCAATTAATGATTTATATGATGGTTTGAAAGCTACAGTGTTAAATAAAAGGGTTAAGGATGCCTTGTATTCTTTGTATGATAACTATGCTTCACAACATTCTTGTGGTGGACCTAACTCTTCTGAAAGTATTGATTTAAGGGAAAATGAAATGGAGAGTATAACTGATTTGCGTGATAGGGCATTAGCCGAATTTGAGAGGGATGTTGGTGGTTCTAACATTGTTGAGGGAAAAACTGATTTGGACAAGTATTTGGACGATGGGAGAGAACATATTTCGGAAAAGAACTTTGATATTTTAAGTTGGTGGAAGAAACGTCAAGAATCTTATCCTACACTTGCTTTCATGGTTAGGGATGTATTGGCTATTCCAGTATCTACTGTTGCTTCTGAGTCTGCATTTAGTACAGGTGGTCGAGTGCTTGATCCTTTTCGTAGTTCTCTCTCACCCAAAATGGTGGAAGCTTTGGTGTGTGGTCAAGATTGGCTACGTGCTTCTCGTGCTCCATTATTGTTGGAGGAAACACTTAAAGATGTCGAGAAGCTTGTTGAAGGTAAAATTTTATTTTTGTCCCCTTATTTTTGTAAACCATTAGCTCTTTCTAAATATTTTTTTCATTAATAATTTCTAATATATATATTTTTTTTTGTAGAACTATCCCCTTTTGATGATCCACCTTCCATTTCCGTTTTCAATGATTATATGTAAAGGCATGGAAGGATTTTCAACAATCATGGAGTTATCATTATCAATATATATTGCGAAACCTTTGTAATATTTTTAATTAGTAATTTAGTATTATGGATGGTAAGGATTATTGAAATATTGATGTTGTATGGATTGTGAAAAATAGGACATTATGGCACTATGCCGTTATGACACTATGTAATATGTATAATTATATTAGGACTTAAACTACTTATTAGTAACCTAGTAGAACTATAAATAATTAGTATAAGTATAAACCTTATACTATTTATTTATTTATGAATTATTAAAAAAAAAGTTGAACTCAAGGTTTATATATATGGATTGTGTTGTAAACTTTACAATGTAAAGTTACAAACTTTGCAAGTATTTTACTACCATTTATAAGTGCAATGCAAAGCAAGTGAACTAATTTTTTTAGGGAAAAAATCTAGTATGTTTTGCAAATTTCGGATATCCGCAATATCCGATCCGAAATTCTTTGGATATCAGATATCCGAACCTTTCGGATACGGATATCAAATATCATGATTTTCGGATATCCGATCCATGCTCAGCACTAGTTGAGAGTGGAGCAAGAAAATAAGTTCAATCAACAGCTAATATTTAAATCATTTTGATTTGTATTAGCTTTTTTATAACTCAATGTCGTTGGGTTCGGGTTGATCTAAAGGATTGTGAAGTTTTATAATGTCCTCAAATTTTTCATATTTTAATGCCTTATGTATTATGTGAGATCTAAACCATTAAATGCACATAGGTAATTATTTAATCTTTAATTAACGTGTGTTTTCATTGAAGATTTAATATTACTAATCTTTCTATTCTATACTACTAAAGTGAAAGTAGAAATTCCCTCTTAAACTTTTATTTTCACTCCTAAAGTAAATTTATTCTCTTCTCTCTTTCCCGCTCTCTTTAATATTCTAATTAATAACAAATGACTTCTTAATTTTAAAGTACATTGAAAGTAGAAATAAACAAGTTGTATTAATAAAAATTTGTTTCCATAAATAAATGACTTTTAATTTTAAACTATAATTGTATTGAAAATACAAACATATAAAGTAATAAAAACGTAACACTCCGATTTATTTATTATTATATTTTTTGAGAAGAACACTCCGATTTATTTTAAGAATGAAGGAATTATTCTAGAATAATCAAAAGACAATTATTATTTTGAAAAGATAAGTGAAAGTTGAGATTATTATAATAAAATTTTAATTAAATTTCATTATAAATAATTTTTTTATACTAAATATATCAAAATTAAAACCGAGCCATTTGCTCGGTACTATATAGTTGAGGAACAATTATTTAACATGAATATATAATTGGATATAAATCTAACAATCAAGATTAAGATAAAAATAAAAGAAACCGAGCTTTTGTTCTAGCAAAGTGATCCGGTAAGGCGGTAGTATCAGTGTAAGACCGTAGGAACAACCGAACAACTGAACAAAGAGAAAAAAAATTCCGACACACAAAAAAAAAAAAATCACTCGTGAAAAAAGAGAGAAGTGGGGCGCGAAGGAGAGAAGCGGAGAAGAAACTTCGCCGCCCAGCCCACAGCCGGCCCGTGCGACCGAAAGAGAAGAGCCTCCAGTTGACTTCCGGCGTCCGGCGAGCGTCACTCCCTTACGCAGACAGCGACTCAGCCCCGAGGTATTGTTTACGGGTTTTAAACCCTAGCTTTATAGTTTATAAAAAAATATCTAGTTTATGAATTCATCAATTGTTAATGTTTGTGAAGTAACTTGTGATTTCGTTAATTAGTTTGTGATTGAAATTGTTGATGAATAAGTTTGTAAATTGTTAGTGAATTGTTTGAAAATTAGTAGTGGATTAGGAAAAAAAATTGGCAATTTTTTAATTTTAAAACCTAACCCTACCCTGAATTAAACCGTTTTATGAATCTGTGTTCTATTGTTCTTATTGTTCTAAACTTATATTTGAAGTATTGGATTGATGATCAATGAATTTTGAAGTGTTGGGTTCGTGGTTCATGGATGCCCTCTAAATGTTCGATGAAATGTTGTTTTTATCTTCTCTGTTTGAAACCGATATTTTTCTATTCCAAGATCATAATCATTTGTTATATTCGCGCATGTAGATAATTTTTTATTGAAATACTCATCCTATTTCCCAAAGTATTGAGTTTGGTTAGCTAGCTTCGTTGCACTTCACATTAGCTGTTCGAAAGAACACGATCCTATGGATTTTAGTTCGAATTTGCAACAATAATAAAACTTCAAAGAACTCCAATAATTTTGTGTGAAATGGGAGACTGCTATTATGGTAGTACCTCATACGTAGCCTCGTTTAAAATGGTCACGAATACTTTGTTCCATATTACTCGCAAGATTGATTTTCACGCTTGCCAATGTATAATTTAGAATATCAATATCTTTTACTTTGTTGTAAAAATTATAGGAAGTAAAATTTAATAAAATACTTTTCGGGATGAATCTAACAAGAGCCTAAATGACCGTATCCCTTCTAATGTATAAATCACAAATGCAATCAAAGACAAGATTGTGAATAGTGTAAAAAACCTTAACGCTGCCAGTAAATCAGAACGGAGGAAGTATTGATCTTGACTCATCTAAAGTATTTTTCACCATATCTTTTCTGGCAATAAGTCTCAAAGCTTTATTTGTGATCTGTAAAATGACCTGCACCATTTGATAATGTTAGAGACCATTTTACATAAAATAAAATATCGAGACCCAATGTTTTTAGCATCTAATAAATTTTAGTTTGCGATGGAACAAAATGAAGGTACAATAAGCTTAAGCCACTTTTTGACCTTGGTTTTGCCGAACCATATCCAAGCGTTTGAAAGTTTATATTTTGTTTCTCCTATTTCAAAATCCTAAGTCCTCCACTGTGTGACCGTCCAATTGACCAGATCGGTAAAAAAAAAGAAACCATGTGCAACAAATGAGTAACAAAAAAAGCTTAGGCGACATTTGGGTAATAAAAAATCTTCTTCGGCAATAAATAAGCCACAATTTTGATTACATTCAGAATTTTTAAATGCATGTATCACAATTGCTTATTTTCCTAATTTTTACCATGTTTTATTTTGAAATTAACTTTATTTTTGTTTATAATTTTAATCTTCAAACTCATCACCCTTCTCATTGATTAATCTTCACACCTTTTAATCTTATTGATTAATCTCATTGATTAATCTTCACACCTTTTAATTTTATTTTTCTCCATTTTTACTCTCACTCACTCCCACCTCTCTCAACCAGATGAGCATTCACTCCCACGTCTCCCACCTTGTTTCACAATGACCATCAAATGCATTGTATCGTATGGCAAGGAGCTCTCCAATTTTTTCCTGTTATTTCCTTGCACCATTAGATTGCTGCCAATTAAAAGGGGGCTGACAATATAAATGAAAGGCGTAAGGGTAAGGGATTCACCACTTGTACTATCATTGAAGTGCGAATCTGGTAAAAAGTCAATCAGAGTAGTCTATATTCCAAAAACTAACTGCCCTTCCTTTCCTTTCTTTTATTTATACTACCAAAAAATATGGTGCTCCGAAGTAGGTTAAATCAGTAGCTAATAAACCTGACCAGGGAAGACAAGCGGTCGCTTAATAGTCCAATCCGACGCTTGGTACAAAAAATTAATCTGCCTCTGCTTTTAATGTGACCAGAACAGGGGCAAGTGATGGCTTATTTACTCCAAGCGGCCACTTGGATGAGGTTTTCAGAAATTTGAGTGCCAAGCCTCGAGTATGGGTCCTCTTATGCTTGTCGATAGACTTTCTCGGTATCTGAACCACATTGAAAACTTGCAAAATTAGAAAGGATCACGAAAGAATAGTAAAGAGGGATATGATCATAAAATTAGGGGGGCATGGGAGATCATCCAGGAAAGTGAGGAAAAGGGCAGGGGGAATAGGAAAACTAACTTAAAACTAATTAAAAAACTAAGAAACAATAGATAAATAAACACTTAAACTAACATTATATAAAAAATTATACAACAACTAAATTGATTTTCTTAATCAATATGAAAACTTAAAACAAAAACTAAGGTGTTGTGTGGTTGGAGTGACATGATATATGAATTTTGATTTCCTAGGAATTTTCAAATGGGTATGTTGTTTGGTTTGTATGAAATAGTAAAAATGTAGGCAATAAAAATTCCTAGAAAGTAGAAATTCCCATGAATTATGGGAAATAACTTACCTTGCTCTCCTCTTGGTAAGTTGGAATTCCCACAATTAGTGAAAAGCTAAATTACATGATTAGCAATAGCATCACAAATAATTCATTCTTCAATTTCACATCCTTTTAACTCAATTAAAGAATATTATTTTTGTAAATGTTGTTGTATTACATTGGAACTAGAGCAAGAATACCAAAAACACACAGGAATTAAATCCTAGGAAATGTAATTTCCTTTTTTGTCAACCAAACACTTCAAAGCAAATTACTAGGAATTCATCAAAGGAAGAAAATTCCCATGAAATGAAATTTCCTACGGGAAGTTAATTTTGGTGTAAACCATTCGATGCCCAACTCTCAAATGAGCAATATGGGAAGATTAATGAGTAAAAATTCACATCGTGTACAATATGAGTGTCAAATGAGTGAAAACTTTTAAAAAAATAGCAATATGGGTAGAGAAATGAGTAAATTTTTTACATTATGTACAGTATGCATGTCAAATGAATAAAAAGATAGAAAATGAGTAATCTAGCCAAATAATGAATAAAACTTAACATTAAGTAACATTTATATCACGAGTAAAAACATAAAAATGAGTAATTTGGGAAGATAAGTGAGTAAAAATTTCACATTATGCACAAGATGAATGTCAAATGAGTACAAACATAAATGAGCAATATGACAAATAAATGAGTAAAAATTTCACATTATGAACAACATGAATGTAAACAAAACAATGAGCAATATAGGAAATAAGTATAAGTATAAAACATGCTCTAAATGAGTCTAATGCCAAAAAATGAGCACTAAAAAAAGGGAAATTACTACTTCAGTAAAATTCGATTTATAACTACGATTTTTTCTGTTTGTTATTCATTTGCAAACCTTGCTTTGATGTTTTGAAAGATTAATTACGAATTCACGATGTTTGTAATTTGTTTTGATTTGATGCTTGTGGTTATATTTCTGTTTATGGAAAGATTAGACAAATTGACTTACGAAAGCTTTTTGTCTTTGCTATAGTTGCAATTACCGGGAAGCAGAAAGAGGTAGTGTTTTTTTAGTTTTGTTAGAGATGGCGTCACTGGACCCAGAGATAGCCAAGACTCAGGAGGAGAGGAAGAAGATGGAGCAAGAGATAGCATCTCTTTCGTCTCTTACTTATGATACTGATCTGTATGGAAACAATAGGAGGGAAGATTATGTCCAGTCCATTCCTGTTGATGATGATGAAGATAATGCAGATGCTATGGACAATGAGGTGGCCAGGAAATTGGCCTCCTATACGGCTCCCAAGTCTCTTTTAAAGGAAATGCCTGGTGCTGGTGCTGATGTTGATGATGGATTGAGGAAGACACAAAGGATTATTGACCGTGAGGATGATTACCGTCGAAGGAGACTTGATCGGGTCATTTCTCCTGCTAGGCATGATGCTTTTGAAATGGGGGATAAGACCCCAGATGTTGGTACAAGGACTTATGCGGATGTGATGAGGGATGAAGCATTGAGGAGAGAGAAAGAGGAGACATTGCGGGCTATTGCTAAGAAGAAGAAAGAAGAGGAGGAGCAAAAAAAGGAACTAGAAGATGAGAAAAGGGCTGGTGGTGGCCTTGCTTCTCAAGCTCAACCTTCCCAGAAGAGGAGAAACAGGTGGGACCAGTCAGAGGATCAGCAAGGTGATGTGAACGTAGCAAAGAAGGCCAAGTCTTCCTCGGATTGGGATATGCCTGATTCCACTCCAGGAATTGGAAGGTGGGATGCCACTCCAACACCTGGGAGACTTGGTGATGCTACACCTTCTGCTCGGAGGAATAGGTGGGATGAGACACCAACTCCTGGTCGTGTGAATGATTCTGATTCTACCCCAGCAGCCGGTGGGGTCACTCCTGGTGCTACTCCAGCTGGAATGACTTGGGATGCCACTCCTAAACTTTCAGGGATGGCTACACCTACCCCAAAGCGGCAAAGATCGAGATGGGATGAGACTCCAGCTACCATGGGGAGTGCGACACCTGTGGCTGGGGCAACACCTTCTGCTTCTATGACTCCTGGTGTGACACCTGTTGGTGGGGTCGACATGGCTACACCTACTCCTGGGCAGATTAATATGCGAGGCCCTCTTACCCCTGAACAATATAACCTGATGAGGTGGGAGAAGGATATTGAGGAGAGGAACAGACCTTTGACTGATGAGGAGCTTGATTCCATGTTCCCGACTGAAGGTTATAAGATTTTGGATCCTCCTGCTACATATGTGCCAATTAGAACCCCAGCAAGGAAACTCCTTGCCACACCCACTCCAATTGGGACTCCACTTTATCAAATACCTGTGGAAGATAGGACTCAGCAGTTTGATGTTGGGAAGGAGCCTGCTAATGGGTTGCCTTATATGAAACCTGAGGATTATCAGTATTTTGGAGTGTTGTTGAATGAAGAAAATGAGGAAGAGCTGTCACCAGATGAGCAGAAGGAAAGAAAGATCATGAAATTGCTACTTAAGGTGAAGAATGGCACCCCTCCTCAGAGAAAGACTGCGTTACGGCAACTCACTGACAAGGCTAGAGAGTTTGGTGCTGGTCCGTTATTCAACCAGATTTTACCTTTGCTCATGCAGCCAACTTTGGAGGACCAAGAACGGCATCTTCTGGTGAAAGTTATTGACAGGGTGCTATATAAGCTTGATGAGTTGGTTAGGCCTTTTGTTCACAAGATTCTTGTGGTTATTGAGCCTCTCTTAATTGATGAAGATTACTATGCTCGTGTAGAGGGGAGAGAGATTATTTCAAACTTGAGCAAGGCTGCCGGTTTGGCCACTATGATTGCTGCTATGAGACCAGATATTGACAATATTGATGAGTACGTTAGAAATACAACTGCAAGGGCTTTTAGTGTTGTGGCTTCAGCTTTAGGTATACCTGCTCTGCTGCCGTTCTTGAAGGCTGTGTGTCAAAGTAAGAAGTCTTGGCAAGCCAGGCATACAGGTATTAAGATTGTTCAGCAGATAGCCATTTTGATTGGTTGTGCTGTGCTACCCCATTTGAGATCTTTGGTTGAGATCATTGAACATGGTCTTAATGATGAAAATCAGAAGGTCAGAACAATTACCGCACTTTCTCTGGCAGCTCTTGCTGAGGCTTCGGCCCCATATGGTATTGAGAGTTTTGATTCTGTGTTGAAACCTTTGTGGAAAGGTATTAGATCTCACCGTGGAAAGGTTTTGGCTGCATTCCTGAAGGCCATTGGTTTTATCATTCCATTGATGGATGCTCTCTATGCTAGCTACTATACAAAAGAAGTTATGTTTATCTTAATTCGAGAGTTCCAATCACCAGATGAAGAAATGAAGAAGATTGTTCTGAAAGTGGTTAAGCAGTGTGTTAGCACTGAGGGTGTAGAGGCTGACTACATCAGAAGTGATATTCTTCCAGAGTTTTTCAAAAACTTTTGGGTTAGGAGAATGGCACTAGACAGGAGAAACTACAAGCAGCTTGTGGAGACTACTGTAGAGATAGCAAACAAGGTTGGCGTTGCTGATATAGTGGGTAGGATAGTGGAGGACCTTAAAGATGAGAGTGAACCATATAGGCGTATGGTCATGGAGACAATCGAGAAAGTAGTGACCAACTTGGGGGCATCTGATATCGATGCTCGACTAGAAGAGCTTCTGATTGATGGTATTCTATATGCTTTTCAAGAGCAGACCAGTGATGATGCTAATGTCATGCTTAATGGTTTTGGCGCTGTGGTCAACTCCCTTGGCCAAAGGGTCAAACCTTATCTCCCTCAGATATGTGGTACGATCAAGTGGCGTTTGAATAACAAGAGTGCGAAAGTAAGGCAGCAGGCTGCTGACCTTATTTCCCGAATTGCAGTGGTTATGAAACAATGTGGAGAGGAGCAACTTATGGGTCACTTGGGTGTTGTATTGTATGAGTACCTCGGTGAGGAGTATCCTGAAGTGCTGGGATCAATCTTGGGAGCACTCAAAGCAATTGTCAATGTCATTGGTATGACCAAGATGACTCCACCTATAAAAGATCTCCTTCCCAGACTCACCCCTATTTTGAAGAATAGGCATGAGAAAGTGCAGGAGAACTGCATTGATCTTGTGGGACGAATTGCTGACCGTGGAGCAGAATTTGTTGCAGCAAAAGAATGGATGAGAATATGCTTTGAGCTTCTGGAAATGCTTAAGGCTCACAAGAAAGGTATTCGAAGAGCCACTGTTAACACATTTGGGTACATTGCCAAAGCTATTGGACCTCAAGATGTCTTGGCTACTCTTCTGAACAATCTCAAGGTGCAAGAACGTCAAAACCGTGTTTGTACAACCGTGGCCATTGCAATTGTTGCTGAAACTTGTTCACCTTTCACTGTACTGCCAGCACTCATGAATGAATATCGGGTTCCAGAGCTCAACGTGCAGAATGGTGTTCTTAAATCCCTTTCGTTCCTCTTCGAATATATCGGGGAAATGGGAAAGGATTATATCTATGCTGTGACTCCTCTCCTTGAAGACGCTCTCATGGACCGGGACCTTGTTCACCGACAAACTGCAGCATCTGCCGTGAAACACATGGCTCTTGGGGTTGCAGGTTTGGGCTGTGAAGACGCATTAGTCCACCTGATGAATTACGTGTGGCCCAATATCTTTGAGACGTCACCCCACGTCATAAATGCTGTTACAGAAGCCATTGAAGGAATGAGAGTTGCTTTGGGTGCTGCTGCCATACTGAACTATTGTCTGCAGGGTCTGTTCCACCCAGCAAGGAAAGTCAGAGAAGTCTACTGGAAGATATACAATTCTCTGTACATCGGTGCACAGGATGCTCTTGTAGCTGCATACCCCACTTTGGAGGATGAGGGAGAGAATGTCTATAGTAGACCCGAGTTGACGATGTTTGTGTAGAGTTAGACGATGCACCTCAGGTTTGGTTTATTTTAAGCTTCTACTATTCTTTTATGCTGCCTATGTTGAATACTAATTATTAGTCCAAACTTTTGCTTCAGAAATATTATAATGCTCCTTATATTATGTAGGAATATTTGTACCACACTAGTAACTATTTTGTTGCTTCTATTGTGTTTGTGTTGTTGAATCTTGTGCAATTTTGCCACCTCCAAAATACTATTCTATCTTAGGCTGTTGAACAGTTTGTCAGCCAGTTCACACTTTTTTGTAATGTCTTCAAATTTGTACAATTCTGATTGAACAATAATTTTAGGTTTTGTAGTTTGCATAAAACTTTCCAGAAAATTCAGCACATCATATCATATATTCATAATGTTAAAGCTTAGCCAGCTGATTTAGCTTCTTCATATCCATGGTTAAACACTTAAACTTCGCCGCTCACGATTCTAGACTGACGGGACCCATTGAGTTGATCCTGATTCAGATGTACATGTACAGTCAATTCACTTCAGGAACATCAGAAACAGACTTTGGGTTATGTTATGCTTTAGTTGAAGTTTAATATGGGACAGGTACAAACCATACAAGCTTCAGTCATAACTGATAATGGTGGATATGTCTCGGTTACACACTAATGTAATACAAAGTAGCATGTAAACTATTGAGGATTGAGCTCCAGCACAATATTGCTGGATTGCACCTTGCAATAAAGAGTATGTGTGCAGTGCCAATTAGGTATTCCTGTAAATTTGTTAAAAAATAAATAAAGCATGTAAACTATAATAAACTAATAAAGTAGCAATTTTAAATAAAGTATTTTTTGCTTTGAATAATACAACCTTTCAGCGATTTGCAAAGAATAATACAACCTTTCGTTTATTCGTGAATAATACAACCTTGTACACAAATTTGCAAAGAATGATACTAAACCGGTTTTTGACTTATAAAATAGGTTACAGGGACACGTGTCAAGTTATGATTGGTCCTTGTATTTTTTTTAAAAAAAAAAAAAGAAAAAAAAATCAAAAAAATAATTAAAATATTTAAAAAATCAGAAAATAAAAAAAACCACCCCATACCCAGCCCCCCACCCCACCGCCACACCCAGCCCCCCACCCCACCGCCACACCCAACCCCCCACCGCCGCACATTCCCCAGGCCATCGTCGCACCCAGCCCCCCTCACCCGAAACCCTAGCCCCACCTCCCCCCACCCACCGAAACCCAAATCCCTTCCCCCACTCGCCGAAACCCCCTCCCCAACCTCTGATGGCCGCCGATAACCCCTCCCTTGCATTCCAAACCCACCGAAACCCCTAGCCCCACCCTCCCCACCCCCAATTCCCCCCACCCAAAACCCCTCCTTCAAAAACCCACAATTCATCCGCCCCTCGCCCCCGCCTATCTTGGCCACCACCCCCACGGTCATCTCCGGTCAATTCCGACACCAATGACCCTGCCCCCGCCCCTTCCCCACCCCATTGCCCCGCCCTGCCACCACCCCTGCCTGCCCCCCTGCCCCCTCCCCTTATTATATTTAAAAAAAAAAATTGATTTTTATTTTGATTTTTTTTAATTTTTCTGACTTAAAAAAAATAAAAAATAAAAAAATTAATAGTTTTAACCTGAATAGCAGGTTACAGGTCACCTGTATCATTGGCTGCAAAATTGAGGACAAGGTTGTATTATTCACGAATAAACGAAAGGTTGTATTATTCTTTGCAAATCGTTGAAAGGTTGTATTATTCAAAGCAAAAAATCCTTAAATAAAAGCATGTAAACTACTCCTTCCGTAATATAAAACTTTCAACCATTGGTTTTGCACGCATTTTGAGAAAACGATTTAAGGGTGTAAACAAAAGAATTGGTTTTTATACAAGCAAGAATGTGATTATAAGTTCCTAATATTAAAATTATATTAACTAATTGCTTTGTTTACTCCCTTAAATCGCTTCCTCAAAATGCATGCAAAACCAATTGTTGAAAGTTTTATGTTACGGAGGGAGTATAATAAACTAATAAAGTGGCTTTATTTTTTTGTTTATAAATTCTGAAACACGTGGTTTGATCTTTTCACTTTTTTTTTTATTACATCAACTACATTAATTACATACAATGTTGCGTGATTTTGACATTAATTTCTAAATTTTTACTACTTTAAAAATGTATGAAAGGGTTATATAAGAATGTATTTATCATTATATATAAAAAGATTGGTTTAGAAAAGCAAAATTAAAATTCCTCACTATTACACAATAAGATCGAATAAATTTAAAAGAATAGACTTTAATTAGGATGAGAAAAAGACTATATGAAACATATAAAAGAGAGCCAAGTGTTAGGAAAGGCTCATTCTAGCTTTGACAGCAATCCCTGGCCACTTTGAAGTTTTAACATTAGATGTACTTCTCTTACTTTTAGAGCCCATTTGGTACTGGTCATAAATGAAAGTAATAGGAATAATTTTGTGTATTAATTTAGAAAAAAAATCAAAATTCATTTCCCTGATATATCTACTTTACCTTGAAATCCTATAGTTTTTTTTCATAACTTTTCATTCCCATCAAATACCACTATTTTATGTGGTAATGAATGATAATAAAAAATAGAGAAAAATAGTAATTTGAGAATAAGATTTTGTTTCCATGGAGATGGAGATGTAACAGTTTCCCTCATATCAAATTTGAAATGACTAAGGGTTTGTTTACTTCAGACTATATTCAATTTAGTTCAGTTCATCTCTATTTAGTTCAATTAATACACTTCTATTCAGTTCAGTTCAGTTTAGCTTTATTCAGCTAATGTAAACGAGCCCTAATATCAAATTCACCATATTACGCTTTTACACGAAATATATAGAAGCAATTTAAATCTATATATATTAAAATAAAAGGCGTTCATCAAGCATTGAACCCACAACCTAACTTTATGTAACTAGATTTTTTACCAGTAGCCTATATCTTTTTTTTTATATTTAATAAGATGATTGATATATAAGTAACTTTATTCCAATTTTATAAGTAACTTTCACTAAAACGCTTGGGCTAGAATACTTGTTTTTTGATTGATATATTCTTTTTTTCTTGTCAAACTTTATCCAATAATAAAATAATGGGTTGTTAATCATCACCCTCATTTTACTTAAAATTGCTCCTCAAAAATTAAAAGACGTTTTTACTCTTACCCCAAAAATACACCATAACCTCAACTCTCCCACTAACCCGCCCACTAAAGGCTTTTTCTCTCTATAACCACCACCAGCCACCAAAGGGCCTCTCTCTCTAACCACAAACATCCCCTGCCACTACTGCCAGCCAACACCATCACCGGCCACCGCCACCGCAATAATTCATACGTATTTTCTTCAATTTCATTGCAAATGTAAAAAAACAACAAAACGTCCCAAATATCAGCCCAGGCCATGTTAGGGATGTCTTAGCCATAGTTTCGGCTTTAGATTTGGACGTTCGATGCAAATTTTTTCATATAAAAAAATTTATCAATGATGGTGCTGAGGACACGTCCGAGACGATGGTGGTGTTGGTCTTCTTCGTTTCTCTTCTTCAGCGCAACTCCGGCCACCTTCTTGTTCGGTCTTTGACTCATGCTCGTGGTGGTGACTGGTGGTGGTGTAGTGTGGTGGGGTGGTGAGTATTAGAGAGACATGGGGTGAGTTGGGGTGAGTTAGGGTGAGATGGGGTGTTGTGAGGAGTGTGGAGGGTGTTTTGGGTACTTAAGTAATATGGTCGCGACAAATAACAAATTCCATAAAATAAGGATGTCATATTATCGTTAGTAGGATGAGCAACAATTTCGGGTACCCACCTATATGGATCCGGACTCGGTTTGGAAACGACAGATAATTATCCGGATCCGGTTCAACTGGTTCTAGTTTCGGGTCCCAAAATCATTACCGTCACAATGGGGTCTAGTTTCCGTTTCAGAAATTTTGAACCCGATACTCGGTTGTAACTGTTTCATTACAGGGTAGTACTCGATTATTTTTATGTAAACTTGTACTTTTTTTATTTTAAAAGTAGTATTATATTATATAAAATTAAGGATGCTATCATTTAGTGTTAAATTTTTAATAGAGTAGTTATTGTCCATTGGACCGATTTATCTGAATCTCATAACTGAAACAAAATGACCGTTTATTAAAGAAAATCGGATACCTGATTTTGGAATCGGTACTCGACATTTTCACTTTTGGAACCGGTACTCGACAGTTCCGATTTTGGGTCTAGAAAATTATTACCGATTAGATCAGTTCCAAATCCAATATTCCAGGGCCCGCACGAGTCCGATTGTGGTTCCGAATCCATGAAAATGTACCGAGAGTACCCGATTGTGCTCACCCCAAATCGTGAGGTTGTTCCAAAAAAATTACGATTCATATAATTTAGTGAGTGACATGTTGATTGAGTAAACGACTAAATCTACTTATTACATATGATGAAAAAGCTTAATAGAAACGACTATGTAGACTATTGTAGAGTCGTAGAGACATTATATTACCTTCGTGAAAAAGTTGTACTCCGTACTATATGAAAATGTTAAATTAATACACAAAGAATTTAAAGTTTTTTAAAATTTTATAAAAGTATAATTAATATTAATATAATGGAATAATCTCAATCCGTTATACATTAATTTAACTTAGACCATATAGTCATAAAAAAATATAGACCACGTATTTAGCTTTTGTATGCTATATTTAAGGTTTTGTTTTACATTTGTAAAAGAAAAACAAAATACCTTTTTTTGCTCCATATTAATTGTAATATTAGCAATTTAGACACTGTTTATAATCAATTAATCATTCATGTAATTCACTTTTGTGCTTTATACCTGTAAACAATATAGTCATGTGAATTCTTTTCTAAATCATAAAATAATAAGCATGAAAAGGGAACATTGCAGCTAATGTTGAGCGGAGAAAATATTACTTAGGACTCGTTTACATTAGCTTAATAGAGATGAACTGAACTGAACTGAATTTAATCTGAAGTAAACAAGCCCTTAGTACGTTTTCAAAAAGTTCCAATATAAACTAATAAGAGAGCCAATACAAGTATACAACAAACAAGTGTCGTATGGAGTTTAATACATGGAGTAATTAGTTCTGACTAAGTTTAATTTCTGTCTAATTTTTAGCTGCCCAAGTTTTATTGCATGGTAACCACGTGGTGCCCATTAAATGCTTGACTCTGAATTACTTTTATTTTGCATGTGCATCTTATTCAGTGACCAATCAAAAAGCACCACATGGCGCATAAATCCATTACACTGGCGGGCTTCACGAGTCTACATTACACGTATTGCGTGAGTGTGAGTTTGCTTCGAAGTGTTGGGCTCAATTTGGCAATGAGATTAATGGGGGTAGTGGAACAACAGTAAGGGAATGGTTTGTATGGTGTTTTGAGGTCATTGTTAAGGAAAAACATGAGCTTATGGTTATGCTAGCTTGGCAAATTTGGCGAAGTCGGAATGTACTCGTATTCGAGAAGCAGGTTGCTTCCCCAGAGCTGACCTTTAGCAGGTGTTTGGACCTTCTTCAGGAGCTCAATGCTGTTGTGGGCTCTAGTGTTGGACATGCTCGAAGTCGAAGGCTGCCATTTTCGCAATGGGAAGCCCCGCCAACTGACCAAGTTAAGGTAAACTTTGATGCTGCAGTAGGAAATAGTAAGGAAAAGGTGGGCATTGGTGTTGTCGTGCGTGATTCAGGTAGGCATATTCTGCTTGCTGGATCGAGAACGTTGTGGAGGCAGTGGGATCCTGAGATGGCGGAGGCGGCAGCTGCAAAGTGGGCTGTCGAACTCGTGCATGAACAGCAGTGGAAAGAAGTGGTGTTTGAGGGTGACGCTCAAGTCATTGTTCGAGCATTACGTGGGGAAATTCTGAGAAGTAGTCTTGTTCAATTAATAATAGATGATGTAATTGCCTTGAGTAGTTCCTTTGATTATTCTTATTTTAATTTCTGTTATAGGGAGTGCAATGAGGTGGCCCATCGGCTAGCTAATTGAGCGATGGGTTCCCATTGTGACGAGGTTTGGCTTGAATGTCCGGATTGAATTTCTAATGTAGTTTGTTATGATTTAATTCAATAATAGCCAATGTTTGCCGCAAAAAAAAAAAAAAGTACACATCAGCTTACAAAGGGATCATTTTGCCACCACAAGTGAAATGATAACCTATATTACATCTTGGATAATATCTACTAAAATATTTGTACATTATTGGTCCTAAAATAAGGATTGATTTGTAATTTGTCAAAAATTAAAGGACTAATTTGTAAAATTATGTCCTTAATATTACACGGACAAGATAATTTAATACACAAACTACATAGGGGGTGTTTTTTGTGAGTTAGAGATTTGAGGGAAAAAGAGATGTTTGAGAGGAAAAAGTGTTTTGACCAACTAAATTTTTTTTTTTTTTTTTTTTGTGTTTGGAAACTAGAGGTTTGGAATAGAGTTTTCGGGTGAAAAAACTCTTTTTAAAAAACTCATATGAAGAGCTTTTTGGAATAGCTTATAGGTTGTTTTTTTTTCCCTGAAACATCTAACAATTAAGCGCTACATATGAAACAATTTTACACAAATAACTAATATAACCAGTTAATCAAATTAGCTATCACAAACAGTTAGTCAAAACAGTTAATTCAATCAGCTAACTTCTAACAACTAACTTCCAAACAAGGCCATAATGTAAAACATAGACAATATAATATATTAGCATAGATTGAATTTCAGATGATAATAACAATTTATAATACTCCCTCCGTCCACAAATAAGTGCTCCATTTTGACTAAAATTGTGAGAGCTTTTTTGTCAAAATAGAGCACTTATTTGTAAACGGAGAGAGTATATATACTTTTATAATTTTGCAGACTGGTCCTTTAAATATTGATAAATTACTAATCAGTCTTTATATGAATGACCAATATGCAAATATTTTAATAGAACTAGTCCAAGATCTGATAATGTGCTATCATTCATCGTCACCAGAATTTTGAGTTTAGATCGATGGAGTTTTAAGAAAAAAAACTTTGTCGTGTAGAGTTTGCGCAATATCAACTATTATAACTCTAATTGATTAACGTTGCAAAAAAAAAAATACTATTGATTTAAAATTCAATAGTTTGATAATTAATCTTCCAAAATCACCCTTAGCTTATTTTTTTCTCACAAAATCCACCCTTTAATTTTATTTTTTTTTATAACAAATGTAATTTTGATTTAAAATTATGTGGTTAAAATTTAACTCTATATTGGTGGAGTTGTTTAAAAACTTTAGTGAATCTGAATATCAAAATTTCTGTCGATATAAGATTCATTTTTTACATTTACTTTTTACACGTTAATATTTCACATGAATACCTTTTTTTTAATGATGAATCTAATCAAATTGAAATCAAGATTAAAAAAAAAGCGCCAATAAATAAATTAATAAATTAATCACAGTATCATGAACAGTGATGAATCGGTCTCGTCTCAGTCAAACCATGAGTCCAACCTACACAATTAATTATCAACTCTTACTCTGCTAATTCTAATTCTAATTTAATTACTGTAATTAAAAAGTTCTAATTTAAAAATTCAATACTCGTGCCGTACCATAAAAATAAATAAACAAAACCAAAAGACAATTCTACCCCTAAAGCATCAAACATATTACACCCGATAAAGCAACCAGCGCAACAGACGACAACGCGGGAACACTAGTCCCTTCACCGCCATTGTTCGAGCTCTCATCCGCAGCAGCTCCGGGGGAATCCGCCGGCGATTCCGACGGAGATCCTTCTGGAGTCTCCACCATTGGAGCAGGCGGCGAGGATTCCGGTACTCCAGACGGCGATGGAGACGGTGATGCCGGCGCTGGAGACGGAGACGATTCCGGAGACTCAATCGGAGTCGGCGACGGTGACGGCGCCATTCCAAACAGCGCAACCGGAAGAAGCACATTATCGACGGAATAAATCACAGTAGGAGTTGAATCCAACAAAGTTGAAGCAATTCTAGAAGAATCGACATTAGTATGAAGCGTAATAGAGTCACCTGCAGTTGAGGGGGAGAGATAGTACTTGCCATCGCCGGCTAGGGTTTTCAATGAGCCTTTCGATGATTTTAGGGTTCCGATAGGGGAGTAGCTACTCAAAGCGTGAAATTGAAGGAGCGAAACGAGCTCAGCACTGCTTAATTTTGTGAAATCTGGAATACCTTTGGCCTTGAAAGCTTCATCATTAGGTGCAAAAATGGTGATTCCATTCTCCATTTGAGTTTGGTACATTTTGAGGACGCCGCTTTGAGATAACATGGATGCGAAGGTCTTGCAACCGCCTTTGTCGAGCACGGCCCTGAGGTTAGTGTCGGATGAGGATGAGGTAAGCATAGAGGGGACGATGATTGGTTTATTGATCTGAAGAACAGAGATGTTGTAAGGGATTTGTTTGATTGATTTGGTGTAGGTGGAGCCGAGTTTTGAGTCAGGAACGCCCGACCCGAACCCGACGGATCCGCCTCTGAGGTCTGTGATGTTGACGAGGCCTTCGCCTTGGGCGGCGGATCCGGTGGTTTGGTAGAGGGTGGTGGTGGCAACGGTGCCGTTTTGGATGGAGTGGAGTTTTTTAGGGTCGTAGTAGTCGAGGAGGACGTGAAGGGAGAGGATGTTTTTAATGGCGGATAAGGAGGACTGGTTGGATGTGAGTGTGGACATGGCGGAGTTGTCGAGGGCGAGGACGGTGATGGTCTGGCGGGAGTTGATTTCGTCGGCGAGTTTGGTTTGGGAGAGGTAAGAGTTGAATTCGGAGAGGTCTGGTTCTGATGATAAGATCTTAGTGATGTTGTGAGCCATTGTTGTTGTTGTGAGGGTGAATAAGATGAAAATGGACAAACAAATGAAGGTTGTTTTACTTTTAATGGCGATGGAAGCCATTGTTGATAGCTTGAAAGAAGGGAAGGAAGGAAGTAAATCAAGGGAGTGAGAGTGGAGTGAGGGGGGTTTTAAAGGGAGGTTGTTAACTGGGGTTGGGTTTATGTGGGGGCTTTATGGGGATTGAGTTGAGTTAAGGGGCCATGTGAGGGTAAGGGATGTGAAATGACTTTCTTGTCCTTGGTTCTGGGGATTCTATAACGGTCAAAATTGGGAATTGAATTGGATTTTTTTAAATATTTTTTTTAAGGATTATTTCTATTGGTATACTTGAGAATTTACGTATTTTCAGTGGTATACTTGATTTTTAAAAAATCACAGTGGTATACCTATATTTTTAATGGAATTCATTAACCACTTTTAAAGGTTGTTTTAGTACATTAACAACCATAAAATCGTTTTTTTCTTTTTATTTAGTCAATGGTGGTTACCCGAAAAAACTAACTATAGTTAACCTAAGTATGTTTATAGTCGAATTAGTGGTATTTAATGGCCTGAAACAGCCTTTAAAAGTGGTTATTGAATTTTATTATTTATTTAGATATACCACTGAGATTTTTTAAAACTTAAATATACCAATAAGAATAATCCTTTTTTTAATTGTGATGGGGAGGGAATCAAATGAAAGATATGCAAGTTGCAAAAGGAAAAAGAAAGAAGAAGAAGAAATGGAATGAAATATTAGTGATTTGATTTTGATAAATGTTCCACATAGGGTATAATAATTCCATCAGGGGAAAACAATTTTGTGGGTACATTAATTAAGATAAGATGCCAAAACTAGCTGTTATCTTATGGCTTTATGGGTTTTAGGTTTAAAAAATGAACGGTTAAATTGGGGAAAAAGGTTAAAGCCTAAAAGGGGGAATAAAAAGAGTGGGGGTGGGGGGGGTGGGGGGGGGGGGGGGGTGGTGGTGGTGGTAATTACTAGCTAATATAGAAACAAATGATACTGATATTAAAAAGAGGCAATGGCCCTCAAATTATACTGAGCAAATGGACAATAAAGTGTCAACAGCAAGCCAGCAAAGATGCATTTCAATTTACTTTACCATGGTTAGCATGAATTTCATTTTAAAAAACAATTATGGGGTATGTTGTAGAGTACTCCTCTCTTGTACTCCTGAATCTTGGTAAGAACTTACTAGACAAACATTGATAAAACCTAATGGGAATTTATCACAGCAGAACTTATAAGTATTGATTGAAATTTATTAGAACTTAATAATAGCCCTTGTAGGGAGTGAACCCCGTCGGAAATGCGTGTAGCTTTCGGAGGTCCACCAGCAGTAGCAGATGTGAGGAATATCCAGCTTCGTTAGAATGTGAATACATGTTGGTGGGATAATAAGCACTTGCAAAGTAAGAGTCTCAAGCGAGTCATTTAGGGAATGAGCTTGTACACCCATCATAAAGATGATTTTCCAAGCTCTAGTCAAGAACTGGATCTGCACGCATATAGTGATGATTTTGTGAGTTTTTTTTTACCATGAACAACACAGATATTTCAAGTTCATTTATTTTCTTCTTAGGCATGAATGCACTTATTAGTTATTTATCTAAAACTTGCATTGTGTCACAAACCTTAGATTGTGGGGTTTGCGACACATCACAGACGCACAAAGCAAGAGGAAAATCCGCCCACTTGTTGCGACATGTCATATGTGTTGGGTCCCATAATACCACCTGGACTCTAATATTAGTATGATACTGTCCGCTTTGGGCCTAACCTGCACGAATTTGCTTTAGGACATTTTTCCAAAAGGCCTCATACTAATGGAGTAGGTGGACACCAATATGCAAGACATTACTTTGTTAATTTTTTCATGTGGGACTTGTATTGCAAACCCCAACAATCCTCCCCTCAAACCAAGGACCACAAAGCTCATGGATTCCCCTGCAACGACAACTCATCTAACCATCTTGCACCATCGCTATTGCCCAATGGAATATGGTGCATGAGCACCGCAATATCAAGAAGACTTTCGACATAAAACACAAAGCAAATCTCACAAATAATCGCGAGGTCACACAACAGGGTCTCCCACACAACACACTGTCAAAGGCTTGTACACACACTAGGACATCGAGTCACTGTACACTATGCCACCATTAGCTCTGTGTTCCTTGCATTTGTCCCGACTGAATCATCGGCTCTGATACCACTTGTTGGGCCCCCGGAATACTACATGAACTCTGACATTAGTATGATATTGTATGCTTTGGGCCTAGCCTATATAGATTTATTTTGGGCACCTTCCCAAAATGCTTCATACTAATGGAGTGGTTATTGTGTGATTTTTGTTCTTTGTTCAAGATTAGGCATGTATGTGTCAAGTCATTTTTATGATTTTTCATTGTCCTAAAAGGAGAAATACTTATTAGAACTTGTTAACTCTAACTTAACCTGATCTCTGGTCAAATTGATTGAAGAGAACACTCCCCACACTGCTAGTCCATTGACATTTGGCACTACTAAAAAAATTCATCCGTAACATATTAATGGTAATGATTTGACATATAACTAGATAATACCCGAGCAAATGCTCGGTTTTAATTAATGTTCAAGAAAGATTTTTTTAGTGGTTACTATATTAGTATAAAAATATTGATATACTATACCGCATAGAAGTATTTATATGTTGGGGATGGATAACACGGGTTTAGAAAAGTTTTTTTGTTCCTACATTAGTCTTAACTCTATATTGTAATACTCACAACTTTTACAATTTAAGTTGTAACATAATGTTTACAACAATTTTTTAACTATATTTAGTGGAAAATTTATCTATATATGTGTAGAAAGAAAAATGTCAAATCATTATTGTAATAACCCGAAATTTTGGGCCAGAAAATTTCACGGTTATTAACGTTATTTATTAATTCTGAGTCCAATTAGGCCGGTTAAATTGGACTGTTTGCATCTTTTAATCCAAATCTTTTCTTCAAATTGGGCCAAAGACCCAATTTTCTTTTCTTCTTTTCTTTCCTAACCTTGGCCGGCCCCTCTAGTGTTTTGGGTCTATTTTAATTCTTTGATTTATTTAATAGTTTAAGTTATTTAATTAAGTAAATTAATTATTTAATTTAATCTATTAAAACCTATTCAAAACTAACCTAACAAACTATGATTAGTCAACCTAATTTTTCTAACTATTCCCCTAATTATCTACCCTCACACGGCATTCCCTATACACACATTAGGGTTTTTATTTCTTTTGTCTCCTTTTCTTTAAATAGGATCTAATAGTCACAATTAGTTCCTATTTTGCAAATCATTCACAAAAACCCTAAATAAATTATATTTCTTTTTCTTTCTTTTGCTCTTGGTTGGCCGTGTGATAGTATTCACCAAAAGGGGTGAATTTTCTTGGAAATTTTAGCGTTACCAGGTAACTTCGTTTTTCTATTTAATTAAAGGGTAGAAAAACGCATAGTTAATTAGGAATTGTATCATGAAAATTGTAGGAATTTAATCTTGTTTTTTTTTTAAAATGTCGAGTATGATGATGTTGAATTTCTTGATTGTTTTCATGTATTTTCTTGATTATTATGTATGAATCTTGTATGTTTAATTAATGAAAATTGCATAGTTGAACTTTGATTATGGTTTGTTTATTCGAATATATGTATGAAAACTATTAGGTTATGTTCTTGAATAAATCTTGGATTTTTCGAGTGTATGAATATGTTCATGATGATTTCTTTAATTGTTTCAAGCATGTTCATGATTAAATCAATTAGTATAATTAAATCTTGAATTTAAAATTAAATCATGTTAATTCTCTATAATTGTCGAGTGGTAAAAGTTTAAAGAAAGATTAAAAAATCTAATTTTTTTTTATGTTAATCTTGATCTTCTTTAATTAATTATTGCTAATCTTGATCCTTCAATTATATCATGCTATTGAATTCTCGAATTTACAAATTTTGTTCTTGAATGGCCATGAAGAATGCCGTGTGACTTTTAAATAAAAGCATGATGTTTGATCTTGTTTCTTTAATTCAATCTTGTTGATTGTTGTTAAAATTATGGTTTTTATGATTATTGTTAGTTAATTCATTTAATTGTTGTAGATTGAAATTATATAAATTAGTTGATAAAATTAGTATTAATTAGGTAGAATGTCGAGTGAACTAAATGGAAAAAAAATAGAATTTTTATCATAATTTTGATAATTTTAGTAGTTAATTAGTTAATTAAGAATAATTTAAGAAATTAATTAATTACTGATGTAATAACCCGGAATTTTGGGCCAGAAAATTTCGCGGTTATTAATGTAGTTTAATTAAATTCTAAGTCCAAAAGGCCATATTAATTGGACTGTGTTTATTTTTAGCCCAATCCTTTCTCCTCAAATTGGGCCAAAGACCCAATTTCCTCCTTCTCTTCCCCATGGCCGGTCCTTGTAGGATATTTGGGCCAACCTTGTTTTTTTTTATTTAATTAAATTAATTAGTATTTTGGATAATTGAATTAATCTAATTAATTTAAATCTTTTTAAAACCTATTCAAAGTTGTTGAACTAATGCCCAATTTTAGCTCAACATTCCCCTTGTTTTTCTATCCCCTCACGGCAGCCCTTTAGCAGCCTTAGGGTTTTGTTTTTTTTTTTTTTTTATTTTTTTTTTTTTATTTTATTTCTTTCCTTTCTCTCTTCTATAAATAGGACCCTTATAATTTAATTAGTCCTATTTTTGCAAATATTCAAAAACCCCAAAGAAAACTCTTCTTTCTCTTCCTTTCTCTCAAAAGCCGAACTCTTGAGAAAAATTCACCATTAGTGAATTTTTCGTGCCTTGGAATTATTAAGCGAATCCAGGTAACTTCGCTTTCTCCTTTAATCTATGGGTAGAAAAACACATAGTTAATTAGGATTATATCATGAAATTGTAGGAATTTAATATTGCTTTTATATATGATTGTCGAGTATGATACATGAATTTTTCTTGATTTATTTTCATGTATTTTCATGATTTGATGTATTTCTTGAAATCTCTAAGTGTTGAATAATTACTTGTATGAATTTATCTATTAATCAAACCTTGTTATTTTTAGATGAATTTTTCGTGGCAGTTTGTTTACTGTTTTATTTTGAATCATAATTTATTTCGTGGCAAAATTCGATCTTTTCTTGCTTGAAATAATTTAATCTTTCAAACTGATAAAACTGTCCAGTTTTAGTTTACGAATTAATTAGTATACTTAATCAAATCTAATGGCTACGAAATTTAAGTTGGAAGTCAGTAATACTGTTTTAAAGCTTGTGTAATTTTTTCGTAATTTTTAAAGATCGTTTGCTATGGCAGAAAATTCTGGAACCGAATTCAGCCTAATCTGAATGGTTAGTTATAAAATCACTTAAAAATAGTAAAATATGTTATTTTTAGACGAAATTTATGCACGTTAATCCTTGAACCCATATTTAGCTCCCATAAAAATTTCCAGATTTTTAGAGATATTTAGATGGTCGTTTTTAATTTAATTCTTTAAAAATCAGATTGTATAAAATAGGGCAATTGAATTATTAAAATATGCTATTATTAATTCTTGAATTTTCGAGTGACCCAAGTATTAAAAGGGAACTAAAAATATGATTTTTATGATGAATCTTGATAGTCTTGAATTATATTGATTAATCTTGAATTAAAAATTAAATCTTGTTATTATCTCCTAATTGTCGAGGGTATAGAAATTAAAAGAAGAGTTAAAAATATTATTTTTATGTTAATCTTGATGAATGTTGTTGAAAAATATGATTTTTATGTTTATTAATTAGTTAAATTATTTAATTCTTGATGATTGAATTCATATAAATTAATTGAATAATTTTGGCTATTATTGATATAAAATGTCGAGTGTGGTGAAAGTAGGAAAAATAGGATTTTTATTATATTTTGGTAATTTTAGCAATTAATTAAGATAAATTTAAGAATTAATTAATTATGGTTTGAAAATTGAGATTTACGTGTGGAATTATTTGATTTAGTCAATTTTGGTTAGTTTTGAATTATTAATATTTTAGGGAACAATTAATAATAAAAGTTACGGATAAAATAATTATTAGGGATAAGTTGTAAAGTGAAAGGATAAAAGGATATTATTAGTAATATAATTAAGAGGACCGAAATACTAATAGTATTATTAATATAATCATATTTTTGATAAAGTTACAAATTGGTATATGACGTGATATTAAGGTTAGTATCCGAAAGGATAGGATTATACGTATACATATATTTTAAGGATAGTATATTATAAGATTTGAAGTTGCATAAGATACTACTAGGGATAAGAAAGGAAACAGAGTAATAGCTATACATGTTATGTTTCGGTCTCTGGCTAGGAAAGACTTGGTATTTAAGGTGGCCAATATACGTGCCGCACCTCTCTTTCCTGGGACTCTGAACATTTCATTTTCTATTACGGTCACCTAGTATTTCCCAATATATGATATGATATGATTAAATAAAGATATAAGATATAATATAAAGAATTGAAAGATAATAAGTTAAGATCGCCCCTGCGATGACGCAAAGGTCATCAATCGGGTTAATAAGATAGGACGCCCCTGCGATAACGCAAAGGTTATCAATTGGGTTTAGTCGATGCCACTGCTCACATGGGACGAACGCAAAGGTTCCCCCGCGCAGTTCTTGGTTCTAGAATATGGAGTCGTCTAGGTAGTTCTCGCAAAGGAGGACTATTTAGGAGTTATGGCCATAGCTTAGGCTTAGTTCTCGCAAATGAGGGCTACGGGTGGAATGCAAAGGTTCACCCGACATGTTTTAGGAAAGTTGCGAACGCAAAGGTTCGCTACGAGCTGAAGAAGACAGTCCGCAAAGATGATATGTTAAGTTAAGATGATATAATAAGTACATATGTAAAGTTAAGAAGATATTATGTTCTTATTATAAGATTGATGTAATGATATGATAAGTGCATATGTTAAGATAAGAAGCTATTATGCCCTTATTATAAGATTGATGTTATGATATAAGATAAGATGTAATTATAAGATATGATATGTTTATATATGGTAAGATGTGTTATATAAATTAAGAAGGATTATGATAAGTAAGATTATGAAGTGATAAGACATATTCTATGATGGGTAAGTATAAGATAAGGTGGTGAGGTATAATTTTAAGTTGTATAATATAAAGTATAAGTTCAGTATATTATAAGTCTTCCGCTGTGTATATTTCTGTAATTATACGAGTATGTAAGCATGTGTATGTATGCGAAAGTTGAACGTATTTTGTATGTATTCTAACCGTATCTGCAGGGTTGTTTGTACGTATTTTATACGAAGATTATACGTATTCTAACCGTATCTCTGCAGGTGTATTTATACGTATTTTTATACGTACATTTATACGTACGTTTATACGTACTTTTATACGTATTTTTATACGTACGTTTATACGGATTTTTGTATGTTTATGTGTAAAGCATGTATTGAGTTCTTTACAGTTTTTATGATAATTTCTATGCTATTATGTGTTTGGTGGTCCCTCGATTAAATGGGACAGCCTAGTTACTCGCCACTGACGGTGGACCCCCCCCTCAGTTTCAGGTGATGTTGCAGCAGAGTAGAGCGGGCTTCGCCGGATGGGCTTGTGTGGTTTAGCTTTTATTTTAAGTATCTAGTTTTTCCAGAACAGTTTAAACATTAACTTAGTTTATCTTATGATCCCAGCATGTTGGGACAGTATTTTCAGATCTTCTATGTAATAACGATTGTTGGAATATTTATGGATTTTTAGTAGTTATCTTAATAAAGGACATTTCTTCCATTCAATTGATATGACTTATAGTTTAATTTGATTAAGTAATGACCCGAGTGTCGCTTCCCTTCGTAAATCGACATGTCTCAAAAAGTCGGGTCGTTACAGTTGGTATCAGAGCTAAGGTTAGACCCTAAGTTACTTCTTCATAAGTAGCTTTGTAAGATGAGTGCTTTATGAACCCGAGCGAACCCTAGCCTAATATGGAAACTTAGGTGAGAGAAACCATGGGTAGTAGCCTGGGTTAAGACGTTTTTCCGCTTTGTTTCCGCGTTGATGTCGTTCCGTGTGCCGTTCGTGTGCTAACTTGTCTTTGATTTCAGGATGTCGACCCCTAGAACTCCGAACTTCCGTCTTCGTCGTCGCAACCTAGAGGACGCAATCCTCACGTTGGCTCAGAACAGCGTCCGGGCTCAGAACAACCAGTCGACCTTTGACCGTCTAGCCCGACTTCGTCCTCCGACCTATGATGGTGCAGCTGACCCAACCATCCTCGAAAACTGGATTCGAGAGATGCGCAAGATGTTCGATGTCTTAGCTTGCCCCGCAGCTGAACGGGTCCCCATTGCAACCTTTTACCTTCAGGGTGAGGCAGATAATTGGTGGAGTACACTCCGGTCTAACCCCGACACAGATCTGAATCTGAGTTGGGAAGACTTCACCAAGAAGCTGCAAGATCGTTTCTACCCCGAGGAACTTAAGTGGCAGAAACAAGAGGAATTCCTCACATTCACCCAGGGTAGTCTGTCCGTCCAGGCTTACACGGACAAGTTCACCGAGCTCTCCAGGTTCGCCACAGCGGTTATACCTTCTGAAGCCGAGCGAGTCAAGAGGTATATCAAGAAGCTAAACTCCAGCATCCGAGTTCATGTGGTTAGCAGCAGGGTGAAGACCTTCCAGGAGGCGTATGAGGTGGCTCTTGAGGTTCAGTCTTCAGTTTCTGATGAAGACACCGGGAAGAAGAGGGTGACTCCAGCTCCAGCACCAGCTCCGGTTAAGAAGACCAGGTTCGAGCCTTCTTCGAAGCCGCAGCAGAGATCTCGACCAGTTCCGAGCCAAGGTCCCAGGGTTTGTCAGGGTTGCAAGAAGGAGTTCCATCCGGGAAAGAGGTGTGATGGGTCTCCAATAGTGTGCTACGGGTGTGGTCAAGAGGGTCACAAGAGTACGGTTTGCCCTAAGAGACAGCCAGCAGCAGCAGCAGCCACAGGTAGTCAAGCTCCGGTCAAGAACAGGATTTTCTGTATGACACAGGAAGAGGCAGATGCTCAGCCCGATGTGGTCACGGGTACCTTCCCTGTTCATAATATGTCTGCTTATGTTCTGTTGATACTGGTGCCACTGTGTCCTTTGTTGCTAGTTCATTTATTGTTAAAGCTAACCTGACGGGAGAATCTCCTGTCAAATCTATGATAACTCTTCCTTCGGGAGAGGACTTTGCTTGTCTTCGGGAGTTCAGGGACGTGCCTATTGTCATCTCGGGGGTAAGGTTCGAGGCCAACCTGAAGGAGTTTCCTATGATCGAGTTCGATGTGATCCTAGGGATGGATTGGTTAGCTAGGCATCAAGCGACTTTTCGGTGTCAAGACCAGGCTGTCACTTTGCGAGGACCAGACGCAAAGAGGGTGACCTATGTCGGGAAGCCGATAGGCAAAGGGTTGAAGATCGTGTCCGCTATGAAGATGCGCAGGCTGCAGCGCAAGGGTGAGACTGTGTTCCTATGTCAAGTCAAGGACATGACCAAAGAGGAACAGCTAGAGGCCATTCCGGTGGTTCGGGAGTATGCGGATGTGTTTCCAGAGGAGTTGCCAGGGATACCACAGGAAAGAGAAGTGGAGTTCAGCATTGATCTGGTGCTCGGGACTGCTCCGATTTCTAAGGCTCCGTATGGCATGGCTCCGGCAGAGTTGAAGGAATTGAAGACCCAGTTGCAGGAGTTGATCGACAAGGGTTTCATCCGGCCTAAGTATGTTGGACCATACGAGATTCTGGAGCGAGTTGGTGAGGTCGCTTATCGGTTGGCGATGCCTCCGGATCTATCGAAGGTTCATGATGTATTCCATGTGTCACAGCTACGGAAATATGTCAACGATCCTTCACATATCATTCCGGTAGAGTCATCGGAAATCGAGCCGAACCTGACATTTGAGGAGAAGCCAGTTCAGATTTTGGATCGTCAGGATCGGATGTTGCGTCGCAAGGTGGTGCCTTTGGTTAAGGTTTTGTGGCGTAGCCAGAAGTTCGAGGAGGCTACTTGGGAGACCGAGGCTTCGATGAGGGAGAAGTATCCCGAGTTGTTCGAAGCAGGTACGGGTTTTCTTTTGTTTTTGTTTTCTTTTGTGTGTTTGTTGTGCTTGTTTTGTTTTCTGTTTGAGCTCCGTTAAGTAAATTTCGAGGTCGAAATTTATTTAAGGAGGGGTGACTGTAATAACCCGGAATTTTGGGCCAGAAAATTTCGCGGTTATTAATGTAGTTTAATTAAATTCTAAGTCCAAAAGGCCATATTAATTGGACTGTGTTTATTTTTAGCCCAATCCTTTCTCCTCAAATTGGGCCAAAGACCCAATTTCCTCCTTCTCTTCCCCATGGCCGGTCCTTGTAGGATATTTGGGCCAACCTTGTTTTTTTTTATTTAATTAAATTAATTAGTATTTTGGATAATTGAATTAATCTAATTAATTTAAATCTTTTTAAAACCTATTCAAAGTTGTTGAACTAATGCCCAATTTTAGCTCAACATTCCCCTTGTTTTTCTATCCCCTCACGGCAGCCCTTTAGCAGCCTTAGGGTTTTGTTTTTTTTTTTTTTTTATTTTTTTTTTTTTATTTTATTTCTTTCCTTTCTCTCTTCTATAAATAGGACCCTTATAATTTAATTAGTCCTATTTTTGCAAATATTCAAAAACCCCAAAGAAAACTCTTCTTTCTCTTCCTTTCTCTCAAAAGCCGAACTCTTGAGAAAAATTCACCATTAGTGAATTTTTCGTGCCTTGGAATTATTAAGCGAATCCAGGTAACTTCGCTTTCTCCTTTAATCTATGGGTAGAAAAACACATAGTTAATTAGGATTATATCATGAAATTGTAGGAATTTAATATTGCTTTTATATATGATTGTCGAGTATGATACATGAATTTTTCTTGATTTATTTTCATGTATTTTCATGATTTGATGTATTTCTTGAAATCTCTAAGTGTTGAATAATTACTTGTATGAATTTATCTATTAATCAAACCTTGTTATTTTTAGATGAATTTTTCGTGGCAGTTTGTTTACTGTTTTATTTTGAATCATAATTTATTTCGTGGCAAAATTCGATCTTTTCTTGCTTGAAATAATTTAATCTTTCAAACTGATAAAACTGTCCAGTTTTAGTTTACGAATTAATTAGTATACTTAATCAAATCTAATGGCTACGAAATTTAAGTTGGAAGTCAGTAATACTGTTTTAAAGCTTGTGTAATTTTTTCGTAATTTTTAAAGATCGTTTGCTATGGCAGAAAATTCTGGAACCGAATTCAGCCTAATCTGAATGGTTAGTTATAAAATCACTTAAAAATAGTAAAATATGTTATTTTTAGACGAAATTTATGCACGTTAATCCTTGAACCCATATTTAGCTCCCATAAAAATTTCCAGATTTTTAGAGATATTTAGATGGTCGTTTTTAATTTAATTCTTTAAAAATCAGATTGTATAAAATAGGGCAATTGAATTATTAAAATATGCTATTATTAATTCTTGAATTTTCGAGTGACCCAAGTATTAAAAGGGAACTAAAAATATGATTTTTATGATGAATCTTGATAGTCTTGAATTATATTGATTAATCTTGAATTAAAAATTAAATCTTGTTATTATCTCCTAATTGTCGAGGGTATAGAAATTAAAAGAAGAGTTAAAAATATTATTTTTATGTTAATCTTGATGAATGTTGTTGAAAAATATGATTTTTATGTTTATTAATTAGTTAAATTATTTAATTCTTGATGATTGAATTCATATAAATTAATTGAATAATTTTGGCTATTATTGATATAAAATGTCGAGTGTGGTGAAAGTAGGAAAAATAGGATTTTTATTATATTTTGGTAATTTTAGCAATTAATTAAGATAAATTTAAGAATTAATTAATTATGGTTTGAAAATTGAGATTTACGTGTGGAATTATTTGATTTAGTCAATTTTGGTTAGTTTTGAATTATTAATATTTTAGGGAACAATTAATAATAAAAGTTACGGATAAAATAATTATTAGGGATAAGTTGTAAAGTGAAAGGATAAAAGGATATTATTAGTAATATAATTAAGAGGACCGAAATACTAATAGTATTATTAATATAATCATATTTTTGATAAAGTTACAAATTGGTATATGACGTGATATTAAGGTTAGTATCCGAAAGGATAGGATTATACGTATACATATATTTTAAGGATAGTATATTATAAGATTTGAAGTTGCATAAGATACTACTAGGGATAAGAAAGGAAACAGAGTAATAGCTATACATGTTATGTTTCGGTCTCTGGCTAGGAAAGACTTGGTATTTAAGGTGGCCAATATACGTGCCGCACCTCTCTTTCCTGGGACTCTGAACATTTCATTTTCTATTACGGTCACCTAGTATTTCCCAATATATGATATGATATGATTAAATAAAGATATAAGATATAATATAAAGAATTGAAAGATAATAAGTTAAGATCGCCCCTGCGATGACGCAAAGGTCATCAATCGGGTTAATAAGATAGGACGCCCCTGCGATAACGCAAAGGTTATCAATTGGGTTTAGTCGATGCCACTGCTCACATGGGACGAACGCAAAGGTTCCCCCGCGCAGTTCTTGGTTCTAGAATATGGAGTCGTCTAGGTAGTTCTCGCAAAGGAGGACTATTTAGGAGTTATGGCCATAGCTTAGGCTTAGTTCTCGCAAAGGAGGGCTACGGGTGGAATGCAAAGGTTCACCCGACATGTTTTAGGAAAGTTGCGAACGCAAAGGTTCGCTACGAGCTGAAGAAGACAGTCCGCAAAGATGATATGTTAAGTTAAGATGATATAATAAGTACATATGTAAAGTTAAGAAGATATTATGTTCTTATTATAAGATTGATGTAATGATATGATAAGTGCATATGTTAAGATAAGAAGCTATTATGCCCTTATTATAAGATTGATGTTATGATATAAGATAAGATGTAATTATAAGATATGATATGTTTATATATGGTAAGATGTGTTATATAAATTAAGAAGGATTATGATAAGTAAGATTATGAAGTGATAAGACATATTCTATGATGGGTAAGTATAAGATAAGGTGGTGAGGTATAATTTTAAGTTGTATAATATAAAGTATAAGTTCAGTATATTATAAGTCTTCCGCTGTGTATATTTCTGTAATTATACGAGTATGTAAGCATGTGTATGTATGCGAAAGTTGAACGTATTTTGTATGTATTCTAACCGTATCTGCAGGGTTGTTTGTACGTATTTTATACGAAGATTATACGTATTCTAACCGTATCTCTGCAGGTGTATTTATACGTATTTTTATACGTACATTTATACGTACGTTTATACGTACTTTTATACGTATTTTTATACGTACGTTTATACGGATTTTTGTATGTTTATGTGTAAAGCATGTATTGAGTTCTTTACAGTTTTTATGATAATTTCTATGCTATTATGTGTTTGGTGGTCCCTCGATTAAATGGGACAGCCTAGTTACTCGCCACTGACGGTGGACCCCCCCCTCAGTTTCAGGTGATGTTGCAGCAGAGTAGAGCGGGCTTCGCCGGATGGGCTTGTGTGGTTTAGCTTTTATTTTAAGTATCTAGTTTTTCCAGAACAGTTTAAACATTAACTTAGTTTATCTTATGATCCCAGCATGTTGGGACAGTATTTTCAGATCTTCTATGTAATAACGATTGTTGGAATATTTATGGATTTTTAGTAGTTATCTTAATAAAGGACATTTCTTCCATTCAATTGATATGACTTATAGTTTAATTTGATTAAGTAATGACCCGAGTGTCGCTTCCCTTCGTAAATCGACATGTCTCAAAAAGTCGGGTCGTTACAACTGAATTAATTTGAAAAAGTCGAATGGGAATAAAAGAATTAGTCAAATTTAGTTAATTTTGATTTATTATTATTTTAGGAATAATTTAATAATAAAAGTTGCGGATAAAATAATTATCAGGGATAAGTTGTAAGGTGAAGGGATAGATAATAGTATTATTATTATTATTAGTATGGTTCGGCTATTAGTATTAAATTATTAATAATATTTACGTAATAATATTAGTAATAATATTAAGGTTAGGTATCCGTAGGGATAAGTTATAAAAGTTACAATATAATATCAAGGATAGTATATTATAAGGTTTGAAGACATAAGATATTAATAGGGGAAGAAAGGAAACAGAGTAATAGGAATATGACTTGTTTCGATCTCTGGCTAGGAAAGACTTGGTATTTAAGGTGGCCAATATACGTGCCGCACCTCTCTTTCCTGGGACTTCGAACATTTCATTTCCAATTACGGTCACCTAGTATTTCCCGATATATGATATGATATGATAATTGAAGATATAAGATATGATAAGGACGCCCACCTGATGACCCGAGTAGTCAGACTGGGTTAAGTCGAGGCCACTGCTCAATGGGACGAACACACGAGTTCCCCCGAGTAGTTCTGGGTCTTAGGATATGTAGTCGTCTAGTAGTAGTACACGAGCTGCTATTAGGAGTTATGGCCATAGCTTAGGCTTAGTGGTGCACACGGGATCCACTACGGGATGAGTACACGAGCTCCTCCCGGCATGTTCTAGGAAAGTTGTGGTGTACACGGGATCCACAACGAGTTATAGTGACCGGTCCAACGAATGATATGATTTGATACGATATGATATGAAATGAAATGAAAGTTATGATTATGATATGAAATGAAAGTTATGAAACAAAATGAAATGAATATGATAAGACAGGATTATGAAACAATAAGATATAATATATGCTAAGTTATTAAGTTTGGGTTAAGATATATTCATGTTATGAAATGACATAAGATATAAGTTAAGATATAGGTTATGACTTAAGGAATTTGGGGATAATTTAAGTTATGATTGTATTATACTATAAGTATATGATTTAGAATGATATAAGACTTCCGCTGTGATTCTGTATTTTGTATGTATAAAAGTATGAATGTATGCGTATGTATGTATATGTATGATAAGTGTATTTTTGTACGTATTTTTAACCGTATAATGCAGGGTTGATTGTACGTACATTATACGTAGACATTACGTATTCTAACTGTATTTCTGCAGGTATTTTATACGTATTTTGTACGTATACGTTACGTATGTTTGTACGTATTTTTATACGTATTTTGTATAATTGTGTGTAAAGCATGTATTAAGTTTCTGTACGGTTTTTATGTGCTTTCCTATGATATTATGTGTTTGGTGGTCCCTCGATTAAATGGGACAGCCTAGTTACTCGCCACTGACGGTGGACCCCCCCTCCCAGTTCCAGGTGAAGGTGATGCAGCTGATTAACGGGCTTTCGTGGATGGGCTTGAGTGGCTGAGGACCCCAGTTAATTAGCTTAAATAGATGGTTCTTGTTATTTTTAAGACAATTTAACTTAGTTTATTTCATTATCCCAGCATGTTGGGACTGTTTTTAAGACAACTTATGTATTAGTGAATACTGAAATATTTTGGATAATTAGTAGTTTAATTAATAAAAGTTAATCCATTTATTCGAATAATATGATTTACTGTTCATTTTAAGTTGGTAATGATCCGTTTGTCGGTTTCCCTTCGTGAATCGACATGTCTAAAAAGTCGGGTCGTTACAATTATCATTAATATGTTGGAGTACTAAATAAAGAAATGCAATACTAATGTAGTATTAGAATTGTAATTTATAAACTTGGGGCTCGTTTACATTAGCTAAATAGAGCTGAACTGAACTGAATTGAACTGAACTGAACTGAATAGAAGTGTATTAATTGAACTAAATAGAGATGAACTGAACTGAATAGAGATTAACTGAATTGAACTGAACTGAACTGAACTGAACTGAACTGAACTGAATATAATCTGAAGTAAATAAACCTTGGTGCCTTAAAAGTCAAAGATTAGGTGCACGATGTAGGAATTGAACTTTTAAATGGGATTATGGGATTCTAAAAATTCTAGACGTTTCTTAATTAGTATGAAAAGGGTAACATTTAATTTAATGACGGTAAGTAGGCATTAAATATTTTTGAATTAATGCGCAACTAGTGAATCCAATATACTATAATGTGATTATAATTTATAAGTTAATAACATTAAAATTAGGATTATTCCCATTGGTATATCTGAGAATTTGCATATTCCCAGTGGTATATTTGAGTTTTAAAAAATCCCGGTGGTATACCTACATTTTTAATGGAATTCAATAACCACTTTTAAAGGTTGTTTTAGGACATTAACAACCATAAAATCGGTTTTATTTATTTATTCAGGCAACGGTGGTTACCCGAAAAAACTAACTATAGTTAACCTAAGTATGTTTATGGTCGAATTAGTGGTATTTAATGGCCTGAAACAGCCTTTAAAAGTGGTTATTGAATTTCATTATTTATTTAGGTATACCATTGAGATTTTTTAAAACTTAGTATACCAGTGGGAATACGCAAATTCTCAGGTATACCAATGGGAATAATCCTTAAAATTATTTTTACTAATTCCTTCATTTAGACTGCCAAATCCTAATGGAGCAGTTAATTTGGGACAAATGGAATACATAAAATGGATTTTAAATCTTAGGGGGAGAGATGTGTACGAGATTTTAGGGGTATAAAATGAAGTTAGAACCACTTAGCTTGAACATGAGATTCTATTATAAAAAAGCTCAACCAAATAAAAAAATAGATGCATGATGTCTTGACATTGACAGAAGGGAAAAACATATTTGGATCCGTATTTATCAAATTGATGAATTCTTATTTTTATCTATTTTTCTAATTTGTAATTAAATTTCATTTACTTTTATTGTCAACAATTACCCTCTATCATTGAAAAAAGCAAACTGATTAACTATGCCGGTAAACAATGCCTTTTTTTCATGGTTTAGTTTTGAAATTTTTCCTAGACTAAAAATAAATATTAATGTAGGGATAACTTTAAATGTGATATGATTGAGTCAAGATCTTTTTTTCTAAATTAATAGTTGACGATGTATCAAGGAAAAAAAATGGGGGAATTGTTTAGAATTTTTATTTCAATCTTAAATTAGCTGTTATGATCATAAGATAGAAAATAGAGAGGATCCTATTACGCTGTGATTAAACCTTCATTGAAACAACAATTTTAGAAAAATTCTCACTATACTTGTTTGTTTTGGTACCTTTAATTTTTGCTTTATTTCACATCATATATCTCTCATTCACAATATACAAATAAAATAATTTATATATATATATATATATGCACGTGTATTTTTTTTTTTTATCAATTTTATATATAATAAGTCATTAATTTAAATATATAATTATAAAACGAAAGTTTAAAATAATAAAGCAAAGAAATGGTAGAACCATGATTTAATTATTTATAAATAAAAGTGAAAGATATAAATAAGATGACATCATTCGTATAGATGGGAAAAATTGCATAGAAAAATAATATGTACAATTAAGGGTTATATAATGTAAGTATTTTCTATATAATTAGTATCTCGGCCGTCTACTTTATATAGAATAATCTTATCATATATCTTATCTTATTAAAAAGAATTAAGAGGAGTGGAGGCAACATCTTAAAAGGTTATACATGCAGTTTAATTAACCTATGTGAATGTTCGTTAATGAATTATTATTTATTAAGCATAGAATTTAAATATCATGTATGTCATATCATTTAAAGAATTGAACATTGTTATTTCCAAGGACATTATTTCAACATTTTTTTAAGAAAAAATTGTCAAGAATAAGTCAAACAGTTGCTCGATCTTATACAATTAAGTCTACCTTTTGAAAATCCAGAATTCAGCTAACCTTGATATTATTTAAGCCAAGAATAAGTTAAATAATTATTTATCCAATTAATTAGTTACCTGATGTCACAGGTTAGTGTTATCGTTTAAAACAAAAATACGTTGAATGATTGTAAAATAGTGATCGAAACCAAAATAAAATAACATGATAAATAATCATTTAACCTATTTTTGGCTTAAATGATAACAAGTTTAACTTAATTCTGGAATTTTAAAAGGTTGGCTTAATTGTGGAAGATCGGCCAAAGGTTGACTTATTTTTGTCAATTTTTCCTTTTTTTAAAGCACTTTATTTTAATTTTTGTTTTTCAATGCATGATTACATTACATTAATGTATATGCATGGAATCTATAATCTATAATTTAAATATTTAAGACAAGAACTTTTTTTGGCCAAGTGTCAACTTCTTAAGACAATTATTTTTGTAAACCTTTTTTTTTTCCTTGAACAATATTAATTATAACCCTTTTGAGTTTTGATTACCCCTTCATACTCCCTCCGATTTCTAGTATCTCAAATAAAAAAAATTAAAAAAGGCAGGGGTGTTTTAAGAATTTTACCAAACATGAGGATATCTCAGGAAATTTATCTATTTATTTTTTTTTTTTTTGGAAAGATATTTAAAATTTCTTTCTGCAACTTCCAATTAGTAAAATATTGTACCAACATAAGTGGTTGTAGTTGGTCAAGTCCTCGACTTAGGACTTTGTTGTAGGACCAAATATTTCATCCGTTTCAAAAAAATACAACAGTCAACATTTCATGCATGTCGAGACACTACTTTGACCCTTAATAACTGTAATTATGAATATTTAAAAATTATAAAAAAAATTGATATTAAGATAGTGTTTTACAAGACGAATCTAACAAGATCTCATTTGACTATATTTTTTATTATGTATAAAGCTCAAAACTTGATCAAAGTATATAATGTGAATAGTGTAAAATGTTGACTGTTGCGTTTTTTTTGGAACGGAGGAAGTATATTTTTTCAACGCACATATATATACATTCGTTTTCCTTCTAGTTTTTACCTTTCTTTTAGGAACACTGAGGTAATTCAAGATAAAAGTATAAAACCAGTAAAATGCAACAAAGAAAACAATTTGCTTTTTTTTTTTTTTTTTTTTTTTTCAAACCAAGGCTTTAGTTGTAAGTATTTGGAACACTTAATGAATTTTATTGTAGTGAGAAATATATAAGCAATGCAAGAGAATAGGATACAACCTTTCACAAATGAAAGACTACCATAACTTTTAAGTAGAGTTAAAACAACCACCTAATGAAAGGTTATTATCCTTTCATTTTGGATATAATAACCCTCAAAAAAATTAAGTTAACTACAAGTTATTACAATTTGTAATTTCACAAAGTCTCAGACTCTTAGGTGCTTGACTGAGTAAAGTAAGTACTCGGTCAAGTACACTTTCCAGAATTTAAAAAAAAAAAAACATATTCCCATTAAGTCTGGCTTGACCGATTAAAAATTATATGCTATTGATTACTTACAATACTTAGCCAAGTATTTGGTCCAGAACCCAAATTTTGCTTCTAATCAATACAATTAACTTAGTTTTCCACCTTATACATATATCTATCCAACTTGTTATCTTCTCCATCTCTAATAAATTATACCATTACATTTACCTATGTTACATAAACTCATTTATGTATAAATGTTCCAACATTTGTGACTTTTCTAGTAAAACATTGTTGATGAAAAAGCTATTTGGAAGTATTATGAAGATATTTTAGTTGATTTTTACATTATGTCTTTTTCATCCCTGATAGACAACTTTAAATAAAAAAAATCTTTAACTACATATAATTCCAAAATTATAAAAATAAAAAGTACATGATGAGACAAATCAAATTAGATTCATCATGACTATATTTTTCATTATGTAAATAAAACAAACAATTAAAATTCTAATTAACATTATCTTTTTATGAAATGTAGCAATTAATTAAAAAATGAGGGGGTACATTATTTAGAATATGTTTGTTTATGACACTGAAAATCCTACACTTGGAGATGACTCTCTTTCAATTAAGTTTTAAGAACCATAATATTGAAGTAAAAAATTTGCTTACAGAGTACAGAAAACAGCCCTCTATATATATTATTAAAACTGTACAAACCTTGAAAGGTAAGTAAGTCACTTAGCTAAACTCTGGCCTTTTGCTCTTTGGCCTATCTGGTGGTAATGGAAATGGAGTGATACCGATCTGTATTCATATGCAATATATAATACAGCACAAAGATATCTTTGATATAGAATAAGGTTTATAATAAAAACAATTGACAGATAAAAAAAAGCAGGAAAATAAAGGGTTTTGCCAACCAAAAATATTAAAAAAAAATATATATATATATATATATATATATATTTCAATTAATATGAAACAATCGTGGCCTGGGGTCAAAGAGTGATCATGACTGAGTCATGGAAACTAAAAGTGTTAAATGCTTGACCATGACAAACAATGATGAGGGATGATAAATAACTACTGTAGTAACTAGTGATCAAATAATTTATTAACATATTTGATGAACATAAATCTATCTATGGTAAATTCAAATAGCAGCTTGGGTAAATATAAAAATCTGCGTATGCATGGTGGCTTTTTATTTGTCTTATATGGTAAAATGCTTATTTCAATCCTATTTCTAGACTATTTTTATCTACTAATTGTAGAGCCGAAAATCGACTCATTTCGTGTTCGTGTCAATTCGAATAGATAAATGGGTTGAACCCTATGAAGCACGGACACACCTCCAACTTGCTGTACCCCGTGTCCGACACCGACACGACACAACACGACACCGACACACGTTGGACACACGTACCCATATTGAACTAATTGATTAAGCTTACTCAAGTACCCTGAGTTATTTTTCTCGCTTTAATTGTTTGTTTCTTTTAGGTTTTGAATAATTTATATAATTATTAACCATATTATCAACACCAAATTTGATATTTACCTCGATATTCTATTGAAATTATGTTGAAATTTATAGATTCTCCTATCATCTTCTTTCACGTACCCGTATCCTCTATTTTTCAGTGACGTTTTCCCGTACCCGTTTTGTGTCCGTACCCGTACCAGTATTCGTTTTAGTGCAACCTAGATTGAACCCCATGACCCAAACCCAACCCATTTAATAAACATATTGTATCAACCCATTTACTGTAAAACGTGTCCAAATCTTTAACCCAAACCCATTAATTTCATGCTATATTCGAATCGTGTCAGCATGTATCGTGTTCGATCAGAGTCATCTGATCATTTCACAGGTAATTGAGGCTAAATTCCCATGTGCAGAGTACTATAAGCATCACTGATATGTTTAAATAAATAATACAGTTAGTCAGCCAATCACATTGTCAGTGTTCACCTGTCGCTGTTAGCCTGCTCACTGGACATTGATGTGATTCTTAAACTTTCTACATGGATTTGAGATTTCATTAGGGAAAATCCCAGTTTATCACATTGATTTATGACTCGTTTACATTAACTGAATAGAGATGAATTGAATTGAATTGAACTGAACTGAACTTAATAGAGATGAACTGAACTGAACTGAACTTAATAGAGATGAACTGAACTGAACTTAATATAGTGTATTAATTGAACTTAATAGAGATGAACTGAACTGAACTTAACTTAATAGAGATAAACTGAACTGAACTGAATTTAATCTGAAGTAAACAACCCTTACAAAATTCATCTTACTCATAAAAACTAAAGTTATACCAACTAATCTAGGAAGTATGAGTACTCCATTTTTGCACATATAATTAACCATACCGATTGTCAAAGATTACTACACGAAGTATAAGATTTTAATTTGACTTATTCGTATATTGTAGTTTTTTAAATACGTGTATCACGTACCCGTTTTTGTACTAGTTACCGTTTCTATGCAACCTAGTCAAGGACTTTCTTATGGTTGAGTATATTTATATAATCATATTGAAAATAATATGAACTATTCCAAAATATTCACGTTTTTTTCCCCTTTGGAATAGATGTGCAATAGCTGTATAGCCTAACGACAAGCAAGTGATCATGTAAAATTATATATCGACCACACAATTTTAAAATTGAAGGCTTAAATTGATTAGAAGGAAAAATAAGAAGTGAATTTTAATGAGCAAAACTGGGAGGGATTTTAGAGAACTAAATTATCAACCATTAATTTTTTAATCAATAGTTGATATTGCACAAACTCCAAATAGTAGAGTATTTCAAACTCTACTATATCTAAACTTTTTTTTTTTTTTTTAGTATGCCCATCCGGTTCACCGGGGGTTACTAACACTCGACTACATCCGGATCCGACTCATAATATAATACAGCAAATCAGTTTGCAACTTACCTTGGAAATATTATACACTATGTCAGTATGCCTTCACACATCAGAATTTCTACACTTGTTGAAAACTAGCTAGATACTAAAGTGAAACAATAGTTGTGAACTTGTGATAGTGGAAATTAATTTGGTATCAGGATGCTATGTTAATTTAGGGAATTGAAATTCTCTGCTTTTTCTTCAAGAAATGAATGATTCATCTTTTTTATATGAATGGTCTAAATTTTGATGTAATGAAAGGAAAATTAGGAAGGGATATTTAGATGTTCTTCAACATAAGTAATTAGTTGTCATAATCTCTAAGTAATTAGCTATATAATCTTCAATATAGTTGCTTAAACATCTATATCTCCCATTAATACAGTAAAAAAAAAATTAGTGTTTTTTCTTATTATAATAATAAAAAAGGTAAAACATAATTTAAATTTATCTCTTTGTACCTGAAATTTTAAACGTAACAAATATTCAGAAGCGGGGCAGTACAATACAAAAAGAAATGGGCAAAGATGATATACATAATATGATTATACGAACATAGACCGCTCAATTCCATATCTATAATAACTAATACTAAAACAAAAATCGCTTACATCGTCATTGACACATGTCAACTTCTTCTTCAACCTTTTCCCTTCAAAACTTCCATTTATTTTTTAAAAAATTTATTGTTTACCAAAAAAAAATTTCTCAATTTATCCTCAGTTTGCAATTTTTTCCTTTCCAAAATTTTATCACTTTTTTCTCTATATTTATAAATTTTGATATTTATGAATTTTTAAATATTAATATTAACTATTTTTATATTCTATCTTTCTTAATATTTCTATAGCTTATTTTGTTGCATAAAACCACATACATGTTTATAATCTTATTGCGACAAATTATAAAATATATAGACATATTTTTCTGTCAAAATCTTGCATTGCACGATTGTAACTTTAGTATAAACTAAAATATAAGTCACTAATTTACACATGACCGCGTTGCAATTTTTTTCTACCTAAACTACTATTCCATGTTTATTTATTTTTTAAAATTTGATTAAAAAATAGCTTTTCCAATAAAAAAAAATACTTTGTATGTCAAATGAAAAGAGCTAAAATCGGAGATTTGCAACACAATGATCCATGTTATTAGAGCTAATCATCCTTGAACATAACTACAAATTCATTTTTTTTTTAAGAAAAAAATTAATATATGAATTGAAGGAATATAATATGAAATTACTCATTTAAACATTAAAAAAAATACGATGAGAACCTCACATCTATTCTTATATTGATATTAGAAAGTGATGAAAGGTTCTTTTTAATTGATATCATTCTTACTTACAAAACTTAATTTATCATAAAAGAATTTACCAATTACTTTAAAAAAAATCGTGCATAGGACGGGTATTAAATTATTCCTCTCTCCTTCAAATTGCACAATGCATGTACTATAAACAAGAGAAAATTGTAATGCAAGTAACATCTGATCATAATATAAAGGATATCTAAAGGAACTAATGTTTGTATATATTCATGTACAGCATTTTTTATTTCTATGTTAGCACTGGTAGTGGTGTATATGTGTAGTGGTAGTGGTGTACATATCTCTACTTTGTCCTTTTGTACTATTTCCTTTGTCTGTATATTTTGTAGCTGTAGTGTCCTAGGGGACACTGGTCTTTAGGTGATTGTTTTTCCTTAGGGTTTTCCTCTCCATTGGATGGCTATATAAGGCTGATGGCAGCAATGCAAAAAGGGGATTTTTTGGGAGAGCCACAATTATCATTGTGTGAGGCATAAATTTCAGTGAGAAAATACCTAAACTTTTATATCTTCTTTATGGTATCAGAGCACCTCAGGTTCCGAATATCATTTTTTGAACGTTTCTTTTGAGATTTGAGAGATTCATTAAGGTTGGAAGATGGCAAGCAAGGAAGCTGAAAAGCATGATGAGGCTGGATACACAGACCCTTTGTATCTAGCACCTTCTGATAACCCTGCTATGCAGATTAGCAGCATGGTTTTCAATGGATCAAACTTCTTGAACTGGACAAGGAGTATTAAGCTGTCTTTGGGATCAAAGAACAAGCAAGGCTTCATTGATGGAAGCTGCAAAAGGCCAGAAGATGGGTCCAAGGATCTTGCTAAGTGGATGAGATGTGACTACATGGTGAGAAGTTGGATGTTCAAATCAATGACTGATAAGATAGGGGAAACCTTGATGTTGTGTGAGTCTGCTAAGCAAATATGGGATGAGATACATGAAAGGTATGGCCAGAGTAATGCACCACAGCTGTACCAGCTTAAGAAAGAACTGAGCAAACTCGAGCAGGAAGGGCTATCTATCTCTGAATACTACTGCAAGATCAGGAGCTTATGGGATGAGATAGACTGCTTGGAGGATTTTCCAGTATGTGAATGTGATGCAAGAAAGAGTTGCAGCTGCAACATACAGAAGAAGATCAATGAAATGAAGGAAAAGAATAGGGTGATAGACTTCTTGATGGGATTGAACAAGAAGCACAAAGGGATTGTGAGCAATGTTTTGGCTATGGATCCATTGCCCACGCTGAACAGAACCTTCCACCTAGTCCAGCAGGATGAAAAACAGCAGCAAGTTACTGAAGGAATGAAGGAGACTAATCTGAATGAAGTAAGCGCTCTGGCTGCAATGAAGCAAGGAGAAGGAAGGTCAGGGAAAAGAGACTACAAGAAGGAAAAACAGGAGAAAATGCTGAAAAAATGTGCTCATTGTGGGATGAAAGGGCATTCAAGGGATGAGTGCTTCAAACTGATAGGATATCCAGATTGGTTTAAGAACTTGAAAGGGAAGAATGGGAACAAGTATGCTGCTAATGCTATGAGAAGAGAACATGAAGGGTTTGATGAGACACCACTGGATGCTGAGGATTATGAAGAAACTGGTGGGAATGGCAATGATCAGTCTAAGCTGGTGAACAATGTGGTTCAAGAAGTAATGAAGGTCCTGAATCAGAAGAATGGTGGAATGAATGAGGCTGGAAGCAGTGGAGTGAACAACTTTGCAGGTACTGTGACTATTTTAAATGCTTGCAATATTAAAAAAATTCTTGATAAGGACACCTGGGTAGTAGACTCAGGTGCCTCAGATCACATGACTGGAAATAAATTGAAACTAATGAATGTGAAAAGGCTTACTAAACCAATATATGTTGGTTTACCTGATGGAAGTATGAAAACAGTGAGAAGCATGGGAGATATCAGAATTTTTGGAAATATAATCCTTAAAAATGTACTGTACCTCCCAGAGTTTAATCATAGTCTGCTCTCTTTGAGTAAGTTGATAGAAGGAAATGACATTAAAATTGTCTTTGATAAATTCGGATGCAACTTTCAGGACCCTACTGATGGTAGAGTTGTTGGTAAAGCTTGCAAGCTGAATGGGCTTTACTTGCTGAGAAGGGGAGACGAGAAGGAGTCTATGCAGAAGAGTAATGGAAGATTAGTAGCTAATGCTAGTAGTAGTTTTAATAAAATTGTAAAGAGTAGTTTGGTGGATGTTAAGAAATTTCATGATAGATTGGGACATGGGTCTTTATCTAAGCTGAAACACCTGATGCATTGCAGTATGAATGAAATGAATGAGTTTTTTTGTGATACTTGTTGTGTGAGTAAGCATCATAGATTGCCTTTCTCTTTAAATCAGAAAATTGCTGCAAACAGATTTGATTTACTACATATAGATCTTTGGGGGCCCTATAGAGTGAAAAATATTACAGGAGCAAGATATTTCCTAACATATGTTGATGATTTCAGTAGAGTTACTTGGACTCATTTATTGAGTGACAAAACCAAGGTCTATAAGGCCATAGAAGGATTTATTAATATGATGGAAAATCAATTTGAATGTAAAATTAAACATATTAGAAGTGATAATGGGACTGAAATTTTGAATGAAGAATGTGGGGAATTATTTAGGAAGAAAGGGATTATGCATGAAAGGAGTATTCCAGGGGTTCCTCAACAAAATGCAAGGGTAGAAAGGAAACATAGACACTTGTTAGACACAGCAAGGTGTATAAAATTACATGGTGGACTTCCTAAATACCTCTGGGGGGAATGCATTCTGTCAGCCACATATTTAATCAATTTAATGCCAAGCAGAGTAATTGGTTGGAAGACTCCATATGAAAAACTCATGGGGGTTCAACCTTCCTATGAGCACTTAAGAGTCATAGGATGTCTAGCATATGGGCACCCATCAAAGAAACCAGAAGATAAATTTGAAAAAAGGGGAATTAGAAGCATTATGGTAGGATATCCATCCAACCAAAAGGGATACAAATTGTATGACATTGAAGGGAAGAGATTATATACTAGCAGGGATGTAGTTTTCAAGGAAAAGATATTTCCTTTTCTTTTGAAAGAAAGGAAAGGGAAAGAATTGAAGGATAATATGCAGTCTTTGGAGTCTGATGACCACTATGAAGAAAGCAAGATGTTAGGAGAAGGGAGGAATGAAGTGGAAGAATTAGTAGATGAGTCTGCTAATCTTGAGGATGTGAATAGAGAAGAGGCAGAATTGGGAAGAGTAATTACAGAGGAACAACCTGATGTTGCCAGAATGGGAGATGAAGAAGCTGTAGAGGAAACACAACAAACACCAGAAGCACAAATAAGAAGGTCTAGCAGAACAAGGGCATTGCCTGAGAAATTTAAGGATTATCATGTGAATTTGCCAAGGAGTATCAATAATGAAGATGAGTCTGAATTATCACCAGCATTTGCAGGATGTAAGATTGCTGAATATGATGAACATTATGTGGCAAGTCTAAATAATATACTTAAGATTGAAGAACCCAAGAGTTATGCAGAAGCAATAAAACATTCAGAATGGAAAAATGCTATGACAGCAGAGCTGGATGCACTAGAGAAGAATGGAACATGGGAATTCAGACAGCTTCCAAAAGGAAAAAGGGCCATTGGGAGTAAATGGGTGTATAAAATCAAATACAATTCAGATGGGACGGTTGAAAGATATAAAGCTAGACTAGTGGCTAGAGGAGACAGGCAACTTGAAGGCAAGGATTATAAAGACACTTTCTCTCCTGTTGCAAAATTTTCCACAGTAAGGATTCTAATTGCTCTGGGCACTATGAAGGGATGGAAATTGGGGCAACTTGACATCAACAATGCCTTTTTACATGGGCATCTACAAGAAGAAGTATACATGTATCCTCCTCCAGGATATGACAAGGCACCAGAAGGACATGTGTGCAAGCTAAGAAGAAGTATTTATGGGCTAAAGCAAGCTTCGAGACAATGGAATCTAGAGTTAAAGGGATTTCTTGTTCAGAAGGGATTTAAGCAATCTTTCAGGGACTATTCTCTATTCATTAAGAGGGATAAAGAAAAGATATGCATAGTCCTAGTTTATGTGGATGACCTACTTTTAACTGGGAATGATGAAGATACCATTCAAGACTTAAAGGCAGGGCTAGACACTGAATTTACTATCAAAGATCTTGGTGAACTAAGATTTTTCCTTGGACTTGAGGTATATAGAAATGCAGAAGGGACTTATTTAAATCAAAGGAAATTTATTATGGATCTTCTACAAGAGACTAAGCTTACTGACTGTAAGACAAGCAAGTTGCCATTTCCTAAGGGGGTGAAGCTGTCTGACTATGATGGACCTCTGATGGAGCAGCCAGAATGTTATAGGAGGTTGATTGGAAAACTCCTCTACTTGAACCTCACCAGACCAGACATCTCATACTCAACTCAACAGTTGAGTCAATACATGAGCTGTCCAAGAATGGCTCACTGGAAGACTGCTATGCAAGTGGTAAGATACTTGAAAGGAACAGCAGACTTTGGCTTGTTCTTCCCATCAGCATCACACATCAACATCACAACTTACTCTGATGCTGATTGGGCTGCCTGCATCAACACAGCCAAATCCCTCACTGGTTACTGTGTGTTTCTAGGAGGGAGCTTGGTTTCTTGGAAAACCAAGAAACAGAAGACTGTCTCAAAGTCTTCTACTGAATCAGAATATAGGAGCATGTCACAAGCAACTAGTGAAGTGGTTTGGGTGAATGGTGTGCTAGAAGATTTGGGAATTCCTATACCCCAACCTATAACTCTTTTTTGTGACAACAAATCTGCTCAATGCATAGCCCATAATCCAACATTCCATGAGAGAACCAAACATCTCAATGTGGACTGTCACTACATTCGAGAACACATTGACAAGGGATTCATGTGCACAAAGTTCGTTAAATCATCTCTGCAGGTAGCTGACATTTTTACAAAATCCCTTCCTGAGCATCAACACAACTTTCTTGCTGGCAAGTTAGGCCTTGTGAATATTCACCCAAGTCTAACTTGAGGGGGGAGTAAAGGAACTAATGTTTGTATATATTCATGTACAGCATTTTTTATTTCTATGTTAGCACTGGTAGTGGTGTATATGTGTAGTGGTAGTGGTGTACATATCTCTACTTTGTCCTTTTGTACTATTTCCTTTGTCTGTATATTTTGTAGCTGTAGTGTCCTAGGGGACACTGGTCTTTAGGTGATTGTTTTTCCTTAGGGTTTTCCTCTCCATTGGATGGCTATATAAGGCTGATGGCAGCAATGCAAAAAGGGGATTTTTTGGGAGAGCCACAATTATCATTGTGTGAGGCATAAATTTCAGTGAGAAAATACCTAAACTTTTATATCTTCTTTAATATCCAAGTACTATGACTTATTTTTTACACCAAGATTAGTTTCGAGACTTTTCTAGTGTCTAGACTTTCTACTTCATCTTTCCCATCTTCTTTGCCCCTCCACACCTTCAACCTTTGTATGTTGTGGACACAAAACAAGAGAGGTAAAAACAGTAGACAGGAAATTGCTAGAGTAATTATTAGAGAGAGAGAAAGAGAAATATATGAATGGATTGGAGAAGGTGGAAGAACATTTTGAATTGTTATAGTAATTATGTGAGTCCCTACCAATTCTAAAAAAAATAAATAAATAAAGAGAAAAATATTTATAAAAAAAAAAAATGATGGAAAAAATTTGAGACAATAAAATAAGAAAATTGTGTAAAGGATTAGATACGGAGCGAGTAGTTTTTACTTCGTGTGGAGCTTCCAACACACAAGACAATAATACATTCCCAACACCACACAATGAAAACCCCACACAACAACAACAATAACAAGATTACAAGAGATTTTCAGTAGAAAAATCAGTCTAAGTAAATTTAAAGAAGCAAGGAAAGTCCAATACCACACAATACATAAAAGATTAAAAGCCATTACCAACACGAATGGTACATAATATATTTACCAAAATCATTGAAATAAAATAATGCGTATTATAAAGGGAAATGATTTTGGTACCCAAATATTGATATTGGCACTCCGGCCACTCCCATTGCCAAAATCAATTGAAGGAGACACCAAGACAGGCAATGCCAAAATCACTTTCCATATTACAAGAGTAATTCAACTGAATGAAATTAATTATTTGATAAGAAAATACAACTAATGTCATTGGTTGAAATAATTAATGCACTGGCACATTCTTAGGGCTTGTTTACTTCAGATTATATTCAGTTCAGTTTAGTTAATCTCTATTCATTTCAGTTCAGTTCAGTTCATCTCTATTCATCTAATGTAAACGAGCCCTTAGTAAGAGGCATAATATTTGAAATGGAGCACTATCCTTCTTGGTTGTTCTAAAAAAATCAGCAAAAGTTCGGTTTAGGGGTCATGAACACTGAAATATCTTGAAAAATGTAGGTATATACTATATACCATCCACTTCAGAAGAAAAAGAATGGTACTTCCTCCGTAACATAAAACTTTCAACAATTGGTTTTATACGCATTTTGAGGAAGCAATTTAAGGGTGTAAACGCAGGAATTAGCCAAAATAGTTTTAATGCAAGCAATAATGTGATTATAAGTTCATAATATTAATTTTTATATTGATTAATTCCTTCGTTTACACTATTAAATTGTTTCCTCAAAATACGTGCAAAACTAATTATTGAAGTTTTAAGTTACGAAGGGAGTACATTCTTTTCCTCCAATAAGGCAATAATGGAAAAAAGGAAGGTGCGAGAAAGATGGGTGAATATAACATCATTATGTGAGTGGAATTGGGGGGACCGTTGGGGGTATCAGAAGCAATTTTCACCACTGGACTCAGCTGTCGGTGGCAAAATATAAGAGAACTATATTTTCCAGCATTAAACATGTCAACTCACAATAAGTAAGGTTGAGTAGAGTGCGGTCTGAACCGCACCAAACCGCACATTGATTTGGTTTGCGGTTTGAAAAGTGCAGTTTGATTTGCAATTTTAATAAACAACAATTTTGCGGTGCGATTTTCGGAAATTTTGAAACCGCACCAAACCGTAAACCGTAATTTTTTTAATTGTTATAAAATATTTAATTTTTTATTTTTTATTTGCCCTACTACTTTACTAAAGTCATGCCTTTTGTTTGTCTTGGACCTTATCTAGTCGTTTAAGCCCGCAACTCTCTAAGGCTTCTCTAGCTTTTAAGGCTCTTACAAAAATAAATCTAGGATTTTTTTGTCCTTATCAATTACGAATTATAAAATAAAATTTTTAAAAAGTAGATCAAACCGCACCGCACCAAACCGTATTTTGCGGTGCGGTTTGATGCAGTTTGATATAAATTGCGGTGCAATACGGTTTTAAAAAATGGCAAACCGTAATTTTGCGGTTTGACGTCCAAACCGCACCGCGCTAACAATAAGCATAATTATTTTCTCTCTTTTTTTATATATAATATATATAAAAAAAACGTGTAATTTACATCCCTGTCTTTAAACTCCTGATGATAACACTGTGCTGTACTGTAATCCAATCAGAAATGTCAGACTGTCAATTTTCTGGGACATGCCAGCAGGCAAATCTTTCCCTGGCTTGATACACTGTAGTTACTTGGGCTACAGTGTGAAAAATAATCCCAGCAGCATAATAATAACTGATAATAATAACAGGTTCCAACTATGGACAGACTTTTAAAAACAGTCACACATGACACACCTATTGATTATCTCATATGGAATCTTTATAAAAACAGTCCCACCTATTGATGATATTCTACTAAAAAGTCCCCAATACGGTCTCAAATTAGGATTGTTTTTAGAAAACTTACCATAAAATCCCCCAAAATTGAGGCTGCTATGAGATAATCAATAGTTGAGATTGTTTTTAGAAGACTGGTTATAGACTCATAGTCAGGTCATTTTTTATCATCAATTTTTCATATTTAAAATGGTTACAGTAAAATAAAATTTTAAAAAATACATTGTAGTTGACAAACAGAAACTAGTAAAATTCTGGGCAACTATCATCCATCCTCAAGAAACTCTTTGTGAACATGCATGCATGTAGTGCTGCAGTATTTGTAGCTATACCTATGGAAAGGAACTTTACCCGCCAAGGACGAATTACAACAGGAGCAAACAATGTCGGAACTTCCAACACTAGTTTTTGGTTGAGAGGAGTTTGCAGTGACTGGATTATTAGCCCCTTGGGTGTTAGCAGCAACCAAAGCAAGTCTTCTTTCAGCAGCAGCAGCTCTTTTTTCTCTCTCCTCAGCTTGTTTCTTTTTTAGTTCCTCCTGAATATAAAGAAAATACAGAGCAGCTTAGCAAAGCAAAAAGGTGGTCACAGAAGGCTAATTCAACAAAAAGTAAATGCATTAAGCCATTAACAAGTAAATAAACTAAGAAACCAGAGTTCATGAAAATCATGGGACTTGTGAATTTACCTCTTTGGACAGTCTTGTAGCAATCACCGATTGGATTGTCCTAGCAGGAGGTGAAGCTTTGTTGTTATTTGAACCTGTTTCAACATTCTGGGATTCTACAGCCTTTGCCTGCATAGATAAAACCATGATTGTCATGAACTTCCCACTCTCAAAGGTCCTCCCCCGCCCCCTCCCCTCTGCAATATATAGGAATAGAATTATGCAAAAAACAATCCTTATCTCTTAATTAATACTCGACATTTTGCCATAACAAAAGATAAAAGTTTAAATCCTACACATGTTATAATAGGTAATATTAATGAATGAGTAAAAAATTTAATCGAATGAACGCCTAGGCCTTTCTTGTCAAATGTACCATTTCTTAAACCTTTTTAGTGTTTTCAACATTTTTTAGGTTTTCAACAGATCTTTCCTTTATATATAGAGAGAGACCAACATAGGTATACACATGGAAGGAAAAGATAAAAGAAATTCAAAAAAATTCCAGAAAAGGTGAACTATAAATCCTAATACTTGCAAGCTTTGGGAATTGGGATTCCATTTCTTTTAACTTGCCTTGCCATACTCCCACGTCAAGACTCAAGAGTAAGGATCCATTTTGTTTATCCAAACTTATACGAAGTAGTAGCTTATTTCAATTTATTAGTACGTATAAGCATTTTGTAAGAGGGTCAAAATTTATAATTGCTTCTCTGAACTTATATAAGCAGAAATAAGATGAAAACTTAAAAAATGATAGATCTTCAGTCTTGTAAAATATGCATGCAATGAGACAAAATTGGCTTTTTAAAGAATATGAGATAACTGCTGATTAATTACGGGTTGGTAAAAGTAGCATGCATTTGAACCGACTTAAGATGACCTCTTATCATAAACCCATCTTATATACGACATCTAACAGGAATATGAATAATAATATGGTAGAAAAGCTATGAAACCCAGAAGTCACTAAAGGTGCAAATATGACATAGTAAAAGTTCTAGTTAAACATAGTCTGTAGGCTATGTTACATCAGAAGCCATCACCAACAAGAGTGCAGAAAAAACATTGATGATATAATGATATCATTGTTATCTTGGAAAATGGAGAAGACATTTCTACAGGTCATTGAAGTATTGCAGCTGGCAGGCAAGGCCTTACAAAACAATGGAGTAAAGGAGACAACATAACTCTTATAGAGTAAGAATGGAAATACCTCAGCTTTCTTTTCCCTTTCTCTTACTTTACGCTGTTTCTTCAACTCTTTTACTTTTGCCTTCCGCTTAGCATCCTTTTCAGCCTACCCATTACAATCCAGAAAATTTCAACAATAATAAATCGTACAATACATCAATAATACATGCATAAAAAACATAAATGAAATATATAAATCACAAAAAGGGGGGAAAAAGTCTAAATTGCAATTCTAAAACCTATTTAGTACAGGTACATCATTTGATCGCCGTCCCCATAACCGATTGAGCCCCGTAACAGAGACGACACCGATAATTTTGTTAATGTTCGCCCCGTACTCATTGTCATCTAATTTTTAAATTTGCCATTTCCGGTTCCTGTACCCGTATGCATTTTTATCCCTGTCCCCAACTTGGAGCAACCTAGCCTAAAACAAGATACTAGGGGGGGGGGGGGATGAAGAAAATGGCAACGTGTGTCAGATTAAGCCCAACCCAAAAGGCATCACATAGAGGAAAAACTGAAGAATAGAAGTAGTGAAAACTGAAAAGTACCTGCTTTGCTGCCTGCGATTCTTCCATCTCTTTAGTTAACGCACTAGGAACCTTAGCAGCATGCCAATCCCACTTTTCAAGGTTGGAAGCCATAAAGCGTCTAAAAGTATTCCTGACTTCTTTCTCAGAAGCCAGCATGTAGGGTGTTTTTCCTCTTTCATCTTTAACAGTGGGATCTAAACCCTGCTCCAAGAGTTCCAAAACCTTTTCAGAACTATCTGATTTTGCTGCTTCATGTAAAGGTGTTGTTGTACATCTGCCTTCTTTATCGCTTTCATCTGACAGGTATTGTTCATGTTCATTGTATATTAAGCTACTTTCAGAAGCTTCATCCACCTTGCTGACATTTACTTCTCGCATTCCATCACCCTTCAAAAAATTTCCATCCCTTGTACAACTCTCATTTAATTCAATCTGCTTTATATCAGGAATCTCCTCCTCATATATATCATAAGCAACTTGGCTCAATATGGTATATACACGACAAGCTTCCTTTAGTGTAGGCCTCCGAACGCTAAAAGGAATATTCCTAGCATCACAATGTTGGTTGCTAAAGAGTGGGGCCTCGCCATTATAAAACAGTTGACGGTTACTTGATGGGGCATAGATAAAGACACAGGATGATGCATCAAAATAAGGCTTCCAAAATGCAAGCAACTCCTGTATATTCTGAAGGGGGGAAAGTATGCCGGTAAGCCATCATGATAATATATTTTACTAGTTAGTAAAAGCGAAGCATCAAGCAACACAAATTTTGCAGTCCATCCAAGTAACCAAAAATTGATTCAAGCATAACCAGGCAATAAAGCAATATAAAGAAGCCAAAAACATATAAACATAACAGGTGTAGCAGCTGCATGCAATATTTGTGATATCTCCTCACTATTCCTGACTAGATGTATCATGTTATGATATAATAAGGTTAACTGGAACCACAATACTTGCAAAATTTCTTTCATTTTAGTTAAAAAGCCTCAATATGAAGTTATGAACTAACATGTTTTCAATAACTATTTTGTTCAGTTAGAACTGACGAAGACTAAATATCTTGCTTACTTAGGTCTGTTCATTTGTGTTAGAAAATTGCATAGCCTTGTGTCGTTGCCAGCTATTTGGATTCAAATACGGCCACTAGACTGTCTAGCTCTGAGATTTCCAAAACACAGGAAGGTCTAGTTTATACTCAAGTAAAATAAAATAATCAGTATCGAGAGCTGCTTGATGAAGTCTGCACTATTATTGATTCTTACAGAGTATAGGACAGCTTTCGTTCTAGAGTAGAGAAGAATAACTGGTCTTGGAACGCTTAAAAAAATACTCCCTCTGGCCTCCGTAACATATTAACTGCAATGATTCGACATTTTTTCTCTATACTTTATGTCAACTCGTTGCAATTTAATATGTTACGGAGGGAGTAAAAGAAAAGAAAGAACAAAGGCCATAATTATGTGGAGTCTTCACAGGTAAGAATGTCTTGTATAACTCACAAGATACAGCAAGTCAACTCCCATTTAAAAAGCCAAGTTGCCAACCTCCCTTCAGTTTCAGGTCATTCCAGTTCAGTGTCCAACTATAGTCAGGTTCCCTTCCTCTTTGCAAATTGCAACACTTGCGGATGAAGAGGTTTAGAAATCATGGAGTGCATGACACCATCTTATGAGAATCAAGCTTTGACATTGTTGTTGTTGTTGTTGTTGTTGTGACAAAGATATAGTTAGCTCAAACATTAGAAAGTATGATAATGGTAACCCAATCAAATTTAAGATGAGGCAACATGCTCAAATTACAAGTCACCAAGCATTGTGTGTAAGCAAATAAAACAATCTTTGAAAGTGGAACATGTTCATGTACATTAGAGCAATAATCAGTCAATCTGATGATACCTTCTTCAAAGCTAGCTCATTGTGACGGCGAAGTGATGCTCCAGCAGAATGTATGGACTTGCCACTTGCATCTTTTGATGACTGTCTTTTACCGGCCTTGGCCCTCACAACATATCTACAAAGCATCATATTGATGAAATGTAAAAGAAGAAAAGGAATTCCGCTCTACCAACAACATTTTAAGGAAAACAGTAGATATACATCATGTAGCTCAATGAATATCAGCTTTAAAAACTTTTGCTTAAAGCACAGAAGCGACAATGATGCAGATGAGGTCTAGCATACTGCCTGCAAGGAAAAATTTAATACAAAATATATTTATGTAGCATTACAAACAACTAATAGACAATAAAATTAGGAGGAAGCTATTATAAAAGACATCCCAAAACAGCATCTCCAAAAAGTTTTTTTTTTTTTTTTTAAAAAAAAGGTACTGGCCAGCATCTATATGGCCATATGGGGCACAAAAATCAAAAACATGCTTTACCTTTTAGACCAGGTTTTTGTACAAGAAAAACCAGCAAGATCCAATCTTCCCCAAAAACCTAAGGTATTTGCATAGAACCGCCCTATCTAGCAACTTTACAAAAAAAAAATCTCAATTACATGAAGTACTTATTGGAACACTGTTATATCAGACATTAATATGCAGGCCAAAGGCTTTCAGACTTTAGACCAGTAAGCCTTCTAGAGGTCTTTCGTTTCCGCTTATTTTTGTGTATCTTAACTTAGTCCTAACTTATTCGAATTTTCCTTATAGAGATAAATATAAAAAATAATAAAATAATAAAAAAATTATCCTAACTTAGGCCATGTTCTTTTGGACATAATTTATTTGAATTGAACTTAACTAAATTAAATTCTAGACTCAACATGAGCTAACTAAACTAAATTTGTCTAACTGAACTGAAATGAAATTTCAAAGTCCAAAAGAACACAGCCTTATTCAAGCTTACCTGAACTTATTTCACCTTATATTGTCAAAGAGAAAGACCATATATTTGCATACGTGGACTCATCTAAATCTATTAGGCATAATTTGAACTTATTTTTCTTATATAAACAAAAATAAGGAAAAAATTCAGACCGTAGTCACAAGATAGATAAATAAATAAATCCAAAAAAAGTCCTATATAGGGTTTTGATAACACAACAATTTCAAGCAACCACCTTTTCGGCTTTTCTAGACAAGTTGAAAAAAACTCATTCTACTATTCACTTTCGAGCTCAAAAGGTTGATCTCTTGGATAATCATATCACTTTCAGAACAGAACCATGCAAGGCGCACTAATTTCTAAGGCACGATAACTTTTTGTAAGTATACCAATCATGCAAAATCAGAATAAAAGCTTATATACTAGAAGATAGCTTCCAATCAATTAATTGCCAGAGAGGATACATTATGCTGACATGAAAAGACAAGTGGTAGAAGCAAAGGATCTTTTTGTTAGGAAGCAGGTTACCTGTGGAATGTCTTGTGAGCAACAACAGTGTTACCATCAAAGACACAACCAGCAAAGTGTCCTCCACTTGCTAGCAATACAATCCTCAAGTGGGTCTGATCTCTTGGCTCATGAGTCAATGCTTTCAACTTCTCTATTACATCAGTATCTTTCAAAATAGGCACACGACTGTCATCAATAACCACTAACTGGTTATTTTCATAAGTAACATTCTCAAAATCTTTCAGAAGAAAACACTTCCAAATAGAGACTTGTTCCCCTGAGAGAAGACGGACACATATTTTCTGCTTAACAATTTGAATCAACATATCATTCGTGTTATTCCAAGCACGGGACTCCCTGCTATCTTCATCTTCTGATCCCGATATGCTTGAAACATCAAAGTCCTTTGGGAAAGAGTCCGAAGTTAACTCATCGCAGTCATCCTCCTTCAAAATATCTTTTCCTGCAAGGCTTAGCTTCACCTATAGAAATGCATTCACAATCAGAGAAAGAGCAATCAAAGTGACAGCATCCCCTGCTTATATACATATTACTTCAGTACTTCAAAGCATAATTCTACCCACTTAGAAGTACAACAAAAGAAGTTTAACCCTTGGTTTCTAGCCTCCTTAAAGTTGTTCGAAATCAACATACCTAAGATCAAAGCTTCCCATCATCACATCTGGAATCAGAGGTGTCTGGTTCTTATCAGTTCCTAATTATTTTTGTTTATAAACATGTTTGGCACTTTGGCAGCATTTTAATAAATTTTATTGCATATAGAATCACATATGACACAAGTTTATATTGGAACCACATTATGGCCCCATCAAAATTCTCTAAGACGAACAATTACAACTATTTACAAACTATAACCTTTATGAACTAGCAACCCTCCTTCAATCTTCTCAACATAAATAAAGAATATAGTGACATTAACTGATTTCTTGTATTGTTCCAATCTTCTATTTAAACAACGCAAAAAATAAAATAAAATAAAAATAAAAAATCATACTCCAACAAAAGGTAGTCTTTTCTATTTCAAAAAATTGAACATACACTAAAATGCAGATTTTCAGTCAATAAAATTACAATCAGTTCCAAACTTCTAATCAAATTCAGTTCCATACATTGTCAAATTTAACATAATCAGCAAACTTTGAATCAAAGGAACTGGAATTACACAATTATAAACAATTTAATTACAAGTAAAAAGAAACTAAGCAAAAGAGGGAGAAAAGAAAGAAATACTCACATTGAAACGATGAAGGTCAGACTTGAAGTGAGAACGTTGTTCGAGAAGAGACTCAAACTCAGACTTGCAAGTGTTGCAAGACAATCTGTTCATGGAATTAAAATTGATATCAGAAATTGAATTTGCACTAGCAAGAACTTGTTCTTCTGGTTCCAAATTATCATTCTGTAAATTGCTTGAAGATGAGGTTTGTTCATCTTCGATTAAGGGTATTGAAGACGAAGGAGGATGAAGAAGTTTGACGGGAGGAAGAAGAAAACTTGAGTCGAAGAAATTTGAAGGAAGGTCGAATATTGACCGTGGTCGTTTATCCGCTTGTTGACTGTTACTGCTACTAGCGGTAGCCATAATCGCCGAGCTTCGATTTTTGGTGGTGGGTTTCGGTATTCCGAGCATCCAACTTCCAAACTTCCAATTTGCAACAAGGGCTTGTTTATTATATTCAGTTGATCTATATTCAGTTCAGTTCATCTTTATTCAGTTCAATTAATACACTTCTATTCAGTTCAGTTCAGTTCAGGTAAACGAGCCCCAAGTATGAGCTGCAATTGTAATCCAGCGCGCGATGTACGTGACACACACGCAATTGTAATCCACGGGTGGGCATAAAAATCCGTATTTGATTTCTAATTCGGTATCTGAATTTTTTACCCGAAAAAATGGATTGGATATTCCATTTTAAAAACTGGATAACGGGTTTCGGATCACAATTTTGAAAAACCAGATTGTCCAATATCCAAATTTTATTTAAAACAACAATTTTTTTAAACTGTAAAAAGCCCTTATTTGTTCAATTGTTAGTTTTGTTTAACTAGTTTAATGTGCTGCAAATATATATGACATCTTGACTGTTATGTAACCATAATTTTACAAGGAAGACTCATTTGCTATATTAAATATATATATTTCAAACTGAATCCGGATATCCAGTTTCTGAATCCGAATTTTCGGATTATCGAGATCAGAAGATATGTGATCCGAAAATCAGGTATCCGGTGTCGCCCACCCCTTCCGGAACTCACTCATTCTCCTCTCGACAATTTTTTTAGGAAAAATAGACCGGGAATCAAGGCCTCTCCCTCTCAATAAAAATAGCTGACTTATCTGTAGCATGGAAGAAAAAAAACTTGGCGTCCAAAAAAGGATCAATCTCAGTGCCCTAGAGATGCAATGTGGGCGGCAGACTGAATAGTTTCTCGAAAGACATGAGCACTAGAGAAATTGTTAAAGTCACAAAGGATAGAACAAATATCATCCATCAACAACTGGATATTCCACATGTTGATTATGTAATGTATGGATTTTAGGATGTTGACGATATTAGTTTGTTAGTACTTATTACTTAGTAGTAGGTTTTAATTTGCATATTGATTGTGTATGTGATGAAATGACAATTTTAATGCATTAAAAGTTTTAATTATCTCATTTAGTAGGTATAATATAAGATGATCCATTTTGGATCCGAATCTGTAAAATCCATAGGATGAATTTAAATCTATCAGGATCTGATCCACCGCCATCTCTAAGATGGAGCTAATTTTGGCAGTTGGTGGGCAGGGATGGGAATAATAATCCACCACATTTCTCTTCATTTTTACTAATCTATCACTCTCTATCTATAATTAATAAATTTTACCTAGGAAACTCCCCTAGTTCGTAGCAGATGGAGTATATACAGATCTACATAAATTAATAAATTTGGACAAAGACCTACACCTACCACAGTTGTTGCTGCTCCTCTACCTGTTGAAGTTGTTCTAATCTCCATTTTGAGTAAAATCCAATGGCAATGGTGGATATTGCAGATATACAGAAGCCCACAATGTCAAAAATCATCTGGGATTTCGAAACATGAGTATGAGCATCCATTGATTCTACCACAGTTCGCAACAGTTTCCCACTACCAAAGGCAAAAGGAAGTCAGTAAAACGAATGTAAACCATGAATTGATCCAATTAACATATGAATTTAAATGTATATATGGAAGAAACTCATCAAATTATGTTCTGCTTCTGCAGGGGCACTACACACCTGCAGATCATTAGTTCAGCATGCTATTGCCAATTTGAGACGAAATCGTCTCCTAATGATACTAATCATGAGGGTACTATCACTGATAGAAGCAACGAGCAGAATGTTCAGTTCAGATTTGGTATGGAATTATGGATCAATTGGGTTCTCGTTATACAGTGATAACTCCTTCAGTTCGGGCCATTTTTGAAATTTGGGTTGGATCATAACAAAGTCTATAAGTACTTAATTTTAAGAAGCAACCAAATATTGATAATAACATTTTTGTTCCATTCGCCTCAAGTCAGGATCATCAGATCATGTTATATAGTTTCAGGTGAGTACAATACAATAAAAGGTAATCAGCTACAGATCAGGTTCCCGGTGTTTAATCACTCCCTACTGGTACATGTGACAGGTTATCATGAACTAAAACTCAAGTTTCAGCATAACTGATACACTGTATGCTGTGATGAGAATGAGAAATCATCTTTCGAATGACTAAAATTTCTCTCTTTCGGTCCCAGTGTCCCAGCTTTAGATCAAATTCCCTTGAGTAACACATCACAGTTAGTTAACTCATGAGAGTACGCCATTAGGTATAGAAACTGAATTGATTAATTATTAATTCAGTAAACTAGCACAAAATCAAGTCCATTTATATTACACCATGGTAAGAGTCCATAATCATCACCACTAAGGCAAAAAGATAATACCTAGTCTGAGATAGTTCGAAACATTGCACAACCCATCACGGAAAAAGCACAGCATGACAAAGGCACAAGGACACAACACAAAGGTACAATAAAGTTATTGAAAGACAATAGTAGATCCACAAATAATACATAGTGAGGTCAAAATATATTTTATAAATTTTATTGGGGTCAAGTGAACAAATTTTAAGTAAAAAAAAAATTGAAAAATCCTAAATTTTATAAGTAGAATTTTTTTTTTTTTCAGATTCAAGTGGGGTACTGGGGTTTGACCCCACTTAAATGGCTTGCATCCGCCATTGTTGAAAGATGGCCAAAGCATGCATGCCCAAAATGATAGGCATGTGAGCTAGGTTCTCCTATTAAAAATTTTAGCATGGGCATGTGGTTAATGTTACCATCTGGCCCACAATCACCCATTTTGGCACAAGGAATGACACAACATGGCCCAATGCAAAGGCAGATTGATCAAGATTCAAAGCATTAATTGGGCAAGACCAGGACATTGAATTTTCAAGTAATTTGTATCATTGGTATTTACAGAGTATTTCCAAAACCAGGATGCAAAAACTAACCTGTAGATTGCAAGAAGTACCTCAGGAACCATCCCTATCAAAGTTCCCGCCAAATAAGGAACATAATTAACACCGGTGACAACAGCAATATAGTTGAGCACCACATATGGAAATGGAGAAAGTCTTAACAGAACAATGGCTTGAAACTGATGCAACCAATCCCCATTACCAGCAAGTCTAACAATGGTAGCTTTTTCGGGATGATTATCCAGCCATTTCTGTGGTACATGCAACTAGTTAAACACAAAATGCTTTCATAAAATAAATAGTCAGAAACAAATGATATATAATCCAAAACATTGGAATTATGCGCTTACTTCAATCTTGTGAAGAAAAAAATATTGAGCAATGAAATAGGGCAAAGTAACAGCGACAGCTACTCCAGCGACAATCAGCAAGAAGCCAACTCCATATCCAAACATCATTCCAACAATCCACTTAACAGGTACGGTTGGCAAAAGTAGAAGTGGGAACAAGGCTATTGCAGCAAACAAAATAGATGCAAGCATCGGTGGGCTGAAAGTTGTTATTAACCATCGTATCACCGGAATAAACTCCTACCAAAAGCCAAGCAATGACCGGGTTAAGTATGTATATATTTCACATAATCACATTGCATCAGTTAACATCTAGCCTGCACCTCAACAAAGTGTGCTAGTTCAAGATTATATTACAACTTCACTAGATATTAGACAACTATTTCCCCATTTTTGTAACCCATTGCACTAGTTCATACATTGTTCATCCATTTCTGCCATTAACACTGACTTTCAGAGCAATGCTTTTGCATACGGTAGATGAACACCACATTGGCCCTAATTTTGGAAGATATATATTCTTGGAGAAGGTTCATAATTACCATCCAACATCTATCTATAACAATCCATTCTCACCATTAACACTGCCTTTCATAGCAATGCTTTTACAGAATTCGCAATGTTAATAATTTCAGTAGTTTACACTCTTTACAGCATGCCAAATCTACTACTCACAAGAGTCACAATTTAACTCTACAAACCATGAAACCACCAAGAAAAAAATAGAAGAAAATCACTACAAAATTGTCCATCAAATAAAAAACTTGTAATTTGCAAATTAAAATTGAATGTTGAATGTCACCTTTTTAAGGATGTGTTCTTCAGCCTAATTTATTAGTGATAATGACTTATTAGAGTTAAGTGGGTAGGTGGAAGGTCATGTCAGGCCAGAAAATGCCTAGTACCTAAAATTAAGGTGTTTATGAAACACCTCAAATGGCACAATTGTAAATACTTCTAACTTTTTCATAGCATTATCGTAAATAAGTGTTGATTTATTTACAATAATGCCATCTAAAAATTTGATTTATTTACAATAATATCATTTGAGGTGTTTAACACCTCAATTTGAGGTATTAGGCATCCCTTAGTCAGGCCAGGGTAATAAGTTATTATTTTACTATAATAATCAACTATAAATCTAAGTGCTGAACAATTGTGAACAGATCACGTCTTATAAAATCATATTTAATAAATCGAAACGAACACTAATGCAAAAATACTTTCTAAAAACCTTATTTATATAATCTTTTACTTGTGTTTTTTTATTTTTCTGCTTTCAGTTTTAAAATTAAAAACAAAAACGCAATTTGTTCGCCACAATTAACAAATAACCCCTGATTACCAACTAACCTAACATGGCAAAAATCAATCATATGAACTTGAATCAAATTCACACTGCAATATTTCCAAAGAAACATCAAGATAAACCAATCAAAAAAAAAAAAAACACAGAATTCTTACGAAAAAAGGGTCAAAGAATACAACCTTCTTTACGAGAGAGGGGCCAAAACGTTTGATAAATAGAATTGCAGAAAATGCAATTAGAGAACCAAGAAGAATGAGGAACCATATTGATCGGAAATTAACCCACCACCGATCACGATAATCGGTATGCTTGTTGTCGTGATAGTTTGCTAACTCTGGAGGAGATTCATCGTCAATTGGAGAACAGTTATGGCCTAATATCTGGTAATCACTGTTTGCCGCCATGTTAACAGGTTTTGTGTTGGAAAGTGCATTGTCTGATTTTTGTGGCATTGTTTTCTATGGAGTGGAGTATGAATGAAGCGGCAAAAACAGTAATACAGTTCTAATTAATTCCAAGTTCTTTCTAATTCTAATCAGGATTTTGGTTAAGGAGTAAACAATTGAATTTAACGTCTGACATGACACGATAACACGACTCGTCACGACACGAATTTACAGAGAGAAATCCGAAACCGACACGACACGACACGGCACGAAATGAAATGAAATTGATCCGTTTTAACATAATTGTCTTAAAAGTAAGTATTTTATATTTGTGTAACTTTTAACATAATTAATGTATGACCCAAAATTGAGACGAAATTTGACATGAACACCACCCATTAACTCGTTTTGCCAGCTGGGGATTTGGGAGTGTTCACTAAAAAAAACACCGAGTGATTGTTAATAATTTAGATGTAGCATCAAAAAAAAATGTAGAAAACAAATTCAAATAGGAAAATTGGATTAGATATAATCCAACCTTTTAATATTTGGATAATAATAATCTCACATTTGCATAATTATTTAATAATTCAACATTTTACTACCTTTTCAAACTAATTATGTAATCGTAAATGTGGGATTATTATTGTCCAAAGTCTAAACATTAAAAAGTTAGATTATTTAAATCCAATTTTCCATTCAAATAAATGTTTCCTTTACTTAATGCTTGTTATGAGCTTCAGGTAAAAAATTATTGTTTTCGAAGGGTAGCAAAATCCCCTCATTGGTTATTCTTATCAAAGTAGTGGAAACAAATTACGTCTCATTTCTCAATCAAAACTTTACAATTGTTTTCAGTCCATTAGAATATCAAACAACTCTCAAAGGTAACACATTTTGTTATCCTTTTCACCCCTTATTAAATTCCTATTGCATTTGTGTTAATCATACTAAACGCTCCCTAAAGGTAACGAGGCCAAAAAAAGTTACATGCATTTCAAAATTATTAATTATACCATTTGATGCTGAAAGAAAATACTCCCTATTTCCCATAAAAACTGTTGCATTTCAAAATTATCATTCACTTTGTACCCTTGACTCTCTTTAATTATAAATGTATGGAAAAACATAATCATGCAGATCTCATTTGATTCATCTCGATACATACTTTCCAAATATGTAATTTTTATAATTTTTTCATATATATAATTAAATATATTCATATTTAAAGTTGTGTATTGAGTGCCTTTTCACATCTCTCAAGACACAACTTTGAATATTAATCTCTTTCATTATGTATAAGAAAAAATTATGAAAATTACATAATTGAAAAATATGTAGCAAGACGATTCAAATGAGATCTCACATAACTATATTTTTCCTTACATATATATAAAATTAAAGAGAATTAAAATTACGAAGTGAATGAAACCTAAAATCAAAATGAAACAGTTTTTAGAGACAAAAGGAATAAAGGAGTACTAGTAAAGTACTCCCTCCGTCCCCTTTTTTCGCAACAATTTGACAATTGTTACTATTCATCAGGTAACTTTGACTTTCTCTAGTTTTATATATATAAGAAAATATATAGTTGAATGAAATCTCGTTTGATTCAGTTCAATATGTACTTTTTAATATATAATTTTTATAATTTTTTATTATATATATTTAACAATATTTTTATTTTAAGTTGTGTGTCGAGAAATGTAAAAAAGTAAATGTTGTAAACAAAAAGGGACATAAGGATTAGTAATTGCCGCCAATTGGGACAACAAATGACAACATTTTAAAGGGTTATGAAAAATTGTTGGGCCAAACCTTGTCGAACAAAATAGGCCGAACCACCTAAAGCAATAGCAATATAGCATGGCCACATAGAGCTGGCAAAACTTGACCCAACTCGATAACCCAACCCGAACCCAACCCAATAATAATGGGTTGGGTTGAGTTTTTCAACCTGTTTAGTGAATGGGTTGACCCAATCCAACCCGTTTAGTTTAATGGGTTGGGTCGGGTTGAAATTCTCAACCCGATTTCAACCCGCTTAACCCATTAAGAATATACGTTGTAATAAAATTAGTTTCAAGTTCAATTGATGTACTAATCTATTATATCACTTTCATATTTTTATTTTTTTATTATATTATAAATTGTTTACGAGTTATGTAGGTGGCTGTAATGTCTTAAAATCTAATGTTTTTATCTTGAACATTAGAACTCAAAAGGTTGTTAGTTATTAATTAATATCGTGTTATAATGTGTAAATTATGGACAATATGACTTATAAGTTGTAATATATATGACTATCGTGGGTTGTTGCTATAGTCCATATATACAAGTATAGACATATAGTGGTATAATTTTATTTGATGCTAGTGAAAAAGTGATAATATTCTTAAACGGGTTATTGGGTCAACTCATTTATTTATAAGGTTGGATTGGGTTGAGAATCTCAACCCATTTAACTAAATGGGTTGAGTTTGGATTGGAGATTTCAACCCGTTTATATTAATGGGTCAACCGAACCCAACCTAGGTCGATCCATTTACAGCTCTATGACCCCATTACATTACATATGGCCGAATGGGTATATTTCTAATTTCTTCTTCGGGATTTCATCGTCATCCAGCATCAAAATTCGGCGAAAAGCCATTTTCATCAAACCTTGAAAAAACCACACTCTTCCGTGGTGATACTGATAGTCTTGTAAATTAGCAAAAAAAAACAAGAATAACAAAAATGGTATGTTTCTTGTTTCTTCATTCATTTTGGAATTTCGTCGATCAATTTATAGCTTAGTTTCGACGCCTTTTCTTATTTTTGTCTGACATTTAAATTTGACGCTTGTTTGTTCTTACAGTCAGTAACACTTCACACTAATCTCGGCGACATAAAATGCGAAATCTTTTGTGATGAAGTTCCTAAAGCTGCTGAGGTATTACTCTTCATCTTTGTTGATTAATTTTATCACAGGCCAAAAGTTCGGAGAAAATTTTAATTTTTGCATATTAGTTTACTTTGAACATGTAGTTCAGGTTAAATAATCTAAAATTTGATTAAATTTCTGTTTATTTTAATATGGAACTCTTTTTGTAATAATTTGATTGATGTCCGGTATTTTTTTTACTAGAATAAAGTAGCGGCAAAGAGTTTTGAACTGCAGATTATTTCTGGTATTTGTGTGAATGAATTGAGAAAGTGCTATTATTTAGAAAGATGGATTTTTTTTTATTTATAAAATTATTGTAATAATAACGGCATAACGCTAAGAAGGTTTTGTTGGAAATTAGTAACGTTTTGTTGTAAACCAATGCATATCTTCTGTTAAGCCCTAATTTTAGCTTCCAGGATTGGTGTTCATGATGTGAATCTTTGAGGGCATTGGGAAGTCATATTTGTGTGATTATCCATTTTGGCTAGTCACATTTATATGGCTATTATTTAGGTTACTATCACGAATATGATTAAGCTTCCCAATTTGATAGATAATTCCTTTTAAGTTCAAACTAGGAAGTTCAATTATACATATTTCTCTGCATTTCATTAAAAATTTATGTTCTCCAACATTAGAATTAGGAGACCGTGTGGTTCAGCTCACTTCCCTTGCACCATTTTTATTGTTTCTAAATAATCCAACAGTATTTGTGGTTCCATGCCATTTTCCAGGGAATCGAACAGGCATTGTTCCACTAGGTTGTTGGAGGATCGAAATTGCTTGAAAGGCCAAACATGGGGCTAGGGGAAAATGCTAAATCATATTTTCTACCAACCCTGGCCCACCTTCCCCGGTCATAGTTACTAAGTGGTCAAGACTTGTGTTGTCACCCCCACAATTATCTCGGCAAACTAATAACAATTGAGCACTACCATGACAAAGGCGAACCTTAATTGTAGCCTTTCCTTCATTACCAAATGCCATCTTGAGTTCTTGCCTATAAAGTTTAATTGCCGGAAGCCCTGGCAGTCTGGCACACTATCTTCCCTCCAGATGGTCAAGTATGTGTGTCAGGGTGATTTCATGGATATGGTGGTTTATGGAAGGGGTTAGGTGTTAGGGATTTACTAACTTTTTTGCATTGACTGTGTTTAAGTGTGCTTGAACTTAAGTTGAAACCCAGAACCTTGATAGATTGCCTGAGAAAGCTTGGTAGATCCTTCAGAGCAAGAGAATGCTTGACACTCAACATAGCTGTTTGTGTTGCTTACATCTGGTAATCAAATTATCAAACTATTGAAGGTTGCATTTGTGACCGTTTGGTAGTTGGTAATAAATTATGGTAATAGGAATGATTACCACTTGAAATGGTAATAGATTTTCAAGATTTGTATTTTCTTCATATTTTTCATTACCACCCATTACCGCTTGAAATGGTGGTATTGGATTGGAATGAAAATTTTGATGAAAATTAGGTGATTTTGAGGTAAGCTAACACTACCATAGTACCATGGGAATGAATATTGATTTTCCTCACAAATTTATCCTTATTACCTTTGTTTATGATCAGGTACCAAACGAGCCATTAAGGTACACCCTAGTGCAACCATTTTTTGTGATTATAGTGTTAGTGTGGTACTGTGATAAACAAAACAAAGTAATGAGACAGTATGAAAGAGGCTTGTGAGATGATGAGAGTATGAGGTGGCAGGCGCTGGATATAGTGTGTGAGGGAAACGAGGTATGGCAGCATATGGAGAAAGGGGTCAAACTTATAGACATGCGACCATGCGTTTATTGGGTAGAGATTTGTGAACTCAACCGAATGATCTCAGAACGCATTCCTGTTCTGACCTTTACATTCTTTTCCCTTTCTTTATTCTTCCATGTCTCCTCTACTAGGATGTGAACCAAGCAGCCCCTGATGATTGCCTTTTGTTTGACATTCTATGTTAGCAAAATCTTTTGCTCTCTTCAATTTGTTTGTGAACAAACACACAGGCATAAACGCTGTTATTATTATTTTTCCTTATTATTTGTACATAAACATTTTATCAACTATTTTTTATTCTGTAAAATCCTGTTTTGGATGAAATGCAAGTCATAGCCTGTGTCTCAAATGAAATCATAGTCTTGCATTCCATTTGCAATTCTTTATTTATTTATTTTTTAAATAACATGAATACTATTCTTTTTCCAGAATTTTTTGGCTCTATGCGCTAGTGGGTATTATGACGGGACCATATTTCATCGAAACATTAAAGGTTTCATGGTCCAGGGAGGAGACCCAACAGGCACAGGCAAAGGTGGTACAAGTATATGGGGTAAAAAATTCAATGATGAGATAAGAGAGTCCCTCAAGGTACCTTAATCTGGATATAACAGATATTGTCCACTTTCATTATAATGCTGTTATTATATATTAGCTTTTTATGATTTATACTCCCAAGTCCGTTGACTCTGGAACGCTTGCTTTATGATGCTACTAAAATTTAGCAAGGCAGATTATAAGAAAATGATATTGGCACTCATCGACTTGATATTGGCACTCCTTATTGTGAGTAGTAGAGCTTGCGGTCTAAATTGCTATTTAATCAATATATGTTCTCTTTTTTTTTTTGTTGTTGTTGTTCTCCAACATATATTTCTATTTTCCAGCACAATGCCAGGGGGATGCTCTCAATGGCTAATAGTGGTGCAAATACCAACGGAAGCCAATTCTTCCTGACATATGCTAAGCAGCCTCATTTAAATGGATTGTACACTGTATTCGGCAAAGTGATCCATGGCTTTGAAGTTCTTGATCTTATGGAAAAGGTAATGCCACTATGCCAGATATCCCATAGCTGCTTTGGCTTTCAATTGTTATGGAAGTATTTCTTGTTAGAATGTCCTCTGCTACCTTTCTGACAAGGTTTTTTCTGGTATATATGCAGACAAAAACAGGTCCAGGGGATCGTCCGCTTGCTGAAATTAGGCTCAACCGTGTCACGATACATGCTAATCCCCTTGCAGGGTGAAGTTCGAACATTGCACTCAGGGCATCAGAGGGGAGAATGCCACTTCCTCAAATTGTATGAAGTACTTTTGACATGAAAGTATAGTGACTAGTTGAAGGATATTAACTGCTCACCTGCACCATGTATAGCACAAAGCAGATGGCAGAATTGTACTTCATTAGCTCATTAAATTGTGAAATTTTGTTCACTTAGATGATTAATGACCATCAACCATTCTGTAAGATGCTAATGACATATTGAGATGGATCAAAATTTTGATTAGCTTTGACATCTCATGTAAACAGGATATACTTGATAATTTCCTTGGTTAAATTGTGTTGGGAATTTTTATTTTTTTTCCAATTTGAAAGGAAGGTGATCTTGGAGTTAGAGGATGCTAAAGGAGAGAAAAATGAGATTTGAACACTAGAATACCGTTCCAGAATCTATAACAATTATTAAAAGGTGCGCAAAGCACCGTGATTGCAACACATAGGATGACATACAAGCATCAACTTTCACCATTGCTTCGACACGTGGGATTGCGCGCCACATAGGAATGTCACACAAACATTATTTAAAAAATATGATTGCGTTAAGATTTGAACCCAGCACTTAGCTATCAAATCCATACACAATTACCACCTCCACCAACTCTAATTATTGTTTCAATAGTCACTCTTTTTAAGAATGTTGTTCTATTGTTAAGGCTCCCTTAAAAACAATTATATGTTGTACGACCTTTGACAAAAATATTAGATTTGACACACTAATTTATATAAAATATAAATTTTATTAAGGTTTTGTGATACACAAATAAAAGAGGATATCATTATTTTTCATCAATAAGTTATTGAATCTTATAATTTTTTAATTTTTTCCATAACAAAATAAATGTTATACTTTGATAATAAACGTAAGTGAAATATTATTAAAGTGTAACATTTATTTTATTAGGGAGGAAGTAACTAGATTTTGTCCCGGACGATGTCCCGTGACACTGAATGAATTTTTAATTTAAATATTCTTATTTTGCAAAATTAAAAATTAAACTCCTTTATTGGTGCACTCTTTTCATCTGATTTTTTTTAATGTAATCTTATAAGATCTGACTTTTTCTAATATTAGATTGACAATAAATTTGTTTAAGATATATTGGTTTGATGAATTGATGATGAAAGAAGGTATGTGAATATGATTGATGGAAAATTGTGAATTTACACTTATTCGATTGGATGATTCTTTAATAAAAATTTAAACTTTTTTTTTTTCATACATGATATTATACACTTTGATATGTCAATTTGAATAATAAAATGGTGTAGATGATATGGTAGAGTTACGGTATTATAGGGATGGTGAGTTCAAATCTTAGTAAACGCATTTTTTTGTAAATATTATTATGATGAGTTCAAATCTTAGTAAATAGTAAATGCATTTTTATTTTATTTTTTTGTAAAAAATATTTTTATGAAAAATGGTGACACATGACAAAATATGACATGTGGTGTCATGTGGTGACATATGTAAATATAACTTGTCCCGACACATGTTAGATTGCGAAAAAGCTCAACGTGTTTTAAAAAAGAGTATTGATATTTGATTGTATATAGTGGAGGGAATGAATAATATTGATAATAAGTGAGAGTGTAGAGTAGTGGTTGTCTAGCTTTAGTTATTTCTCATGGTAACGGGTTCGAACTTTGTATAACTTTTTTTCCTCCTTTTTAGAATTCACCATTCGGTTAGAGCATGCAACATAGGAATACATGTGGTGCATCTTACGGTGTCTTTGTCTAAGTGGCAGCGAAATGAGAGCTTACAAATCGTGACACTTGTCGCAAAGAGAGGAGGGAGGCACTTTTTAGAAGAAGAGAATAGATTTTAAAGTGTGCACTTTTTTAAAAAATTAAAATATGTTATGATTACCTATGTTATAATGTTAAATTCATCAACTATGTCAAATCAATTAAGAAATATAGTTAGAGAAATGTTGAATCTAACTTTATCCTACCAGATAACATACACTTGCAAACTTAATTAACCTTGGTTGTTGTTTTATATATCCCTCTTTATTAAAACATATTGATTTATTGTTAAATCATCTTTTTCATTTATAATTCTTATTACACGTATTCAAAATTAAATATTAAATGTAATTTTTTTAATCTCATAGTCAAACTTAATTAAATCATTTTTTAAAGTTGGGTCAATTACTGAAATTTACTTAAAAATACAACTCTTTTTTTTTAACCAACTTACAATTTTTTTTTAAAAAAATTAAATTTCTTAATTAGTGTATTAACTTTTACAAATTTCTTCACAAAATACTATTAGGATATTTCTGTATTGTTTTATGTTTCAAAACATGCATAACTATTTTTATAATCACGATTTCATTATATTATTTTCTATAAATCACACACATGTATATATATAAAAACGATAGAATCCAACAGACATAATAGAACCGTATGACCCGGGGCAACGCCCGGGCTACAATACTAGTTCTTAAGGAAAAATTGGATGAGAAACCTCTATCTCACTATCATATACCACGTATGCCATTCACTATTATTGGTCCAATAAAATTTTATTTATTTTTATATAAAAAAAACAAAAAAAAAATCTTGTGATGTGGACCAATGAAAATTGATGGCACAAGTTATAGTGTGACGGATACGGACTGGAAAAATTGATACTACTCCCTGTGTTTTACAATATATATGTACATTATTCTCATCTATGGAGACTGTATTAACATGTATCCAAAAGAAAAAAATATATGCCTGTATTTTTTTATCCTTTTTTCTTTAAAAAAAAAAAAAAAAACCCTAAAAGACATCAATTCAAAGTTGGATTTATTATCCTTCAAATTTCCAAAATCTTGATGCAAATATCTCGATCTTGCTTGAAAGTGAATTATTTATTTATTTGATAATGAGAGTGATAATAGGTTTGAAGTGAATATTTCAAGACACCTAATTCAATTTGGTTGATATACACATCTAGAAGGACATAAATAAACAATCCTTACAAAAGCATGTGGTGAAGTTGGAACTTAAGACCCCATGCTTGAAAAGAGATTCTATCTATAGATTACATTCTGTATTTCTGCTTAGAAATCAATTCAATTCAATTCAATTCAAATTAATGAAACAATCTACTTTCCAATCTTTTCATAGTTATGCTCATTTCAATATAAGATACATGTTGACAAGCTTTTATTACCCTCTTCATGAGCTTTTTCAAGTAGATCATCACAAAAGTTTTCTGTGACAAAATATAACATTCCTAAATGTAATATAGCTTAGTAAAAATACAACAATAAGTTACATTAACTTAGATTTTCAAATTCCTTCAACAAAAAAAAAAAAACTTGAGTTTTCAAATTAAACCCTAAAAAGTACAAAACTAACTGATTGCAACTAATAAAGTAAAGATCAACTGCTAATCTTCCACGCTTCAAATTCAGACAAACCCAACAAAAACGAACTTGCATTTCGATGCCCACCACCCCCATATTTCTCTGAGATTGGAGTTGTATCTTCACTTTTAACACTGCGAAGACTGATTTTCAACATTCGGGCATTCTCAGATTCAGGAACTTTGTACACAATCGCTCCAATACCCCTTAATTTCTGATCTTGGCTCTTACAAGCCAACTGATTCCCGAGCTCACTCCTCAATTCCGAAAGAGTTTCATCCACATTGACGGCTAGGCAACATCCGAACACCCCATATCCGAGTTTAATTGCAAATGATTGCTCAAGAGCCTCGGTTATCAATTTTTGCTTATGACTTAAGCTTGTAATCCCTTTATTTATAACAAATTCTACGTTTAATGATAACAACTGCTGAAACACGGAGGAGTTTTTCCTGAAGTCAAACTCCATTTTAAGGTCCTTCAATCCGCTGCTGAAAGCTTTGCTATTCTCCAGACGCCACCTCCACAGATCAGCATCCTCGATATAGTCAAACAGTCCTCTCATTCTCTCAAACTCAGCAAGAACAGACTTATAGCCGCCTTCATTTCCTTCAGTAAGCTTCTTCTTGAAGTAATCATAAGCAATTGTGGCACCACTCCTCTCCCTATCTATCACCTTCGTGACATTCTCCCCCAATGAGGTTTCACCGCCTAAAGCCTCGAAGGCAGTCTTGTGATGGTCTAGAACGATCACTTTCTGAACCTTGGATGACAGATCGGAAACAAAGCCAGAGGGCCCCACAAAGTCTAGAAGGTAAACATCATTGATTTCTTGTAAGGGCAATTGTTCTACCTTGATGGGGTTGTACACCGTGTTTGGAAAAAATTGAACCGGGGAAGAAGTAGCAGAGAAGTAAAGGTGTGCTGCAAAGGCAGCAAAGATGCCGTCAGGACAAGGGTAATGGTAAAGTACAGCAGCTTTCCTCTTTGTGTGATTCATGGCTGCAGTTATTGGGTTTCTAATCACGGCTCGTGGTAAAGCAATGCTTGAGTACATATATTACACTTGTATCAAGGTTATGAAGCACTTTGAAAGATAGTTTTGAACCAATTTCTGGTCTTCTGGTCTTTGAAAGACTGTTCCGACCTTTTTGCTCTGTTGCTTTATCCTTCTTCAATCTCAGAGGACCTGGATGGCTTGAAGTTAGTTAAATCAGTTAAATATCATGAATACAGTTACCAATGTGCATAATCTAACTAACTTCAGAAACTGTTAGTTTGTGAGTTGTGAATATCTATGGTTCAGCTTGTAGTTCTAAAAAAGGATAAGTTAATTTACCAAGTAGTCCCTCTGTTTAAGTTATTCCCATTTTAAATCTTGACACTATTCATAATAAGAGAAAACTTCTAAACTAATGCTGCTATATAAGGAACAATGTCATGTGGTGTCTTTGGATTCGTCTCGACAAGCACTACAATATAATACTTCCTCCGCTTCGAAAAAAACGCAACAATTGGGTGACACGGACTCCTAGACAAATTTTTGTTGTGAGGGTAAAAGGGATAGAGAGAGAAAGTGGGGTATGTGATGATGTGAGAGATAGAAAGAAAAAACTTACAAAAATGGAAAATTAAAATTGTTGCATTTATTTTGAAACATCCAAAAATAGAAATTGTTGCGTTTTTTTCGAAACGGAGGAAGTATCAAATTTTTACTAATGTATAGTTAAAGATAAAAAATGAAAATGGGAAGAACTTTTAGAAGCAGACGGTACATAAAATTAAGTATGCAAAAGTGAATTTCACCAAGAAGAGTTTGGCAAGTGTTTCAGCTAACCAGCCTATTTATATATATATATATATATCAGCTAACTAAGTGAAATTCATTCCTAGTTCATCTTTAAAGAAACACAACCCAACTAGCTTGTTTTTTTTATTTATTAAGATACTTCCTCCAATCCAAATTAAATGCAACAATTTGGAGTTTGCGGACTCCTATGTAAAATTTGGTTGTGAGAGTAAAGGGGATAGAGAGAAAAAGTGAGGTATGTGATGATGTGAGAAATAGAAAGAAAAGACTTACAAAAATGGAAAGATTAAAATTGTTGCAAATAATTTGAAAACTTATTGAAATAGAAATTGTTGCATTTTGGATCAGAGGAAATATAAATTTCAGTCAGCTAAGAATACTATTTTCATCTTGTCACACAGATTACAAACTAAGAGAATAACAAGTCTTAAATAAACAAGCACTTCAAACAAAAATAAACCTTTTATAGCTTGTTTGGTACTTTATTTGGTGACCTTAAGAGTTGAAATAAGGCGGGAGAAAAGGCAAAAGAAAGTGCAATAGAATGATGTTATACTTGATCTGTCTTTGCTGTAAATGTTGTGTAATTAGTGCTGTTTGGTGACCTAAGAGTTGAAATAGGGCCTTGTTAGTCTTGTTCTGCCAATTTCAGCTGTTGAAATTACTAAAACTTAGTGTTGTCTTACTGATTTAAGGTGCTGAATTTAGTTGAATTAGTGCTGATTTGGTGAATGTAAGTGCTGAATTTGGGATTTTTAAGTGCTGAAACCTGTTAACTTAGTGCTGACTTGATTAACTTGGTGCTGATTTCTGTTCTCAATGCTGAAATTGGTTGATTAAGGTGCTCTTCTAGTTATTTTCGTACTGAACTTTACTGTTAAGCTTAGTACTATTAACTAGCTGCTGAATTAGTGCATTTGGTCAACTAATATATATATAAAATCAAATTTAACATCAAACATTTAAATAAACAACCCTATCCCTCTAAACATTTAAATTGTCCAGAAATTTTCAGCTCGTTCGAGCTATGTGTTAGCCCGTCCGAGCTATCTCTTCCTGCACCACCAGACTATACAGCTCGACCGAGCTCCCCTTAGCTCGACCGAGTTCATGGGCTGCTGCTCAATCAGGAACTATCAGCCTGACCAAGTCCATACATAGCTCGTCCGAGCCGATGCTTGGCTCGTCCGAGGTGCACAGCCACTCCACATCCAGTACGATGCTTGGCTCGTCCGAGTTAGTTTTCCAGATCGTCCGAGCTGGACGTTAGCTGTTGGCCACTGCATCCTCAATTCGAGTTCAGCCCAACGGTCCTTCATTTTTTTTAGTTGCAACAGTAACATTTTGCACTATACACATTGGCACATGATAACCTCAACGAATTCATCCTTGTCGATTCAAAAAAATCTCAAGGTGATATTTTATTTTCTTTTGAGACATACGATTAAGACACCCATATTTGCAGCCACAATTTGGTCCACATTCAAAGACAACATCCTTGGACATACTCAATGTTGAGATGTCGATGTTATTCTGTTTATGTAACACCCACAAGTTTGGATTAAGAGGATTTGATGAGCTAATCATGTCAACAAGATGCATCTTCCTTTCAGGGAGCTCATATGCTAAGATACTCCACAGTTAAGCGTGCTTGGTTGGGAGCAATCTTAGGATGGGTGACCTCCTGGGAAGTTTCCCAAGGCGCGCATGAGTGAGGACAAAATGCCAGCTGTGAAGAATGTTGTCATGACTGTTCGTGCTTATTTCAACAACTGAATAGGCAGGAACAGTCATAACAACGTTCTTCACAAGATGCATCTCCCTTTTACTGGTTTTTCGTGTAAATGAATCAAGCCCAGACGTTGTCTCCTTCTTAAATAAGCAGGAGCAGTCATGAATTCGATCCGGTTTTTTGGGTTTCGGGTATTTCCATTATGCACATATTAGTACGGGTACCCGCTAATGAACACCCCTACCCAAAACCGTATAAATGGGTTGGATCGAAGACCCATTGCCATCCCTTATGAGTAGTGATTTTGAATTAATTGATTTTCAACCCAATTAAATTGGGGCAATGCTCAAACAATCCAAATGATTGCTTCACTGTGCAAATCAATTAAAGTACTTCCTCCGTTCCCAAAAGTTGTTTCCATTTACCTGAAAATCCGAAAATCTGGAGTACTAGTTATGAAACATACCTTATCAAACAAAAAACCATCCACTTTTACAAAGACAAGCAATTGCATATTTTATAATAAGTCCAAAATTACCACAATCTGATAGTTTACCTTAATAATTCATCCTTAATTCAAGCTCTTCTCACTTTCATTTCCATGGATGATTGCTTGGATACCGACACCATAATTTTAATTCTTATTTCTTTCAATACATCTTGATTCTTCGGCTAAAAACCAAAATAATGCTAGAAACTAAACTATTTACCAAAATAATGTTGGCTTTAAAATATTTACCAAAATACAGTTTTGGTATTTATAATTTAATCCCTAAAAGCTTTTTAACTTTAAAATATTGCAAATAAGCCCTTACTTCAAAAACTCAAAATAAAACTAACTTTTAATTACCAAAATACCCTTTACTTAGTTAGCCTAAATTATTATAATCTAAGAAATAAGTGACAAAATTTAAATAACTACACGCTTTCGACTACTTAGTATCAGAGCCACGTTATAAAATTAATTATTAGAGTTATAATTAGTAGATTAATCTACACTTAATTAAGTATTATCAACTAATTAATGTCATTTCGCTCAAGGGCTCCCCCTCTCCCAGAGTGTAAGGAACCCACTTGTCCACATTTATCTCATTTACCTGAAGGTAGCACTGCTACAGGAGCTATATTAAATTATATTGTAGATCAAATTAGTGATCTAAAGGTAGAGGTAGAAGGCACTTCTTGTACTTGCACCAACCTTGATAGAAAGTTTTCTACTTTTACAGAAGAATTTAAAAAGGAAATCAAGGAACTTAAGGACGAAGTTAAACAAATAAAATTAGCCTTGATTCACGAAATTAGACATCAACGTGCTCAACGAGATAAAACTCCTACTAAAGCTACCCCGTATAAATATAGTTATCCATTTCAAAACTTAAATAAAAATAAGAAATTCACCGTAATTGACCTTGAGAAAAATAAACAAGTTAAAAAGGATGAGCCAGAATCTTCACAACAATAATAATCTAGAAAAATTACAAAGAATGTTCGACCTAGAAGAAGATCCTATAAAATGAAATGAAATAATGACTAAAATAGCAGAGACGCAAATAGTCCCAGAAGAAGAGATTAAAGAAACAAACTACGTATCAATAGAAGAAGATATATATCAACAAATGGGATTAATAAAACTGGATGATTTAGAGAACATACCATTAGAAATAATCCAACAAAAAATGGAAAACAAAATGGGTAAAATAGTAGATAAAAATGAAATAGGTGAAGAAGTATGTCCTGAAGAAAATAATTTTATGAAAAATCAAGTAATGAAATTCCAAGGAGAAACAAGTAAACCAAAATATGTCCCAGGGAGGACTACTCGGTTTAGTTGCAAATTTATGCCAAATAAAACCCCAAAACAAGAAGAAGTAACACTAGAACCTATTAGTCAGTCCGGATACAAATTAAATGTAGATGGCGTAAGAAATAGAGTTGAAGTCCTAGATCAATGGAAGAAAAGCATGAGTAGTGTACTTAATTTAAATACTGAATGGACTTCGGAAAATTTCTTAAATTACATAGAACATAGTTTCTATGAATGCGTTGCTGACTGGTATGAGGCAATAAACGAAGATACCAAAATGCAATTAAGACAATTGGAATTACCTACTACTATGTTTAGACAACTACGTCATTTCATAGAACTAGAATTTGTAGGTTATAAAGCAGATCCAAGTGAAAAAATACTAGAATATCAGAGAAAGTTAATTAACTTAATGATTTGTAATTTAAAATTTGTCGAGAGTTACATTGCTGAATTTGAAACATACTATTACAAAACTGGAGAAAATGATACTAATCTAGAAATGTTCTTCCATAAATTACCAAGTCCTATTAATGAAGAAATAATGGAAAAGTATCAAGAATGGAAAGAAAAATATGGTACAGGAGATAACTTGGGAAAAAGAATAACATTTCTAAGGAAATGGATTGAAAATAAATGTAGGGAAGTAGCTGGAACACAACAACTTAAAAAACAATTCCTTACATGTTGGGAAATGCCTAATGAATATGGTTGTAAAACTAATAGAAAATCTGATAATAAAAGAAAATACTATAAGAGAAATAAATTTGATAAAAATAGAGGAGAACAATAAAAAAAGAAGTATTACAAGCATAAATATAAAAAACCAAGAAGGTTTTTTAGAAAAGCAACATATTGTCCAGAAAAGAAACGAAATTGCCAGTGTTGGTCTTGTGGAGAGATAGGACATTATGCTAACGAGTGTAAGAAAGAAAAAGTTAAATTAATGGAAGCTCTAGGAAGCTGGGATTACATAGAAATCTCAGAAGATGAAGCTCTAGACTTGGCATTAAGTAATAATAAAGGCATAATAGAAATTATCGAAGAAGATAATGACATTGAAGAAATCGAAAGTTCTTCTTATGAAGAAAATGAATTAGAAGAAGTTAATAATATGATGGAAAGCGAGGAAGGTTTTGAAGATGAAGAAGATGAAATTGAACAAAAAATGACTATAGGTCAATTAAGGCAAGCTGAATATGCCATGGATGACAAAGAAATGGAACAAATGAAAGAAAAGGGATGGAATTTCCCTGAAATAACAAAAGATAAAATATTCAAAACATCTTTCTTTAAAACAAGGTCAAAATATGTTTGTGAAGATAAGGACGTATAGTTATTGGAGATTGCGAAAAAAGAGCCGCTGAAATTAACATCATAAACTGGAAGCGGATTAAAGAACATAGTGAAAAAGGAAACTATGGTTATATTTGTGTTGGAGCTGTACAAGTTTATATAGAACTTTTACATGATTTTGGTAAAGATATCAAATGTTTAAGCTTCGTTTGTGATATCAGACATAGAAAATTCTATGATCAAATAATTAGTGGCATCACGTGCAATCTAAGCCAAGGTAAGGTAAGCTATATTTGCGAGCCTAAATATTATGTTAGCTTAGAAGACTCGTTTAAAGATAGGTTTCTAGCCATTAAGTTATTAACAATCGGAGAAGATATGTTTAAAGGAACTCGACCTATAAAGCTGCATTGGAAGATAATATATAAATTGGTAAACACCATAGATACCTTCGAAAGAAAAAGAGTAGTGAATGCTGAAAAGTATGAGCAAGGTGGAGGACCAAAAAAGAACATAAATCCCATTAAAGTAAATCCTAATGACATAGTCATAGAAAAAACATGGGAAGAATTTTTTATGAACCCTACGGTGGCCAACAAATCAAGTAAATTAGTAATAGACAAACTTGGAAACCTCCATAGCGGAGTAAATCCACTTCCTCTTTGCAAAGAAATTTAAGTATTCGAAGTAATAGCATGAGTAGATTGAATTCGTCTAGGAATATAAGAGAACCTATCCAATATATGCAGGAGGATGATCTAGAGGCTAGAGGATGCTTCTAGTAAGAAGTTCCTTGTTAGTAATTTCAATAACTATCGCATGGTAGACTCTAAGGGTGTTATGGATCAATTCCATGAAATACAACATATTTTGGGGAATTTTAGACAGCATAATATAAATATAGATGAGATGTTTGTTGTTTCTTCTATAATTGACAAGCTGCCACCAAGCTGGAAAGATGTTAGAAACACTTTAAAGCACAAGAGAGATGAAATGAACCTAGAACAATTGGCTGCCCACCTCTTAATTGAGGAGGGAATTCGGAAACAAGATGGACTGAAGGAGGTAATTCCTAATTCTACCACGGTTAATGTGGTGGAGGAAAACAAATCTAAGGATGCTTATAATCCAAAGAAAAGGAAGTTCAATAACTTCAAGAAAAACAAAGGCAATAATAAGCCTAAAAGTAATGGTGATGAACAACGTAGTTGTTGGGTCTGTGAAAAACCCGGTCACTTCAAAAGGGATTGCACCATATGAAAGAAGCGTATGAGCAAGAAGAAGGGGGGCGGCGATTCTGGCCAAACCCAAGATAAGCAAGGTAATTTTGCTAGTGCACAATTTTCACTTGATTCGGTTATGAATTATGTGTGTGTGATTGACGAGATCAATCTTGTGCAGGATGATTGCTCGTGGTATATCGATTCAGGAGCTTCGAGACACGTGTGTAATGACAAGACATTGTTCAAGACCTTTCGCGAGGTGCACAATGGAGATAGTCTTTACATGGGAAATGATTCTACAGCTCAAGTCTTAGGAGTAGGGCATGTAGAATTATTATTTAGTTCTGGAAAAGTTCTTGTATTGCAAGATGTATTGTATACTCCGGAATTAAGGAAAAATTTAGTGTCCGGTGCTATTTTGAATCGATTAGGCTTTAAGTTAGTTTTTGAATCAGACAAGTTTATTTTATCTAAGGTTGGTAGTTTTGTTGGTTTAGGGTATTTGTGTGGTGGAATGTTTGAGCTTAGTATTTCTAATTTTAAAGACAATGTGCGTGTTTTGAATGACTGTTCTTCTCTATGGCATGCCCGGCTTAGTCATGTGAATTATAATAAATTGCATTTTATGTCAAAGCATGATTTAATTCCGCCTTTTGATTTAAATATAGAGAAATGTCGTACTTGCATGCTAACTAAAATCACACGGCAACCCTTTCCAAAATATGTTGTAAAGGACACTACTATATTAAATTTGGTGCATAGTGATTTGTGCGATTCACAATCTTTAGGCAATAAAAAAGTATATTATGACATTTATTGATGACTATTCGAGGTTTTGTTATATATACTTGTTATTCACTAAAGGTGAAGCCCTGGATAAATTTAAAATTTATAAAAATGAAGTTGAATTGCAAACAAATGAAAAGGTTAAAAGACTTCGAACAGATAAGGGTGGTGAATATTATGATCCTAATTATTTTCAATCAATGAGAATTATACATGAAACAACCGCGGCATATACACCGCAGCAAAATGGTGTAGCGGAAAGAAAGAATAGGACCCTACAAGAGATGGTTAATTCCATGTTGTCCTACTCGGGTCTTAGTGATGGATTTTGGGGTGAGGCCGTACTAACGGCTGGTTATATATTAAATCGGGTTCCCATGAAAGGGAAAACGATAACCCCTTATGAGCAATGGTTCAAAAGAAAACCAAACTTGAGTCATCTCAAAGTTTGGGGATGTAGGGCAATCGTAAGAGTGCCCGAGCCCAAACAAAAGAAGTTGGGTGAAAGAGGAGTCGAATGTATCTTTATAGGATATGCTAAACATAGCAAATCCTATAGGTTCTATGTTATAGAGCAAAATGATTTTTGGTCGGTACATACTACCATTGCATCAAGGGATGCAATTTTTGATGAAACTAGATTTTCATCAATGACTAGACCAAAGGATATGACACCTCTAAGCAATGCTCATGGAAAAGATCAAAATTCAATTGATCAAAATAATCATCAAAATAACGATGATAATGCTAACTCACTAGAACCAAGGAGAAGTAAAAGAGCTCGGAAAGAAAATTCTTTCGGGACAGATTTTCATGTATATTTAATTGAAGGATCAAGGGAGTCAATTATGACTCAATTTCCATATGTTTATAATGTGGAGGACGATCCAGTATCATATGAGGAAGCCATGAGGTCTCCAGATTCCGCATTTTGGAAGGAAGCCATTGATGATGAAATGGAATCAATCATGGGTAATAACACTTGGGTGTTAGCAGATTTACCACCAAAATGTAAGCCTATAGGGTGCAAGTGGATTTTCAAAAGGAAAATGAAAGTCGATGGTAAAATCGATAAGTTCAAAACCCGGTTAGTGGCTCAAGGGTTTAGTCAAAAACCTGGTATCGATTACTTCGATACGTATGCACCCGTTGCTAGAATCTCTACTATTAGATTATTAATGGCTATAGCGGCCATTCATAATTTAGTGGTGTATCAAATGGATGTTAAGACTGCGTTCTTAAATGGAGAGTTAGAGGAAGAGGTTTACGTGAGACAACCCGAAGGGTTTGTTGTTAAAGGTCAAGCACATAAGGTTTGCAGACTTGTAAAATCGTTATATGGGCTAAAGCAAGCACCAAAACAGTGGCATCAAAAATTTGATGATGTAGTGTTGAATAATGGATTCATATTGAGTAATTCAGACAAGTGTTTGTATAGTAAATTTGATGACAACGGTAAAGGTGTTATCATTTGCCTATATGTAGATATGTTGATATTTGGGACAGACTTGGAGCAAGTAAAATTGACCAAGTCGTTCCTATCAACTCAGTTTTCCATGAAAGACATGGGAGAGACAGATGTCATCTTGGGAATAAGAATTAAGAGAGAGGAAGGAAAGATAATTCTTTCACAGTCACATTACATTGAAAAGGTTTTAAAGAAATTCAATGTGGATGAAGTCCCTCTTGTTTCGACACCTATGGACCCTAGCGTTAAATTACTTCCGAATGATGGAAGTCCAGTTTCACAGCTTGAATATGCTATAGTCATAGGCTGTTTGATGTATGCAATGACAAGTACAAGGCCAGATATTGCGTTTGCGGTTGGCAAATTAAGTAGGTATACCAGTAATCCTGGGATACTACATTGGCAAGCGATTCGTCGTGTTCTAAAATACTTGAAGAAAACCATAGATTATGGTTTGGGATACACGGGTTATCCTTCGGTCTTAGAAGGATATTCTGATGCAAGTTGGATAACTAATAGAGAAGATCACTCTTCCACAAGTGGATGGGTGTTTCTTCTTGGTGGAGGTGCTATCTCCTGGGCTTTTAAGAAACAGACTTGCATCGCAGACTCCACGATGGCGTAGGAGTTCATAGCGTTACATTCAACTGGTAAAGAAGCTGAATGGTTGAGGAATCTCATGTTTGAAATTCCTCTGCTTCAGAAGCCGATTTCGCCTATTGCTATTCATTGTGATAGTAATGCTACTTTGGCGAAAGCTTATAATCAAGTGTATAATGGTAAGTCGAGACACATAGGTGTTCGACACAGCTTTATACAAGGTCTAATAAGAGATAGTGTGATCACGATAGATTATGTGCGTACAACGTACAATTTAACCGATTGCTTTACTAAAGCATTAGCTAAGGAAACAGTTGAACGGATGACAATCGGAATTAGATTGGAGCCCGTTTGTAATCACAATTGAGAGAGTCTCAACTTGACGCTCAATAAGACGTTGGGTCTTGAGTTCAATGAGATTAACTCTTTCATTTGATGGTTGGGGAACTTAATTATATCATCCAAGGTAAAGTTCCGGATAAAACTGTGATGTGACAGAGGTTGGTTTATCCTTAATAGATCCTGACATTGTGCTTAAATCACAGGGGCATGTTAAGGGATCTACCTAAGCAAATGTGAGGTGAGGCCGCTTCAAGAAGTCATCGGGCTGGACTTTGTTACATTTGTGATTAGATACAGGACACATGGCTGTTATAGTGTCGGAATATTTGATATGTAAAAGTAAAGTATTTAATGCGTGTAAGATCGTCAGGTTTTCATATGTATTGAAAATGGTTCAATTGTTTATCAACACCATTTGGATACGAATTCTTGTATGTGTGTTGCACTAGCTGGAAGTTTATGCATGAAATTGTTTGAAGTGGAATTGTTTACTTTGTGATTTTATACTCTAAATGGTGGAGGATTGTTGTATATTTATTTAGAGTATAAGGGTTGTATGTTATGTTTATATGGGAATGGTGTAATAAACATAGGTACGATGGAATTCACGAGGATAAGACAGACAAAGTCGCGAGTCGTGACTTCAGGTCACGGCCCGCGAGTCATAGCCAACTCAGAAATTGAGCAAAAGATCAGTAGCAAAATCGCGGCCAGTGGGGAAAATCGCGGCCCGCGGAAAAGTGCCAAAATGTCAAAGGCAAAGTCGCGACTCGCGACTCGGACTCGCGGACACACATACAAGAATTCGAGCGATTCCTATTCTTTTGCTTGTTGTTCAATAAACCCGTTATGGGTTTGAACGTGTACTTTGTGTGGAGTTTTTCTATGGCTTTGAGGAGGTCTATATAAGACCTAAGTTAGGAGAGAGAAAGACACAACCTAGAATTCTCTTCCACTGTCAAAATTCACTAAGGTTTTCCTCTTCAATTTTTAAGCTTTTGCATGTACTGTGAGTTTTTGAGTGAGCACCAAAACTTGTTCTTCTTCGTTGTATCTCAGAGGCTTTTTCGGTAAACCCTGTTCATTCTTATTAGGTTGAAATTAGTCTTTAGGAAAGCGTTCGCGCGCCTCGAAGGTTTCAATTCTCTGTGTTTTTGTGTCCATTGCTCATATAAAACCCAATTTTTCCCAACATTCCCTTGATGGTATTCTCTCTTTATTCTCTTCATTGCAAAAGGCTATTCTTTTTCACTGATGTTCATGAAATAGAATGGGTTCAATTTTTCATATATCATTTTCATCCCACACTATATATACATCGTCATCAAACATATAAACTCCAAAAGGAATGCCACATACATATATAATAAATCATACTGTACAACTTGAACAAGATCGGAAATCCAAGGATGAAACTAATACTCACAATCAATGCAACAAATCTCAAAAAAAATGCAAAAAGGAATGCAAGTTATTACCTTTCTGCCTCGCAATTACACTTCCAAATCTGCAATTTTCCTCTGAACTGCTAAGGTCTCTTAAAACCCTTACCAAATCATCACTCTTTTTCACGGTAGCAGACGGATTTTGAAGCCCTTCCTACAAAAGGGATAAAGACTAGGTTAATCAGGTAATGCAAGTATACAACAAACCACAGACATCTGTGCAAAGAGTTGCTTCAAAATGGGTGCTGAAAACATGTGAAATTAAAGCATGAAAACAACAACGCAACTTTACAAGATATAAATAGCGGATCCAATTTAAAGAGCCATTTTATTCAAACCAACGCAAAGTAATAACCAAGTGCAACAATCCAAGAATGAATTTACGCTGATCTGATCATCAAGCCACCAAGCACAATTCCTTCAATTCAATTCAATTCAGTCCAGTATCGTCTAGCAATTGAAGAAAAATTCAGTCCACTACAATAATTGAAACCAATGCCCCACCAAAAATATTCAAAATCAAATTATTAACAAAAACAAAAAGGAAAGAGACATTTAACAGAAGATGAGAGAATTCAGAGAAACGAACTGAACAAGTGAACAAACAATATTAAAAAACAACAAATTCAACAATAAATATTAAGTTATTAACCAAAACATTTAACAAATTGTTTGTTTTTTTTTTTTTTTGAAGGAGGGAGAGAGAAGCAGCGACGAACCCGTGCGGATGTGCCCGGCCGTGTGGCGACGACGGCGGGAGATACTGATAGGGGCTGACTGAGAGTGAGAGGTCAGAGGATAGCGCGGAACTGGGGGAAACCAGTCACTAATTTATGTGTTTGTAGTTTTGTACACTATTTATAAATTATAATAACATATATACTTTAAACTTGTAAACAAATAGTGTAAGGATAATTCTCGCAAATACGTGGGGTGAGAATCGAACCAAAACCTCGTGTCCTGGAATTCTGAAGCCTAACCATTGGGCTATGACTTCATTCTCTCTAATTTCTATAATACTCCCTCCGTAACATATTACTAGCAACATTTTCTATTTTTTTGTTGTAAAATAATACTAGCAATATTTTTTCTTAATTTCATTCTATTCTATTGTTGGCAACAAAAAAATAACAAATTTACATTTTTGTCCTTTTTCTTAATAGCCCACATTATTTTCCACCTTTTCTTTCTCTCTTACTTTTATCATTATTATACCACTTAATACCACAATTATCTTATTTCAACTAGGAGTTCATGTTAGTTATTTGTTACGGAAGGACTATATATATATATATAATACGGAGTAATTTATACTACTATAATTTTAGCCTTGTTGTGCTATACGATTTCTCACTTGCGCCATTTGTTCTTTGCGAGTTGCATATGTCAAATTTTTATCTGCTACTCCTTCATTTTCATCAATATGCTCAACTATTGGAATCCCAAGTTGTTGCATTCTTATGAAGTTGTGAAGAGTGAAAATAATAATTATTTTAGTAAATATAATCATGTATTACCTTTCTCATAAAAATTAATTATTACAATTATAATAATGAAAATAATAATTATAATTATAATAATAAAATTAATAGTTATTATTAATATTATCATTATTTTAAATAATTCAAATCAGATCAGATCAGTTCTAAAAACAGGGCCTAAATGTAAGAAGTGACTAAATAAAAAAATAAAAAAAGAGAGTAATTTTTTTTTTAAAAAAAAAAACAAATTCTTATATGTTGTTGGTCGCATGGTTTGTAAACCGTGCAGCCAGCTGCATTGTTTCAAAAGGTGCGGTTGTTTTTAGGGGTTACAAAGTTATTAGCGGGGTTAAAAAAATTTTTTGGGGTTACACTGGGGTTACAAAGTGTTATTTTGGAGTTACAAAGAGTTTTTTGGATTACAAAGTATTTTTGGGGTTACAAAGTGTTTATGTGGGGTTACAAAGTATTTTTTGGGGTTATAAAGTGAGGTTACAAAGTGTTTTTTTAGTTACAAAGTGTTTTTGGGGTTACGAAGTTTTTTTTTTTAAGTTATAAAGTGTTTTTTGGTATTACAAATATTTAAGTGGGGTTACAAAGTTTTTTTGGGGGTTACAAAGTGTTTAAATGATGTTACAAATTAAAGTGGGGGTTACAGAGTTTTTTTAGGTTTAGAAAGTATTTAAGTGGGGTTACAAAGTGTTTAATTGAGTTACAAAGTTTTTAAATGGGATTACAAAATATTTAAGTGGAGTTACAAAGACTTGTAACCTCATACAAAAATTAAGATTTTGTAAACCCTATTTATCAGCACGTCGCACCATTACTAAATGGTGCGGTCAGTTGTACAAAAAACACGTTTGGAAAAAAAAGGATTGTGTACATGTTTACACTCCCTGCTTCCCTCTTCATGTCTTCCATTTCCCTTTCAAATTACTACCCAAACAAGATGTAGATGAAGAAAACGTTCATCCTAAAATCATACTCCCTACGTCTGTCTGTCAAGCATTATTGACAAGACAACTCAAAACACACATTACATTAAAGGGAAAAAAACAACCCAACACTTAAAATTAGGACATGGACTTATGCACGACCCGGACATCGTTGGGCCCAAAACCTACTAGTGTTTATTTAGTTTTCTTCTTAAAAAAATTTAAAATTCCCAATTTTTTTACGAATGTAGCGGATTCAGTTAACCCGTAAACCCCTGCCCATGAATACAAAAGTTTTTTCAAACAAAATGATATAAGTTGGTATAAAATTTAATGGCTGAAAATCGAATTAATGAAAACATAAGTTGGCTCAATCAGTTCATTTTCAACCAACAATGAAAACATACGTTGGCAAACATTTCTAGAAATTTAAAAAACTTGTTTAGTTGTCATGTGAGAATTTACAATTCACATATGAATTGTAAATTGACCAAATAGGAGGGTGAGTAGTTTTTTTCTATGTTTTGTGGGAAGTTGAAATTCCAATAAATTTCCAATTTCTCCATTTTTTACGTTTTTAAGTCAACCAAACAAAAATTCCAAAACCAAATTCATAGGAATAGGAATTTTAAATGCTATGAAAATTGTTAGCAACCAAAACATAAACACTATAGGAGAACGGAGAAAAAAACGGTATGTGGCAGCAAAATATTTGGCGGGTATTCTCACACTTGCAGTCTTCCAACGTACGATTCCCGTCCCCTTTCTCCCTTAACCTTTTTCCTTTTTATGAACAGAGATAGTGCTGCTAAAAATTGAGCGCCACCATAAATTTTTCCCTTCTCAAAGTCTTCAATCTCCAACACTTTCTCTTACTATGCACATTCACTTCACTTTAACTTCGTCATCCTTAAAGTCTGCAAATTAGGGTTTCACTTTTGAGTCGCATTCTCCATTTGATTTCAATGGCGATAGTGGAAGATAAACCTCCGACAATTCAAGATACAACTAACCAAAATGTAAGCCCTAACAAAGTTGAAGAGCATGTTGTAGTTTCTCAAGCAAGCTGTTCTCATGTCGATGCCAAAGAGGAAGTTTCGCCGAAAAAAATCGTCACTCCTAAAGATTCTATGCTTGCCGTCGCTTCTAAAATCGCCGCTCAGCTTCTTCCCTGTTCTGATCCTGAGGTTTGGGGTGTCCTCACTGCTATTTCCAACCATGCGCGTAAACGATCGCAGGTAATTGATGTTTGCAATTAAAAAATTGTTTTTGATGTTTGCAGAAAAGTAGATTTATTTGGTGTGTGTTTTGACATTAAATGTTCAACATTTATGTTTAAAGAATGCATTTTTCCCCTGCAAATTTTGTTTCTGATAAATTTCTGTTACATTGTTATCTAGAGATATTGTAATGAGGGTTTGCATGTGGGTTTAGACCGTTAGACGTTTAGTTACCTTAGGTATTTATGTGGGGCATTCCAACTTCCAATCCAAATTATACACTAATTGGGTAATTAGAGTAATATTCCAGTCATGAGTTGTGTAGTTTGAGTTTTTTTTTTTTTTTTAAATAATCTCTATTATATAAGCAAAGGGTCCCCTCGAAAAGTCCATCTTACCCCTCAAAACTTTCTAAAAACTCAATTTGTATCACTCCTAATAATTAAAGAAAGTTATCACAATTTTTGATCTTTTTTAAATGAAAATAGTACAAAATATAAAATTCGAAAAAATAAAAAAAGCACCAAAATTAATATTTTAAAATTCTCTATAAATAGACATCCATATTAATATATTTCATCAAATAAAAATTTTACATTTTGGTTATTGTAGAAATTTGGTAGCCATATGGTAAATAAAACTTTTTTTTTGTTTATTGTTGTGGGATCGGATGACCGAATGAAAGGGAAAAGTTTTTTATTTTATTTTATAAAGTTTGTTTAGACAGATTAATAGATGTATCTAAAATATCATCGCACGTAAAGCGTGCATAGAAGACTAGTCTCTATTATATAAGCCAGGGAGCCATGGTGTCCCCCTCGAAAAGTCCATTTTACCCCTGAAAACTTTCGAAAATATCAATTTGTATCACTCCTAATTATTAAGGAAAGTTATTACAAATTTTGAACTTTTTTAGATGAAAATAGTACAAAATATAAAATTCGAAAAAATAAAACAAAAATATCAAAATTCATATTTTAAAATTTTCTATAAATAGACATCCATATTGATATAGTTCATCAAATAAAAAATTTACATTTTGATTATCATAGAAATTTGGTAGCCAATAGAATATGGTAAGTAAACCTTTTCTTTCGTTCATTGTTGTGGGATAACTGAAAGGGAAAAATTTTGTTTTTGATTATATGAATTTGGCAAATTTTTCAATTTTTCGAACAAATAATCTTTATTTTTTGTTTGTTTAGATAGATTAATAAATGTACTTAAAATACTATCGCACGCGTGCATAGAAGGCTAGTAAAAAAAGGTTGGAAGATATCAACTCCAAATACTTGAAATGGAAGATAGTTTGGAGAAGAAGTGATGGGTTGTTTGTGAAGGATATGAATGTTGTTCGCTGAATGTATGGGTTGATGTACAATGTTTGAAGAGGATTTAATTTATAGAACATTGATGGTATCGGTTATGACTTGATGAACAACCTGGAGCTGTTATTATTTATAGAACCTTTTGTTTTGGTCCTTTTGGAATCTGTTCTGTATGGATAATGTATGGAAAAAGAAGTGGAGAATATTGTTGTTCTTTTCATTTTTGAGTTTGGGTATCAAGTTATCTTTAATGAAAATGCTGCAATTTTTGTCAAGGGTTTTCACTTTTCAGGTTTTTAATGGTGGGTATTCAACCTGAACATCGGGCATAGTGAGTGAGTCTGTGGTAATTAGTCAAATAATTAATTATGTATTAGAGAGAATGTAAATGTACAGGATGAGATGCTTATATTTGAATCAAAGATTCATGGTATTTTGTTTATGTCATCATAGTACTGGAAGACCGGATAACATTTTGTGACTGTTGAAAAAAGGTGGTCTACCTTTTTTAGTATACTACTATCCTCTCTAATGGTTTGTAAGAGAGGGGGGAGGGGGGGGGGGGGAGGAGAGGGGAGACATACATCCATTTCCCCTCCCGTTTTACTGTGCACTATCTGCCCAAAATTAAAAAAGTATATGGAGTGAAATTGGAGCTCCATTTTCTCCCTGCCTCTCGCCTCCCTCCCCCCACCCCCCCTTTTGTTCCTTTTCATTCTATGACTAAGCGTACATCAGACTACTAAGTATTAGGTGTTCCCATTTTCGACTGTACCTCTAGTATGACAAGGGACATTGAAAGGAAGCGTGGTATTGGATTTTAATTAGAAATATTTGGCATCCAAGTTATATATCAGCATCCATTTGTAACCCCTCTTTATAAAGACTTTTTACTCTTTGTAAAATAGAAACAAGTGATGGTGAATTTACAAAGAGATAATCTGACCTAAATTAAATGCTGAACAAAGGATGAGAGATGCACCACTTTCATAAGGGTTTATAGTGATGAAATTGTGTTTTATCCTTATTTGTGAGAGTTTTAGATAATTATACACAACGCATTGGGCACCCATCGGGACTGTATTTGCATCTTTGATGTCCCTTTCTTTTTGTTGCAGTAGTTGACACAGAAAGGGAGTATATCCCTGCTCCCCCCCCCCCCCCTCTCTCCCTCTCTCTCTATGCACACACACACATGAAGGGAGGAAACAGCCAAATTGTAGGTTACTAGTTTTCTTTATGAATCTTGTATAATATGCGACAATATCTTGTTGTTGGTCTTGCATTGCCATTGTTCTCAATTATTTTAAAACAATTGTTGGAGATTATCTGTTTCTTTCTAGGCTAATTGTTTGCCATCATGTTTGCGATTCAATGATAATTCTCCAAGTCTTCGGGTGTTTTTTTTTAAATTGGGAAATGCCTTGCTGTAAATCGTAATGTTTTTCTGATAAAAAGGTGCCTAAAACAGGGAATAAATATTCTATTAACTGCTGATGAGCATTGCATTGGACGAGTTGTGGGTGATGTGCGGTTTCAGATAGACTCCAATGCAGTTAGTCAACGTCATTGTGCAATTTCTAGGAAAAGAATTCCTAAGGAAGATGTTGAAAATCCATCTGGTTTCTGCAACGGTGCCTTTTTAAAAGATACAAGGTTATCCACTTTGAGAAGTTGTGATTGATATTATATACTGAAGATATCTTTATTAAACCCCCTTGAGGAAGATTTATATTATGTGAGGCAATGTTCTGACTTAAAATTTTTGAACTTTGTCAGCACCAATGGAACTTTTCTTAACTGGGAAAAATTGAAGCGAGGCAGTTCTAGGTTTGAAGCTAAGCTTTGTCATGGTGATATTATATCACTTGCTGCCCCTCCTCAGCATGGTAATGCAATATGTTTTAGACAAATGCTTTTGATTCTTTGCTGCTCAGTTTATCTTATTTAAAGAATGACTTATTATTTTAGTAGATCACTTCTTTCTTCTGGGAAGACCTTTAGGTTTGGAACTTTGACAGAACTATCCATGCTTCAATAAGAAGCCTTATATGCAATTTCTCCCCTTTTTGGCATGTGTAGTGTTTGATACTTTTTTTTTTTGCGAATGAAAAGCTATACATTACGCAAATGCACATTTTGCAGATTTTTAGATCTTGCATTCCGCTTCAGTCACTGCATAGGTCAATGATGAAATGTTCTGTTTGATATGATCATCCTGTGTCTATTCATCTATCGGCAGTACTCCGTAGTAGCTTAAATTTCTGTTTATGTTTTGCTACATGTAAATCTAATCATCTATCGGTAGTAGCTTACATGTCCTATATGATGCCTACGGCCTTGCCTTATTTTTGTTTAGAACTCAGAAAAACTTGTGTATTTTGTATACAGTATATTAATGTTTAACTTAACATCTCTGGTATTGGTTTTGGTTGTAGAACAAGCATTTGCATTTGTTTATCGAGAAGTTATTTCGTCCGTTCCTTCATCTGATGACATTGTGTTGAAGAGAAAAGCAGGTATTTTTTATTCCCCATAATATAATGTTTTCCTCTTAGTGGATACTCTGTTTCTTTGTAAAAGATTAAATGCTGCATTTCAAAGTTTGGAAGCTTAAGACATCACTGGTGCTACTACTAAATACTAATTCTGTTCTCCTCTTTTTCCAAGATAGTATAAGTATTTCCAGATTAATTTGCTCAAGTGTTTGGATTTGAAGTGTGTTAATCAATTGCTAGTATTTTATGTTTAGAGGAATTTGGTCCTGAAAGCAAAAGACTCAAAGGCATTGGTATAGGTGCTACTAAGGGCCCTGTTTCTCTTGATGACTTTCGAAGCCTTCAACATTCAAATACGGTATTGCCAGAAATAAATAATGTTCTTCACTTTTTGTTTCCCTCAATATAATTTTGCCTGTTCTTTCTGGAGATAAGATGAGCTGAGAACTTCATTCTATCTCTCATTTAAGTTGTAACATTGCAAATTTTTACATTACATATTTTCCTCATTTTGAAGATCATATTATATGGTTCTTACTTTGGCTTCTGCAGGAATTGAGGAAGCAGCTGGAAAATCATGTACTTACAATTGATGCATTGCGGAATGAAAGCCGTGATGCTGTTGAGCTTCATAAAAATGTATGCTTCTTGATTTACTTTGCATCATTGACTAGACTTATATTGGGAGCTGCTCCTATTGACAATATAGTTGGCAGTAGTGTGTTGTGTCTGCACTTCAATGATGGTGGTGTTTTGCAGAAAGATGGGAATAGATTGTAGATTTGTACAGTATTAGGCTAAAGAAAAGAATGTCTTTGAAAGGTCGTTTTTTCCCTGGTATGCGATGTCCCATTTGAGGAAAGAGTTTTTTTAAAAAAAATCTTTTTTTTTTATTATTGTTATGCACTCGTTTTGCAGAAAGATGGGAATAGATTAGTGACAGCTTTAGGCTAGAGTAAAGAAAAGTATCTGAAAGATGGTTGTTTTCTTCGTGGGCAATGTCCAAATTGATGGAAGGAAATAATTTGTTTCTTGTGGACTATTTTTTTTAATAAGATCTTTTTGGTTATTACTGTGCAATAAAGTGGGGATGGTGTTTTGCAGAAAGACGGCGATAGATTGTAGACAATATTAGCCTATTAGGCTAAAGAAAAGAAAGTCTCTGAAAGACGGTTGCTTTCCGGTAGGGGATGTCTGAAACTCTGAATTGTGGAAAGGGAATTTAATTTCTTGTGGTTGAAATTGTTTTTTTTTTAAAAAATTATTATTATCATAGCAGCCGAGATACTATCTGGATCCGCTTAAACAACAAAATTTCATCCGCCTCTACTTTATATATTTTTTTGAGTGGTTGAGGCCCCTTAAGATAGCAGCTGAGACTTCGTGTTGATTTTTTCTGCATGCATCTTCATTTTTTTTATTCCCAAACTTAGTTATTGGTGAATGTAGTTATTAGAAAATGCCTGAAAAGAACTCCTGCATATTTTTATGTATTCATGCAGCTTTATCTGAATGTTGCTAGAGTTTAGGACTGCTTGTCTTGGTCATTCCCAAGCTGTTTTTTTAGTTGATGATTATAATTATTTGCTTACTTTTTTCTTTCTTTAATACATGCTGTAAATATTTCTTATTGCATCATTGTTCTTTAATCCTATAGGAGATGAAAGAGCTGAGAGAGTCAATTTCGAAGTCGTATAATGATCAGTTGAATGAGTTGAATGAATCATTGGAAATTATGAAGAAAGAATTGAAGGAGGTCAACAAAAGTTCAGCTGAACAGAAGCATGTTAATGAAGAGCTTAATGAAAGACTTTCTGCAGCTTTACAGTCATCTACTGAAGCAAATGAAATAATAAAAAGGTACGTCACTGTTGGCAGGGTTAAAGGCCTCGATTTATTGGGAACGACCAAGGGTGATGCAATTATTTTAGCATCCTACTTTCTTTTGAGTATGTGTGCTTCTGAAGTTCCAAATGTGCTGTATCTAGACTCTAGAATTGTTTCAGCAATCGTTGAAACACTAGATGACATGCATATATTCTGAAGTCAATGCTGCCAGTTGTTAGCACCGTTAGCATCTTATATATTTCTACAATATTAGATTATAACGATGGACAATATCTACGTATCCGGCTTAGAGGATCAATTTATTGCAATGATTTTTGAGATGGTAAGTGATAGGCATTGCTGCTTGTAAATTGGTTGAAAGCAGCTTCTAGGATCTTTTAATATTTTACTTTTTTCAGCTTCATAAATCAGAGCTTGCTAAAAAATAAAATATTACTCCGTAGAAAATTGAATTTCATGATTCAAGTTGCCTTGAATGATTTGGGGTAATTTTCATTTGTAGTATAAAATCAAAGATGTAAGAAAAGCAACTTAAATGGTTTTGGCACTTGAATAGTAGACACCTGTGGGAAAAACTAGGAAAATACACTTTAAAACTATCATGCTGAATTGCTGACTGAAGGATACAGCAGTGCAGTGACACCTGCTGTTGTACAATTGTACAGTTAGAACATTGCTCATATTCAACGTGAATAATTTGGTGGACCTGTTTACCAAATTGGTTGGTTTGTATTTGAAGCTTTTGAAATAGCATTTATTGTAGAAAATGGATATTGAAACAAATATTTAGATTTAGCCTGAAGCCCAAAGAGAGTGCTACACAACTCGTTATGAATCACCCATGGCAGAAGGTGATCCTTTTGTGGTTTGCTGTTGCAGCCAGAAGACATCCATAGCTGAATTGAAAACACAATTAGATGAAGAACGTGATCAGAGAAGAGAGGAACGAGATAAGGCTGCTGCTGATCTAAAAATCTCAGTACAAAGGGTTCAATCTGAGGCTGAAGAAGAATTGAAACGTGTATCAGACGTTGCTTCTCGGCGAGAAAGAGAGCAGCAAGAATTTATCAGTAAACTTCAGGTTGCCAAGAATTACTTTATTGTAATTTCTATCGTGTATTTTGAAATGATATTTTATGAATGTGCATTGTTTTTGCTACCAGGAATCAGAAAGAGAGAATTCAGCACTGGTGGAGAGTCTGAGATCCAAATTGGTAAAAGGCTCTTGTTTTTTTTTTTTTTTTTTTTTTTTGCAGGGGGGTGTAGGAGTGGGGTGGGTGGAGGTCATCGTTACATGGACAGTTGCGTTACTTGTGACTTCACTCATGACAGGAGGAAAGTAGACAGAAATTGTTTTTCTCTGACAACAGAATTCGCCAACTTGAAGCTCAAGTGTCAGACGAAAAAAAGTCCTCTGATTGCAGTAAAAAAGTACATTTTTATGAAATACTGTCTCTCCAACTTAATCTTTCACATTAATGCTAATTGAAGATCACAACTTTATTCTATAAGCTCATTTGTTCTTCTGCACATATTCAGAGAGTGGAAGAACTTGAGATTGAAAGGAGAAGAATGAAGAGAGATCTTGATAAAGAAAAGGTACAAGGGGAAACTTTTTTTAAAATCTTGTTTTGTTTGTTTCTTCCAGTAATTGGGTTGAAAGTTTGAAACAAGGGGTTTTGACTTATGAAGCTAATTTGCTAACTTGACACTACAACTTCTTTGCCTTTAGTTATCTATAATGATACCACATATTTTCTCATCTTAAGTTTTGGACTTTTGGGGCTGCATGACTGGTAACTGTTTGAACTAAAACTAAGTTACTATGTGTTGATAAGCAGCTCGTTTTGTGCTTTACTAAAAAATTGCTACTGCCTTGGCAAATATTGGCCTTTTGTGAGAAATTGTGTACCTTGCTTGTCATTGTTCAATGTATGATATGTATCTTTCATGACTGCTCCCCTCTCACTTCTCTCCTTTTTATTTCTTGGGTTGACCCGGGGGGTTGGGGGGGTGGGTTGTGTTATTTAAAGTCTGGATTATGTGCTTTACTGTATTTATTGAACGAGTTGCAAATTATTCAGGTTTCGGTTTAAGTCTTGCAACAAACCCAACCCTTGTATTTAGTGGACGTTTGACATCAAAAACACCATGTAAATGATCCGATGTGTTATGTATTTGTTATTTGGATTCCGGATTCTGGCTGTGGAGTGGTAAGGAAATGCATCAGAATTGGACAGATATTTTGAAGAGCTTCTATGAAGATAGAAAAGCAGTTGAGTGCTTGGAAACAATGGAAAGCATAGCAATTAGTAATGCTGTTGTCTATGATTGATATGGAGGCTTTCTATGTTACTAGGACTTTGCTAGAACCATCGAACAAGACTACAAGAGTATGTGTCCAAGTGTCGGACGCGACAATTTTCAGAAAAATATGACTGTTTTTAGTTCAAAATGAAGTGTCCACACATGCCTGGCAGCCCCATTGACCATAGTCTTCAGTCAGTTTAGATTATCCCTTTCCAAAGTGCTAAGAATTGCAACTTGCAAGTTTAATTAGTGTTTTCTTGATTTTCGAGCAACCAAGGTGCTCCCAAGTGTAATGCACAAACTGATTTTATTACTAAAACCTAATTTCAACTTACAATCTATATTTAAAGACAACAAAACCAGTAAAAAACCCACAAGTTCCTACAATTATTAAAAGATTAAACTACCCTTACTAACCAAATAACAACAAAATATCCAAACCCACTAAGGTACATAGCACAAAGCATTGCAATTAGTGTTAAAAATAAATTATTTTAGACGTGGGAGTGAATTTTTTATCATTCTGACAAGGATGCCTTGTGTGTATGTCTGTGAGGCAGAAGTTAGGTACCTTGGCAGCTTTGTATGACATAAATATCCCTCTTAAATTCAAATTGAATATGCTCTCTTTCTTATAAGAATGCATTGTGGTTTATTTGGAAATGGCCTTTATGCTAGTTTTAATTAGTTAAGGGCATAGCTGCATGCATTTCTATCATCTTGGCACTGCTTGAACAGATTCTCTTTGTATATTTGTATTACAATGAGAGCTTATTAGAGTGATTAAAGTACAGTGAAACTAGAATATGTTTATACTATAATTATAAAGTTCTGTTTTGATGGTGGTAGCAGGCAGCTCGGGAAGAAGCATGGGCCAAGGCCTCTGCACTTGAGCTAGAAATCAATGCTGCTATGCGTGATCTCGAATATGAGCGTCGAAGGTTAAAAGGTGCTAGGGAAAGAATCATGTTGCGGTAAGACGTTGATTTTATAAGCCTGGTTTGGATAAGTGAACCTAACTTCCTATGCAAGTATGTACTTATAGTGTACTGATAGTTCCATGAAATTGCTCTATATATGCTTTATTTTGGCTGTGCAATATGTGCTCATATGGTTCCCTTTTCATTATTCTTTAAAAATGGTCTTGTTGCTTCTGGTTGTAATTATCTAAAGTTTGAGAATCAATATTTCATTGCATTTTATTTATTTCTTAAGTCGTAATTTCTTTGTTTTGGTTGTAAATTTACTTTGGATCTCTGTCATCTTCGTATCTCTTTTCATCTCAATCCCATGATCTTCATGCAGTGAAACACAATTACGTGCATTTTACTCCACAACAGAGGAGATTAAAGCGCTATTTACAAAGCAGCAGGAACAGTTAAAGTCAATGCAGAAGGCTCTAGAAGATGATGAGAATTATGACGATGCCTCTCTTGATATTCTAGCCGATGCAGCAGCGGAGGCTAATGCAAATGAAGCTTCAGGAAAGGAGGCTGTAGGTCACAGAAATAATACTGCTGTTAATGTTGGTCCCAACCCTTCAACAAAGAGGATATCTGAACAAAGTGGACCAGCTGAGACGTCCAGTGAAGAATGCAGCCCCACAGAGAAGCACGACTGTGATATTGGAAGCGAAGATGGCGAGAACACACAAGAAGCAGAATTTCCCAAAGATGAAGGCATGGTTAAGGATGGATTTGGTTCTGACATTGATGGCGCTGGAACAGCTTCTGTTCTTGAAGGAGATGCTGACGGAACAGAAAGAGTTCTTGAAACTGAAAGCCCTGGTATTGATGGTGAACAAAAGTTAGATTTGAACAAACCTGGTGATTTAGCCGGGGATACAATGCAGCTTGAGGATGACACAAACGTGCAAGAAACCGAACCACGGACTCCACTAAGGTGTGACGACAATCTTCATGACTCTATGTCAAGTCATAGAGAGGAAGTGGTGAAAGCTACTGATCATGCAGAAGCAGAACCTGGAGCCCTCATCAACACAGAAGATCTTTTGACATCAGAAGTTGCTGGGAGCTGGGCTTTTAGCACGCCGCCTTCTTTATATGGAGACAATGAATCTCTTTGTAACAATGACAGAGAAAACCATGGAGTAGCTACTAATGATTCTAATACCCAAGTAGCTGACTCTCAAAATACTGCCTCTGTTGCTGTTGCAACCAAAATGCATTCAGATCATGAAATTCAAGCGCTAACCAATATGATTGGGATCATGGCACCTGATGTAAAGGAGCAGTTTGAGAATGCTGTGCCTAATGATTCTCGCATGAAAAATGCTGAGGTTCCCAACTCTGACTCAGACACAGATGATGAATGCATTGAAGCTAGTAAAAGTATGGGAGATGCAGATGATGGGTCAGGCTCTGATGATGAAACACAGGCTGATGACCAAGCTGATAAAAATGGGGATGAAATGGATGAAGATGATGATGCTACTCAAGAAGACTCTGTTGGGTAACTCAATGGGCCTGTAATTTATTTATTTCATCCCCCCCCCCCCCCTTTTTTTTTCTTTTTGTTTTTCCTTTCATAATTTAGTTCTCTTCTTAGAATTAGTTGATGCTGATTGGTGGGTTATAGGGAAATAGTTGTGAATATAGTGCATAGGCTGTAAGTGACTTAGGGAAGGAGGTCTTTGATTCTACACTTGAGTAAATTTGGTGTTGTTTTTGTTTATTTTTTTAAGGGTAATGCTATATGTAGCCCTTCGGACCATATATAAGCGTTTAATTTACTTCCTACAATTGTAAAGAATTGGAAATTCATACCAAGGTCACGTGTAAAATCGATACTGTTTTAGCTCTTTAAACATAGCAAGATCCATACCAAGGGTTAAGGCAAAGGGTTAGGCCTATCAAAAATCTAACCGACCCTACCCAAATCCCGATGCTAACCCGATCCAAAAATAATGGGTTTTGACAAAAAGATTTGAACCCATTTCAAACACATCAAAGACAACATGTTTCTAACCCGACCCGATCTGATTTTAACACGTCATGACCTGAAAATCATTATTATTGTATTATAGTTTTTAATTTTTGAGAAATATTAGGCAAAAATACATTAACCATTATAACTTTAATTTTAATATTATTTATATTGGACCACAATATCAATTCTTTGACTTAAATTAGTTATTAATAAAGATTTTTCTTATAATTTGTAATTTTAGAATGTTTAAAGTAAAATTTGGTACATTTATTGCATTAAAATATGAAAAATCATAGGGTGTTATAATACTTGAACCCGAAAATTTTTGGTTATAAAAAAGGTAACATCGACACACGACCTGTTATAACCCGAACATGGATTTGATTGACTCAGGAAGGGGAGGGGGGGTTGAATATAATATGTGAGATTTTCGATTGGTTTTTTTACAGTTATTTAACAGTTTTAAAGAGCAGCGAGAGAACAGTAAAGTAACGTATGAAGACACAAGGATTTAACGAGGTTCGACTTCTCAATAAGCCTACATCCTCCACTCTCTCACCAATATTATTAATAAACTCTGAAGAATAACAATGGTTGCACACTCAATTGAATTGTTACAACCCCGTAACAATCAATTCCTCAATTGTTAACTCTAACAGTTCACCATGTACTCACAGAACACTCCCCAACCACTTCCCTCTAAGTGGTTCAATTACAATTTCAACTTTTCTCCGTAAGTTATCTCTTGAAGATGAATATGGTGATGATTAAGCACTAAGGATGAACTTTGAGAAGTATGACTGATTTTCTTTTAGAGAGCAAGAGGGTTTTTAGGGTTTTCAAGGATTAGAATTTGTGTAATTGAAAACCGTAACCCTAATTGGGATTTGGAGTAGTGGTGGCCACTTGGCCAGGTCGTCCCAACCCAGCCCGGACCCGGCCCGGTTTTTTGCCCCTTTGGGTCGAGCCCGGGTGACCCATAACCGGCCTAGACCTAGCCCGGTTCTATACGGGTGGGTCATGGGTCAGAGTTTTAAAACCCAACCCGTAACCCAGCCCATTCGTTTAACCCGTTTAACCCAGCCCAACCCGCGACCCAACCTGACCCACGACCCAGCCCGGACCGGATGAATTGCCCGGCCCGCCCGCCTCTCCAAATGGTTGTTTTGTTTATGTTTATTATTTTTTAAAAGTAAATTTGTTAGTTGCCTTAATTAATGCCTTATATTCATATATTATTACACAAACACAATAGCACAAATTACAATATTACACCAATACACAATAACACAAATTAGTAAATTACGCAATATTTAGTTATTACACTTGCACAATATAAATTTAGTCAACACAATATTTAGTAAATATTACAATATTATTTAGTTAACAAAAATTTTAATAATATTACAATATAAATTTAGTTAACACATTATTTAGTAAATATTACAATATTTAGATAACCTAACATAAATTTCATTCTTATTATATTGACAAAAACGAAACCTTAATTATTTTTATAATATAAATAAAAAATAATAATTACTAAATTTACAAGTTAATCAAACCCTAAACCAAAACCCTTAAATACACCCTAAACCCCGAACCTTTAAAATATCAAACCCTTAGAATTTATTAGTTGCCTTAATGACTTATATTCATATATTTACATAAACACAATAACAAAATAGCTTGTTGAAATTACAATATTACACCAATACACAATAACACAATAGCACAAATTAGTGAATTACACAATATTTAGTTACTACACTTACACAATACAAATTTTTATTAACACAATATTTAGTAAATGTTAGAATAGTTAGTTAACACAAATTTTAGTATATATTATAATATAAATCTAGTTAACTCAATATTTAATTAGTAAATATTACAATAGTTCGTTAACACAAATTATAGTAAATATTACAATATAAATTTAGTTAACACAACAAATTTCAGAAAATATTACAATATAAATTTAGTTGCACAATATTTAGTTATTACACTTACACAATATAAGTTTCATTCTTATTAAGTTTTAAAAACTAAATATTAATTATTCTTCTAATATAAATAAAAAAAAATCATTACTAAATTTACAAGTTAAACAAACTACCTTAAACCAAAACCTTAAATAACCCTTAAAATAAACCCCCAGACCATTAAAATTTGTTTGTTGCCTTAATGCCTTATATTCATATATTATTACACAAACACAATAACACAATAGCATAAATTAAAATATTACACCAATACACAATAACACAATAGCATAAATTAGTAAATTACAAAATATCTAGTTATTACACTTAGATATTACAAATTTAGTTGACACTTTGCCCAAAACAATATAAATTTAGTTAACATAAACCCCCAATCCCTTAAAAACCCTTAACCCCCACCCCCCAACCCTTAAAATAAACCCCCCACACCCCCTTACAAACCCCCTATAACCCATCTAACCCACGAACCCACCCAGCCCGCGAACCCACAAATCCAACCCGTAAACCCACGAACCCAACCCACGAAACCCATGAACCCAACCCACGAATTCAACCCACGAACCCAATCCACAAACCCACCGCAGACCCAGCCCACGAAACCCACCAACCCAGCCCAGACCGGACCGGTAGCCGACCCACGAATAACCCACCCGGTCCGGTTCATGGGTCACCCACCCCGAAACCCACCCCGGATTCGGCCCGCCCGTCTCCTACCCGGTCCGTGTAGTGGGTCGACCCACCTCAACCCAGCCCGGTCCCCGACCCAACCCAGCCCCGCACGGCCCGCCCAGTGGCCACCACTACTTTGGAATATTGCTTAAATAGATCACCCAACCAGCTGTCAAAATTATCAAATTAGATTTTATTCTCTTTCCATAACTCTTGAGGTTTCAAGGAAAGTACAATAAAATCCAAAATGATAAGTTGCATTAAATGGGTTGATTGGATATTTTATTTGAGCAATCTTTCCAAATCCTAAGTAATCAATATTGACATTTGAATTTAAAACGTTTTGGAGCGAAAATATCAAAACTGCTCCTTGACTATTCTTTTTACTAGACATGAACTCCAACCTTCTTGCTCTATTACATTTAAACCTCAGACCTACTTCCCTAAGTCCATTTTTACACAAAGATCCTAATATACAAAATTTAAAAGCTCCAAGCTCTTGGCTTCTGATCTTCATGTATCTCAAGGCTCTGATGTTCTTCACTTCAATTCTTGCCTTGTTGTTTCCTATCTTGATTCAACCTGCTCATAGACAATTATATATAACAACAATCAAGTATAAGGAACTGGTTTGTCATTACTCAAATCAAACATGGTTCAACAATAGGATAGTAAGGGCTATGTATATGATTTTTCGTTTTATAAAATAGAATTTATTTGAGAAAGATATCACTTGTAGTTTCTAGTTTAGGTCTTTATATGTTGTACTCCTTATGTATCAGTTTAAATGCAACAAATGGGTTATCGCAGTTCCCTATGGATTTTTTCTTAAAGTAAGAGAGAGAGAAAATTAATGTATAAATTACTTTTGGAGAATGTGTAAAATTTAGGGGGTATAATGTTTGTTAAGCTTTTAAATTAGGGGTATTATTGTCATTTTGTGTCTAAAATTTTCCCAAATTTAAGAAGATATGAACTGTTGCAGTTATTGTGTTACAACCTTATTTAGGAATATTGTAGATGAACTGATATGCAGTTTGGAAATATAATAGAATCTAATCCCGTTGTGTTTGTAATTGTACGTAGATCTGAACTATTCTTTGATACCGCACAATTTTTCACCAACGAACCAAAACACCGGTAAAACTTAAGCACATTAACGTTTTTTCTAAGGAGAAGAGAACAACCCGGCCATTCTTTCAATAGGATAGAGAGATACGATCATCTTTATCAATTAAACTAGAAAATAAGATTTTAACGATGGAAGCCCGTTTGAGTTTTTCTTAGAAAATTTTGCCACTAACCACCTAATAAGTACCAAAAGTTGTTAACAATTACCATAATTTTTTTTATTAAATTTAACTACCCATTAAATGCCAAAAAGTTGCAAACCACCACCCATTTTTAACACCGTTAACTTAAATCACAATTAAACCTTAATTAAACCACTTAAGTCTTAATTAAATCTTAATTAATCTTTATTATTACTATCCCTATGAAGTTGTGATCTCAATGACCATTGATAGAGAGATCACAGTGAATGCATATGATGATGGGACTCAAATTCATAAATGGTATCATGTATTGAGCTCCAAGTTAGTGTCACAGTTTACCAATACTTGTTGAGGAACATTGACATGTGTTCATGTTTTTTTAAACAATAAAACATGTCTCCATGTATTGTGCTCCAAATAAACATTGTGAACTTGCTTGTTGAGGAACAATGCTATGTCTCCATATTTTGATGAATTAATTACATCTGATGCATATCAACAAGTCAAATGATGTATACTGCATTTAGTGGTAAATATATTAGCATATGTGTTTTACTCCCACTCCTCTGATCTAATCTCTAACTAAAATCAATAAAACATAAAAAAGAAATTATAAAATTAAAGTCATAGCATCCATTCATAGTTGCATTTAAAAGATTTACAATCAAGTACATTGTTATCACATTAAAATGACTGCCCCAAAATTATGTACACAAAAGACACATAACCAATTTTTCTACTACCATAACCTAATTAATGCTAGCTAAATAAGTATATTTACACAAAAGTTAGCTGCATTTTCAACCCAATCATTAGTTTGCATGGTTATGTGTGACACTCATTAATGTATCCACCCAAAAAAAAACATGGCAAACACTTAACTAATCTGCATCCACTTGCATTTCTGCACCATACACTTCCTCATCTAA